>OX438537.1:13248457-14448457 GCA_949316355.1 Bruchidius siliquastri | reverse complement strand
TACAGGTTACACGTTACGAGTTCCGAGTTCTGAGTTTCGCGTCGAGATACAAGATGCGAGTTTCCACTTATTGGTAACGAGTTACGATCTTCAAGATCTAGGATAAGAGTTACAGGTTATCGGCAATGATTTGCGAGATCCGAGATAGAAGATACGAGTTCCGAGTAATGGGTAGCGAGTTATAAGCTGCGATTTATGTGTTACGAGTTAAGAGTTTCGAGTTACGAGTTTCGACTTACGAGTTTCGAGTTACGAGTTTCGAGTTGCGGGTTACCATGTACAAGTTACGAGTTACGAATTACGCCTTACGATCTACAAGGTACTAGATATGAGCTACGAGACACAAGATACGAGTTCCAGGTGATCAGTAATGAGTTACGAGCTACTAGAATACAAGATACGAGTTCCGAGTTATGGGTAACGAGTTACGAGTCACGAGTCACGCTTTACAAGGTAAGATATACAAGATACAAGCTACAAGTTATCGGTAACACGTTACGAGTTCCAAGTTCTGAGTTGTGCGTCACGAGATATAAGTTGAGAGTTCCCACTTATCGGAAGCGATTTACGAGCTACGAGAGGCAAGATACGAGTTCCTTGTTATTGGTGATAGGTTACAAGCCACGATACACAAGATAATAGTTCCGTGTTATCCGTTACGCGTTACGAGTTCCGAGATCTGAGTTTCGCGTCATGAGATACAAGATGCGAGTTCTCTTTTATCGATAACGATTTACGAGCTACGAGATGCTAGATACGAGTTCAAGGTTATCGGTGATGGATTACAAGCTACGATATATAAGATACGAGTTCCGAGGTATCGGTAACGAGTTACGAGTTACAAGTTACAAGATATAATCTCCGAGTTATCGGTGACGCGTAACGAGTTCCGAGTTCTGAGTTACACGTCACGAGACACAAGGTGCGATTTCCCACTCATCGGTAACGATTTATGAGCTACGAGATACAAGATGCGAGTTCCTACTTATCGTAAAGAGTTACGAGCTACGAGACACAAGATACGAGTTCCAGGTAATCAGTAATGAGTTACGGACTACTAGATACAAGATGCGAGCTCCGAGTTATAGGTTACACGTTACGAGTTCCGACTTCTGAGTTTCGCGTCATGAGATACAAGATGCGATTTTCCACTTATTGGTAACGAGTTACGATCTTCAAGATCTAGGATAAGAGTTCCAGGTTATCGGCAATGATTTGCGAGATCCGAGATAGAAGATACGAGTTCCGAGCAATGGGTAACGAGTTACGACCTACGAGTTACTAGTTACAAGGTAAGGGATACAAGATACATGCTCCGAGTTATCGGTAACGCGTTACGGGTTCCAAGTTCTGAGTTACGCGTCACTAGATAAAAGTTGCGAGTTCCTACCTATCGGTAACGATTTACGAGCTACGAGAGGCAAGATACAAGATCCTTGTTAATGGTAATGTGTTACAAGTTACGATACACAAGATACGAGTTCCGGGTGATCAGTAATGAGTTACGAGCTACTAGATACAAGATAGCTCCGAGTTATCGGTTAAACGTTACGAGTTCCGAGTTCTGAGTTCCGCGTCATGAGATACAAGATGCGAGCTTCCACCTATCGGTAACGAGTTACGAACTCCTAGATCTAGGATACGACTTCGACGTTATCATCATTGATTTTCAAGATCCGAGATCAAGATACGAGTTCCAAGTTATGGGCAACGAGTTACGGGTTACGAGTTACGAAATACAAGGCAAGTGATACAAGATACAAGCTCCAAATTATCGATAACACTTTCGAGTTCCGAGTCCTGAGTTACGCGTCACGAGATAAAAGATGCGAGTTCCCATTTATCGGTACCGATTTACGAGGTACGAGATGCATGATACGAGTTCCAGGTTATCGGTAATGGATTATAAGTTACGATATTCAAGATACGAGGTCCGGGTTATGGGTAGCGAGTTACAAGGTAAGAGATACAAGATACATGCTCCGAGTTATCGGTAACGCGTTACGAGTTCCAAGTTCTGAGTTACACGTCACGAGATACAAGTTACGAGTTGCCACTTATCAGTAACGATTTACGAGCTACGAGAGGCAAGATACGAGTTCCTGGTTATGAGAAGCTAGTTATAAGCTGCGATCTACGAGGTACTAGTTACGAGTTACGAGATACAAGATGCGAGTTCCCATTTATCGTAACAAGTTACGAGCTACGAGACACAAGATACGGATTCCGGGTTATGGGTAACGAGTGATGAGTTATGAGATAAGCGCTCCGGGTTATCGGTTACGCGTTATGAGTTCCGAGTTCTGAGTTTCGCGTCATGAGATACAAGATGCGAGTTTTCACCTATCGGTAACTAGTTACGAACTACTAGATCTAGGATACGAGTTCAAGGTTATCGTCATTGATTTACAAGATCAGAGATCAAGAATCGAGTTTCGAGTTATGGGCAACGAGTTAGGGGTTGCGAGTTACAAGTTACAAGGTAAGTGATACAAGATACGAGCTCCGAGTTATCGGTAACACTTTCGAGTTCCGACTCCTGGGTTACGCGTCACGAGATACAAGATGCGTGTTCCCATTTATCGGTAAGGATTTACGAGCTACGAGAGGCAAGATACGAGTTCCTTGTTAGAGGTAACAGGTTACAAGCTACGATACACAAGATACGAGTTCCTGGTTATGAGTAGCGAGTTATAAGCTGCGATTTACGAGTTACGAGTTACGAGTTTCGAATTGAGAGCTACGATATACGAGTTACGATCTACGAGGTACTAGTTACGAGTTACGAGATACAAGATGCGAGTTCCCACTTATTGTAACAAGTTACGAGCTACGAGACACAAGATAGGAGTTCCAGGTGATCAGTAATGAGTTACGAGCTACTAGATACAAGATACGGGTTCCGAGGTATGGGTAACGAGTTACGAGTTCCAAGTTCTGAGTTACGCGTCACTAGATACAAGTTGCGAGTTCCCTCTTATCAGTAACGATTTACGAGCTACGAGAGGCAAGATACGTGTTCCTTGTTATTGGTAATGGGTTACAAGGTACGATACACAAGATACGAGTTCCTGGTTATGAGTAGCGAGTTATAAGCTGCGATTTACGAGTTACGAGTTACGAGTTACGAGTTACGAGTTACGAGTTACGAATTACGACTTACGATCTACAAGGTACTAGATACGAGCTACGAGACACAAGATACGAGTTCCAGGTGATCAGTAATGAGTTACGAGCTACTAGATACAAGATACGAGTTCCGAGTTATGGGTAACGAGTTACGAGTCACGAGTTACGCTTTACAAGGTAAGTGATACAAGATACAAGCTCCAATTTATCGGTAACACTTTCGAGTTCCAAGTCCTGAGTCACGCGTCACGAGATAAAAGATGCGAGTTCCCATTTATCGGTACCGATTTACGAGCTACGAGATGCATGATACGAGGTCCAGGTTATCGGTAATGGATTATAAGTTACGATATTTAAGATACGAGGTCCGGGTTATGGGTAGCGAGTTACAAGGTAAGAGATACAAGATACAAGCTCCAAGTTATCGGTAACACGTTACGAGTTCCAAGTTCTGAGTTATGCGTCACGAGATATAAGTTAGGAGTTCCCACTTATCGGAAACGATTTACGAGCTACAAGGGGCAAGATACGAGTTCCTTGTTATTGGTAATGTGTTACAAGCCACGATACACAAGATACAAGTTCCGGGTTATCCGTTACGCGTTACGAGTTCCGAGATCTGGGTTTCGCGTCACGAGATACATTTTGCGAGTTCCCACTTATCGGTAACGATTTACGAGCTACGAGAGGCAAGATACGAGTTCCTTGTTATTGGTAATGGGTTACAAGCTACGATACACATGTTACGAGTTCCGGGTTATGAGTATAAACATGGGCAACGAGTTACGGGTTACGACTTACGAATTACAAGGTAAGTGATACAACATACGAGCTCCGAGTTACCGGTAACACTTTCGAATTCCGAGTCCTGAGTTACGCGTCACGAGATACAAGATGCGAGTTCCGGGTTATGAGTAGCGAGTTGTAAGCCTCGATTCACGAGTTACGAGTTACGAGTTACGAGTTTCGAGTTTCGAGTTTCGAGTTTCGAGTTTCGAGTTTCGAGTTTCGAGTTTCGAGTTTCGAGTTTCGAGTTTCGAGTTTCGAGTTTCGAGTTGCGAGTTACGATATACGAGTTACAAGTTACGAATTACAACTTACGATCTACGAGATACAAGTTGCGAGTTCCTACTTATCGTAAAGAGTTACGAGCTACGAGACACAAGATACGAGTTCGAGGTAATCAGTAATGAGTTACGAGCTACTAGATACAAGATACGAGCTCTGAGTTATCGGTCACACGTTACGAGTTCCGAGTTCTGAGTTTCGCGTCATGAGAAACAAGATGCGAGTTTCCACCTATCGGTAACGAGTTACGAACTTCTAGATCTAGGATACGACTGCGAGGATTTTCAAGATCCGAGATCAAGATTCGAGTTCCAAGTTATGGGCAACGAGTTACGGATTACAAGATGCAAGATAAGAGTTCCAGGATATTGGTAATGGTTTACAAGCTACGATATATAAGATACGAGTTACGGGTTATGGGTTATGGGTTATGGGTAACGAGTTACGAGTTACGAGTTACGAGTTACTAGTTACAAGATACGAGCTCCGAGTTATCGGTAACGCGTTACTAGTTCCGAGTTCTGAGTTACACATCACGAGATACAAGATGCGAGCTCCCACTTATTGGTAACGAGTTAGGATCTTCAAGATCTAGGATACGAGTTCCAGGTTATCGGCAATGATTTGCGAGATCCGAGATAGAAGATACGAGTTCCGAGTAATGGGTAACGAGTTACGAGTTACAAGGTAAGAGATACAAGCTCCAATTTATCGGTAACACTTTCGAGTTCCGAGTCCTGAGTTACGAGTCACCAGATACAAGATGCGAGTTCCCATCTATCGGTAACGATTTACGAGCTACGAGATGCAAGATACGAGTTCCTTGTTAAAGGTTATGGATTACAAGTTACAATATATATGATACGAGTTCCGAGTTATTGGTAGCGAGTTACAAAGTAAAAGATATAAGATACATGCTCCGAGTTATCGGTAACGCGTTACGAGTTCCAAGTTCTGAGTTACGCGTCACTAGATACAAGTTGCGAGTTCCCTCTTATCAGTAACGATTTACGAGCTACGAGAGGCAAGATACGTGTTCCTTGTTATTGGTAACGGGTTACAAGCTACGATACACAAGACACGAGTTCCTGGTTATGAGAAGCGAGTTATAAGCTGCGATTTACGAGTAACGAGTTACGAGTTGCGAGTTACGATATACGAGTTACGAATTACGAATTACGACTTACGATCTACGAGGTACCAGTTACGAGATACAAGTTGCGAGTTCCTACTCATCGTAAAGAGTTACGAGCTACGAGACACAAGATACAAGTGCCAGGTAATCAGTAATGAGGTACGAGCTACTAGATACAAGATATGTGTTCCGAGTTATGGGTAACGAGTTACGAGTCACGAGTTACGCTTTACAAGGTAAGATATACAAGATACAAGCTCCAAGTTAATGGTAACACGTTACGAGTTCCAAGTTCTGAGTTTCGCGTCATGAGATACAAGATGCGAGTTCTCATCTATCGGTAACGATTTACGAGCTACGAGAGGCTAGATACGTGTTCCTTGTTAAAGGTAATGGGTTACAAGCTACGATACACAAGATACGAGTTCCTGGTTATGAGTAGCGAGTTATATGCTGCGAGTTACGAGTTACGAGTTTCGAGTTGAGAGCTACGATATACGAGTTACGAGTTACGAGCTACGAATCACGACTTACGATCTACGAGGTACTAGTTACGAGTTACGAGATACAAGATGCGAGTTCCCACTTATCATAACAAGTTACGGGCTACGAGACACAAGATACGTGTTCCGAGTTATGGGTAACGAGTGATGAGTTATAAGATAAGAGCACCGGGTTATCGTTTACGCATTACGAGTTCCGATTTCTAAGTTTCGCGTCATGAGATACGAGATGCGAGTTTTCACCTGTCGGTAACTAGTTACGAACTACTTGATCTAGGATACGAGTTCGAGGTTATCGTCATTGATTTACAAGATCCGAGATCAAGATTCCAGTTCCGAGTTATGGGCAACGAGTTACGGGTTACGAGTTACGAGTTACAAGGTAGGTGATACAAGATACGAGCTCCGAGTTACCTGTAACACTTTCGAATTCCGAGTCCTAAGTTACGCGTCACGAGATACAAGTTGCGAGTTCCCACTTATCGGTAACGATTTACGAGCTACGACAGGCAAGATACGAGTTCCTTGTTATTGTTAATGGGTTACAAGCTACGATACACATGTTACGAGTTCCGGGTTATGAGTATCAACATGGGCAACGAGTTACCGGTTACGACTTACGAATTACAAGGTAAGTGATACAACATACGAGCTCCGAGTTACCGGAAACACTTTCGAATTCCGAGTCCTGAGTTACGCGTCACGAGATACAAGATGCGAGTTCCCATTTATCGGTAACGATTTACGAGCTACGGGAGGCAAGATACGAGTTCCTTGTTATTGGTAATGGGTTACAAGCTACTTTACACAAGATACGAGTTCCGGGTTATGAGTAGCGAGTTGTAAGCCTCGATTCACGAGTTACGAGTTACGAGTTACGAGTTTCGAGTTTCGAGTTTCGAGTTTCGAGTTTCGAGTTTCGAGTTTCGAGTTTCGAGTTGCGAGTTACGATATACGAGTTACAAGTTACGAATTACAACTTACGATCTACGAGATACAAGTTGCGAGTTCCTACTTATCGTAAAGAGTTACGAGCTACGAGACACAAGATACGAGTTCCAGGTAATCAGTAATGAGGTACGAGCTACTAGATACAAGATACGAGCTCCGAGTTATCGGTCACACGTTACGAGTTCCGAGTTCTGAGTTTCGCGTCATGAGAAACAAGATGCGAGTTTTCACCTATCGGTAACGAGTTACGAACTTCTAGATCTAGGATACGACTGCGAGGATTTTCAAGATCCGAGATCAAGATTCGAGTTCCAAGTTATGGGCAACGAGTTACGGATTACGAGATGCAAGATAAGAGTTCCAGGATATTGGTAATGGTTTACAAGCTGCGATATATAAGATACGAGTTAAGGGTTATGGGTTATGGGTTATGGGTTATGGGTTATGGGTTATGGGTAACGAGTTACGAGTTACGAGTTACTAGTTACAAGATACGAGCTCCGAGTTATCAGTAACGCGTTACTAGTTCCGAGTTCTGAGTTACACATCACGAGATACAAGATGCGAGCTCCCACTTATTGGTAACGAGTTAGGATCTTCAAGATCTAGGATACGAGTTCCAGGTTATCGGTCACACGTTACGAGTTCCGAGTTCTGAGTTTCGCGTCATGAGAGACAAGATGCGAGTTTTCACCTATCGGTAACGAGTTACGAACTTCTAGATCTAGGATACGACTGCGAGGATTTTCAAGATCCGAGATCAAGATTCGAGTTCCAAGTTATGGGCAACGAGTTACGGATTACGAGATGCAAGATAAGAGTTCCAGGATATTGGTAATGGTTTACAAGCTACGATATATAAGATACGAGTTAAGGGTTATGGGTTATGGGTTATGGGTTATGGGTTATGGGTTATGGGTTATGGGTTATGGGTTATGGGTTATGGGTAACGAGTTACGAGTTACGAGTTACTAGTTACAAGATACGAGCTCCGAGTTATCAGTAACGCGTTACTAGTTCCGAGTTCTGAGTTACACATCACGAGATACAAGATGCGAGCTCCCACTTATTGGTAACGAGTTAGGATCTTCAAGATCTAGGATACGAGTTCCAGGTTATCGGCAATGATTTGCGAGATCCGAGATAGAATATACGATTTCCGAGTAATGGGTAACGAGTTACGAGTTACAAGGTAAGAGATACAAGCTCGAAGTTATCGGTAACGCGTTACGAGTTCCAAGTTCCGAGTTACGCGTCACGAGATACAAGATGCGTGTTCCCATTTATCGGTAAAGATTTACGAGCTGAAATAGGCAAGATACGAGTTCCTTGTTAAAGGTAACGGGTTACAAGCTGCGATACACAAGATACGAGTTCCTGGTTATGAGTAGCGAGTTATAAGCTGCGATTTACGAGTTACGAGTTTCGAGTTGAGAGCTACGATATACGAGTTACGATCTACGAGGTACTAGTTACGGGTTACGAGATACAAGATGCGAGTTCCTACTTATTGTAACAAGTTACGAGCTACGAGACACAAGATAGGAGTTCCAGGTAATCAGTAATGGGTTACGAGCTACTAGATACAAGGTACTAGTTCCGAGTTATGGGTAACGAGTGATGGGTTATAAGATAAGTGCTCCGGGTTATCGGTTACGCGTTACGAGTTCTGGGTTCTGAGTTTAGCGTCACGAGATACAAGATGCGAGATTTCACCTATCGGTAACGAGTAACGAACTACTACATCTAGGAAACGAGTTCGAGGTTATCGTCATTGATTTACAAGATCCGAGATCAAGATTCGAGTTCCGAGTTATGGGCAACGAGTTACGGGTTACGAGTTACGAGGTAAGTGATACAAGATACGAGCTCCGGGTTATCGGTAACACTTACACGTTCTGAGTCCTGAGTTACGCGTCACAAGATACAAGATGCGAGTTCCCATTTATCGATAACGGTTTACGAGCTACGAGATGCTAGATACGAGTTCCAGGTTATCGGTAATGGTTTACAAGTTACGATATATGAGGTACGTGTTCCGAGTTATGGTTAACGAGTTACGAGTTACGAGTTACAAGATACGAGCTCCGAGTTATCGGTAACGCGTTTCTAGTTCCGAGTTCTGAGGTACACGTCACGAGATACAAGTTGCGAGTTCCCACTTATCAGTTGCGAATTACGAGCTACGATACGTGTTCCTTGTTAAAGGTAATGGGTTACAAGCTACGATACACAAGATACGAGTTCCTGGTTACGAGTAGCGAGTTATAAGCTGCGATTTACGAGTTACGAGTTTCGAGTTGAGAGCTAGGAGATAGGAGTTACGAGTTACGAATTACGACTTACGATCTACGAGGTACTAGTTACGAGTTACGAGATACAAGATGCCTGTTCCCATTTATCGATAATTATTTACGAGCTACAAGATGCAAGATACGAGTTCCAGGTTATCGGTAATGCTTAACAAGTTACGATATATAAGGTACGAGTTCCGAGTTATGGGTAACGAGTTACGAGTTACGTGTTACAAGATACGAGCTCCGAGCTATCGGTAACGCGTTACTAGTTCCGAGTTCTGAGTTACGCGTCACGTGATAAAAGATGCGAGTTCCCATTTATCGATAACGATTTACGAGCTACGAGATGCAAGATACGAGTTCCAGGTTATCGGTAATGGATTACAAGTTACGATATATAAGATACGAGTTCCGAGGTATGTGTAACGAGTTACGAGTTACAAGGTACAAGATATAAGCTCCGAGTTATCGGCAACGCGTTACGAGTTATCGGTAACGCGTTACGAGTTCCAAGTCCTGAACTACGCGTCACGAGATACAAGTTGCGAGTTCCCACTAATCAGTAACGATTTACGAGCTACGATAGGCAAGTTACGAGTTCCTTGTTATGAGTAGCGAGTTATAAGCTGCGATTAACGAGTTACGAGTTTCGAGTTGAGAGCTACGATATACGAGTTACGATCTATGAGGTACTAGTTACGAGTTACGAGATACAAGATGCGAGTTCCCACTTATCGTAACAAGTTACGAGCTACGAGACCCAAGATAGGAGTTCCAGGTAATCAGCAATGAGTTACGAGCTACTAGATACAAGATACGAGTTCCGAGGTATGGGTAACGAGTTACGAGTTACAAGTAACAAGATATAATCTCCGAGTTATCGGTGACGCGTAACGAGTTCCGAGTTCTGAGTTACACGTCACGAGACAGAAGTTGCGAGTTCCCACTCATCGGTAACGATTTATGAGCTACGAGATACAAGATGCGAGTTCCTACTTATCGTAAAGAGTTACGAGCTACGAGACACAAGATACGAGTTCCAGGTAATCAGTAATGAGTTACGGACGACTAGATACAAAATGCGAGCTCCGAGTTATCGGTTACACGTTACGAGTTCCGAGTTCTGAGTTTCGCGTCATGAGATACAAGATTCGAGTTTCCACTTATTGGTAACGAGTTACGATCTTCAAGATCTAGGATACGAGTTCCAGGTTATCGGCAATGATTTGCGAGATCCGAGATAGAAGATACGAGTTCCGAGCAATGGGTAACGAGTTACGACCTACGAGTTACGAGTTACAAGGTAACGGATACAAGATACGAGCTCCAAGTTATCGGTAACGCGTTACGAGTTCCAAGTTCTGAATCACGCGTCACGAGATACAAGTTGCGAGTCTCACTTATCGGTAACGATTTACGAGCTACGAGAGGCAAGATACTTGTTATTGGTAATATGTTACAAGCTACGATACACAAGATACGAGTTCCGGGTTATGAGTAGCGAGTTGTAAGCTGCGATTTACGAGTTACGAGTTTCGAATTACAAGTTTTGAGTTGCGAGTTACCATATACGAGTTACGAGTAACGAATTACGCTTTACAAGGTAAGATGTACGAGATACAAGCTCCAAGCTATCGGTAACACGTTACGAGTTCCAAGTTCTGAGTTATGCGTCACGAGATATAAGTTGGGAGTGCCCACTTATCGGAAACGATTTACGAGCTACAAGGGGCAAGATACGAGTTCCTTGTTATTGGTAATGGGTTACAAGCCACGATACACAAGATACCAGTTCCGGGTTATCCGTTACGCGTTACGAGTTCCGAGATCTGAGTTTCGCGTCAAGAGATACAAGATGCGAGTTTTCACGTATAGGTCACTATTCAAGAACTACTAGATCTAGGATACGAGTTCGAGGTTATCGTCATTGATTTACAAGATCCGAGATCAAGATTCGAGTTCCGAGTTATGGGCAACACTTTCGAGTTCCGAGTCCTGAGTTACGCGTGACGAGATACAAGATGCGAGTTCCCATCTATCGGTAACGATTCACGAGCTACGAGATGCATGATACGAGTTCCAGGTTATCGGTAATGGATTATAAGTTACGATATTTAAGATACGAGGTCCGGGTTATGGGTAGCGAGTTACTAGGTAAGAGATACAAGATACATGCTCCGAGTTATCGGTAACGCGTTACGAGTTCCAAGTTCTGAGTTACACGTCACGAGTTACAAGTTACGAGTTCCCACTTATCAGTAACCATTTAAGAGCTACGAGAGTCAAGATACGAGTTTCTTGTTATTGGTAATTGGATACAAGCTACGATACACAAGATACGAGTTCCTGGTTATGAGAAGCGACTTATAAGCTGCGATTTACGTGTTACGAGTTACGAGTTGCGAGTTACGATATACGAGTTACGAGTTACGAATAACGACTTACGATCTACGAGGTACTAGTTACGAGATACAAGATGCGAGTTCCCACTTATCGTAACAAGTTACGAGCTACGAGACACAAGATACGAGTTCCAGGTAATCAGTAATGAGTTTCGAGCTACTAGATACAAGATACGGGTTCCGAGTTATGGGTAATGAGTGATGAGTTATAAGATAAGCGCTCCGGGTTATCGGTTACGCGTTATGAGTTCAGAGTTCTGAGTTTCGCGTCATGAGATACAAAATGCGAGTTTTCACCTATCGGTAACTAGTTACGAACTACTAGATCTAGGATACGAGTTCGACGTTATCGTCATTGATTTACAAGATCCGAGATCAAGATTCGAGTTCCGAGTTATGGGCAACGAGTTACGGGCTACGAGTTACAAGGTAAGTAATACAAGATACGAGCTCCGAGTTATCAGTAACACTTTCGAGTTCCGAGTTCTGAGTCTCGCGTCATGAGATACAAGATGCGAGTTTCCACCTATCGGTAACGAGTTACGAACTTCTAGATACGACTTCGAGGTTATCATCATTGATTTTCAAGATCTGAGATCAAGATTCTAGTTCCAAGTTATGGGCAACGAGTTACGGGTTACGAGTTACAAGGTGAGTGATATAAGATACGAGCTCCGAGTTATCAATAACACTTTCGAGTTCCAAGTCCTGAGTTACGCGTCACGAGATTCAAGATGCGAGTTCCCATTTATCGGTAACGATTTACGGGCTACAAGATACAAGATAAGAGTTCCAGGATATTGGTAATGGTTTACAAGCTACGATATATAAGATACGAGTTCCGAGGTATAGGTAACGAGTTACGAGTTACAAGTTACAAGATATAATCTCCGAGTTATCGGTGACGCGTAACGAGTTCCGAGTTCAGAGTTACACGTCACAAGACACAAGTTGCGAGTTCCCATCTATCGGTAACGATTTACGAGCTACGAGATGCATGATACGAGTTGCAGGTTATCGGTAATGGATTATAAGTTACGATATTTAAGATACGAGTTCCTGGTTGAGAAGCGAGTTATAAGCTGCGATTTACGAGTTACGAGTTACGAATTACGACTTACGATCTACGAGGTACTAGTTACGAGTTACGAGATACAAGATGCGAGTTCCTACTTATCGTAACGAGTTCCAGGTAATCAGTAATGAGTTACGAGCTACTAGATACAAGATATGTGTTCCGAGTTATGGGTAACGAGTTACTAGTTACAGTATACGAGTTCCCGAGCTATTGGTTCGCGTTACGAGTTCCAAGTTCTGAGTTTCGCGTCATGAGATACAAGATACGAGTTTTCACCTATCGGTAACGAGTAACGAACTACTAGATCTAGGATACGAGTTCGAGGTTATCGTCATTGATTTACAAGATCCAAGATCAAGATTCGAGTTCCGAGTTATGGGCAACGAGTTACGGGTTACGAGTTACGAGGTAAGTGATAGAAGATACGAGCTCCGGGTTATCGGTAACACTTACACGTTCCGAGTCCTGAGTTACGCGTCACGAGATACAAGACGCGAGTTCCCATTTATCGATAACGATTTACGAGCTACGAGATGCAGGTTATCGGTAATGGTTTACAAGTTACGATATATAAGGTACGAGTTACGGGTTATGGGTAACGAGTTACGAGTTACTAGTTACAAGTTACGAGCTCCGAGTTATCGGTAACGCGTTACTAGTTCCGAGTTCTGAGTTTACACGTCACGAGATACAAGATGCGAGCTCCCACTTATTGGTAACGAGTTAGGATCTTCAAGATCTAGGATACGAGTTCCAGGTTATCGGCAATGATTTGCGAGATCCGAGATAGAAGATACGAGTTCCGAGTAATGGGTAACGAGTTACGAGTTACAAGGTAAGAGATACAAGCTCGAAGTTATCGGTAACGTGTTACGAGTTCCAAGTTCCGAGTTACGCGTCACGAGATACAAGTTACGAGTTCCCAATTATTAGTAACGATTTACGAGCTACAAGAGGCAAGATACGAGTTCCTTGTTAATGGTAATGGGTTACAAGCTACGATACACAAGATACGAGTTCCTGGTTATGAATGGGGAGTTATAAGCTGCGATTTACGAGTTACGAGTTACGAGTTACTAGTTGCGAGTTACGATATACGAGTTACGAGTAACGAATTACGACTTACGATCTACGAGGTACTAGTTACGAGTTACGAGATACAAGATGCGAGTTCCTACTTATCGTAACGAGTTACGAGCTACGAGACACAAGATACAAGTGCCAGGTAATCAGTAATGAGGTACGAGCTACTAGATACAAGATATGTGTTCCGAGTTATGGGTAACGAGTTACGAGTCACGAGTTACGCTTTACAAGGTAAGATATACAAGAAACAAGCTCCAAGTTAATGGTAACACGTTACGAGTTCCAAGCTCTGAGTTTCGCGTCATGAGATACAAGATGCGAGTTCTCATCTATCGGTAACGTTTTACGAGCTACGAGATGCAAGATACGAGTTCCAGGTTATCGGTAATGGATTACAAGTTACGATATATATGATACGAGTTCCGAGTTATTGGTAGCGAGTTACAAAGTGAAAGATATAAGATACATGCTCCGAGTTATCGGTATCGCGTTACGAGTTCCAAGTTCCGAGTTACGCGTCACGAGATACAAGTTACGAGTTCCCACTTATATACGTGTTCCTTGTTAAAGGTAATGGGTTACAAGCTACGATACACAAGATACGAGTTCCTGGTTATGAGTAGCGAGTTATATGCTGCGAGTTACGAGTTACGAGTTACGAGTTTCGAGTTGAGAGCTACGATATACGAGTTACGAGTTACGAGCTACGAATCACGACTTACGATCTACGAGGTACTAGTTACGAGTTACGAGATACAAGATGCGAGTTCCCACTTATCATAACAAGTTACGGGCTACGAGACACAAGATACGTGTTCCGAGTTATGGGTAACGAGTGATGAGTTATAAGATAAGAGCACCGGGTTATCGTTTACGCATTACGAGTTCCGATTTCTAAGTTTCGCGTCAAGATGCGAGTTTTCACCTGTCGGTAACTAGTTACGAACTACTTGATCTAGGATACGAGTTCGAGGTTATCGTCATTGATTTACAAGATCCGAGATCAAGATTCCAGTTCCGAGTTATGGGCAACGAGTTACGGGTTACGAGTTACGAGTTACAAGGTAGGTGATACAAGATACGAGCTCCGCGTTACCTGTAACACTTTCGAATTCCGAGTCCTAAGTTACGCGTCACGAGATACATGATGCGTGTTCCCATTTATCGGTAAAGATTTACGAGCTACGAGAGGCAAGATACGAGTTCCTTGTTAAAGGTAACGGGTTACAAGCTGCGATACACAAGATACGAGTTCCTGGTTATGAGTAGCGAGTTATAAGCTGCGATTTACGAGTTACGAATTACGAGTTTCGAGTTGCGAGTTACCATATACGAGTTACGAGTAACGAATTACGACTCAAGATCTACGAGGTACTAGTTACGAGTTACGAGATACGAGATGCGAGTTCCTACTTATCGTAACACAAGATACGAGTTCCAGGTAATCAGGAATGAGTTACGAGCTACTAGATACACGATACGTGTTCCGAGTTATGGGTAACGAGTTACGAGTTACAGTATACGAGTTCCCGAGTTATTGGTTCGCGTTACGAGTTCCACGTTCTGAGTTACGCGTCACTAGATAAAAGTTGCGAGTTCCCAGCTATCGGTAACGATTTACGAGCTACGAGAGGCAATATACAAGATCCTTGTTATTGGTAATGTGTTACAAGCTACGATACACAAGATACGAGTTCCGGGTTATGAGTAGCGAGTTATAAGCTGCGATTTACGAGTTACGAGTTTCGAATTACGAGTTTCGAGTTGAGAGTTACCATATACGAGTTACAAGTAACGAATTACGGCTTACGATCTACGAGGTACTAGTTACGAGTTACGAGATACAAGATGCGAGTTCCTACTTATCGTAACGAGTTACGAGCTACGAGACACAAGATACGAGTTCCAGGTAATCAGTAATGAGTTATTAGCTACTAGATACAAGATATGTGTTCCGAGTTATGGGTAACGAGTTACGAGTTACAGTATACGAGTTCCCGTGTTATTGGTTCGCGTTACGAGTTCCAAGTTCAGAGTTTCGCGTCATGAGATACAAGATGCGAGTTTTCACCTATCGGTAACGAGTAACGAACAACTAGATCTAGGATACGAGTTCGAGGTTATCGTCATTGATTTACAAGATCCGAGGTCAAGACTCGAGTTCCGAGTTATGGGCAACGAGTTATGGAATACGAGTTATGAGTTACAAGGTGAGTGATACAAGATACAAGTTACGAGTTATCGGTAACACTTTCGAGTTCCAAGTCCTGAGTTACGCGTCACGAGATGCAAGATACGAGTTCCAGGTTATCGGTAATGGATTACAAGTTACGATATATATGATACGAGTTCCGAGTTATTGGTAGCGAGTTACAAGGTAAGAGATATAAGATGCATGCTCTGAGTTATCGGTAACGCGTTACGGGTTCCAAGTTCTGAGTTACGCGTCACTAGATATAAGTTGCGAGTTCCCTCTTATCGGTAACGATTTACGAGCTACGAGAGGCAAGATAAAAGATCGTTGTTATTGGTAATGTGTTACAAGCTACGATACACAATATACGAGTTCCGGGCTATGAGTAGCGAGTTATAAGCTGCGATTTACGAGTTACGAGTTAAGAGTTTGGAGTTACGAGTTTCGAGTTACGAGTTTCGAGTTACGAGTTTCGAGTTACGAGTTTCGAGTTACGAGTTTCGAGTTACGAGTTTCGAGTTTCGAGTTTCGAGTTACAAGTTACGAGTTACGAGTTACGAGTTACGAATTACGACTTACGATCTACAAGGTACTAGATACGAGCTACGAGACACAAGCTACGAGTTCCAGGTGATCAGTAATGAGTTACGAGCTACTAGATACAAGATACGAGTTCCGAGTTATGGGTAACGAGTTACGAGTCACGAGTTACGCTTTAAAAGGTAAGATATACAAGATAGAAGCTCCAAGTTATCGGTAACACGTTACGAGTTCCAAGTTCTGAGTTATGCGTCACGTATATAAGTTGGGAGTTCCCACTTATCAGAAACGATTTACGAGCTACAAGGGGCAAGATACGAGTTCCTTGTTATTGGTAATGGGTTACAAGCCACGATACACAAGATACAAGTTCCGGGTTATCCGTTACGCGTTACGAGTTCCGAGATCTGAGTTTCGCGTCAAGAGATACCAGATGCGAGTTTTCACCTATAGGTAACTAGTTACGAGCTACTAGATCCGAGTTTTGAGTTGCGGGTTACCATGTACTAGTTACGAATCACGACTTACGATCTACAAAGTACTAGATACGAGTTACGAGATACAAGATGCAAGTTCCCACTTATCGTAAGGAGTTACGAGCTACGAGACACAAGATACGAGTTCCAGGTGATCGGTAATGAGTTACGAGCTACTAGTAGCTATTGGTAATGGGTTACAAGCCACGATACACAAGATACGAGTTCCGTGTTATCCGTTACGCGTTACGAGTTCCAAGTTCTGAGTTTCGCGTCATGAGATACAAGATGCGAGTTTTCACCTATAGGTAACTAGTTACGAACTACTAGATCTAGGATACGAGTTCGAGGTTATGGTCATTGATTTACAAGATCCGAAATCAAGATTCGAGTTTCGAGCTATGGGCAACACTTTTGAGTTCCGAGTCCTGAGTTACGCGTCACGAGATACAAGAAGCGAGTTCCCATCTATCGGTAACGATTTACGAGCTACGAGATGCAAGATACGAGTTCCAGGTTATCGGTAATGGATTACAAGTTACGATATATATGACGAGTTCCGAGTTATTGGTAGCGAGTTACAAGGTAAAGGATATAAGATACATGCTCCGAGTAATCGGTAACGCGTTACGAGATCCAAGTTCTGATTTACACGTCACGAGATACAAGATGCGAGTTTACATCTATCGGTAACGATTTACGAGCTACGAGATGCATGATACGAGTTCCAGGTTATCGGTAATGGATTATAAGTTACGATATTTAAGATACGAAGTCCTGGTTATTGGTAGCGAGTTACAAGGTAAGAGATACAACATACATGCTCCGAGTTATCGGTAACGCGTTACGAGTTCCAAGTTCTGAGTTACGCGTCACTAGATAAAAGTTGCGAGTTCCTACCTATCGGTAACGATTTACGAGCTACGTGAGGCAAGATACTAGATCCTTGTTATTGGTAATGTGCGAGTTATAAGCTGGGATTTACGAGTTTGGAGTTACGAGTTACGAGTTTCGAGTTACGAGTTTCGAGTTACGAGTTTCGAGTTGCGGGTTACCATGTACGAGTTACGAGTTTCGAATTACGACTTACGATCTACAAGGTACTAGATACGAGCTACGAGACACAAGATACGAGTTCCAGGTGATCAGTAATGAGATACGAGCTACTAGATACAAGATACGAGTTCCGAGTTACGGGTAACGAGTTACGAGTCACGAGTTACGCTTTACAAGGTAAGATATACAAGATACAAGTTCCAAGTTATCGGTAAGACGTTACGAGTTCCAAGTTCCGAGTTACGCGTCACGAGATACAAGTTACGAGTTCCCACTTATCAGTAACGATTTAAGAGCTCCTTGTTATTGAGGCAAGATACGAGTTCCTTGTTATTGTTAATGGGTTACAAGCTACGATACACAAGATACAAGTCCCTGGTTATGAGAAGCGAGTTATAAGCTGCGATTTACGAGTTGAGAGTTACGATATACGAGTTACGAGTAACGAATTACGACTTACGATCTACGAGGTACTAGTTACGAGTTACGAGATACAAGATGCGAGTTCCTACTTATCGTAACGAGTTACGAGCTACGAGACACAAGATACGAGTTCCAGGTAATCAGTAATGAGTTACGAGCTACTAGATACAAGATATGTGTTCCGAGTAATTGGTAACGAGTTACGAGTTACAGTAAACGAGTTCCCGAGTTATTGGTTCGCGTTACGAGTTCCAAGTTCTGAGTTTCGCGTCATGAGATACAAGATGCGAGTTTTCACCTATCGGTAACGAGTAACGAACTACTAGATCTAGGATACGAGTTCAAGATTATTGTCATTGATTTACAAGATCCGAGATCAAGATTCGAGTTCCGAGTTATGGGCAACGAGTTACGGGTTACGAGTTACGAGGTAAGTGATACAAGATACGAGCTCCGGGTTATCGGTAACACTTACACGTTCCGAGTCCTGAGTTACGCGTCACGAGATACAAGATGCGAGTTCCCATTTATCGATAACGATTTACGAGCTACGAGATGCTAGATACGAGTTCCAGATAATCGGTAATGGTTTACAAGTTACGATATATAATGTACGAGTTCCGTGTTATGGGTAACGAGTTACGAGTTACGAGTGACAAGATACGAGCTCCGAGCTATCGGTACCGCGTTCTAGTTCCAAGTTCTGAGTAACGCGTCACGAAATACAAGATGCGAGTTCCCATTTATTAATAACGATTTACGAGCTACGAGGTGCAAGATACGAGTTCCAGGTTATCGGTGATGGATTACAAGCTACGATATATAAGATACGAGTTCCGAGGTATCGGTAACGAGTTACGAGTTACAAGTTACAAGATATAATCTCCGAGTTATCGGTGACGCGTAACGAGTTCCGAGTTCTGAGTTACACGTCACGAGACACAAGTTGCGAGTTCCCACTCATCGGTAACGATTTATGAGCTACGAGATACAAGATGCGAATTCCAGGTAATCAGTAATGAGTTACGGACTACTAAATACAAGATGCGAGCTCCGAGTTATAGGTTACACGTTACGAGTTCCGAGTTCTGAGTTTCGCGTCGAGATACAAGATGCGAGTTTCCACTTATTGGTAACGAGTTACGATCTTCAAGATCTAGGATAAGAGTTACAGGTTATCGGCAATGATTTGCGAGATCCGAGATAGATGATACGAGTTCCGAGCAATGGGTAACGAGTTACGACCTACGAGTTACGAGTTACAAGGTAAGGGATACAAGATACATGCTCCGAGTTATCGGTAACGCGTTACGGGTTCCAAGTTCTGAGTTATGCGTCACTAGATAAAAGTTGCGAGTTCCTACCTATCGGTAACGATTTACGAGCTACAAGAGGCAAGATACAAGATCCTTGTTAATGGTAATGTGTTACAAGCTACGATACACAAGATACGAGTTCCGGGTTATGAGTAGCGAGTTTTAAGCTGCGATTTACGAGTTACGAGATTCGAATTACGAGTTTCGAGTTGCGACTTACCATATACGAGTTACGAGTAACGAATTACGACCTACGATCTACGAGATACTAGTTACGAGTAACGAGATACTAGGTGCGAGTTCCTACTTATCGTAACGAGTTACGAGCTACAAGACACAAGATACGAGTTCCAGGTAATCAGTAATGAGTTACGAGCTACTAGATACAAGATACGCGTTCCGAGTTATGAGTAACGAGTTACGAGTTACAGTATACGAGTTCCCGAGTTATTGGTTCGCGTTACGAGTTACGAACTACTAGATCTAGGATACGAGTTAGAGGTTATCGTCATTGATTTACAAGATCCGAGATCAAGATTCGAGTTCCGAGTTATGGGCAACACCTTCGAGTTCCGAGTCCTGAGTTACGCGTCACGAGATACAAGATGCGAGTTCCCATTTATCGGTACCGATTTACGAGCTACGAGATGCATGATACGAGTTCCAGGTTATCGGTAATGGATTATAAGTTACGATATTTAAGATACGAGGTCCGGGTTATGGGTAACGAGTTACAAGGTAAGAGATACAAGATACATGCTCCGAGTTATCGGTAACGCGTTACGAGTTCCAAGTTCTGAGTTACACGTCACGAGATACAAGTTACGAGTTCTCACTTATCAGTAACGATTTACGAGAGGCAAGATACGAGTTTCTTGTTATTGGTAATTGGATACAAGCTACGATACACAAGATACGAGTTCCTGGTTATGAGAAGCGTGTTATAAGCTGCGATTTACGTGTTACGAGTTACGAGTTGCGAGTTACGATATACGAGTTACGATATACGAGTTACGAGTTACGATCTACGAGGTACTAGTTACGAATTACGAGATACAAGATGCGTGTTCCCACTTATCGTAACAAGTTACGAGCTACGAGACACAAGATAGGAGTTCCAGGTAATCAGTAATGAGTTACGAGCTACTAGATACAAGATACGGGTTCCGTGTTATGGGTAACGAGTGACGAGTTACAAGATGAGAGCACCGAGTTATCGGTTACGCGTTACGAGTTCTGAGTTCTGAGTTTCGCGTCATGAGATACAAGATGCGAGTTTTCACCTATCGGTAACGAGCAACGAAGTACTAGATCTAGGATACGAGTTCGAGATTATCGTCATTGATTTACAAAATCCGAGATGAAGATTCGAGTTCCGAGTTATGGGCAACGATTTACGGGTTACGAGTTACAAGGTAAGTGATACAAGATACGAGCTCCGAGTTATCGGTAACACTTACACGTTCCAAGTCTGAGTTACGCGTCACGAGATACAAGATGCGAGTTCCCATTTATCGATAATGATTTACGAGCTACGAGATGCAAGATATGAGTTCCAGGTTATCGGTAATGGATTACAAGTAACGATATATAAGATACGAGTTCCGAGGTATGGGTAACGAGTTACGAGTTACAAGGTACAAGATATAAGCTGCGAGTCATCGGTAACGCGTTACGAGTTATCGGTAACGCGTTACGAGTTCCAAGTCCTGAACTACGCGTCACGAGATACAAGTTGCGAGTTCCCACTAATCAGTAACGATTTACGAGCTACGAGAGGCAAGATAAAAGATCCTTTTTATTGGTAATGTGTTACAAGCTACGATACACAATATACGAGTTCCGGGCTATGAGTAGCGAGTTATAAGCTGCGATTTACGAGTAACGAGTTACGAGTTACGAGTTGCGAGTTACGATATACGAGTTACGAGTTACGAATTACGACTTACGATCTACGAGGTACTAGTTATGAGTTACGAGATACAAGATGCGAGTTCCCACTTATCGTAACAAGTTACGGGCTACGAGACACAAGATACGTGTTCCAGATAATCAGCAATGAGTTACGAGCTACTAGATACAAGATACGTGTTCCGAGTTATGGGTAACGAGTTACGAGTTACAGTATACGAGTTCCCGAGTTATTGGTTCACGTTACGAGTTCCAAGTTCTGAGTTACGCGTCACTAGATAAAAGTTACGAGTTCCTACCTATCGGTTACGATTTACGAGCTACGAGAGGCAAGATACAAGGTCCTTGTTATTGGTAATTTGTTACAAGCTACGATACACAAGATACGAGTTCCTTGTTATGAGTAGCGAGTTATAAGCTGCGATTTACGAGTTACGAGTTTCGAGTTGAGAGCTACGATCTATGACGCACTAGTTACGAGTTACGAGATACAAGATGCGAGTTCCCACTTATCGTAACAAGTTACGAGCTACGAGACCCAAGATAGGAGTTCCAGGTAATCAGCAATGAGTTACGAGCTACTAGATACAAGATACGAGTTCCGAGGTATGAGTAACGAGTTACGAGTTACAAGTAACAAGATATAATCTCCGAGTTATCGGTGACGCGTAACGAGTTCCGAGTTCTGAGTTACACATCACGACACAAAAGTTGCGATTTCCCACTCATCGGTAACGATTTATGAGCTACGAGATACAAGATGCGAGTTCCTACTTATCGTAAAGAGTTACGAGCTACGAGACACAAGATACGAGTTCCAGGTAATCAGTAATGAGTTACGGACGACTAGATACAAGATGCGAGCTCCGAGTTATCGGTTACACGTTACGAGTTCCGAGTTCTGAGTTTCGCGTCATGAGATACAAGATGCGAGTTTCCACTTATTGGTAATGCGTTACGATCTTCAAGATCTAGGATACGAGTTCCAGGTTATCGGCAATGATTTGCGAGATCCGAGATAGAAGATACGAGTTCCGAGCAATGGGCAACGAGTTACGACCTACGAGTTACGAGTTACAAGGTAAGGGATACAAGATACGAGCTCCAAGTTATCGGTAACGCGTTACGAGTTCCAAGTTCTGAGTCACGCGTCACGAGATACAAGTTGCGAGTCTCACTTATCGGTAACGATTTACGAGCTACGAGAGGCAAGATACAAGATCCTTGTTATTGGTAATGTGTTACAAGCTACGATACACAAGATACGAGTTCCGGGTTATGAGTAGCGAGTTGTAAGCTGCGATTTACGAGTTACGAGTTTCGAATTACGAGTTTCGAGTTGCGAGTTACCATATACGAGTTACGAGTAACGAATTACGCTTTACATGGTAAGATGTACGAGATACAAGCTCCAAGTTATCGGTAACACGTTACGAGTTCCAAGTTCTGAGTTATGCGTCACGAGATATAAGTTGGGAGTGCCCACTTATCGGAAACGATTTACGAGCTACAAGGGGCAAGATACGAGTTCCTTGTTATTGGTAATGGGTTACAAGCCACGATACACAAGATACCAGTTCCGGGTTATCCGTTACGCGTTACGAGTTCCGAGATCTGAGTTTCGCGTCAAGAGATACAAGATGCGAGTTTTCACGTATAGGTCACTATTCAAGAACTACTAGATCTAGGATACGAGTTCGAGGTTATCGTCATTGATTTACAAGATCCGAGATCAAGATTCGAGTTCCGAGTTATGGGCAACACTTTCGAGTTCCGAGTCCTGAGTTACGCGTCACGAGATACAAGATGCGAGTTCCCATCTATCGGTAACGATTCACGAGCTACGAGGTGCAAGATACGAGTTCCAGGTTATCGGTATCGGGATTACAAGTTACGATATATATGATACGAGTTCCGGGTTATGGGTAGCGAGTTACAAGGTAAGAGATACAAGATACAAGCTCCGAGTTGTCGGTAACGCGTTACGAGTTCAAAGTTCTGAGTTACACGTCACGAGATACAAGTTACGAGTTCCCACTTATCAGTAACCATTTACGAGCTACGAGAGTCAAGATAATTGGATTGGATAATCGGATTTCTAAATGCGAATTTATGTATCAAAAACTCCATCTTGCGGAGAAAAGCAAGTTGTGTATCACGATTACCTCTGCATAGTGAAAGACTATGGCTGTTCGAAACAAGAGGTCTGCTGTCAGTAATCGCGGTCGGAGATAGTTACCAACCCAAACACTGGCGCTGCGGCACCTCGAGATACGAACGACGCGCGAGATTTGAGATTCGGAAGGATGGCTTTGTGGATTCTGCCTAACATATCATCCGCGCTCTGTAACGACTGACCAGCTACCCAGTTGGTTCAGTTGGTCAGAGCGCCCGACATGACATCGGGAGATGCGGGTTCGAATCCTGCACTGGGTCTTCTTTTCGGATTTCTAAATGCGAATTTATGTATCAAAAACTCCATCTTGCGGAGAAAAGCAAGTTGTGTATCACGATTACCTCTGCATAGTGAAAGACTATGGCTGTTCGAAACAAGAGGTCTGCTGTCAGTAATCGCGGTCGGAGATAGTTACCAACCCAAACACTGGCGCTGCGGCACCTCGAGATACGAACGACGCGCGCAATTTGAAATTCGGAAGGATGGCTTTGTGGGGGATTCTGCCTAACATATCATCCGCGCTCTGTAACGACTGACCAGCTACCCAGTTGGTTCAGTTGGTCAGAGCGCCCGACATGACATCGGGAGATGCGGGTTCGAATCCTGCACTGGGTCTTCTTTTCGGATTTCTAAATGCGAATTTATGTATCAAAAACTCCATCTTGCGGAGAAAAGCAAGTTGTGTATCACGAGTAACGAACTACTAGATCTAGGATACGAGTTCGAGGTTATCGTCATTGATTTACAAGATCCAAGATCAAGATTCGAGTTCCGAGTTATGGGCAACGAGTTACGGGTTACGAGTTACGAGGTAAGTGATAGAAGATACGAGCTCCGGGTTATCGGTAACACTTACACGTTCCGAGTCCTGAGTTACGCGTCACGAGATACAAGACGCGAGTTCCCATTTATCGATTACGATTTACGAGCTACGAGATGCAGGTTATCGGTAATGGCTTACAAGTTACGATATATAAGGTACGAGTTACGGGTTATGGGTAACGAGTTACGAGTTACTAGTTACAAGATACGAGCTCCGAGTTATCGGTAACGCGTTACTAGTTCCGAGTTCTGAGTAACACGTCACGAGATACAAGATGCGAGCTCCCACTTATTGGTAACGAGTTAGGATCTTCAAGATCTAGGATACGAGTTCCAGGTTATCGGCAATGATTTGCGAGATCCGAGATAGAAGATACGAGTTCCGAGTAATGGGTAACGAGTTACGAGTTACGAGTTACAAGGTAAGAGATACAACATACAAACTCGAAGTTATCGGTAACGCGTTACGAGTTCCAAGTTCCGAGTTACGCGTCACTAGATACAAGTTACGAGTTCCCACTTATCAGTAACGATTTACGAGCTACAAGAGGCAAGATACGAGTTCCTTGTTATTGGTAATGGGGTAAGTGATACAAGATACGAGTTACGAGTTATCGGTAACACTTTCGAGTTCCAAGTCCTGAGTTACGCGTCACGAGATACAAGATGCGAGTTCCCACCTATCGGTAACGATTTACGAGCTACGAGATGCAAGATACGAGTTCCAGGTTATCGGTAATGGATTACAAGTTACGATATATATGATACGAGTTCCGAGTTATTGGTAGCAAGTTACAAGGTAAGAGATATAAGATGCATGCTCTGAGTTATCGGTAACGCGTTACGAGTTCCAAGTTCTGAGTTACGCGTCACTAGATACAAGTTGCGAGTTCCCTCTTATCGGTAACGAGTTACGAGCTACGAGAGGCAAGATAAAAGATCCTTGTTATTGGTAATGTGTTACAAGCTACGATACACAAGATCCGAGTTCCGGGCTATGAGTAGCGAGTTATAAGCTGCGATTCACGAGTTACGAGTTAAGAGTTTGGAGTTACGAGTTTCGAGTTACGAGTTTCGAGTTGCGGGTTACTATGTACGAGTTACGAGTTACGAATTACGACTTACGATCTACAAGGTACTAGATACGAGCTACGAGACACAAGATACGAGTTCCAGGTAATCAGTAATGAGTTACGAGCTACTAGATACAAGATACGAGTTCCGAGTTATGGGTAACGAGTTACGAGTCACGAGTTACGCTTTACAAGGTAAGATATACAAGATACAAGCTCCAAGTTATCGGTAACACGTTACGAGTTCCAAGTTCTGAGTTTCGCGTCAAGAGATACAAGATGCGAGTTTTCACCTATAGGTAACTAGTTACGAACTACTAGATCTAGGATACGAGTTCGAAGTTATCGTCATTGACTTTCAAGATCCGAGATCAAGATTCGAGTTCCAAGTTATGGGCAACGAGTTACGGGTTACGAGTTACGAATTACAAGGTAAGTGATACAAGATACAAGCTCCAATTTATCGGTAACACTTTCGAGTTCCGAGTCCTGAGTTACGCGTCACCAGATACGAGATGCGAGTTCCCATCTATCGGTAACGATTTACGAGCTACGAGATGCAAGATACGAGTTCCAGGTTATCGGTAATGGATTACAAGTTACGATATATATGATACGATTTCCGAGTTATTGGTAGCGAGTTACAAAGTAAAAGATATAAGATACATGCTCCGAGTTATCGGTAACGCGTTACGAGTTCCAAGTTCTGAGTTTCGCGTCACTAGATACAAGTTGCGAGTTCCCTCTTATCAGTAACGATTTACGAGCTACGAGAGGCAAGATACGTGTTCCTTGTTATTGGTAATGGGTTACAAGCTACGATACACAAGATACGAGTTCCTGGTTATGAGTAGCGAGTTATAAGCTGCGATTTACGAGTTACGAGTTACGAGTTACGAATTACGACTTACGATCTACAAGGTACTAGATACGAGCTACGAGACACAAGATACGAGTTCCAGGTGATCATTAATGAGTTACGAGCTACTAGATACGAGATACGAGTTCCGAGTTATGGGTAACGAGTTACGAGTCACGAGTTACGCTTTACAAGGTAAGTGATACAAGATACAAGCTCCAAATTATCGGTAACACTTTCGAGTTCCGAGTCCTGAGTCACGCGTCACGAGATAAAAGATGCGAGTTCCCATTTATCGACACCGATTTACGAGCTACGAGATGCATGATACGAGGTCCAGGTTATCGGTAATGGATTATAAGTTACGATATTTAAGATACGAGGTCCGGGTTATGGGTAGCGAGTTACAAGGTAAGAGATACAAGATACAAGCTCCAAGTTATCGGTAACACGTTACGAGTTCCAAGTTCTGAGTTATGCGTCACGAGATATAAGTTAGGAGTTCCCACTTATCGGAAACGATTTACGAGCTACAAGGGGCAAGATACGTGTTCCTTGTTATTGGTAATGTGTTACAAGCCACGATACACAAGATACAAGTTCCGGGTTATCCGTTACGCGTTACGAGTTCCGAGATCTGAGTTTCGCGTCAAGAGATACAAGATGCGAGTTTTCACCTATAGGTAACTAGTTACGAACTACTAGATCTAGGATACGAGTTCGAGGTTATCGTCTATGATTTACAAGATTCGAGTTCCGAGTTATGGGCAACACTTTCGAGTTCGGAGTCCTGAGTTACGCGTCACGAGATACAAGTTGCGAGTTCCCACTTATCGGTAACTATTTACGAGCTACGAGAGGCAAGATACGAGTTCCTTGTTATTGGTAATGGGTTACAAGCTACCTTACACAAGATACGAGTTCCGGGTTATGAGTAGCGAGTTGTAAGCCTTGATTCACGAGTTACGAGTTACGAGTTACGAGTTACGAGTTTCGAGTTTCGAGTTGCGAGTTACGATATACGAGTTACAAGTTACGAATTACAACTTACGATCTACGAGATACTAGTTACGAGTTACGAGATACAAGTTGCGAGTTCCTACTTATCGTAAAGAGTTACGAGCTACGAGACACAAGATACGAGTTTCAGGTAACCAGTAATGAGTTACGAGCTACTAGATATAAGATACGAGCTCCGAGCTATCGGTCACACGTTACGAGTTCCGAGTTCTGAGTTTCGCGTCATGAGAAACAAGATGCGAGTTTCCACCTATCGGTAACGAGTTACGAACTTCTAGATCTAGGATACGACTTCGAGGATTTTCAAGATCCGAGATCAAGATTCGAGTTCCAAGTTATGGGCAACGAGTTACGCATTACGAGATGCAAGATAAGAGTTCCAGGATATTGGTAATGGTTTACAAGCTACGATATATAAGATACGAGTTACGGGTTATGGGTTATGGGTTATGGGTAACGAGTTACGAGTCACGAGTTACTAGTTACAAGATACGAGCTCCGAGTTATCGGTAACGCGTTACTAGTTCCGAGTTCTGAGTTACACGTCACGAGATACAAGATGCGAGCTCCCACTTATTGGTAACGAGTTAGGATCTTCATGATCTAGGATACGAGTTCCAGGTTATCGGCAATGATTTGCGAGATCCGAGATAGAAGATACGAGTTCCGAGTAACGGGTAAGAGATACAAGCTCGAAGCTATCGGTAACGCGTTACGAGTTCCAAGTTCCGAGTTACGCGTCACGAGATACAAGTTACGAGTTCCCACTTATTAGAAACGATTTACGAGCTACAAGAGGCAAGATACGAGTTCCTTGTTAATGGTAATGGGTTACAAGCTACGATACACAAGATACGAGTTCCTGGTTATGAATGGCGAGTTATAAGCTGCGATTTACGATTTACGAGTTACTAGTTGCGAGTTACGATATACGAGTTACGAGTACCGAATTACGACTTACGATCTACGAGGTACTAGTTACGGGTTACGAGATACAAGATACAAGTGCCAGGTAATCAGTAATGAGTTACGAGCTACTAGATACAAGATATGTGTTCCGAGTTATGGGTAACGAGTTACGAGTTACAGTATACGAGTTTCCGAGTTATTGGTTCGCGTTACGAGTTCCAAGTTCTGAGTTTCGCGTCATGAGATACAAGATGCGAGTTTTCACCTATCGGTAACGAGTAACGAACTATAGATCTAGGATACTAGTTCGAGGTTATCGTCATTGATTTACAAGATCCGAGATCAAGATTCGAGTTCCTAGTTATGGGCAACGAGTTACGGGTTACGAGTTACGAGGTAAGTGATACAAGATACGAGCTCCTGGTTATCGGTAACACTTACACGTTCCGAGTCCTGAGTTACGCGTCACGAGATACAAGATGCGAGTTCCCATTTATCGATAACGATTTACGAGCTACGAGATGCAGGTTATCGGTAATGGTTTACAAGTTACGATATATAAGGTACGAGTTCCGAGTTATGGGTAACGAGTTACGAGTTACGAGTTACAAGATACGAGCTCCGAGCTATCGGTACCGCGTTACTAGTTCCAAGTTCTGAGTTACGCGTCACGAGATACAAGATGCGAGTTCCCATTTATCAATAACGATTTACGAGATACGAGATGCGCAGACACGAGTTCCAGGTTATCGGTGATGGATTACAAGCGACGATATATAAGATACGAGTTCTGAGGTATGGGTAACGAGTTACGAGTTACAAGTTACAAGATATAATCTCCGAGTTATCGGTGACGCGTAACGAGTTCCGAGTTCTGAGTTATATGTCACGAGACACAAGTAATCGGTAACGATTTATGAGCTACGAGATACAAGCTGCGAGTTCCTACTTATCGTAAAGAGTTACGAGCTACGAGACACAAGATACGAGTTCCAGGTAATCAGTAATGAGTTACGGACTACTAGATACAAGTAGCGAGCTCCGAGTTATCGGTTAAACGTTACACGAGTTCCGAGTTCTGAGTTTCGCGTCATGAAATACAAGATGCGAGTTTCCACTTATTGGTAACGAGTTACGATCTTCAAGATCTAGGATTCGAGTTCCAGGTTATCGGCAATGATTTGCGAGATCCGAGATAGAAGATACGAGTTCCAAGCAATAGGTAACGAGTTACGAGCTACGAGTTACGAGTTACAAGGTAAGGGATACAAGATACAAGCTCCAAGTTATCGGTAACGCGTTACGAGTTCCAATTTCTGAGTTACGCGTAACTAGATAAAAGTTGCGAGTTCCTACCTATCGGTAACGATTTGCGAGCTACGAGAGGCAAGATACAAGATCCTTGTTATTGGTAATGTGTTAAAAGCTACGATACACAAGATACGAGTTCCGGGTTATGAGTAGTGAGTTATAAGCTGCGATTTACGAGTTACGATCTACGAGGTACTAGTTACGAGTTACGAGATACAAGATGCGAGTTCATACTTATCGTAACGAGTTACGAGCTACGAGACACAAGATACGAGTTACAGGTAATCAGTAATGAGTTACGAGCTACTAGATACAAGATACGTGTTTCGAGTTATGGGTAACGAGTTACGAGTTACAGTATACGAGTTTCCGAGTTATTGGTTCGCGTTACGAATTTCAAGTTCTGAGTTTCGCGTTATGAGATACAAGATGCGAGTTCCCTCTTATCGGTAACGATTTACGAGCTACCAGAGGCAAGATAAAAGATCCTTGTTATTGGTAATGTGTTACAAGCTACGATACACAAGATACGAGTTCCGGGCTATGAGTAGCGAGTTATAAGCTGCGATTTACGAGTTACGAGTTACGAGTTAAGAGTTTGGAGTTACGAGTTTCGAGTTACGAATTTCGAGTTGCGGGTTACCATGTACGAGTTACGAGTTACGAATTACGACTTACGATCTACAAGGTACTAGATACGAGCTACGAGACACAAGATACGAGTTCCAGGTGATCAGTAATGAGTTAAGAGCTACTAGATACAAGATACGAGTTCCGAGTTATGGGTAACGAGTTACGAGTCACGAGTCACGCTTCACAAGGTAAGATATACAAGATACAAGCTCCAAGTTAATGGTAACACGTTACGAGTTCCAAGTTCTGAGTTTCGCGTCATGAGATACAAGATGCGAGTTTCCACTTATTGGTAACGAGTTACGATCTTCAAGATCTAGGATTCGAGTTCCAGGTTATCGGCAATGATTTGCGAGATCCGAGATAGAAGATACGAGTTCCGAGCAATAGGTAACGAGTTACTGGCTACGAGTTACGAGTTACAAGGTAAGGGATACAAGATACAAGCTCCAAGTTATCGGTAACGCGTTACGAGTTCCAAGTTCTGAGTTACGCGTAACTAGATAAAAGTTGCGAGTTCCTACCTATCGGTAACGATTTGCGAGCTACGAGAGGCAAGATACAAGATCCTTGTTATTGGTAATGTGTTAAAAGCTACGATACACAAGATACGAGTTCCGGGTTATGAGTAGCGAGTTATAAGCTGCGATTTACGAGTTACGATCTACGAGGTACTAGTTACGAGTTACGAGATACAAGATGCGAGTTCCTACTTATCGTAACGAGTTACGAGCTACGAGACACAAGATACGAGTTACAGGTGATCAGTAATGAGTTACGAGCTACTAGATACAAGATACGTGTTTCGAGTTATGGGTAACGAGTTACGAGTAACAGTATACGAGTTCCCGAGTTACAAGATGCGAGTTTTCACCAATCGGTAACGAGTAACGAACTACTAGATCTAGGATACGAGTTCGAGGTTATCGTCATTGATTTACAAGATCCGAGATCAAGATTCGAGTTCCGAGTTATGGGCAACGAGTTACGGGTTACGAGTTACGAGGTAAGTGATACAAGATACGTGCTCCGGGTTATCGGTAACACTTACACGTTCCGAGTCCTGAGTTACGCGTCACGAGATACAAGATGCGAGTTCCCATTGATGGATAACGATTTACGAGCTACGAGATGCTAGATACGAGTTCCAGGTTATCGGTAATGGTTTACAAGTTACGATATATAAGATACGAGTTCTGAGGTATGGGTAACGAGTTACGAGTTACAAGTTACAAGATATAATCTCCGAGTTTTCGGTGACGCGTAACGAGTTCCGAGTTCTGAGTTACACGTCACGAGACACAAGTCTAGAGCTACGAGATACAAGATGCGAGTTTCTACTTATCGTAAAGAGATACGAGCTACGAGACACAAGATACGAGTTCCAGGTAATCAGTAATGAGTTACGGACTACTAGATACAAGATGCGAGCTCGGAGTTATCGGTTACACGTTACGAGTTCCGAGTTCTAAGTTTCGCGTCATGAGATACAAGATGCGAGTTTCCACTTATTGGTAACGAGTTACGATCTTCAAGATCTAGGATACGAGTTCCAGTTTATCGGCAATGATTTGCGAGATCCGAGATAGAAGATACGAGTTCCGAGCAATGGGTAACGAGTTACGAGCTACGAGTTACAAGGTAAGGGATACAAGATACAAGCTCCATGTTATCGGTATCGCGTTACGAGTTCCAAGTTCTGAGTCACGCGTCGCGAGGTACACGTTGCGAGTCCCACTTATCGGTAACGATTTACGAGCTACGAGAGGCAAGATACAAGATCCTTGTAATAACAAGGACCAATAGGTAATGTGTTACAAGCTACGATACACAAGATACGAGTTCCGGGTTATGAGTAGCGAGTTATAAGCTGCGATTTACGAGTTACGAGTTTCGAATTACGAGTTTCGAGTTGCGAGTTGCCATATACGAGTTACGAGTAACGAATTACGAATCAAGATCTACGAGGTACTAGTTACGAGTTACGAGATACAAGATGCGAGTTCCTACTTATCGTAACGAGTTACGAGCTACGAGACACAAGATACGAGTTCCAGGTAATCAGTAATAAGTTATTAGCTACTAGATACAAGATATGTGTTCCGAGTTATGGGTAACGAGTTAGAGTATACGAGTTCCCGAGTTATTGGTTCGCGTTACGAGTTCCAAGTTCAGAGTTTCGCGTCATGAGATACAAGATGCGAGTTTTCACCTATCGGTAACGAGTAACGAACAATAGATCTAGGATACAAGTTCGAGGTTATCGTCGTTGATTTACAAGATCCGAGGTCAAGACTCGACTTCCGAGTTATGGGCAACGAGTTATGGAATAAGAGTTACGAGTAACAAGGTAAGTGATACAAGATACGAGTTATCGGTAACACTTTCGAGTTCCAAGTCCTGAGTTACGCGTCACGAGATGCAAGATACGAGTTCCAGGTTATCGGTAATGGATTACAAGTTACGATATATATGATACGAGTTCCGAGTTATTGGTAGCGAGTTACAAGGTAAGAGATATAAGATGCATGCTCTGAGTTATCGGTAACGCGTTACGAGTTCCAAGTTCTGAGTTACGCGTCACTAGATATAAGTTGCGAGTTCCCTCTTATCGGTAACGATTTACGAGCTACGAGAGGCAAGATAAAAGATCCTTGTTATTGGTAATGTGTTACAAGCTACGATACACAATATACGAGTTCCGGGCTATGAGTAGCGAGTTATAAGCTGCGATTTATGAGTTACGAGTTAAGAGTTTGGAGTTACGAGTTTCGAGTTACGAGTTTCGAGTTACGAGTTTCGAGTTTCGAGTTACGAGTTTCGAGTTACGAGTTACGAGTTACGAATTACGACTTACGATCTACAAGGTACTAGATACGAGCTACGAGACACAAGCTACGAGTTCCAGGTGATCAGTAATGAGTTACGAGCTACTAGATTCAAGATACGAGTTCCGAGTTATGGGTAACGAGTTACGAGTCTCGAGTTACGCTTTAAAAGGTAAGATATACAAGATAGAAGCTCCAAGTTATCGGTAACACGTTACGAGTTCCAAGTTCTGAGTTATGCGTCACGAGATATGAGTTGGGAGTTCCCACTTATCGGAAACGATTTACGAGCTACAAGGGGCAAGATACGAGTTCCTTGTTATTGGTAATGGGTTACAAGCCACGATACACAAGATTCAAGTTCCGGGTTATCCGTTACGTGTTACGAGTTCCGAGATCTGAGTTTCGCGTCAAGAGATACCAGATGAGAGTTTTCACCTATAGGTAACTAGTTACGAGCTACTAGATCCGAGTTTTGAGTTGCGGGTTACCATGTACTAGTTACGAATCACGACTTACGATCTACAAAGTACTAGATACGAGTTACAAGATACAAGATGCAAGTTCCCACTTATCGTAACGAGTTACGAGCTACGAGACACAAGTTACGAGTTCCAGGTGATCGGCAATGAGTTACGAGCTACTAGATACAGCATACGAGTTCCGAGTTATGGGTAACGAGTTACGAGTCACGAAATACGCTTTACAAGGTAAGATATACGAGATACAAGCTCCAAGTTATCGGTAACACGTTACGAGTTCCAAGTTCTGAGTTATGCGTCACGAGACATAAGTTGAGAGTTCCCACTTATCGGAAACGATTTACGAGCTACGAGAGGCAAGATAAGAGTTCATTGTTATTGGTAATGGGTTACAAGCCATGATACACAAGATACGAGTTCCGTGTTATCCGTTACGCGTTACGAGTTCCAAGTTCTGAGTTTCGCGTCATGAGATACAAGATGCGAGTTTTCACCTATAGGTAACTAGTTACGAACTACTAGATCTAGGATACGAGTTCGAGGTTATGGTCATTGATTTACAAGATCCGCAATCAAGATTCGAGTTTCGAGCTATTGCCAACACTTTTGAGTTCCGAGTCCTGAGTTACGCGTCACGAGATACAAGAAGCGAGTTCCCATCTATCGGTAACGATTTACGAGCTACGAGATGCAAGATACGAGTTCCAGGTTATCGGTAATGGATTACAAGTTACGATATATATGACGAGTTCCGAGTTATTGGTAGCGAGTTACAAGGTAAAGAATATAAGATACATGCTCCGAGTTATCGGTAACGCGTTACGAGATCCAAGTTCTGATTTACACGTCACGAGATACAAGATGCGAGTTCCCACTTATTGGTAACGAGTTACGAGATACGAAAGGCAAGATACGAGTTCCTTGTTATTGGTAATGGGTTACAATCTACGATACACAAGATACGAGTTCCGGGTAATCAGTAATGAGTTACGAGCTACTATATACAAGATGCGAGTTCACATCTATCGGTAACGATTTACGAGCTACGAGATGCATGATACGAATTCCTGGTTATTGGTAGCGAGTTACAAGGTAAGAGATACAACATACATGCTCCGAGTTATCGGTAACGCGTTACGAGTTCCAAGTTCTGAGTTAAGCGTCACTAGATAAAAGTTGCGAGTTCCTACCTATCGGTAACGATTTACGAGCTACGTGAGGCAAGATACTGGATCCTTGTTATTGGTAATGTGTTACAAGCTACGATACACAAGATACGAGTTCCGGGTTATGAGTAGCTAGCTATAAGCTGCGATTTACGACTTACGAGTTTCGGGTTGCGAGTTACCATATACGAGTTACGAGTAACAAATTACGACTTACGATCTACGAGGTACTAGTTACGAGTTACTAGATACAAGATGCAAGTTCCTACTTATCGTAACGAGTTACGAGCTACGAGACACAAGATACGAGTTCCAGGTAATCAGTAATGAGTTACGAGCTACTAGATACAAGATACGCGGTCCGAGTTATGAGTAACGAGTTACGAGTTACAGTATACGAGTTCCCGAGTTATTGGTTCGCGTTACGAGTTTCAAGTACTGAGTTTCGCGTCATGAGATACAAGATGCGAGTTTTCACCTACCGGTAACGAGTTACAAACTACTAGATCCAGGATACGAGTTCGTGGCTATCGTCATTGATTTACAAAATCCGAGATCAGGATTCCAGTTCCGAGTTATGGGCAACGAATTATGGGTTACTAGTTACGAGTTACAAGGTAGGTGATACGAGTTACGAGTTACAAGTTACAAGATATAATCTCCGAGTTATCGGTGACGCGTAACGAGTTCCGAGTTCTGAGTTATACGTCACGAGACACAAGTCATCGGTAACGATTTATGAGCTACGAGATACAAGATGCGAGTTTCTACTTATCGTAAAGAGTTACGAGCTACGAGACACAAGATACGAGTTCCAGGTAATCAGTAATGAGTTACGGACTACTAGATACAAGATGCGAGCTCGGAGTTATCGGTTACACGTTACGAGTTCCGAGTTCTAAGTTTCGCGTCATGAGATACAAGATGCGAGTTTCCACATATTGGTAACGAGTTACGATCTTCAAGATCTAGGATACGAGTTCCAGTTTATCGGAAATGATTTGCGAGATCCGAGATAGAAGATACGAGTTCCGAGCAATGGGTAACGAGTTACGAGCTACGAGTTACGAGTTACAAGGTAAGGGATACAAGATACAAGCTCCAAGTTATCGGTAACGCGTTACGAGTTCCAAGTTCTGAGTCACGCGTCACGAGGTACACGTTGCGAGTCCCACTTATCGGTAACGATTTACGAGCTACGAGAGGCAAGATACAAGATCCTTGTAATAACAAGGACCAATAGGTAATGTGTTACAAGCAACGATACACAAGATACGAGTTCCGGGTTATGAGTAGCGAGTTATAAGCTGCGATTTACGAGTTACGAGTTTCGAATTACGAGTTTCGAGTTGCGAGTTGCCATATACGAGTTACGAGTAACGAATTACGAATCAAGATCTACGAGGTACTAGTTACGAGTTACGAGACACAAGATACGAGTTCCAGGTAATCAGGAATGAGTTACGAGCTACTAGATACACGATACGTGTTCCGAGTTATGGGTAACGAGTTACGAGTTACAGTATACGAGTTCCCGAGTTATTGGTTCGCGTTACGAGTTCCAAGTTCTGAGTTACGCTTCACTAGATAAAAGTTGCGAGTTCCTACCTATCGGTAACGATTTACGAGCTACGAGAGGCAATATAGAAGATCCTTGTTATTGGTAATGTGTTACAAGCTACGATACACAAGATACGAGTTCCGGGTTATGAGTAGCGAGTTATAAGCTGCGATTTACGAGTTACGAGTTTCGAATTACGAGTTTCGAGTTGCGAGTTACCATATACGAGTTACAAGTAACGAATTACGACTTACGATCTACGAGGTACTAGTTGCGAGCTACGAGACACAAGATACGAGTTCCAGGTAATCAGTAATGAGTTATTAGCTACTAGATACAAGATATGTGTTCCGAGTTACAGTATACGAGTTCCCGAGTTATTGGTTCGCGTTACGAGTTCCAAGTTCTGAGTTTCGCGTCATGAGATACAAGATGCGAGTTTTCACCTATCGGTAACGAGTAACGAACAACTAGATCTAGGATACAAGTTCGAGGTTATCGTCGTTGATTTACAAGATCCGAGGTCAAGACTCGAGTTCCGAGTTATGGGCAACGAGTTATGGAATACGAGTTACGAGTTACAAGGTAAGTGATACAAGATACGAGTTACGAGTTATCGGTAACACTTTCGAGTTCCAAGTCCTGAGTTACGCGTCACGAGATGCAAGATACAAGTTCCAGGTTATCGGTAATGGATTACAAGTTACGATATATATGATACGAGTTCCGAGTTATTGGTAGCGAGTTACAAGGTAAGAGATATAAGATGCATGCTCTGAGTTATCGGTAACGCGTTACGAGTTCCAAGTTCTGAGTTACGCGTCACTAGATATAAGTTGCGAGTTCCCTCTTATCAGTAACGATTTACGAGCTACGAGAGGCAAGATAAAAGATCCTTGTTATTGGTAATGTGTTACAAGCTACGATACACAATATACGAGTTCCGGGCTATGAGTAGCGAGTTATAAGCTGCGATTTATGAGTTACGAGTTAAGAGTTTGGAGTTACGAGTTTCGAGTAACGAGTTTCGAGTTACGAGTTTCGTGTTACGAGTTTCGAGTTACGAGTTACGAGTTACGAATTACGACTTACGATCTACAAGGTACTAGATACGAGCTACGAGACACAAGCTACGAGTTCCAGGTGATCAGTAATGAGTTACGAGCTACTAGATTCAAGATACGAGTTCCGAGTTATGGGTAACGAGTTACGAGTCACGAGTTACGCTTTAAAAGGTAAGATATACAAGATAGAAGCTCCAAGTTACCGGTAACACGTTACGAGTTCCAAGTTCTGAGTTATGCGTCACGAGATATGAGTTGGGAGTTTCCACTTATCGGAAACGATTTACGAGCTACAAGGGGCAAGATACGAGTTCCTTGTTATTGGTAATGGGTTACAAGCCACGATACACAAGATACGAGTTCCGGGTTATGAGTAGCGAGTTGTAAGCCTCGACTCCGTTCCGGGTTATCCGTTACGCGTTACGAGTTCCGAGATCTGAGTTTCGCGTCAAGAGATACCAGATGCGAGTTTTCACCTATAGGTAACTAGTTACGAGCTACTAGATCCGAGTTTTGAGTTGCGGGTTACCATGTACTAGTTACGAATCACGACTTACGATCTACAAAGTACTAGATACGAGTTACGAGATACAAGATGCAAGTTCCCACTTATCGTAACGAGTTACGAGCTACGAGACACAAGATACGAGTTCCAGGTGATCGGTAATGAGTTACGAGCTACTAGATACAGCATACGAGTTCCGAGTTATGAGTAACGAGTTACGAGTCACGAAATACGCTTTACAAGGTAAGATATACGAGATACAAGCTCCAAGTTATCGGTAACACGTTACGAGTTCCAAGTTCTGAGTTATGTGTCACTAGACATAAGTTGAGAGTTCCCACTTATCGGAAACGATTTACGAGCTACGAGAGGCAAGATAAGAGTTCATTGTTATTGGTAATGGGTTACAAGCCATGATACACAAGAAACGAGTTCCGTGTTATCCGTTACGCGTTACAAGTTCCAAGTTCTAAGTTTCGCGTCACGAGATACAAGATGCGAGTTTTCACCTATAGGTAACTAGTTACGAACTACTAGATCTAGGATACGAGTTCGAGGTTATGGTCATTGATTTACAAGATCCGAAATCAAGATTCGAGTTTCGAGCTATGGGCAACACTTCAGACTTCCGAGTCCTGAGTTACGCGTCACGAGATACAAGAAGCGAGTTCCCATCTATCGGTAACGATTTACGAGCTACGAGATGCAAGATACGAGTTCCAGGTTATCGGTAATGGATTACAAGTTACGATATATATGACGAGTTCCGAGTTATTGGTAGCGAGTTACAAGGTATAGAATATAAGATACATGCTCCGAGTTATCGGTAACGCGTTACGAGATCCGAGTTCTGATTTACACGTCACGAGATACAAGATGCGAGTTCCCACTTATTGGTAACGAGTTACGAGATACGAAAGGCAAGATACGAGTTCCTTGTTATTGGTAATGGGTTACAATCTACGATACACAAGATACGAGTTCCGGGTAATCAGTAATGAGTTACGAGCTACTATATACAAGATGCGAGTTCACATCTATCGGTAACGATTTACGAGCTACGAGATGCATGATACGAATTCCTGGTTATTGGTAGCGAGTTACAAGGTAAGAGATACAACATACATGCTCCGAGTTCCTACCTATCGGTAACGATTTACGAGCTACGTGAGGCAAGATACTAGATCCTTGTTATTGGTAATGTGTTACAAGCTACGATACACAGGATACGAGTTCCGGGTTATGAGTAGCGAGCTATAAGCTGCGATTAACGACTTACGAGTTTCGAGTTTCGACTTTCGAGTTTCGAGTTGCGAGTTACGATATACGAGTTACGAGTTACGAATTACGACTTACGATCTACGAGGTACTAGTTACGAGTTACGAGATACAAGTTGCGAGTTCCTACTTATCGTAAAGAGTTACGAGCTACGAGACAAAAGATACAAGTTCCAGGTAATCAGTAATGAGTTACGAGCTACTAGATACAAGATACAAGCTCCGAGTTATCGGTCACACGTTACGAGTTCCCAGTTCTGAGTTTCGCGTCATGAGATACAAGATGCGAGTTTCCACCTATCCGTAACGAGTTACGAACTTCTAGATCTAGATACAAGATATGTGTTCCGAGTTATGGGTAACGAGTTACGAGTTACAGTATACGAGTTCCCGAGTTATTGGTTCGCGTTACGAGTTCCAAGTTCTGAGTTTCGCGTCATGAGATACAAGTTGCGAGTTCCCACTTATCGGTAACGATTTACTAGCTACGAGAGGCACGATACGAGTTCCTTGTTATTGGTAATGGGTTACAAGCTACGATACACATATTACGAGTTCCGTGTTCTGAGTTTCGCGTCATGAGATACAAGATGCGAGTTTCCACCTATCGGTAACGAGTTAGGAACTTCTAGATCTAGGATACGACTTCGAGGTTATCATCATTGATTTTCAAGATCTGAAATCAAGATTCGAGTTCCAAGTTATGGGCAACAGGTTACGGGTAACGAGATGCAAGATAAGAGTTCCAGGATATTGGTAATGGTTTACAAGCTACGATATATAAGATACGAGTTACGGGTTATGGGTAACGAGTTACGAGTTACTAGTCATAAGATACGAGCTCCAAGTTATCGGTAACGCGTTACTAGTCCGAGTTCTAAGTTACACGTCACGATACAAGATGCGAGCTCACACTTATTGGTAACGAGTTAGGATCTTCAAGATCTAGGATACGAGTTCCGAGCAATGGGTAACGAGTTACGAGCTACCAGTTGAGAGTCCCACTTATCGGAAACGATTTACGATCTACGAGAGGCAAGATACAAGATCCTTGTTATTGGTAATGTATTACAAGCTACGATACACAATATACGAGTTCCGGGCTATGAGTAGCGAGTTATAAGCTGCTATTTACGAGTTACGAGTTAAGAGTTTGGAGTTACGAGTTTCGAGTGACGAGTTTCGAGTTACGAGTTTCGAGTTGCGGGTTACCATGTACGAGTTACGAGTTACGAATTACGACTTACGATCTACAAGGTACTAGATACGAGCTACGAGACACAAGATACGAGTTCCAGGTGATCAGTAATGAGTTACGAGCTACTAGATACAAGATACGAGTTCCGAGTTATGGGTAACGAGTTACGAGTCACGAGTTACGCTTTACATGGTAAGATATACAAGATACAAGCTCCAAGTTATCGGTAACACGTTACGAGTTCCAAGTTCTGAGTCATGCGTCACGAGATATAAGTGGGGAGTTCCCACTTATCGGAAACGATTTACGAGCTACAAGGGGCAAGATACGAGTTCCTTGTTATTGGTAATGGGTTACAAGCCACGACACACAAGTTACAAGTTCCGGGTTATCCGTTACGCATTACGAGTTCCGAGATCTGTTTCGCGTCAAGAGATACAAGATGCGAGTTTTCACCTATAGGTAACTAGTTACGAACTACTAGATCTAGGATACGAGTTCGAGGTTATCGTCATTGATTTACAAGATCCGAGATCAAGATTCGAGTTCCGAGTTATGGGCAACACTTTCGAGTTCCGAGTCCTGAGTTACACGTCACGAGATACAAGATGCGAGTTCCCATCAATCGGTAACGATTCACGAGCTGCGAGATGCAAGATACGAGTTCCAGGTTATCGGTAATGGATTATAAGTTACGATATATATGATACCGAGTTCCGAGTTATTGGTAGCGAGTTACAAGGTAAGAGATATAAGATACATGCTCCGAGTTAACGGTAACGCGTTACGAGTTCCAAGTTCTGAGTTACGCGTCACTAGATACAAGTTACGAGTTCCCACATATCAGTAACGATTTACGAGCTAGGAGAGGCAAGATACGAGTTTCTTGTTATTGGTAACTGCATACAAGCTACGATACACAAGACACGAGTTCCTGGTTATGAGAAGCGAGTTATAAGCTGCGATTTACGTGTTACGAGTTACGAGTTGCGAGTTGCGAGTTACGATATACGAGTTACGAGTTACGAGTTACGAATTACGACTTACGATCTACGAGGTACTAGTTACGGGTTACGAGATACAAGATGCGAGTTCCTACTTATCGTAACGAGTTACGAGCTACGAGACACAAGATACAAGTGCCAGGTAATCAGTAATGAGTTACGAGCTACTAGATACAAGATATGTGTTCCGAGTTATGGGTAACGAGTTACGAGTTACAGTATACGAGTTTCCGAGTTATTGGTTCGCGTTACGAGTTCCAAGTTCTGAGTTTCGCGTCATGAGATACAAGATGCGAGTTTTCACCTATCGGTAACGAGTAACGAACTACTAGATCTAGGATACGAGTTCGAGGTTATCGTCATTGATTTAAGGTACGAGCTCCGAGTTATGGGTAACGAGTTACGAGTTACGAGTTACAAGATACGAGCTCCGAGCTATCGGTACCGCGTCTAGTTCCAAGTTCTGAGTTACGCGTCACGAGATATAAGATGCGAGTTCCCATTTATCAATAACGATTTACGAGATACGAGATGCGCAGATACGAGTTTCATGTTATCGGTGATGGATTACAAGCGACGATATATAAGATACGAGTTCTGAGGTATGGGTAACGAGTTACGAGTTACAAGTTACAAGATATAATCTCCGAGTTATCGGTGAAGCGTAACGAGTTCCGAGTTCTGAGTTATACGTCACGAGACACAAGTCATCGGTAACGATTTATGAGCTACGAGATACAAGCTGCGAGTTCCTACTTATCGTAACGAGTTACGAGCTACGAGACACAAGATACGAGTTACAGGTAATCAGTAATGAGTTACGAGCTACTAGATACAAGATACGTGTTTCGAGTTATGGGTAACGAGTTACGAGTTACAGTATACGAGTTCCCGAGTTATTGGTTCGCGTTACGAGTTTCAAGTTCTGAGTTTCGCGTTATGAGATACAAGATGCGAGTTCCCTCTTATCGGTAACGATTTACGAGCTACCAGAGGCAAGATAAAAGATCCTTGTTATCGGTAATGTGTTACAAGCTACGATACACAAGATACGAGTTCCGGGCTATGAGTAGCGAGTTATAAGCTGCGATTTACGAGTTACGAGTTACGAGTTAAGAGTTTGGAGTTACGAGTTTCGAGTTACGAATTTCGAGTTGCGGGTTACCATGTACGAGTTACGAGTTACGAATTACGACTTACGATCTACAAGGTACTAGATACGAATACGAGACACAAGATACGAGTTCCAGGTGATCAGTAATGAGTTACGAGCTACTAGATACAAGATACGAGTTCCGAGTTATGGGTAACGAGTTACGAGTCACGAGTCACGCTTTACAAGGTAAGATATACAAGATACAAGCTCCAAGTTAATGGTAACACGTTACGAGTTCCAAGTTCTGAGTTTCGCGTCATGAGATACAAGATGCGAGTTTTCAGCTATCGGTAACGAGTTAAAAACTACTAGATCTAGGATACGAGTTCGTGGCTATCGTCATTGATTTACAGAATCCGAGATCAAGATTCGAGTTCCGAGTTATGTGCAACGAGTTATGGGTTACGAGTTACGAGTTACAAGGTAAGTGATACAAGATACGAGTTACGAGTTATCGGTAACACTTTCGAGTTCCAAGTCCTGAGTTACGCGTCACGAGATACACGATGCGAGTTCTCATCTATCGGTAACGTCTTATGAGCTACGAGATGCAAGATACGTGTTCCTTGTTAAAGGTAATGGGTTACAAGCTACGATACACAAGATACGAGTTCCTGGTTATGAGTAGCGAGTTATAAGCTGCGATTTACGAGTTACGAGTTGCGAGTTACCATATACGAGTTACAAGTAACGAATTACGACTTACGATCTACGAGGTACTAGTTACGAGTTACGAGATACAAGATGCGAGTTCCTACTTATCGTAACGAGTTACGAGCTACGAGACACAAGATACGAGTTCCAGGTAATCAGTAATGAGTTATTAGCTACTAGATACAAGATATGTGTTCCGAGTTATGGGTAACGAGTTACGAGTTACAGTATACGAGTTCCCGAGTTATTGGTTCGCGTTACGAGTTCCAAGTTCTGAGTTTCGCGTCATGAGATACAAGATGCGAGTTTTCACCTATCGGTAACGAGTAACGAACAACTAGATCTAGGATACAAGTTCGAGGTTATCGTCGTTGATTTACAAGATCCGAGGTCAAGACTCGAGTTCCGAGTTATGGGCAACGAGTTATGGAATACGAGTTACGAGTTACAAGGTAAGTGATACAAGATACGAGTTACGAGTTATCGGTAACACTTTCGAGTTCCAAGTCCTGTGTTACGCGTCACGAGATGCAAGATACGAGTTCCAGGTTATCGGTAATGGATTACAAGTTACGATATATATGATACGAGTTCCGAGTTATTGGTAGCGAGTTACAAGGTAAGAGATATAAGATGCATGCTCTGAGTTATCGGTAACGCGTTACGAGTTCCAAGTTCTGAGTTACGCGTCACTAGATATAAGTTGCGAGTTCCCTCTTATCGGTAACGATTTACGAGCTACGAGAGGCAAGATAAAAGATCCTTGTTATTGGTAATGTGTTACAAGCTACGATACACAATATACGAGTTCCGGGCTATGAGTAGCGAGTTATAAGCTGCGATTTATGAGTTACGAGTTTGGAGTTACGAGTATCGAGTTACGAGTTTCGAGTTACGAGTTTCGAGTTACGAGTTTCGAGTTACGAGTTACGAGTTACGAGTTACAAATTACGACTTACGATCTACAAGGTACTAGATACGAGCTACGAGACACAAGCTACGAGTTCCAGGTGATCAGTAATGAGTTACGAGCTACTAGATTCAAGATACGAGTTCCGAGTTATGGGTAACGAGTTACGAGTCACGAGTTACGCTTTAAAAGGTAAGATATACAAGATAGAAGCTCCAAGTTATCGGTAACACGTTACGAGTTCCAAGTTCTGAGTTATGCGTCACGAGATATGAGTTGGGAGTTCCCACTTATCGGAAACGATTTACGAGCTACAAGGGGCAAGATACGAGTTCCTTGTTATTGGTAATGGGTTACAAGCCACGATACACAAGATACGAGTTCCGGGTTATGAGTAGCGAGTTGTAAGCCTCGACTCCGTTCCGGGTTATCCGTTACGCGTTACGAGTTCCGAGATCTGAGTTTCGCGTCAAGAGATACCAGATGCGAGTTTTCACCTATAGGTAACTAGTTACGAGCTACTAGATCCGAGTTTTGAGTTGCGGGTTACCATGTACTAGTTACGAATCACGACTTACGATCTACAAAGTACTAGATACGAGTTACGAGATACAAGATGCAAGTTCCCACTTATCGTAACGAGTTACGAGCTACGAGACACAAGATACGAGTTCCAGGTGATCGGTAATGAGTTACGAGCTACTAGATACAGCATACGAGTTCCGAGTTATGGGTAACGAGTTACGAGTCACGAGTTACGCTTTAAAAGGTAAGATATACGAGATACAAGCTCCAAGTTATCGGTAACACGTTACGAGTTCCAAGTTCTGAGTTATGCGTCACGAGACATAAGTTGAGAAATCCCACTTATCGGAAACGATTTACGAGCTACGAGAGGCAAGATAAGAGTTCATTGTTATTGGTAATGGGTTACAAGCCATGATACACAAGATACGAGTTCCGTGTTATCCGTTACGCGTTACGAGTTCCAAGTTCTGAGTTTCGCGTCATGAGATACAAGATGCGAGTTTTCACCTATAGGTAACTAGTTACGAACTACTAGATCTAGGATACGAGTTCGAGGTTATGGTCATTGATTTACAAGATCCGAAATCAAGATTCGAGTTTCGAGCTATGGGCAACACTTCAGACTTCCGAGTCCTGAGTTACGCGTCACGAGATACAAGAAGCGAGTTCCCATCTATCGGTAACGATTTACGAGCTACAAGATGCAAGATACGAGTTCCAGGTTATCGGTAATGGATTACAAGTTACGATATATATGATACCGAGTTCCGAGTTATTGGTAGCGAGTTACAAGGTAAGAGATATAAGATACATGCTCCGAGTTAACGGTAACGCGTTACGAGTTCCAAGGTCTGAGTTACGCGTCACTAGATACAAGTTACGAGTTCCCACATATCAGTAACGATTTACGAGCTAGGAGAGGCAAGATACGAGTTTCTTGTTTTTGATAATTGGATACAAGCTACGATACACAAGACACGAGTTCCTGGTTATGAGAAGCGATTTATAAGCTGCGATTTACGTGTTACGAGTTACGAGTTGCGAGTTACGAGTGACGAGTTTCGAGTGACGAGTTTCGAGTTACGAGTTTCGAGTTGCGGGTTACCATGTACGAGTTACGAGTTACAAATTACGACTTACGATCTACAAGGTACTAGATACGAGCTACGAGACACAAGATACGAGTTCCAGGTGATCAGTAATGAGTTACGAGCTACTAGATACAAGATACGAGTTCCGAGTTATGGGTAACGAGTTACGAGTCACGAGTTACGCTTTACATGGTAAGATATACAAGATACAAGCTCCAAGTTATCGGTAACACGTTACGAGTTCCAAGTTCAGAGTTATGCGTCACGAGATATAAGTGGGGAGTTCCCACTTATCGGAAACGATTTACGAGCTACAAGGGGCAAGATACGAGTTCCTTGTTATTGGTAATGGGTTACAAGCCACGATACACAAGTTACAAGTTCCGGGTTATCCGTTACGCATTACGAGTTCCGAGATCTGTTTCGCGTCAAGAGATACAAGATGCGAGTTTTCACCTATAGGTAACTAGTTACGAACTACTAGATCTAGGATACGAGTTCGAGGTTATCTTCATTGATTTACAAGATCCTAGATCAAGATTCGAGTTCCGAGTTATGGGCAACGAGTTACGGGTTACGAGTTACGAGTTACAAGGTGAGCGATATAAGATACGAGCTCCGAGTTATCAATAACACTTTCGAGTTCCGAGTCCTAAGTTACGCGTCACGAGATTCAAGATGCGAGTTCCCATTTATCGGTAACGATTTACGGGCTACGAGATGCAACATAAGAGTTCCAGGATATTGGTAATGGTTTACAAGCTACGATATATAAGATACGAGTTACGGGTTATCGGTAACGCGTTACTAGTTCCGAGTTCTGAGTTACACGTCACGAGATACAAGATGCGAGCTCCCACTTATTGGTAACGAGTTACGATCTTCAAGATCTAGGATACGAGTTCCAGGTTATCGGCAATGATTTGCGAGATCCGAAATAGAAGATACGAGTTCCGAGCAATAGGTAACGAGTTACGAGCTACCAGTTACGAGTTACAAGGTAAGGGATACAAGATACAAGCTCCGAGTTATCGGTGACGCGTAACGAGTTCCGAGTTACACGTCACGAGACACAAGTTGCGAGTTCCCACTCATCGGTAACGATTTATGAGCTACGAGATACAAGATGCGAGTTCCTACTTATCGTAAAGAGTTACGTGCTACGAGACACAAGATACGAGTTCCAGGTAATCAGTGATGAGTTACGGACTACTAGATACAAGATGCGAGCTCCGAGTTATCGGTTACACGTTACGAGTTCCGAGTTCTGAGTTTGCGTCATGAGATACAAGATGCGAGTTTCCACCTATCGGTAACGAGTTACGAACTTCTAGATCTAGGATACGACTTCGAGGTTATCATCATTGATTTTCAAGATCCGAGATCAAGATTCGAGTTCCAAGTTATGGGCAACGAGTTACGGGTTACGAGATGCAAGATAAGAGTTCCAGGATATTGGTAATGGTTTACAAGCTACGATATATAAGATACGAGTTACGGGTTACTAGTTACAAGATACGAGCTCCGAGTTATCGGTAACGCTTTACTAGTTCCGAGTTCTGAGTTACACGTCACGAGATACAAGATGCGAGCTCCAACTTATTGGTACTGAGTTACGATCTTCAAGATCTAGGATACGAGTTCCAGGTTATCGGCAATGATTTGCGAGATCCGAGATAGAAGATACGAGTTCCGAGTAATGGGTAACGAGTTACGAGTTACAAGGTAAGAGATACAAGATACATGCTCGAAGTTATCCGTAACGCGTTACGAGTTCCAAGTTCCGAGTTACGCGTCACGAGATATAAGTTACGAGTTACGACTTACGATCTACGAGGTACTAGCTACGAGTTACGAGAGGCAAGATACGAGTTCCTTGTTATTGGTAATGGGTTACAAGCTACGATACACAAGATACGAGTTCCTGGTTATGAGTAGCGAGTTATAAGCTGCGATTTACGAGTTAGGAGTTGCGAGTTACGATATACGAGTTACGAGTAACGAATTACGACTTACGATCTACTAGGTACTAGTTACGAGTTACGAGATACAAGATGCGAGTTCCTACTTATCGTAACGAGTTACGAGCTACGAGACACAAGATACGAGTTCCAGGTAATCAGTAATGAGTTACGAGCTACTAGATACAAGATATGTGTTCCGAGTTATGGGTAACGAGTTACAAGTTACAGTATACGAGTTCCCGAGTTATTGGTTCGCGTTACGAGTTCCAAGTTCTGAGTTTCGCGTCATGAGATAGAAGATGCGAGTTTTCACCAATCGGTAACGAGTAACGCACTACTAGATCTAGGATACGAGTTCGAGGTTATCGTCATTGATTTACAAGATCCGAGATCAAGATTCGAGTTCCGAGTTATGAGCAACAAGTTACGGGTTACGAGTTACGAGGTAAGTGATACAAGATACGAGCTCCGGGTTAACGGTAACACTTACACGTTCCGAGTCCTGAGTTACGCGTCACGAGATACAAGATGCGAGTTCCCATTTATCGATAACGATTTACGAGCTACGAGATGCTAGATACGAGTTCCAGGTTATCGGTAATGGTTTACAAGTTACGATATTAAGGTACGAGTTCCGAGTTATGGGTAACGAGTTACGAGTTACGAGTTACAAGATACGAGCTGCGAGCTATCGGTACCGTGTTACTAGTTCCAAGTTCTGAGTTACGCGTCACGAGATACAAGATGCGAGTTCCCATTTATCAATAACGATTTACGAGCTACGAAATACAAGATAGGAGTTCTAGGTTATCGGTAAGGGTTTACAAGCTACGATATATAAGATACGAGTTCTGAGGTATGGGTAACGAGTTACGAGTTACCAGTTACAAGATATAATCTCCGAGTTATCGGTGACGCGTAACGAGTTCCGAGTTCTGAGTTACACGTCACGAGACACAAGTTGCGAGTTCCCACTCATCGGTAACGATATATGAGCTACGAGATACAAGATGCGAGTTTCTACTTATCGTAAAGAGTTACGAGCTACGAGACACAAGATACGAGTTCCAGGTAATCAGTAATGAGTTACGGACTACTAGATACAAGATGCGAGCTCCGAGTTATCGGTTACACGTTACGAGTTCCGAGCTCTAAGTTTCGCGTCATGAGATACAAGATGCGAGTTTCCACTTATTGGTAACGAGTTACGATCTTCAAGATCTAGGATACGAGTTCCAGGTTATCGGCAATGATTTGCGAGATCCGAGATAGAAGATACGAGTTCCGAGCAATGGGTAACGAGTTACGAGCTACGAGTTACGAGTTACAAGGTAAGGGATACAAGATACAAGCTCCAAGTTATCGGTAACGCGTTACGAGTTCCAAGTTCTGAGTCACGCGTCACTAGGTACACGTTGCGAGTCCCACTTATCGGTAACGATTTACGAGCTACGAGAGGCAAGATACAAGATCCTTGTTATTGGTAATGTGTTACAAGCTACGATACACAAGAAACGAGTTCCGGGTTATGAGTAGCGAGTTATAAGCTGCGATTTACGAGTTACGAGTTTCGAATTACGAGTTTCAAGTTGCGAGTTACCATATACGAGTTACGAGTAACGAATTACGATTCAAGATCTACGAGGTACTAGTTACGAGTTACGAGATACAAGATGCGAGTTCCTACTTATCGTAACGAGTTACGAGCTACGAGACACAAGATACGAGTTCCAGGTAATCAGGAATGAGTTACGAGCTACTAGATACACGATACGTGTTCCGAGTTATGGGTAACGAGTTACGAGTTACAGTATACGAGTTCCCGAGTTATTGGTTCGCGTTACGAGTTCCAAGTTCTGAGTTACGCGTCACTAGATAAAAGTTACGAGTTCCTACCTATCGGTAACGATTTACGAGCTACGAGAGGCAAGATACAAGATCCTTGTTATTGGTAATGTGTTACAAGCTACGATACACGAGATCCGAGTTTTGGGTTATGAGTATAGAGTTATAAGCTGCGATTTACGAGTTACGAGTTTCGAGTTGCGAGATACAAGATGCGAGTTTTCACCTATTGGTAACTAGTTACGAACTACTAGATCTAGGATACGAGTTCGATGTTATCGTCATTGATTTACAAGATCCGAAATCAAGATTCGAGTTTCGAGCTATGGGCAACACTTTTGAGTTCCGAGTCCTGAGTTACGCGTCACGAGATACAAGAAGCGAGTTCCCATCTATCGGTAACGATTTACGAGCTACGAGACGCAAGATACGAGTTCCAGGTTATCGGTAATGGTTTACAAGTTACGATATATAAGGTACGAGTTCCGAGTTATGGGTAACGAGTTACGAGTTACGAGTTACAAGATACGATATTTAAGATACGAAGTCCTGGTTATTGGTAGCGAGTTACAAGCTAAGAGATACAAGATACATGCTCCGAGTTATCGGTAACGCGTTACGAGTTCCAAGTTCTGAGTTACGCGTCACTAGATAAAAGTTGCGAGTTCCTACCTATCGGTAACGATTTACGAGCTACGTGAGGCAAGATACTAGATCCTTGTTATTGGTAATGTGTTACAAGCTACGATACACAAGATACGAGTTCCAGGTTATGAGTAGCGAGCTATAAGCTGCGATTTACGACCTTCGACTTACGAGTTTCGAGTTGCGAGTTACCATATACGAGTTACGAGTAACGAATTACGACTTACGATCTACGAGGTACTAGTTACGAGTTACGAGATACAAGATGCGAGTTCCTACTTATCGTAACGAGTTACGAGCTACGAGACACAAGATACGAGTTCCAGGTAATCAGTAATGAGTTACGAGCTACTAGATACAAGATACGCGTTCCGAGTTATGAGTAACGAGCTACGACTTACAGTATACGAGATCCCGAGTTATTGGTTCGCGTTACGAGTTTCAAGTTCTGAGTTTCGCGTCATGAGATACAAGATGCGAGTTTTCACCTACCGGTAACGAGTTACAAACTACTAGATCTAGGATACGAGTTCGTGGCTATCGTCATTGCGAGTTTCGAGTTGCGAGTTACCATATACGAGTTACAAGTAACGAATTACGACTTACGATCTACGAGGTACTAGTTACGAGTTACGAGATACAAGATGCGAGTTCCTACTTATCGTAACGAGTTACGAGCTACGAGACACAAGATACGAGTTCCAGGTGATCGGTAATGAGTTACGAGCTACTAGATACAACATACGAGTTCCGAGTTATGGGTAACGAGTTACGAGTCACGAAATACGCTTTACAAGGTAAGATATACGAGATACAAGCCCCAAGTTATCGGTAACACGTTACGAGTTCCAAGTTCTGAGTTATGCGTCACGAGACATAAGTTGAGAGTTCCCACTTATCGGAAACTATTTACGAGCTACGAGAGGCAAGATAAGAGTTCATTGTTATTGGTAATGGGTTACAAGCCACGATACACAAGATACGAGTTCCGTGTTATCCGTTACGCGTTACGAGTTCCAAGCTCTGAGTTTCGCGTCATGAGATACAAGATGCGAGTTTTCACCTATAGGTAACTAGTTACGAACTACTAGATCTAGGATACGAGTTCGAGGTTATCGTCTATGATTTACAAGATCCGAGATCAAGATTCGAGTTCCGAGTTATGGGCAACACTTTCGAGTTCCGAGTCCTGAGTTACGCGTCACGAGATACAAGTTGCGAGTTCCCACTTATCGGTAACGATTTACGAGCTACGAGAGGCAAGATACGAGTTCCTTGTTATTGGTAATGGGTTAAAAGCTACTTTACACAAGATATGAGTTCCGGGTTATGAGTAGCGAGTTGTAAGCCTCGACTCACGAGTTACGAGTTACGAGTTACGAGTTACAAGTTTCGAGTTACGAGTTACGAGTTACGAGTTACGAGTTACGAGTTACGAGTTACGAGTTACGAGTTACGAGTTACGAGTTACGAGTTACGAGTTACGAGTTACGAGTTACGAGTTACGAGTTACGAATTACGAGTTACGAGTTACGAGTTACGAGTTACGAGTTACGAGTTACGAGTTACGAGTTACGAGTTACGAGTTACGAGTTACGAGTTACGAGTTACGAGTTACGAGTTACGAGTTACGAGTTACGAGTTACGAGTTACGAGTTACGAGTTACGAGTTACGAGTTACGAGTTACGAGTTACGAGTTACGAGTTACGAGTTACGAGTTACGAGTTACGAGTTACGAGTTACGAGTTACGAGTTACGAGTTACGAGTTACGAGTTACGAGTTACGAGCTACGAGTTACGAGTTACGAGTTACGAGTTACGAGTTACGAGTTACGAGTTACGAGTTACGAGTTACGAGTTACGAGTTACGAGTTACGAGTTACGAGTTACGAGTTACGAGTTACGAGTTACGAGTTACGAGTTACGAGTTACGAGTTACGAGTTACGAGTTACGAGTTACGAGTTACGAGTTACGAGTTACGAGCTACGAGTACGAGTTACGAGTTACGAGTTTCGAGTTGCGAGTTACGATATACGTGTTACGAGTTACGAATTACGACTACGAGGTACTAGTTACGAGTTACGAGATACAAGATACGAGTTCCAGGTAATCAGTAATGAGTTACGAGCTACTAGATACAAGATATGTGTTCCGAGTTATGGGTAACGAGTTACGAGTTACAGTATACGAGTTCCCGAGTTATTGGTTCGCGTTACGAGTTCCAAGTTCCGAGTTTCGCGTCATGAGATACAAGATGCGAGTTTTCACCTATCGGTAACGAGTAACGAACTACTAGATCAAGGATACGAGTTCGAGGTTATCGTCATTGATTTACCGAGATCAAGATACGAGTTCCGAGTAAATGGGCAACGAGTTACGAGTTACGAGTTACGAGTTACGAGTTACGAGTTACGAGTTACGAGTTACGAGTTACGAGTTACGAGTTACGAGTTACGAGTTACGAGTTACGAGTTACGAGTTACGAGTTACGAGTTACGAGTTACGAGTTACGAGTTACGAGTTACGAGTTACGAGTTACGAGTTACGAGTTACGAGTTACGAGTTACGAGTTACGAGTTACGAGTTACGAGTTACGAGTTACGAGTTACGAGTTACGAGTTTCGAGTTTCGAGTTGCGATTTACGATATACGAGTTACGAATTACTAGTTACAAGATACGAGCTCCGAGGTATCGGTAACGCGTTACTAATTCCGAGTTCTGAGTTACACGTCACGAGATACAAGATGCGAGCTGCCACTTATTGGTAACGAGTTAGGATCTTCAAGATCTAGGATACGAGTTCCAGGTTATCGGCAATGATTTGCGAGATCCGAGATAGAAGATACGAGTTCCGAGTAATGGGTAACGAGTTACGAGTTATGAGTTACAAGGTAAGAGATACAAGATACAAGCTCGAAGTTATCGGTAACGCGTTACGAGTTCCAAGTTCCGAGTTACGCGTCACGAGATACAAGTTACGAGTTCCCACTTATCAGTAACGATTTATGAGCTACAAGAGGCAAGATACGAGTTCCTTGTTATTGGTAATGGGTTACAAGCTACGATACACAAGATACGAGTTCCAAGTTCTGAGTTTCGCGTCATGAGATACAAGATGCGAGTTTTCACCTATCGGTAACGAGTAAAGAACTACTAGATTTAGGATACTAGTTCGAGGTTATCGTCATTAATTTACAAGATCCGAGATCAAGATTCGAGTTCCGAGTTATGGGCAACGAGTTACGGGTTACGAGTTACGAGGTAAGTGATATAAGATACGAGCTCCGGGTTATCGGTAACACTTACACGTTCCGAGTCCTGAGTTACGCGTCACGAGATACAAGATGCGAGTTCCCATTTATCGATAACGATTTACGAACTACGAGAAGCTAGATACGAGTTCCAGGTTATCGGTAATGGTTTACAAGTTACGATATATAAGGTACGAGTTCCGAGTTATGGGTAACTGTTACGAGTTACAAGATACGAGCTCCGAGCTATCGGTACCGCGTTACTAGTTCCAAGTTCTGAGTTACGCGTCACGAGACACAAGTTGCGAGTTCCCACTCATCGGTAACGATTTATGAGCTACGAGATACAAGATGCGAGTTTCTACTTATCGTAAAGAGTTACGAGCTACGAGACACAAGATACGAGTTCCAGGTAATCAGTAATGAGTTATGGACTACTAGATACAAGATGCGAGCTCCGAGTTATCGGTTACACGTTACGAGTTCCGAGTTCTGAGTTTCGCGTCATGAGATACAAGTTGAGAGTCCCACTTATCGGAAACGATTTACGAGCTACGAGAGGCAAGATACATGATCCTTGTTATTGGTAATGTGTTACAAGCTACGATACACAAGATACGAGTCCCGGGTTATGAGTAGCGAGTTATAAGCTGCGATTTACGAGTTAAGAGTTTCGAATTACGAGTTTCGAGTTGCGAGTTACCATATACGAGTAACGAATTACGACTTACGATCTACTAGTTACGAGTTACGAGATACAATATGCGAGTTCCTACTTATCGTAACGAGTTACGAGCTACGAGACACAAGATACGAGTTCCAGGTAATCAGTAATGAGTTACGAGCTACTAGATACAAGATGTGTTCCGAGTTATGGGAAACGAGTTACGAGTTACAGTATACGAGTTCCCGAGTTATTGGTTCGCGTTACGAGTTCCAAGTTCTGAATTTCGCGTCATGAGGTACAAGTTACGAGTTCCCACTTATTTTCACCTATCGGTAACGAGTAACGAACTACTAGATCTAGGATACGAGTTCGAGGTCATCGTCATTAATTTACAAGATCCGAGATCAAGATTCGAGTTCCAAGTTATGGGCAACGAGTTACGGGTTACGAGATGCAAGATAAGAGTTCCAGGATATTGGTAATGGTTTACAAGCTACGATATATAAGATACGAGTTACGGGTTATGGGTCGCGAGTTACGAGTTACTAGTTACAAGATACGAGCTCCGAGTTATCGGTAACGCGTTAGTAGTTCCAAGTTCTGAGTTACACGTCACGAGATACAAGATGCGAGCTCCCACTTATTGGTAACGAGTTAGGATCTTCAAGATCTAGGATACGAGTTCCAGGTTATCGGAAATGATTTGCGAGATCCGAGATAGAAGATACGAGTTCCGAGTAATGGGTAACGAGTTACGAGTTATGAGTTACAAGGTAAGAGATACAAGATACAAGCTCGACGTTATCGGTAACGCGTTACGAGTTCCAAGTTCCGAGTTACGCGTCACGAGATACAAGTTACGAGTTCCCACTTATCAGTAACGATTTATGAGCTACAAGAGGCAAGATACGAGTTCCTTGTTATTGGTTATGGGTTACAAGCTACGATACAAAAGATACGAGTTCCTGGTTATGAGTAGCGAGTTATAAGCTGCGATTTACGAGTTGCGAGTTACGATATACGAGTTACGAGTACCGAATTACGACTTACGATCTACGAGGTACTAGTTACGAGATACAACATGCGAGTTCCTACTTATCGTAACGAGTTACGAGCGACGAGACACAAGATACGAGTTCCAGGTAATCAGTAATGAGTTACGAGCTACTAGATACAAGATATGTGTTCCGAGTTATGGGTAACGAGTTACGAGTTACAGTATACGAGTTCCCGAGTTATTGGTTCGCGTTACGAGTTCCAAGTTCTGAGTTTCGCGTCATGAGATACAAGATGCGAGTTTTCACCTATCGGTAACGAGTAGTTCGTTACCCGTTACCGATAGGGCTAGATCTAGGATACGAGTTCGAGGATATCGAGGATATCGATAACGATTTACGAGCTACGAGATGCAGGTTATCGGTAATGGTTTACAAGTTAAGATATATAAGGTACGAGTTCCGAATTATGGGTAACGAGTTACGAGTTACGAGTTACAAGATACGAGCTCCGAGCTATCGGTACCGCGTTACTAGTTCCAAGTTCTGAGTTACGCGTCACGAGATACAAGATGCGAGTTCCCATTTATCAATAACGATTCACGAGCTACGAGATGCAAGATACGAGTTCCAGGTTATCGGTGATGGATTACAAGCTACGATATATAAGATACGAGTTCTGAGGTATGTAACTCGTTACGAGTTACAAGTTACAAGACATAATCTCCGAGTTATCGGTAGCGATTTACGAGCTACGAGAGGCAAGATACAAGATCCTTGTTATTGATAATGTGTTACAAGCTACGATACACAAGATACGAGTTCCGGGTTATGAGTAGCGAGTTATAAGCTGCGATTTACGAGTTCTGGGTTATGAGTAGCGAGTGATTAGCTGCGATTTACGAGCTGCGAGTTTCGACTTACGAGTTTCGAGTTGCGAGTTACCATATACGAGTTACGAGTAACGAATTACAACTTACGATCTACGAGGTACTAGTTACGAGTTACGAGATACAAGATGCGAGTTCCTACTTATCGTAACGAGTTACGAGCTACGAGACACAAGATACGAGTTCCAGGTAATCAGTAATGAGTTACGAGCTACTAGATACAAGATACGATTTCCGAGTTATGGATAACGAGTTACGAGTCACGAGTTACGCTTTACAAGGTACGATATACAAGATACAAGCTTCAAGTTATCGGTAACACGTTACGACTTCCAAGTTCTGAGTTATGCGTCACGAGATATAAGTTGAGAGTTCCCACTTATCGGAAACGATTTACGAGCTACGATACCCAAGATACGAGTTCCGGGCTATCCGTTACGCGTTACTAGTTCCGAGATCTGAGTTTCGCGTCACGAGATACAAGATGCCAGTTCCCATTCATCGATAACGATTTACGAGCTACGAGATGCAAGATACGAGTTCCAGATTATCGGTAATGGTTTCCAAGTTACAATATATAAGGTACGAGTTCCGAGTTATGGGTAACGAGTTACGAGCCCATAAACATGGGCAACGAGTTACGGGTTACGAGTTACGAGTTACGAGTTACGAGTTACGAGTTACGAGTTACGAGTTACGAGTTACGAGTTACGAGTTACGAGTTACGAGTTACGAGTTACGAGTTACGAGTTACGAGTTACGAGTTACGAGTTACGAGTTACGAGTTACGAGTTACGAGTTACGAGTTACGAGTTACGAGTTACGAGTTACGAGTTACGAGTTACGAGTTACGAGTTACGAGTTACGAGTTACGAGTTACGAGTTACGAGTTACGAGTTACGAGTTACGAGTTACGAGTTACGAGTTACGAGTTACGAGTTACGAGTTACGAGTTACGAGTTACGAGTTACGAGTTACGAGTTACGAGTTACGAGTTACGAGTTACGAGTTACGAGTTACGAGTTACGAGTTACGAGTTACGAGTTACGAGTTACGAGTTACGAGTTACGAGTTACGAGTTACGAGTTACGAGTTACGAGTTACGAGTTACGAGTTACGAGTTACGAGTTACGAGTTACGAGTTACGAGTTACGAGTTACGAGTTACGAGTTACGAGTTACGAGTTACGAGTTACGAGTTACGAGTTACGAGTTACGAGTTACGAGTTACGAGTTACGAATTACGAGTTACGAGTTTCGAGAATCGATTTGCGAGTTACGATATACGAGTTACGAGTTACGAATTACGACTTACGATCTACGAGGTACTAGTTACGAGATACAAGTTGCGAGTTCCTACTTATCGTAAAGAGTTACGAGCTACGAGATACAAGATACGAGTTCCAGTTAATCAGTAATGAGTTACGAGCTACTAGATACAAGATACGAGCTCCGAGTTATCGGTCACACGTTACGAGTTCCGAGTTCTGAGTTTCGCGTCATGAGATACAAGATGCGTGTTTCCACCTATCGGTAACGAGTTACGAACTTCTAGATCTAGGATACGATTCCGAGGTTATCATCATTGATTTTCAAGATCCGAGATCAAGATGCGAGTTCCAAGTTATGGGCAACGACTTACGGGTTACGAGATGCAAGATAAGAGTTCCAGGATATTGGTAATGGTTTACAAGCTACGATATATAAGATACGAGTTACGGGTTATGGGTAACGAGTTACGAGTTACTAGTTACAAGATACGAGCTCCGAGTTATCGGTAACGCGTTACTAGTTCCGAGTCCTGAGTTACGCGTCACGAGATACAAGATGCGAGTTCCCATTTATCGATAACGATTTACGAGCTACGAGATGCTAGACACGAGTTCCAGGTTATCGATAATGGTTGACAATTTGCGATATATAAGGTACGAGTTCCGAGTTATGGGTAACGAGTTACGAGTTACAAGATACGAGCTCCGAGCTATCGGTACCGCGTTACTAGTTCCAAGTTCTGAGTTACGCGTCACGAGACACAAGATACGAGTTCCAGGTAATCAGTAATGAGTTACGGACTACTAGATACAAGATGCGAGCTCCGAGTTATCGGTTACACATTACGAGTTCTGAGTTTCGCGTCATGAGATACAAGATGCGAGTTTCCACTTATTGGTCCCGAGTTACGATCTTCAGGATCTAGGATACGAGTTCCAGGTCACCGGCAATGATTTGCGAGATCCGAGATAGAAGATACGAGTTCCGAGCAATGGGTAACGAGTTACGAGCTACGAGTTACGAGTTACAAGGTAAGGGATACAAGATACAAGCTCCCAGTTATCGGTAACGCGTTACGAGTTCCAAGTTCTGAGTCACGCGTCACGAGATACAAGTTGCGAGTCCCACTTATCGGTAGCGATTTACGAGCTACGAGAGGCAAGATACAAGATCCTTGTTATTGGTAATGTGTTACAAGCTACGATACACAAGATACGAGTTCCGGGTTATGAGTAGCGAGTTATAAGGTGCGATTTACGAGTTCTGGGTTATGAGTAGCGAGTTATAAGCTGCGATTTACGAGCTGCGAGTTTCGACTTACGAGTTTCGAGTTGCGAGTTACCATATACGAGTTACGAGTAACGAATTACGACTTACGATCTACGAGGTACTAGTTACGAGTTACGAGATACAAGATGCGAGTTCCTACTTATCGTAACGAGTTACGAGCTACGAGACACAAGATACGAGTTCCAGGTAATCAGTAATGAGTTACGAGCTACTAGATACAAGATACCCGTTCCGAGTTATGGGTAACGAGTTACGAGTTACAGTATATGAGTTCCCGAGTTATTGGTTCGCGTTACGAGTTCCAAGTTCTGAGTTTCGCGTCATGAGATACAAGATGCGAGTTTTCACTTACCGGTAACGAGTTACAAGCTACCAGATCTAGGATACGAGTTCGTGGCTATCGTCATTGATTTACAAAATCCGAGATCAAGATTCGAGTTCCGAGTTATGAGCAACGAGTTATGGGTTACGAGTTATAGGTTACGAGTTACGAGTTACAGTGTAAGTGATACGAGATACGAGTTACGAGTTATCGGTAACACTTTCGAGTTCCGAGTCCTGAGTTACGGATCACGAGATACAAGATGCGAGTTTCCATCTATCGGTAACGATTTACGAGCTACGAGATGCAAGATACGAGTTCCAGGTTATGGGTAACGGATTACAAGTTACGATATATATGATACGAGTTCCGAGTTATTGGTAGCGAGTTACAAGGTAAGAGATATAAGATGCATGCTCTGAGATATCGGTAACGCGTTGCGAGTTCCAAGTTCTGAGTTACGCGTCACTAGATACAAGTTGCGAGTTCCCTCTTATCGGTAACGATTTACGAGCTACGAGAGGTAAGATAAAAGATCCTGGTTATTGGTAAAGTGTTACAAGCTACGATACACAATATACGAGTTCCGGGCTATGAGTAGCGAGTTATAAGCTGCGATTTACGAGTTACGAGTTAAGAGTTTGGAGTTATAGTTTCGAGTTACGAGCTTCGAGTTGCGAGTTTCGAGTTACGAGTTACGAGTTTCGAGTTGCGGGTTACCATGTACGAGTTACGAGTTACGAATTACGACTTACGATCTACACGGTACTAGATACGAGCTACGAGACACAAGATACGAGTTCTAGGTGATCAGTAATGAGTTACGAGCTACTAGATACAAGATACGAGTTCCGAGTTATGGGTAACGAGTTACGAGTCACGAGTTACGCTTTACAAGGTAGATATACAAGATACAAGCTCCAAGTTATCGGTAACACGTTACGAGTTCCTAGTTCTGAGTTATGCTCCACGAGATATAAGTTGAGAGTTCCCACTTATCGGAAACGATTTACGAGCTACGAGAGGCAAGATAGGAGTTCCTTATTATTAGTAATGGGTTACAAGCTACGATACACCAGATACGAGTTCCTGGTTATGAGTAGCGAGTTATAAGCTGCGATTAACGAGTTACGAGTTACGAGTTTCGAGTTACGAGTACCGAGTAACGATATACGAGGTACGAGTTACGAATTACGACTTACGATCTACGAGGTACTAGCTACGAGTTACGAGATAAAAGATGCGAGTTCCCATTTATCGTAACGAGTTACAAGTCACAAGATACGAGCTACGAGTTATTAGATACGCGTTACGAGTTCCAAGTTCTAAGTTACGCGTCACGAGATACAAGTTACGAGTTCCCACTTATCAGTAACGATTTACAAGCTACAAGAGGCAAGATACGAGTTCCTTGTTATTGGTAATGGGTTACAAGCTACGAGTCACAAGATACGAGTTCCAGGTAATCAGTAATGAGTTACGAGCTACTAGATACAAGATACGTGTTCCGAGTTATGGGTAACGAGTTACGAGTTACAGTATACGAGTTCCCGAGTTATTGGTTCGCGTTACGAGTTCCAAGTTCTGAGTTTCGCGTCATGAGATACAAGATGCGAGTTTTCACCTATCGGTAACGAGTAACGAACTACTAGATCTAGGATACGAGTTCGAGGTTATTGTCATTGATTTACAAGATCCGAGATCAAGATTCGGTTTCCGAGTTATGGGCAACGAGTTACGGGTTACGAGTTACGAGGTAAGTGATACAAGATACGAGCTCCGGGTTATCGGTAACACTTACACGTTCCGAGTCCTGAGTTACGCGTCACGAGATACAAGATGCGAGTTCCCATTTATCGATAACGATTTACGAGCTACGAGATGCTAGATACGAGTTCCAGGTTATCGGTAATGGTTTACAAGTTACGATATATAAGGTACGAGTTCCGGGTTATGGGTAACGAGTTACGAGTTACAAGATACGAGCTCCGAGCATCGGTACCGCGTTACTAGTTCCAAGTTCTGAGTTACGCGTCACGAGACACAAGTTGCGAGTTCCCACTCATCGGTAATGATTTATGAGCTACGAGATACAAGATGCGAGTTCCTACTTCTCGTACAGAGTTACGAGCTACGAGATACGAAGATACGACTTCCAGGTAATCAGTAAAGAATTACGGACTACTAGATACAAGATGCGAGCTCCGAGTTATCGGTTACACGTTACGAGTTCCGAGTTTTGAGTTTCGCGTCATGAGATACAAGATGCGAGTTTCCACTTATTGGTAACGAGTTACGATCTTCAAGATCTAGGATACGAGTTCCAGGTTATCGGCAACGATTTGCGAGATCCGAGATAGAAGATACGAGTTCCGAGCAATGGGTAACGAGTTACGAGCTACGAGTTACGAGTTACAAGGTAAGGGATACAAAATACAAGCTCCAAGTTATCGGTAACGCGTTACGAGTTCCAAGTTCTGAGTCACGCGTCACGAGATACAAGTTGCGAGTCCCACTCATCGTAACGAGTTACCAGCTACGAGACACAAGATACGGGTTCCAGGTAATCAGCAATGAGTTACGAGCTACTAGATACAAGATACGTGTTCCGAGTTATGGGTAACGAGTTACGAGTTCCAAGTTCTGAGTCACGCGTCACGAGATACAAGTTGCGAGTCCCACTCATCGTAACGAGTTACCAGCTACGAGACACAAGATACGGGTTCCAGGTAATCAGCAATGAGTTACGAGCTACTAGATACAAGATACGTGTTACGAGTTATGGGTAACGAGTTACGAGTTACAGTATACGAGTTCCCGAGTTATTGGTTCGCGTTACGAGTTCCAAGTTCTGAGTTACGCGTCACTAGATGAAAGTTACGAGTTCCTACCTATCGGTAACGATTTACGAGCTACGAGAGGCAAGATACAAGATCCTTGTTATTGGTAATGTGTTACAAGCTACGATACACAAGATACGAGTTCCGGGTTATGAGTAGCGAGTTATAAGCTGCGATTTACGAGTTACGAGTTTCGAATTACGAGTTTCGAGTTGCGAGTTACCATATACGAGTTACGAGTAACGAATTACGACTTACGATCTACGAGGTACTAGTTACGTGTTACGAGATACAAGATGCGAGTTCCTACTTATCGTAACGTGTTACGAGCTACGAGACACAAGATACGAGTTCCAGGTAATCAGCAATGAGTTACGAGCTACTAGATACAAGATACGTGTTCCGAGTTATGGGTAACGAGTTACGAGTTACAGTATAAGAGTTCCCGAGTTACTGGTTCGCGTTACGAGTTCCAAGTTCTGAGTTTCGCGTCATGAGATACAAGATGCGAGTTTTCACCTATCGGTAAGGAGTAACGAACTACTAGATCTAGGATACGAGTTCGAGGTCATCGTCATTGATTTACAAGATCCGAGATCAAGACTCGAGTTCCGGGTTATGGGCAACGAGTTATGGGATACGAGTTACGAGTTACAAGGTAAGTGATACAAGATACGAGCTCCGGGTTATCGGTAACACTTACACGTTCCGAGTCCTGAGTTACGCGTCACGAGATACAAGATGCGAGTTCCCATTTATCGATAACGATTTACGAGCTACGGGATGCTAGATACGAGTTCCAGGTTATCGGTAATGGTTTACAAGTTACGATATATAAGGTACGAGTTCCGGGTTATGGGTAACGAGTTACGAGTTACGAGTTACAAGATACGAGCTCCGAGCTATCGGTACCGCGTTACTAGTTCCAGTTCTGAGTTACGCGTCACGAGACACAAGTTGCGAGTTCCCACTCATCGGTAACGATTTATGAGCTACGAGATACAAGATGCGAGTTCCTACTTATCGTAAAGAGTTACGAGCTACGAGCTACAAGATACGAGTTCCAGGTAATCAGTAATGAGTTACAGACTACTAGATACAAGATGCGAGCTCCGAGTTATCGGTTACACGTTACGAGTTCCAAGTTCTGAGTTATGCGTCACGAGACATAAGTTGAGATTTCCCACTTATCGGAAACGATTTACGAGCTACGAGAGGCAAGATAAGAGTTCATTGTTATTGGTAATGGGTTACAAGCCACGATACACAAGATACGAGTTCCGTGTTATCCGTTACGCGTTACGAGTTCCAAGTTCTGAGTTTCGCGTCATGAGATACAAGATGCGAGTTTTCACCTATAGGTAACTAGTTACGAACTACTACGAGTATATCTAGGATACGAGTTCGAGGTTATGGTCATTGATTTACAAGATCCGAAATCAAGATTCGAGTTTCGAGCTATGGGCAACACTTTTGAGTTCCGAGTCCTGAGTTACGCGTCACGAGATACAAGAAGCGAGTTCCCATCTATCGGTAACGATTTACGAGCTACGAGATGCAAGATACGAGTTCCAGGTTATCGGTAATGGATTACAAGTTACGCTATATATGACGAGTTCCGAGTTATTGGTAGCGAGTTACAAGGTAAAGGATATAAGATACATGCTCCGAGTTATCGGTAACGCGTTACGAGATCCAAGTTCTGATTTACACGTCACGAGATACAAGATGCGAGTTCCCACTTATTGGTAACGAGTTACGAGATACGAAAGGCAAGATACGAGTTCCTTGTTATTGGTAATGGGTTACAATCTACGATACACAAGATACGAGTTCCGGGTAATCAGTAATGAGTTACGAGCTACTATATACAAGATGCGAGTTCACATCTATCGGTAACGATTTACGAGCTACGAGATGCAAGATACGAGTTCCAGGTTATCGGTAATGGATTACAAGTTACGATATATATGATACGAGTTCCGAGTTATTGGTAACGAGTTACAAAGTGAAAGATATAAGATACATGCTCCGTGTTATCGGTAACGCGTTACGAGTTCAAAGTCCTGAGTACGCGTCACGAGATACAAGTTGCGAGTTCCCACTTATCAGTAACGATTTACGAGCTACGAGAGGCAAAATACGTGTTCCTTGTTAAAGGTAATGGGTTACAAGCTACGATGCACAAGATACGAGTTCCTGGTTATGAGTAGCGAGTTATAAGCTGCGATTTACGAGTTACGAGTATCGAGTTGAGAGCTACGATATACGAGTTACGAGTTACGAATAACGATTTACGATCTACGAGGTACTAGTTACGAGTTACGAGATACAAGATGCGAGTTTCCACCTATCGGTAACGAGTTACGAACTTCTAGATCTAGGATACGACTTCGACGTTATCATCATTGATTTTCAAAATCCGAGATCAAGATTCGAGTTCCAAGTTATGGGCAACGAGTTACGGGTTACGAGTTACGAATTACAAGGTAAGTGATACAAGATACAAGCTCCAATTTATCGGTAACACTTTCGAGTTCCGAGTCCTGAGTTACGCGTCACGAGATAAAAGATGCGAGTTCCCATTTCTCGGTACCGATTTACGAGCTACGAGATGCATGGTACGATTTCCAGGTTATCGGTAATGGATTATAAGTTACGATATTTAAGATACGAGGTCCGGGTTATGGGTAGCGAGTGACAAGGTAACAGATACAAGATACATGCACCGAGTTATCGGTAACGCGTTACGAGTTCCAAGTCCTGAGCTACGCGTCACGAGATACAAGTTGCGAGTTCCCACTTATCAGTAACGATTTACGAGCTACGAGAGGCAAGATACGAGTTCCAGGTTATCGGTAATGGATTACAAGTTACGATATATATGATACGAGTTCCGAGTAATTGGTAGCGCGTTACAAGGTAAAAGATATAAGATACATGCTCCGAGTTATCGGTAACGCGTTACGAGTTCCAAGTTCTGAGTTACGCGCCACTAGATACAAGTTGCGAGTTCCCTCTTATCGGTAACGATTTACGAGCTACGAGAGGCAAGATAAAATATCCTTGTTATTGGTAATGTGTTGCAAGCTACGATACACAAGATACGAGTTCCGGCTTATGAGTAGCGAGTTATATGCTGCGATTAACGAGTTACGAGTTACGAGTACCGAGTTACGATATACGAGTTACGAGTTACGAATTACGACTTACGATCTACGAGGTACTAGCTACGAGTTACGAGATAAAAGATGCGAGTTCCCATTTATCGTAACGAGTTACGAGTCACAGGATACGAGCTACTAGTTATTAGATACGCGTTACGAGTTCCAAGTTCTAAGTTACGCGTCACGAGATACAAGTTACGAGTTCCCACTTATCAGTAACGATTAACAAGCTACGAGAGGCAAGATACGAGTTCCTTGTTATTGGTAATGGGTTACAAGCTACGATACACAAGATACGAGTTCCTGGTTATGAGTAGCGAGTTATAAGCTGCGATTTACGAGTAACGAGTTACGAGTTGCGAGTTACGATATACGAGTTACGAGTTACGAATTACGACTTACGATCTACGAGGTACTGGTTACAAGATACAAGATGCGAGTTCCCACTTTTCGTAACAAGTTACGGGCTACGAGACACAAGATACGTGTTCCGAGTTATGGGTAACGAGTGATGAGTTATAAGATAAGAGCACCGGGTTATCGGTTACGCATTACGAGTTCCGAGTTCTAAGTTTCGCGTCATGAGATACAAGATGCGAGTTTTCACCTGTCGCTAACTAGTTATGAACTACTAGATCTAGGATACGAGTTCGAGGTTATCGTCATTGATTTACAAGATCCGAGATCAAGATTCGAGTTCCGAGTTATGGGCAACGAGTTACGGGTTACGAGTTACGAGTTACAAGGTAGGTGATACAAGATACGAGCTCCGAGTTACCTGTAACACTTTCGAGTTCCGAGTCCTGAGTTACGCGTCACGAGATACAAGATGCGTGTTCCCATTTATCGGTAAAGATTTACGAGCTACGAGAGGCAAGATACGAGTTCCTTGTTGAAGGTAACGGGTTACAAGCTACGATACACAAGATACGAGTTCCTGGTTATGAGTAGCGAGTTATACGCTGCGATTTACGTGTTACGAGTTACGAGTTGCGAGTTACGATATACGAGTTACGAGTTACGAATTACGACTTACGATCTACGAGGTACTAGTTACGAGTTACGAGATACAAGATGCGAGTTCCTACTTATCGTAACGAGTTCCAGGTAATCAGTTATGAGTTACGAGCTACTAGATACAAGATATGTGTTCCGAGTTATGGGTAACGAGTTACGAGTTACAGTATACGAGTTCCCGAGTTATTGGTTCGCGTTACGAGTTCCCAGTTCTGAGTTTCGTGTCATGAGATACAAGATGCGAGCTTTCACCTATCGGTAACGAGCAATGAACTACTAGATCTAGGATACGAGTTCGAGGTTATCGTCATTGATTTACAAGATCCGAGATCAATATTCGAGTTCCGAGTTATGGGCAACGAGTTACGGGTTACGAGTTACGAGGTAAGTGATACAAGATACGAGCTCCGAGTTATCTGTTACACTTACACGTTCCGAGTCCTGAGTTACGCGTCACGAGTTACAAGATGCGAGTTTCCATTTATCGATAACGATTTACGATCTACGAGATGCAGGTTATCGGTAATGGTTTACAAGTTACGATATATAAGGTACGAGTTACGCGTTATGGGTAACGAGTTACGAGTTACTAGTTACAAGATCGAGCTCCGAGTTATCGGTAACGCGTTACTAGTTCCGAGTTTTGAGTTACACGTCACAAGATACAAGATGCGAGCTCCCACTTATTGGTAACGAGTTAGGATCTTCAAGATCTAGGATAGGAGTTCCAGGTTATCGGCAATGATTTGCGAGATCTGAGATACAAGATACGAGTTCCGAGTAATGGGTAACAAGTTACGAGTTACGAGTTACAAGGTAAGAGATACAAGATACAAGCTCGAAGTTATCGGTAACGCGTCACGAGATACAATATGCAAGTTCCCATCTATCGGTAACGATTTACGAGCTACGAGATGTAAGATACGAGTTCCAGGTTATCGGTAATGAATTACAAGTTACGATATATATGATACGAGTTCCGAGTTATTGGTAGCGAGTTACAAGGTAAGAGATATAAGATGCATGCTCCGAGTTATCGGTAACGCATTACGAGTTCCGAGTTCTGAGTTTCGCGTCATGAGATACAAGATGCGAGTTTTCACCTATCGGTAGCGAGTAACGAACTACTAGATCTAGGATACGAGTTCGAGGTTATCGTCATTGATTTACAAGATCCGAGATCAAGATTCGAGTTCCGAGTTATGGGCAACGAGTTACGGGTTACGAGTTACGAGGTAAGTGATACAAGATACGAGCTCCGGGTTATCGGTAACACTTACACGTTCCGAGTCCTGAGTTACGCGTCACGAGATACAAGATGCGAGTTCCCATTTATCGATAACGATTTACGAGATGCTAGATACGAGTTCCAGGTTATCGGTAATGGTTTACAAGTTACGATATATAAGGTACGAGTTCCGTGTTATGGGTAACGAGTTACGAGTTACGAGTGACAAGATACGAGCTCCGAGCTATCGGTACCGCGTTACTAGTTCCAAGTTCTGAGTTACGCGTCACGAGACACAAGTTGCGATTTCCCACTCATCGGTAACGATTTATGAGCTACGAGATACAAGATGCGAGTTCCTACTTATTGTAAAGAGTTACGAGCTACGAGACACAAGATACGAGCTCCGAGTTATCGGTCACACGTTACGAGTTCCGAGTTCTCAGTTTCGCGTCATGAGTTACAAGATGCGAGTTTCCACCTATTGGTAACGAGTTACGAACTTCTAGATCTAGTATACGAGTTTGAGGTTATCATTATTGATTTTCAAGATCCGAGATCAAGATTCGAGTTCCAAGTTATGGGCAACGAGTTACGGGTTACGAGATTCAAGATAAGAGTTCCAGGATATTGGTAATGGTTTACAAGCTACGATATATAAGATACGAGTTACGGGTTATGGGTAACGAGTTACGAGTTACTAGTTACAAGATACGAGCTCCGAGTTATCGGTAACGCGTTAGTAGTTCCGAGTTCTGAGTTACACGTCACGAGATACAAGATGCGAGCTCCCACTTATTGGTAACGAGTTAGGATCTTCAAGATCTAGGATACGAGTTCCAGGTTATCGGCAATGATTTGCGAGATCCGAGATAGAAGATACGAGTTCCGAGTAATGGGTAACGAGTTACGAGTTACGAGTTACAAGGTAAGAGATACAAGATACAAGCTCGAAGTTATCGGTAACGCGTTACGAGTTCCAAGTTCCGAGTTACGCGTCACGAGATACAAGTTACGAGTTCCCACTTATCAGTAACGATCTACGAGCTACAAGAGGCAAGATAAAAGATCCTTGTTGTTGGTAATGGGTTACAAGCTACGATACACAAGATACGAGCTCCGGGCTATGAGTAGCGAGTTATAAGCTGCGATTTACGAGTTACAAGTTACGAGTTTCGAGTTACGAGTTTCGAGTTGCGGGTTACCATGTACGAGTTACGAGTTACGAGTTACGAATTACCACTTACGATCTACAAGGTACTAGATACGAGCTACGAGATACAAGATACGAGTTCCAGGTGATCAGTAATGAGTTACGGGCTACTAGATACAAGATAAGAGTTCCGAGTTATGGGTAACGAGTTACGAGTCACGAGTTACGCTTTACAAGGTAAGATATACAAGATACAAGCTCCAAGTTATCGGTAACATGTTACGAGTTCCAAGTTCTGAGTTTCGCGTCAAGAGATACAAGATGCGAGTTTTCACCTATAGGTAACTGGTTACGAACTACTAGATCTCGGATACGAGTGCGAGGTTATCGTCATTGATTTACAAGATCCGAGATCAAGATTCGAGTTCCGAGTTATGGGCAACACTTTCGAGTTCCGAGTCCTGAGTTACGCGTCACGAGATACAAGATGCGAGTTCCCATCTATCGGTAACGATTTACGAGCTACGAGATGCAAGATACGAGTTCCAGGTTATGAGTAGCGAGTTATAAGCTGCGATTTACGAGTTACGAGTTACGAGTTTCGAGTTGAGAGCTACGATATACGAGTTACGAGTTACGAGTTACGAATTACGACTTACGTTCTACGAGGTACTAGTTACGAGATACAAGTTGCGAGTTCCTACTCATCGTAAAGAGTTACGAGCTACGAGACACAAGATACGAGTTCCAGGTAATCAGTAATGAGTTACGAGCTACTAGATACAAGATATGTGTTTCGAGTTATGGGTAACGAGTTACGAGTTACAGTATACGAGTTCCCGGGTTATTGGTTCGCGTTACGAGTTCCAAGTTCTGAGTTTCGCGTCATGAGATCCAAGATGCGAGTTTTCACCTATCGGTAACGAGTAACGAACTACTAGATCTAGGATACGAGTTCGAGGTTATCGTCATTGATTTACAAGATCCGAGATCAAGATTCGAGTTCCGAGTTATGGGCAACGAGTTACGGGTTACGAGTTACGAGGTAAGTGATACAAGATACGAGCTCCGGGTTATCGGTAACACTTACACGTTCCGAGTCCTGAGTTACGCGTCACGAGTTACAAGATGCGAGTTTCCATTTATCGATAAAGATTTACGAGCTACGAGAGGCAAGATACAAGATCCTTGTTATTGGTAATGTGTTACAAGCTACGATACACAAGATACGAGTCCCGGGTTATGAGTAGCGAGTTATAAGCTGCGATTTACGAGTTACGAGTTTCGAATTACTAGTTTCGAGTTGCGAGTTACCATATACGAGTAACGAATTACGACTTACGATCTACGAGGTACTAGTTACGAGTTACGAGATACAAGATGCGAGTTCCTACTTATCGTAACGAGTTACGAGCTACGAGACACAAGATACGAGTTCCAGGTAATCAGTAATGAGTTACGAGCTACTAGATACAAGATGTGTTCCGAGTTATGGGTAACGAGTTACGAGTTACAGTATACGAGTTCCCGGGTTATTGGTTCGCGTTACGAGTTCCAAGTTCTGAGTTTCGCGTCATGAGGTACAAGATGCGAGTTTTCACCTATCGGTAACGAGTAACGAACTACTTGATCTAGGATACGAGTTCGAGGTCATCGTCATTGATTTACAAGATCCGAGATCAAGACTCGAGTTCCGAGTTATGGGCAACGAGTTATGGGTTACGAGTTACAAGGTAAGTGATACAAGATACGAGTTACGAGTTATCGGTAACACTTTCGAGTTCCAAGTCCTGAGTTACGCGTCACGAGATAAAAGATGCGAGTTCCCATCTATCGGTAACGATTTACGAGCTACGAGATGCAAGATACGAGTTCAAGGTTATCGGGAATGGATTACAAGTTACGATATATATGATACGAGTTCCGAGTTATTGGTAGCGAGTTACAAGGTAAGAGATTTAAGATGCATGCTCTGAGTTATCGGTAACGCGTTACGAGTTCCAAGTTCTGAGTTACGCGTCACTAGATACAAGTTGCGAGTTCCCTCTTATCGGTAACGATTTACGAGCTACGAGAGGCAAGATAAAAGATCCTTGTTATTGGTAATGTATTACAAGCTACGATACACAATATACGAGTTCCGGGCTATGAGTAGCGAGTTATAAGCTGCGATTTACGAGTTACGAGTTAAGAGTTTGGAGTTACGAGTTACGAGTTTCGAGTTACGAGTTTCGAGTTGCGGGTTACCATGTACGAGTTACGAGTTACGAATTACGACTTACGATCTACAAGGTACTAGATACGAGCTACGAGACGCAAGATACGTGTTCCAGGTGATCAGTAATGAGTTACGAGCTACTAGATACAAGATGCGAGTTCCCATCTATCGGTAACGATTCACGAGCTACGAGATGCAAGATACGAGTTCCAGGTTATCGGTAATGGATTACAAGTTACGATATATATGATACCGAGTTCCGAGTTATTGGTAGAGAGTTACAAGGTAAGAGATATAAGATACATGCTCCGAGTTAACGGTAACGCGTTACGAGTTCCAAGTTCTGAGTTTCGCGTCATGAGATAGAAGATGCGAGTTTTCACCTATTGGTAACGAGTAACGAACTACTAGATCTAGGATACGACTTCGAGGTTATCATCATTGATTTTCAAGATCTGAGATCAAGATTCGAGTTCCAAGTTATGGGCAACAAGTTACGGGTTACGAGATGCAAGATAAGAGTTACGAGTTACGAGTTACGAGTTACGAGTTACGAGTTACGAGTTACGAGTTACGAGTTACGAGTTACGAGTTACGAGTTACGAGTTACGAGTTACGAGTTACGAGTTACGAGTTACGAGTTACGAGTTACGAGTTACGAGTTACGAGTTACGAGTTACGAGTTACGAGTTACGAGTTACGAGTTACGAGTTACGAGTTACGAGTTACGAGTTACGAGTTACGAGTTACGAGTTACGAGTTACGAGTTACGAGTTACGAGTTACGAGTTACGAGTTACGAGTTACGAGTTACGAGTTACGAGTTACGAGTTACGAGTTACGAGTTACGAGTTACGAGTTACGAGTTACGAGTTACGAGTTACGAGTTACGAGCTACGAGTTACGAGTTACGAGTTACGAGTTACGAGTTACGAGTTACGAGTTACGAGTTACGAGTTACGAGTTGCGAGTTACGATATACGAGTTACGAGTAATAAATTACGACTTACGATCTACGAGGTACTAGTTACGAGTTACGAGATACAAGATGCGAGTTCCTACTTATCGTAACGAGTTACGAGCTACGAGACACAAGATACGAGTTCCAGGTAATCAGTAATGAGTTACTAGCTACTAGATACAAGATACGTGTTCCGAGTTATGGGTAACGAGTTACGAGTTACAGTATACGAGTTCCCGAGTTATTTGTTCGCGTTACGAGTTCCAAGTTCTGAGTTTCGCGTCATGAGATACAAGATGCGAGTTTTCACCTATTGGTAACGAGTAACGAACTACTAGATCTAGGATACGACTTCGAGGTTATCATCATTGATTTTCAAGATCTGAGATCAAGATTCGAGTTCCAAGTTATGGGCAACAAGTTACGGGTTACGAGATGCAAGATAAGAGTTACGAGTTACGAGTTACGAGTTACGAGTTACGAGTTACGAGTTACGAGTTACGAGTTACGAGTTACGAGTTACGAGTTACGAGTTACGAGTTACGAGTTACGAGTTACGAGTTACGAGTTACGAGTTACGAGTTACGAGTTACGAGTTACGAGTTACGAGTTACGAGTTACGAGTTACGAGTTACGAGTTACGAGTTACGAGTTACGAGTTACGAGTTACGAGTTACGAGTTACGAGTTACGAGTTACGAGTTACGAGTTACGAGTTACGAGTTACGAGTTACGAGTTACGAGTTACGAGTTACGAGTTACGAGTTACGAGTTACGAGTTACGAGTTACGAGTTACGAGTTACGAGTTACGAGTTACGAGTTACGAGTTACGAGTTACGAGTTACGAGTTACGAGTTACGAGTTACGAGTTACGAGTTACGAGTTACGAGTTACGAGTTACGAGTTACGAGTTACGAGTTACGAGTTACGAGTTACGAGTTACGAGTTACGAGTTACGAGTTACGAGTTACGAGTTACGAGTTACGAGTTACGAGTTACGAGTTACGAGTTACGAGTTACGAGTTACGAGTTACGAGTTACCAGTTACGAGTTACGAGTTACGAGTTACGAGTTACGAGTTACGAGTTACGAGTTACGAGTTACGAGTTACGAGTTACGAGTTACGAGTTACGAGTTACGAGTTACGAGTTACGAGTTACGAGTTACGAGTTACGAGTTACGAGTTACGAGTTACGAGTTACGAGTTACGAGTTACGAGTTACGAGCTACGAGTTACGAGTTACGAGTTACGAGTTTCGAGTTGCGAGTTACGATATACGAGTTACGAGTTACGAATTACGACTTACGATCTACGAGGTACTAGTTACGAGTTACGAGATACAAGTTGCGAGTTCCTACTTATCGTAAAGAGTTACGAGCTACAAGACAAAAGATACGAGTTCCAGGTAATCAGTAATGAGTTACGAGCTACTAGATACAAGATACAAGCTCCGAGTTATCAGTCACACGTTACGAGTTCCGAGTTCTGAGTTTCGCGTCATGAGATACAAGATGCGAGTTTCCACCTATCGGTAACGAGTTACGAACTTCTAGATCTAGGATACGACTTCGAGGTTATCATCATCGATTTTCAAGATCCGAGATCAAGATTCGAGTTCCTAGTTATGGGCAACGAGTTACGGGTTACGAGATGCAAGATAAGAGTTCCAGGATATTGGTAATGGTTTACAAGCTACGATATATAAGATACGAGTTACGGGTTATGGGTAACGAGTAACGAGTTACTAGTTACAAGATACGAGCTCCGAGTTATCGGTAACGCGTTACTAGTTCCGAGTTCTGAGTTACACGTCACGAGATACAAGATGCGAGCTGCCACTTATTGGTAACGAGTTAGGATCTTCAAGATCTAGGATACGAGTTCCAGGTTATCGGCAATGATTTGCGAGATCCGAGATAGAAGATACGAGTTCCGAGTAATGGGTAACGAGTTCCAAGTTCCGAGTTACGCGTCACAAGATACAAGTTACGAGTTCCCACTTATCAGTTACGATTTATGAGCTACAAGAGGCAAGATACGAGTTCCTTGTTATTGGTAATGGGTTACAAGCTACGATACACAAGATACGAGTTCCTGGTTATGAGTAGCGCGTTATAAGCTGCGATTTACGAGTTACGAGTTGCGAGTTACGATATACGAGTTACGAGTAATAAAATACGACATACGATCTACGAGGTACTAGTTACGAGTTACGAGATACAAGATGCGAGTTCCTACTTATCGTAACGAGTTACGAGCTACGAGACACAAGATACGAGTTCCAAGTAATCAGTTATGAGTTACGAGCTACTAGATACAAGATATGTGTTTCGAGTTATGGGTAACGAGTTACGAGTTACAGTATACGAGTTCCCGAGTTATTGGTTCGCGTTACGAGTTCCAAGTTCTGAGTTTCGCGTCATGAGATACAAGATGCGAGTTTTCACCTATCGGTAACGAGTTACAAACTACTAGATCTAGGTTACGAGTTCGTGGATATCGTCATTGATTTACGAAATCCGAGATCAAGATTCGAGTTCCGAGCTATGGGCAACGAGTTACGGGTTACGAGTTACGAATTACAAGGTAAGTGATACAAGATACGAGTTCCGGGTTATCGGTAACACTTACACGTTCCGAGTCCTGAGTTACGCGTCACGAGATACAAGATGCGAGTTCCCATTTATCGATAACGATTTACGAGCTACGAGATGCAGGTTATCGGTAATGGTTAACAAGTTACGATATATAAGGTACGAGTTCCGAGTTATGGGTAACGAGTTACGAGTTACGAGTTACAAGATACGAGCTCCGAGCTATCGGTGACGCGTTACTAGTTCCAGGTTCTGAGTTACGCGTCAGGAGATACAAGATGCGAGTTCCCATTTATCAATAACGATTTACGAGCTACGAGACACAAGATACGAGTTCCAGGTTATCGGTGATGGATTACAAGCTACGATATATAAGATACGAGTTCCGGCCTATGAGTAGCGAGTTATAAGCTGCGATTTACGAGTTACGAGTTAAGAGTTTGGAGTTACGAGTTTCGAGTTACGCGTTTCGAGTTGCGGGTTACCATGTACGAGTTACGAATTACGACTTACGATCTACGAGGTACTAGATGCGAGTTCCCACTTGTCGTAACAAGTTACGAGCTACGAGACACAAGATACGAGTTCCAGGTAATCAGTAATGAGTTACGAGCTACTAGATACAAGATACGGGTTCCGAGTTATGGGTAACGAGTGATGAGTTATAAGATAAGCGCTCCGGGTTATCGGTTACGCGTTATGGGTTCAGAGTTCTGAGCTAGGATACGACTTCGAGGTTATCATCATTGATTTTCAAGATCTGAGATCAAGATTCGAGTTCCAAGTTATGGGCAACAAGTTACGGGTTACGAGATGCAAGATAAGAGTTCCAGGATATTGGTAATGGTTTACAAGCTACGATATATAAGATACGAGTTACGGGTTATGGGTAACGAGTTACGAGTTACTAGTTACAAGATACGAGCTCCGAGTTATCGGTAACGCGTTATTAGTTCCGAGTTCTGAGTTACACGTCACGATACAAGATGCGAGCTCACACTTATTGGTAACGAGTTAGGATCTTCAAGATCTAGGATACGAGTTCCAGGTTATCGGCAATGATTTGCGAGATCCGAGATAGAGGATACGAGTCCCGAGTAATGGGTAACGAGTTACGAGTTACGAGTTACAAAGTAAGAGATACAATATACAAGCTCGAAGTTATCGGTAACGCGTTACGAGTTCCAAGTTCTGAGTTTCGCGTCATGAGATACAAGATGCGAGTTTTCACCTATCGGTAACGAGTAACGAACTACTAGATCTAGGATACTAGTTCGAGGTTATCGTCATTGATTTACAAGATCCGAGATCAAGATTCGAGTTCCGAGTTATGGGCAACGAGTTACGGGTTACGAGTTACGAGGTAAGTGATACAAGATACGAGCTCCGGGTTATCGGTAACACTTACACGTTCCGAGTCCTGAGTTACACGTCACGAGATACAAGATGCGAGTTACCATTTATCGATAACGATTTACGAACTACGAGATGCTAGATACGAGTTCCAGGTTATCGGTAATGGTTTACAAGTTACGATATATAAGGTACGAGTTCCGAGTTATGGGTAACTGTTACGAGTTACAAGATACGAGCTCCGAGCTATCGGTACCGCGTTACTAGTTCCAAGTTCTGAGTTACGCGTCACGAGACACAAGTTGCGAGTTCCCACTCATCGGTAACGATTTATGAGCTACGAGATACAAGATGCGAGTTCCTACTTATCGTAAAGAGTTATGAGCTACGAGACACAAGATACCAGTTCCAGGTAATCAGTAATGAGTTATGGACTACTAGATACAAGATGCGAGCTCCGAGTTATCGGTAACGATTTACGAGCTACGTGAGGCAAGATACTAGATCCTTGTTATTGGTAATGTGTTACAAGCTACGATACACAAGATACGAGTTCCGGGTTATGAGTAGCGAGCTATAAGCTGCGATTTACGACTTACGAATTTCGACTTACGATTTTCGAGTTGCGAGTTACCATATACGAGTTACGAGTAACAAATTACGACTTACGATCTACGAGGTACTAGTTACGAGTTACGAGATACAAGATGCGAGTTCCTACTTATCGTAACGAGTTACGAGCTACGAGACACAAGATACGAGTTACAGGTAATGAGTAATGAGTTACGAGCTACTAGATACAAGATACGTGTTCCGAGTTATGGGTAACGAGTTACGAGTTACAGTATACGAGTTCCCGAGTTATTGGTTCGCATTACGAGTTCCAAGTTCTGAGTTTCGCGTCATGAGATACAAGATGCAAGTTTTCACCTATCGGTAACGAGTTACAAACTACTAGATCTAGGTTACGAACTCGTGGCTATCGTCATTGATTTACAAAATCCGAGATCAGGATTCGAATTCCGAGATATGGGCAACGAGTTATGGGTTACGAGTTATGGGTTACGAGTTACGAGATACAAGGTAAATGATACAAGATACGAGTTACGAGTTTGGAGTTACGAGTTACGAGTTACAAGGTAAATGATACAAGATACGAGTTACGAGTTTGGAGTTAGGAGTTAGGAGTTTGGAGTTTCGAGTTACGAGTTTCGAGTTACGACTTTCGAGTTTCGCGTCCTGAGTTACGCGTCACGAGATACAAGATCCGAGTTCCCATCTATCGGTAACGATTTACGAGCTACGAGATGCAAGATACAAGATCCTTGTTAATGGTAATGTGTTACAAGTTCCAAGTTATGGGCAACGAGTTACGGGTTACGAGTTACGAATTACAAGGTAAGTGATACAAGATACAAGCTCCAAATTATCGATAACACTTTCGAGTTCCGAGTCCTGAGTTACGCGTCACGAGATAAAAGATGCGAGTTCCCATTTATCGGTACCGATTTACGAGCTACGAGATGCATGATACGAGTTCCAGGTTATCGGTAATGGATTATAAGTTACGATATTCAAGATACGAGGTCCGGGTTATGGGTAGCGAGTTACAAGGTAAGAGATACAAGATACATGCTCCGAGTTATCGGTAACGCGTTACGAGTTCCAAGTTCTGAGTTACACGTCACGAGATACAAGTTACGAGTTGCCACTTATCAGTAACGATTTACGAGCTACGAGAGGCAAGATACGAGTTCCTTGTTATTGGTAATTGGATACAAGCTACGATACACAAGATACGAGTTCCTGGTTATGAGAAGCGAGTTATAAGCTGCGATTTACGTGTTACGAGTTACGAGTTGCGATATACGAGTTACGAGTTACGAATTACTACTTACGATCCACGAGGTACTAGTTACGAGTTACGAGATACAAGATGCGAGTTCCCACTTATCGTAACAAGTTACGAGCTACGAGATACAAGATAGGAGTTCCAGGTAATCAGTAATGAGTTACGAGCTACTAGATACAAGATACGGGTTCCGGGTTATGGGTAACGAGTGATGAGTTATGAGATAAGCGCTCCGGGATATCGGTTACGCGTTATGAGTTCCGAGTTCTGAGTTTCGCGTCATGAGATACAAGATGCGAGTTTTCACCTATCGGTAACTAGTTACGAACTACTAGATCTAGGATACGAGTTCAAGGTTATCGTCATTGATTTACAAGATCAGAGATCAAGATTCGAGTTTCGAGTTATGGGCAACGAGTTAGGGGTTGCGAGTTACAAGTTACAAGGTAAGTGATACAAGATACGAGCTCCGAGTTATCGGTAACACTTTCGAGTTCCGACTCCTGGGTTACGCGTCACGAGATACAAGATGCGTGTTCCCATTTATCGGTAAAGATTTACGAGCTACGAGAGGCAAGATACGAGTTCCTTGTTAAAGGTAACGGGTTACAAGCTACGATACACAAGATACGAGTTCCTGGTTATGAGTAGCGAGTTATAAGTTGCGATTTACGAGTTACGAGTTTCAGTTGAGAGCTACGATATACGAGTTACGATCTACGAGGTACTAGTTACGGGTTACGAGATACAAGATGCGAGTTCCTACTTATTGTAACAAGTTACGAGCTACGAGACACAAGATAGGAGTTCCAGGTAATCAGTAATGGGTTACGAGCTACTAGATACAAGGTACGAGTTCCGAGTTATGGGTAACGAGTGATGGGTTATAAGATAAGTGCTCCGGGTTATCTGTTACGCGTTATGAGTTCCGAGTCCTGAGTTTCGCGTCACGAGATACAAGTTGCGAATTCCTACTTATCAGTAACGATTTACGAGCTACGAGAGGCAAGATACGTGTTCCTTGTTAAAGGTAATTGGTTACAAGTTACGATACACGAGATACGAGTTCATGGTTATGAGCAGCGAGTTATAAGCTGCGATTTACGAGTTACGAGTTTCGAGTTGAGAGCTACGATATACGAGTTACGAGTTACGAGTTACGAATTACGACTTACGATCTACGAGGTACTAGTTACGCGTTACGAGATACAAGATGCGAGTTCCCACTCATCGGTAACGATTTACGAGCTAAGAGAGGCAAGATAAAAGATCCTTGTTATTGGTAATGTGTTACATGCTACGATACGCAAGATACGAGTTCCGGGTTATGGGCAACGAGTTACGGGTTACGAGTTACAAGGTAGGTGATACAAGATACGAGCGCCGAGTTATCGGTAACACTTACACGTTCCGAGTCCTGATTTACGCGTCACGAGATACAAGATGCCAGTTCCCATTTATCGATAATTATTTACGAGCTACGAGATGCAAGATACGAGTTCCAGGTTATCGGTAATGGTTATCAAGTTACGATATATAAGGTACGAGTTCCGAGTTATGGGTAACGAGTTACAAGTTACAAGATACGAGCTCCGAGCTATCGGTAACGCGTTACTAGTTCCGAGTTCTGAGTTACGCGTCACGTGATACAAGATGGGAGTTCCCATTTATCGATAACGATTTACGAGCTACGAGATGCAAGATACGAGTTCCAGGTTATCGGTAATGGATTACAAGTTACGATATATAAGATACGAGTTCTGAGGTATGGGTAACGAGTTACGAGTTACAAGGTACAATATATAAGCTCCGAGTTATCGGTAACGCGTTACGAGTTATCGGTAACGCGTTACGAGTTCCAAGTCCTGAACTACGCGTCACGAGATACAAGTTGCGAGTTCCCACTAATCAGTAACGATTTACGAGCTACGATAGGCAAGATACGAGTTCCTTGTTATGAGTAGCGAGTTATAAGCTGCGATTTACGAGTTACGAGTTACGAGTTTCGAGTTGAGAGCTACGATATACGAGTTACGATGTATGAGGTACTAGTTACGAGTTACGAGATACAAGATGCGAGTTCCCACTTATCGTAACAAGTTACGGGCTACGAGACCCAAGATAGGAGTTCCAAGTAATCAGCAATGAGTTACGAGCTACTAGATACAAGATACGGGTTCCGAGGTATGGGTAACGAGTTACGAGTTACAAGTAACAAGATATAATCTCCGAGTTATCGGTGACGCGTAACGAGTTCCGAGTTCTGAGTTACACGTCTCGAGACAAAAGTTGCGAGTTCCCACTCATCGGTAGCGATTTATGAGCTACGAGATACAAGATGCGAGCTCCGAGTTATCGGTTACACGTTACGAGTTCCGAGTTCTGAGTTTCGCGTCATGAGATACAAGATGCGAGTTTCCACTTATTGGTAACGAGTTACGATCTTCAAGATCTAGGATACGAGTTCCAGGTTATCGGCAATGATTTGCGAGATCCGAGATAGAAGATACGAGACCCGAGTTATCGGTAACGCGTTACTAGTCCGAGTTCTGAGTTACACGTCACGAGATACAAGATGCGAGCTCCGAGTTATCGGTTACACGTTACGAGTTCCGAGTTCTGAGTTTCGCGTCATGAGGTACAAGATGCGAGTTTTCACCTATCGGTAACGAGTAACGAACTACTAGATCTAGGATACGAGTTCGAGGTCATCGTCATTGATTTAAAAGATCCGAGATCAAGACTCGAGTTCCGAGTTATGGGCAACGAGTTATGGGTTACGAGTTACAAGGTAAGTGATACAAGATACGAGTTACGAGTTATCGGTAACACTTTCGAGTTCCAAGTCCTGAGTTACGCGTCACGAGATAAAAGATGCGAGTTCCCATCTATCGGTAACGATTTACGAGCTACGCGATGCAAGATACGAGTTCCAGGTTATCGATAATGGATTACAAGTTACGATATATATGATACGAGTTCCGAGTTATTGGTATCGAGTTACAAGGTAAGAGATATAAGATGCATGCTCTGAGTTATCGGTAACGCGTTACGAGTTCCAAGTTCTGAGTTACGCGTCACTAAATACAAGTTGCGAGTTCCCTCTTATCGGTAACGATTTACGAGCTACGAGAGGCAAGATAAAAGATCCTTGTTATTGGTAATGTATTACAAGCTACGATACACAATATACGAGTTCCGGGCTATGAGTAGCGAGTTATAAGCTGCGATTTACGCGTTACGAGTTAAGAGTTTGGAGTTACGAGTTACAAGTTTCGAGTTGCGGGTTACCATGTACTAGTTACGAGTTACGAATTACGACTTATGATCTACAAGGTACTAGATACGAGCTACGAGACACAAGATACGAGTTCCATGTGATCAGTAATGAGTTACGAGCTACTAGATACAAGATACGAGTTCCGAGTTATGGGTAACGAGTTACGAGTCACGAGTTGCGCTTTACATGGTAAGATATACAAGATACAAGCTCCAAGTTATCGGTAACACGTTACGAGTTCCAAGTTCTGAGTTATGCGTCACGAGATATAAGTGGGGAGTTCCCACTTATCGGAAACGATTTACGAGCTACAAGGGGCAAGATACGAGTTCCTTGTTGTTGGTAATGAGTTATAAGCCACGATACACAAGTTACAAGTTCCGGGTTATCCGTTACGCACTACGAGTTCCGAGATCTGTTTCGCGTCAAGAGATACAAGATGCGAGTTTTCACCTATAGGTAACTAGTTACGAACTACTAGATCTAGGATACGAGTTCGAGGTTATCGTCATTGATTTACAAGATCCGAGATCAAGATTCGAGTTCCGAGTTATGGGCAACACTTTCGAGTTCCGAGTCCTGAGTTACACGTCACGAGATACAAGATGCGAGTTCCCATCTATCGGTAACGATTCACGAGCTACGAGATGCAAGATACGAGTTCCAGGTTATCGGTAATAGATTACAAGTTACGATATATATGATACCGAGTTCCGAGTTATTGGTAGCGAGTTACAAGTAAGAGATATAAGATACATGCTCCGAGTTATCGGTAACGCGTTACGAGTTCCAAGTTCTGAGTTACGCGTCACTAGATACAAGTTACGAGTTCCCACTTATCAGTAACGATTTACCAGCTAGGAGAGGCAAGATACGAGTTTCTTGTTATTGGTAATTGGATACAAGCTACGATACACAAGACACGAGTTCCTGGTTATGAGAAGCGAGTTATAAGCTGCGATTTACGTGTTACGAGTTGCGAGTTACGATATACGAGTTACGAGTTACGAATTACGACTTACGATCTACGAGGTACTAGTTACGAGTTACGAGATACACGATGCGAGTTCCCACTTATCGTAACAAGTTACGAGCTACGAGATACAAGATACAAGTACCAGGTAACCAGTAATGAGTTACGAGGTACTAGATACAAGATACGGGTTCCGAGTTATGGGTAACAAGTGATGAGTTATAAGATAAGCGCTCCGGGTTATCGGTTACGCGTTATGAGTTCAGAGTTCTGAGTTTCGCGTCATGAGATACAAGATGCGAGTTTTCACCTATCGGTAACTAGTTACGAACTACTAGATCTAGGATACGAGTTCGAGGTTATCGTCATTGATTTACAAGATCCGAGATCAAGATTCGAGTTCCGAGTTATGGGCAACGAGTTACAGGTTACGAGCTCCAAGTTACAAGGTAAGTGATACAAGATACGAGCTCCGAGTTATCGGTAACACTTTCGAGTTCCGAGTTCTGAGTTTCGCGTCATGAGATACAAGAAGAGAGTTTCCACCTATCGGTAACGAGTTACGAACTTCTAGATCTAGGATACGACTTCGAGGTTATCATCATTGATTTTCAAGATCCGAGATCAAGATTCGAGTTCCAAGTTATGGGCAACGAGTTACGGGTTACGAGTTACGAGTTACAAGGTGAGTGAAATAAGATACGAGCTCCGAGTTATCAATAACACTTTCGAGTTCCGAGTCCTGAGTTACGCGTCACGAGATTCAAGATGCGAGTTCCCATTTATCGGTAACGATTTACGGGCTACGAGATGCAAGATAAGAGTTCCAGGATATTGGTAATGGTTTACAAGCTACGATATATAAGATACGAGTTACGGGTTATGGGTAACGAGTTACGAGTTACTAGTTACAAGATACGAGCTCCGAGTTATCGGTAACGCCTTACTAGTTCCGAGTTCTGAGTTACACGTCACGATACAAGATGCGAGCTCACACTTATTGGTAACGAGTTAGGATGTTCAGAATCTAGGATACGAGTTCCAGGTTATCGGCAATGATTTGCGAGATCCGAGATAGAAGATACGAGTTCCGAGTAATGGGTAACGAGTTACGAGTTACAAGTTACGAGTTACAAGGTAAGAGTTCCAAGTTCTGAGTTTCGCGTCAAGAGATACAAGATGCGAGTTTTCACCTATAGGTAACTAGTTACGAACTACTAGATCTAGGATACGAGTTCGAGGTTATTGTCATTGATTTACAAGATCCGAGATCAAGATTCGAGTTCCGAGTTATGGGCAACACTTTCGAGTTCCGAGTCCTGAGTTACGCGTCACGAGATACAAGATGCGAGTTCCCATCTATCGGTAACGATTTACGAGCTACGAGATGCAAGATACGAGTTTCAGGTTATCGGTAATGGATTACAAGTTACGATACATATGATACGAGTTCCGAGTTATTGGTAGCGAGTTACAAAATGTAAGATATAAGATACATGCTCCGAGTTATCGGTAACGCGTTACGAGTTCCAAGTTCTGAGTTACGCGTCACTAGATACAAGTTGCGAGTTCCCTCTTATCGGTAACGATTTATGAGCTACGAGAGGCAAGATAGAAGATCCTTGTTATTGGTAATGTGTTACAAGCTACGATACACAAGATACGAGTTCCGGGTGATCAGTAATGAGTTACGAGCTACTAGATACAAGATAGCTCCGAGTTATCGGTTAAACGTTGCGAGTTCCGAGTTCTGAGTTCCGCGTCATGAGATACAAGATGCGAGTTTCCACCTATCGGTAACGAGTTACGTACTTCTAGATCTAGGATACGACTTCGACGTTATCATCATTGATTTTCGCGATCCGAGATTAAGATTCGAGTTCCAAGTTATGGGCAACGAGTTAAGGGTTACGAGTTACGAATTACAAGGTAAGTGATACAAGATACAAGCTCCAAATTATCGATAACACTTTCGAGTTCCGAGTCCTGAGTTACGCGTCACGAGATAAAAGATGCGAGTTCCCATTTATCGGTACCGATTTACGAGCTACGAGATGCATGATACGAGTTCCAGGTTATCGGTAATGGATTATAAGTTACGATATTTAAGATACGAAGTCCGGGCTATGGGTTGCGTGTTACAAGGTAAGAGATACAAGATACATGCTCTTAGTTATCGGTAACGCGTTACGAGTTCCAAGTTCTGAGTTACACGTCACGAGATACAAGTTACGAGTTCCACTTATCAGTAACGATTTACGAGCTACGAGAGGCAAGATACGAGTTTCTTGTTATTGGTAATTGGATACAAGCTACCATTCACAAGATACGAGTTCCTGGCTATGAGAAGCTAGTTATAAGTTACGATTTACGAGTTACGAGTTAAGAGTTAAGAGTTACGATATACGAGTTACAAGTAACGAATCACGACTTACGATCTACGAGGTACTAGTTACGAGTTACGAGATGCAAGATGCGAGTTCCTACTTATCGTAACGAGTTACGAGCTACGAGACACAAGATACGAGTTCCAGGTAATCAGTAATGATTTACGAGCTACTAGATACAAGATATGTGTTTCGAGTTATGGGTAACGAGTTACGAGTTACAGTACACGAGTTCCCGAGTTATTGGTTCCCGTTACGAGTTCCAAGTTCTGAGTTTCGCGTCATGAGATACAAGATGCGAGTTTCCACCTATCGGTAACGAGTAACGAACTACTAGATCTAGGATACGAGTTCGAGGTTATCGTCATTGATTTACAAGATCCGAGATCGAGATTCGAGTTCCGAGTTATGGGCAACGAGTTACGGGTAAAGAGTTACAAGTTACAAGGTAAGTGATACAAGATACGAGCTCCGAGTTATCGGTAACACTTTCGAGTTCCGAGTTCTGAGTTTCGCGTCATGAGATACAAGATGCGAGTTTCCACCTATCGGTAACGAGTTAGGAACTTCTAGATCTAGGATACGACTTCGAGGTTATCATAATTGATTTTCAAGATCCGAAATCAAGGTTCGAGTTCCAAGTTATGGGCAACGAGTTACGGGTTACGAGATGCAAGATAAGAGTTCCAGGATATTGGTAATGGTTTACAAGCTACGATATATAAGATACGAGTTACGGGTTATGGGTAACGAATTACGAGTTACTAGTTACAAGATACGAGCTCCGAGTTATCGGTAACGCGTTACTAGTTCCGAGTTCTGAGTTACACGTCACGATACAAGATGCGAGCTCACACTTATTGGTAACGAGTTAGGATGTTCAAGATCTAGGATACGAGTTCCAGGTTATCGGCAATGATTTGCGAAGTCCGAGATAGAAGATACGAGTTCCGAGTAATGGGTAACGAGTTACGAGTTACGAGTTACAAGGTAAGAGATACAATATACAAGCTCGAAGTTATCGGTAACGCGTTACGAGTTCCATGTTCCGGGTTACGCGTCACGAGATACAAGTTACGAGTTCCCACTTATCAGTAACGATTTACGAGCTACAAGAGGCAAGATACGAGTTCCTTGTTATTGGTAATGAGTTACAAGCTACGATACACAAGATACGAGTTCCTGGTTATGAGTAGCGAGTTATAAGCTGCGATTTACGAGTTACGAGTTGAGAGTTTCGATATACGAGTTACGAGTAACGAATTACGACTTACGATCTACGAGGTACTAGTTACGAGTTACGAGATGCAAGATGCGAGTTCCTACTTATCGTAACGAGTTACGAGCTACGAGACACAAGATACGAGTTCCAGGCAATCAGTAATGAGTTACGAGCTACCAGATACAAGATATGTGTTTCGAGTTATGGGTAACGAGTAACGAGTTACAGTATACGAGTTCCCGAGTTATTGGTTCGCGTTACGAGTTCCAAGTTCTGAGTTTCGCGTCATGAGATACAAGATGCGAGTTTTCACCTATCGGTAACGAGTAACGAACTACTAGATCTAGGATACTAGTTCGAGGTTATCGTCATTGATTTACAAGATCCGAGATCAAGATTCGGGTTCCGAGTTATGGGCAACGAGTTACGGGTTACGAGTTACGAGGTAAGTGATACAAGATACGAGCTCCGGGTTATCGGTAACACTTACACGTTCCGAGTCCTGAGTTACGCGTCACGAGATACAAGATGCGAGTTCCCATTTATCGATAACGATTTACGAGCTACGAGATGCTAGATACGAGTTCCAGGTTATCGGTAATGGTTTACAAGTTACGATATATAAGGTACGAGTTCCGAGTTATGGGTAACGAGTTACGAGTTACGAGTTACAAGATACGAGCTCCGAGCTATCGGTACCGCGTTACTAGTTCCAAGTTCTGAGTTACGCGTCACGAGACACAAGTTGCGAGTTCCCACTCATGGGTAACGATTCATGAGCTACGAGATACAAGATGCGAGTTTCTACTTATCGTAAGGAGTTACGAGCTACGAGACACAAGATACGAGTTCCAGGTAATCAGTAATGAGTTATGGACTACTAGATACAAGATGCGAGCTCCTAGTTATCGGTTACACGTTACGAGTTCCGAGTTCTGAGTTTCGCGTCATGAGATACAAGATGCGAGTTTCCACTTATTGGTAACGAGTTACGATCTTCAAGATCTAGGATACGAGTTCCAGGTTATCGGCAATGATTTGCGAGATCCGAGATAGAAGATACGAGTTCCGAGCAATGGGTAACGAGTTACGAGCTACGAGTTACGAGTTACAAGGTAAGGGATACAAGATACAAGCTCCCAGTTATCGGTAACGCGTTACGAGTTCCAAGATCTGAGTCACGCGTCACGAGATACATGTTGCGAGTACCACTTTTCGGTAACGATTTACGAGCTACGAGAGGCAAGATACAAGATCCTTGTACGATACACAAGATACGAGTTCCGGGTTATGAGTAGCGAGTTATAAGCTGCGATTTACGAGTTCCGGGATAGGAGTAGCGAGTTTCGAGTTGCGAGTTACCATATACGAGTTACGAGTAACGAATTACGACTTACGATCTACGAGGTACTAGTTACGAGTTACGAGATACAAGATGCGAGTTCCTACTTATCGTTACAAGTTAAGAGCTACGAGACACAAGATACGAGTTCCAGGTAATCAGTAATGAGTTACGAGCTACTAGATACAAGATACGTGTTCCGAGTTACGAGTTACAGTATACGAGTTCCCGAGTTATTGGTTCGCGTTACGAGTTCCAAGTTCTGAGTTACGCGTCACTAGATAAAAGTTACGAGTTCCTACCAATCGGTAACGATTTCCGAGCTACGAGAGGCAAGATACAAGATCCTTGTTAATGGTAATGTGTTACAAGTTACGATACACAAGATACGACTTCCGGGTTATGAGTAGCGAGTTATAAGCTGCGATTTACGAGTTACAAGTTTCGAATTACGAGTTTCGAGTTGCGAGTTACCATATACGAGTTACGAGTAACGAATTACGACTTACGATCTACGAGGTACTAGTTACGAGTTACGAGATACAAGATGCGAGTTCCTACTTATCGTAACGAGTTACGAGCGACGAGACACAAGATACGAGTTCCAGGTAATCAGTAATGAGTTACGAGCTACTAGATACAAGATGTGTTCCGAGTTATGGCTAACGAGTTACGAGTTACGGTATACGAGTTCCCGAGTTATTGGTTCGCGTTACGAGTTCCAAGTAACGGTAACGATTTATGAGCTACGAGATACAAGATGCGAGTTCCAACTTATCGTGAGGAGTTACGAGCTACGGGACACAAGATACGAGTTCCAGGTAATCAGTAATCAGTTATGGACTACTAGATACAAGATGCGAGCTCCGAGTTATCGGTTACACGTTACGAGTTCCGAGTTCTGAGTTTCGCGTCATGAGATACAAGATGCGAGTTCCCATTTATCGATAACGATTTACGAGCTACGAGATGCTGGTTATCGGTAATGGTTTACAAGTTACGATATATAAGGTACGAGTTCCGAATTATGGGTAACGAGTTACGAGTTACGAGTTACAAGATACGAGCTCCGAGCTATCGGTACCGCGTTACTAGTTCCAAATTCTGAGTTACGCGTCACGAGATACAAGATGCGAGTTCCCATTTATCAATAACGATTTACGAGCTACGAGACACAAGATACGAGTTTCAGGTAATCAGTAATGAGTTACGGACTACTAGATACAAGATGCGAGCTCCGAGTTATCGGTTACACGTTACGAGTTCCGAGTTCTGAGTTTTGCGTCATGAGATACAAGATGCGAGTTTCCACTTATTGGTAACGAGTTACGATCTTCAAGATCTAGGATACGAGTTCCAGGTTATCGGCAATGATTTGCGAGATCCGAGATAGAAGATACGAGTTCCGTGCAATGGGTAACGAGTTACGAGCTACGAGTTACGAGTTACAAAGTAAGGGATACAAGTAACAAGCTCCAAGTTATCGGTAACGCGTTACGAGTTCCAAGTTCTGAGTCACGCGTCACGAGATACAAGTTGCTAGTCCCACTTATCGGTAACGATTTACGAGCTACGAGAGGCAAGATACAACATCCTTCTTATTGGTAATGTGTTACAAGCTACGATACACAAGATACGAGTTCCGGGTTATGAGTAGCGAGTTATAAGCTGCGATTTACGAGTTACGAGTTTCGAATTACGAGTTTCGAGTTGCGAGTTACCATATACGAGTTACGAGTAACGAATTACGACTTAAGATCTACGAGGTACTAGTTACGAGTTACGAGATACAAGATGCGAGTTCCTACCTATCGTAACGAGTTACGAGCTACGAGACACAAGATACGAGTTCCAGGTAATCAGTAATGAGTTACGAGCTACTGGATACACGATACGTGTTCCGAGTTATGGGTAACGAGTTACGAGTTACAGTATACGAGTTCCCGAGTTATTGGTTCGCGTTACGAGTTCCAAGTTCTGAGTTACGCGTCACTAGATAAAAGTTGCGAGTTCCTACCTATCGGTAACGATTCACAAGCTACGAGAGGCAAGATACAAGATCCTTGTTATTGGTAATGTGTTACAAGCTACGATACACAAGATACGAGTTCCTGGTTATGAGCAGCGAGTTATAAGCTGCGATTTACGAGTTACGAGTTGCGAGTTACGATATACGAGTTACGAGTAACGAATTACGACTTACGATCTACGAGGTACTAGTTACGAGTTACGAGATACAATATGCGAGTTCCTACTTATCGTAACGAGTTACGAGCTACGAGACACAAGATACGAGTTCCAGGTAATCGGTAATGAGTTACGAGCTACTAGTTACAAGATACGCGTTCCGAGTTATGAGTAACGAGTTACGAGTTACAAGATACGAGTTCCAGGTAATCAGTAATGAGTTACGGACTACTAGATACAAGATGCGAGCTCCGAGTTATCGGTTACACGTTACGAGTTCCGAGTTCTGAGTTTCGCGTCATAAGATACAAGATGCGATTTTCCACTTATTGGTAACGAGTTACGATCTTCAAGATCTAGGATACGAGTTCCAGGTTATCGGCAATGATTTGCGAGATCCGAGATAGAAGATACGAGTTCCGAGTAATAGGTAACGAGTTACGAGTTACGAGTTACAAGGTAAGGGATACAAGATACAAGCTCCAAGTTATCGGTAACACGTTACGAGTTCCAAGTTCTGAGTCACGCGTCACGAGATACAAGTTGAGAGTCCCACTTATCGGTAACGATTTACGAGCTACGAGAGGCAAGATACGAGTTCCTTGTTATTGGTAATTGGTTACAAGCTACGATACACAAGATACGAGTTCATGGTTATGAGAAACGAGTTATAAGCTGCGATTTACCTGTTACGAGTTACGAGTTGCGAGTTACGATATACGAGTTACGAGTTACGAGTTACGAATTACGAATTACGACTTACGATCCACGAGGTACTAGTTACGAGTTACGAGATACAAGATGCGAGTTCCCACTTATCGTAACAAGTTACGAGCTACGAGACACAAGATACGAGTTCCAGGTAATCAGTAATGAGTTACGAGCTACTAGATACAAGATACGGGTTCCGGGTTATGGGTAACGAGTGATGAGTTATAAGATAAGCGCTCCGGGTTATCGGTTACGCGTTATGAGTTCCGAATTCTGAGTTTCGCGTCATGAGATACAAGATGCGAGTTCCCATTTATCGGTAACGATTTACGAGCTACGGGAGTAATGGGTTACAAGCCACGATACACAAGATACGAGTTCCGTGTTATCCGTTACGCGTTACGAGTTCCAAGTTCTGAGTTTCGCGTCATGAGATACAAGATGCGAGTTTTCACCTATAGGTAACTAGTTTAGAACTACTAGATCTAGGATACGAGTTCGAGGTTATCGTCATTGATTTACAAGATCCGAAATCAAGATTCGAGTTCCGAGCTATGGGCAACACTTTTGAGTTCCGAGTCCTGAGTTACGCGTCACGAGATACAAGATGCGAGTTCCCATCTATCGGTAACGATTTACGAGCTACGAGATGCAAGATACGAGTTCCAGGTTATCGGTAATGGATTACAAGTTACGATATATATGATACGAGTTCCGAGTTATTGGTAGCGAGTTACAAGGTAAAGGATATAAGATACATGCTCCGAGTTATCGGTAACGCGTTACGAGATCCAAGTTCTGAGTTTCGCGTCACGAGATACAAGATGCGAGTTCCCATTTATCGGTAACGATTTACGAGCTGCAAGATACGAGTTCCAGGTTATCGGTAATGGATTCAAGTTACGATCTATAAGATACGAGTTCCGAGTTATGGGTAACTAGTTACGAGTTACGAGTTACAAGATACGAGCTACGAGTTATCGGTAACGCGTTACTAGTTCCGAGTACTGATTTACACGTCACGAGATACAAGATGCGAGTTCCCACTTATTGGTAACGAGTTACGGGATACGAAAGGCAAGATACGAGTTCCTTGTTATTGGTAATGGGTTACATTCTACGATACACAAGATACGAGTTCCGGGTAATCAGTAATGAGTTACGAGCTACTATATACAAGATGCGAGTTCCCATCTATCGGTAACGATTTACGAGCTACGAGATGCATGATACGAGTTCCAGGTTATCGGTAATGGATTATAAGTTACGATATTTAAGATACGAGGTCCTAGTTATTGGTAGCGAGTTACAAGGTAAGAGATACAAGATACATGCTCCGAGTTATCGGTAACGCGTTACGAGTTCCAAGTTCTGAGTTACGCGTCACTAGATAAAAGTTGCGAGTTCCTACCTATCGGTAACGATTTACGAGCTACGAGAGGCAAGATACAAGATGCTTGTTATTGGTAATGTGTTACAAGCTACGATACACAAGATACGAGTTCCGGGTTATGAGTAGCGAGTTATAAGCTGCGATTTACGAGTTACGAGTTTCGACTTACAAGTTTCGAGTTGCGAGTTACCATATACGAGTTACGAGTAACGAATTACGACTTACGATCTACGAGGTACTAGTTACGAGTTACGAGATACAAGATGCGAGTTCCAGGTGATCAGTAATGAGTTACGAGCTACTAGATACAAGATACGAGTTCCGAGTTATGGGTAACACATACAAGATACATGCTCCGAGTTATCGGTAACGCGTTACGAGTTCCAAGTTCTGAGTTACGCGTCACTAGATAAAAGTTGCGAGTTCCTACCTATCGGTAACGATTTACGAGCTACGAGAGGCAAGATACAAGATCCTTGTTATTGGTAATGTGTTACAAGCTACGATACACAAGATACGAGTTCCGGGTTATGAGTAGCGAGTTATAAGCTGCGATTTACGAGTTACGAGTTTCGACTTACAAGTTTCGAGTTGCGAGTTACCATATACGAGTTACGAGTAACGAATTATGACCTACGATCTACGAGGTACTAGTTACGAGTTACGAGATACAAGATGCGAGTTCCTACTTATCGTAACGAGTTACGAGCTACAAGACACAAGATACGCGTTCCCAGTTATGAGTAACGAGTTACAGTATACGAATTCCCGAGTTATTGGTTCGCGTTACGAGTTCCAAGTTCTGAGTTTCGCGTCATGAGATACAAGATGCGAGTTTTCACCTATCGGTAACGAGTTACAAACTACTAGATCTAGGTTACGAACTTGTGGCTATCGTCATTGATTTACAAAATCCGAGATCAAGATTCGAGTTCCGAGATATGGGCAACGAGTTATGAGTTACGAGTTATGGGTTACGAGTTACAAGGTAAATGATACAAGATACTAGTTACGAGTTTGGAGTTACGAGTTACGAGTTACAAGGTAAATGATACAAGATACGAGTTACGAGTTTGGAGTTACGAGTTTGGAGTTACGAGTTTCGAGTTACGAGTTACGAGTTACGAATTACGACTTACGATCCACGAGGTACTAGTTACGAGTTACGAGATACAAGATGCGAGTTCCCACTTATCGTAACAAGTTACGAGCTACGAGACGCAAGTACGAGTTCCAGGTAATCAGTAATGAGTTACGAGCTACTAGATACAAGATACGGGTTCCAGGTTATGGGTAACGAGTGATGAGTTATAAAATAAGCGCTCCGGGTTATCGGTTACGCGTTATGAGTTCCGAGTTCTGAGTTTCGCGTCATGAGATACAAGATGCGAGTTTTCACCTATCGATAACTAGTTACGAACTACTAGATCTAGGATACGAGTTCGAGGTTATCGTCATTGATTTACAAGATCCGAGATCAAGATTCGAGTTCCGAGTTATGGGCAACGAGTCATGGGTTACGAGTTACAAGTTATGAGGTAAGTGATACAAGATACGAGCTCCGAGTTATCGGTAACACTTTCGAGTTCCGACTCCTGGGTTACGCCTCACGAGATACAAGATGCGAGTTTCCATTTATCGGTTATGATTTACGAGCTACGATATATAAGATACGAGTTCCGAGTTATGGTTAACGAGTTACGAGTTACGAGTTACAAGATGCGAGCTCCGAGTTATCGGTACCGCGTTTCTAGTTCCGAGTTCTGAGTTACACGTCACGAGATACAAGATGCGAGTTCCCACCTATTGGTAACGAGTTACGATCTTCAAGATCTAGGATACGAGTTCCAGGTTATCGGCAATGATTTGCAAGATCCTAGATAGAAGATACGAGTTCCGAGTAATATGTAACGAGTTACGAGTTACAAGGTAAGAGATACAAGATACAAGCTTCGAGTTATCCGTAAGGCGTTACGAGTTCCAAGTCCTGAGCTACGCGTCACGAGATACAAGTTGCGAGTTCCCACTTATCAGTAACGATTTACGAGCTACGAGAGGCAAGATACGTGTTCCTTGTTAAAGGTAATGGGTTACAAGCTACGACACACAAGATACGAGTTCCTGGTTATGAGTAGCGAGTTATAAGCTGCGATTTACGAGTTACGAGTTACGAGTTTCGAGTTTTGAGCTACGATATACGAGTTACGAGTTCCGAATTACGACATACGATCTACGAGGTACTAGTTACGAGTTACGAGATACAAGATGCGAGTTCCCACTCATCGGTAACGACTTATGAGCTACGAGAGGCGAGATAAAAGATCCTTGTCATTGGTAATGTGTTACATGCTACGATACATAAGATACGAGTTCCGGGTTATGAGTAGCGAGTTATAAGCTGCGATTTACGTGTTACGAGTTAAGAGTTTCGAGTTACGAGTTTCGAGTTACGAGTTTCGAGTTAAGACTTTCGAGTTGCGGGTTACCATGTACGAGTTACGAGTTACGAATTACGACTTACGATCTACAAGGTACTAGATACGAGCTACGAGACACAAGATACGAGTTCCAGGTTATCGGTAATGGATTACAAGTTACGATATATAAGATACGAGTTCCGAGTTATGGGTAACAAGTTACGAGTTACGAATTACAAGATATGAGCTCCGAGCTATCGGTAACGCGTTACTTGTTCCGAGTTCTGAGTTACGCGTCACGAGATACAAGTTGCGAGTTCCCACTTATCGGTAACGATTTACGAGCTACGAGAGGCAAGATACGAGTTCCTTGTTATTGGTAATGGGTTACAAGCTACTTTACACAAGATACGAGTTCCGGGTTATGAGTAGCGAGTTGTAAGCCTCGATTCACGAGTTACGAGCTCCGAGTTATCGGTTACACGTTACGAGTTCCGAGTTCTGAGTTTCGCGTGATGAGATACAAGATGCGAGTTTCCACCTATCGGTAACGACTTATGAACTTCTAGATCTAGGATACGACTTCGAGGTTATCATCATTGATTTTCAAGATCCGAGATCAAGATTCGGGTTCCAAGTTATGGGCAACGAGTTACGGGTTACGAGTTACGAATTACAAGGTAAGTGATACAAGATGCGAGCTCCAAATTATCGGTAACACTTTCGAGTTCCGAGTCCTGAGTTACGCGTCACGAGATACAAGATGCGAGTACCCACTTATTGGTAACAAGTTACGATCTTCAAGATCTAGGTTACGAGTTCCAGGTTATCGGCAATGATTTGCGAGATCCGAGATAGAAGGTACGAGTTCCGAGCAATGGGTAACGAGTTATGAATTACGAGTTACGAGTTACAAGGTAAGAGATACAAGATACAAGCTCCGAGTTATCGGTAACGCGTCACGTGTTCCAACTTCCGAGTTACACGTCACGAGATACAAGTTGCGAGTTCCCACTTATCGGTAACGATTTACGAGCTACGAGATGCAAGATACGAGTTCCGGGTTATGAGTAGCGAGTTATAAGCTGCGATTTACGAGTTACGAGTTTCGAGTTACAAGCAGTGAGTGGCGAGTTACGATATACGAGCTACGGATTACGACTTACGATCTACGATCTACGAGGTACTAGTAACGAGTTACGAGATACAAGATGCAAGTTCCCACTTATCGTAACGAGTTACGAGCTACGAGCTACGAGAGAGAAGGTACGAGTTCCAAGTAATCAGTAATGAGTTACGAGCTACTAGATACATGATACGAGTCCCGAGTTATGGGCAACGAGTTAAAGTTTACGAGTAACGAGTTACAAGGTAAGTGATACAGGATACGAGCTCCGAGTTATCGGTAACGCGTTACTAGTTCCGAGTTCTGAGTTACACGTTACGAGATACAAGTTGCGAGTTCCCACTTATCGGTAACGATTTACGAGCTACAAGATGCAACATACGAGTTCCAGGTTATCGGTAATGGATTACAAGTTAGGATATATAAGATACGAGTTCCGAGTTATTGGTAAAGGATTGCAAGCCACGATACACAAGATACGAAATCCGGGTTATCCGTTACGCATTACGAGTTCCGAGTTCTGAGTTTCGCGTCATGTGTGATTCACAAGATCCGAGATCAAGATTTGAGTTCCGAGCTATGGGCAACGAGTTACGGGTTACGAGTTACGAATTACAAGGTAAGTGATACAAGATACGAGCTCCGAGTTATCGCTAACACTTTCGAGTTCCGAGTCCTGAGTTACGCATCACGAGATACAAGATGCGAGTTCCCATTTATCGGTAACGATTTACGAGCTACGAGATGTAAGACACGAGTTCCAGGTTATCGGTAATGGACTACAAGTTGCGATATATAAGATATGAGTTCCGACTTATGGGTAACGAGTTACGAGTTACGAGATACAAGATACGAGCTCCGAGTTATCGGTAACGCGTTACTAGTTCCGATTTCTGAGTTACACGTCACGAGATACAAGATGCGAGTTCCAACTTATTGGTAACGAGTTACGATCCTAAAGATCCAGGATACGAGTTCCAGGTTATCGGCAATGATTTGTGAGATCCGAGATAGAAGGTACGAGTTCCGAGCAATAGGTAACAAGTTACGAGCTACGAGTTACGAGTTACAAGGTAAGAGATACAATATACAAGCTCCTAGTTATCGGTAACGCGTTACGAGCTCCAAGTTCTGAGTTACGCATCACGAGATACAAGTTGGGAGTTCCCACATATCGGTAACGATTTACGAGCATAAATTGATTTTATGGAAGTGTTTCACCAAATCAGCACACAAATATATTTAGGATATGATCCCCTGTAATTGTTTGAATGGTTTAAAATTGCTTTTGCAGACCTTTGCTGGAAGCTCATAACTATTAAGAAAAATATTATCACAAGAGGTAAGCTTATTATGCTTTACATATTTCTGGAGTATTGAAGCCAAAATTTTAATGGAAATAAACCTCAGATTTTGAGAAAACCCAGTATGAAGCTTGTTGAATAGAAGAGTCAGTTCCAGTACACCAAGCACAGTTGCGGTACAATATAGGCCAGGACAATCACTTTTTGTGTGAAATTAGTTTAAGTTTTTGAAATTTATTTACAAATGTTTCTGTTATAAGACTATTCACATGGAGACATTTACACTGATTTTTTTCAGGTTCCAACACTGCTGTACTAATTGTAATGGTATGTACATACCATGAATTTAACCATTTTATATGTTCATGATTGAAACCCATCAGTGGCGGATTTACGAATTTCCTGCCAGATGGTTAATCAATTTTTGCCGCATCTATTGACCCCTGAAATTCAAAACCCCCTACTTCACAATCATAATAATTACATTTATTGTAACCATGAAATTGCAACTTCACCATTTGTAAACTAGGGCATCGTTGTATCAGTTTCTAGATTATTCTTGCAACCCACGATTTAGTGATGATTACTCGAGAGACAGTTTTTGAGTATACCTTTGAGCTAAGGAAAGCTCAATCACGCACTTATTGTGAAGTAAGGTAAGGTATGCCTTCAAATTTTCGAGACTCATTTTCTCTGGGGATATAATAAATGTTTTTTTTTATATCTGTAAAAAAAAATTAGCCATATTTGCTGCCCTAGGCTCCAGCCTACTCAGCCACTGAAACCTATTATTGTTCTAATAAGTATTTTATTCATAGGTCCATCATTTTACAAGTGTGAAAATTCTTATGAAAAATATAAAACCATTTAAATTGATCATCTTTTATGAATCTAATTTCAGATGTAGTTAAAACATTATTTTTATTATAGTAGTCAAGACAATTTTCTTTTAATCTGATAAAATTCCATATATTTTTTCACATTATAGATCACATATCACATAGATAGATGAAGGATAGATCCATAGTGAAACCTATACCTGTATGAAATATTGTAGTAACACTTGAGAGATATTTCAAAATCGCAACATTGTTGAAGGGTGTTAAGGCATATTTTAATCAACATTACTGTGAAATGAATGAAACAGAATAGAATAACATTGCGTCTTCCATTGCAATGTAGATATAGTATTGCAGCAGCCTAATTTTGTTTTGTTTAGTGAGCAGCATCCCAGCATCTATTAGTGTCTGTCAGGGCGACTTTTATTAATTACACACATAGAGGACCACGGAATGGTAGGGGTAAGTGGTTTAAAACAGAGGAACGATAGCTAGTCTATTGACAAAAATTATTTCCTGTTTTGAAGTCTAACATCATCACGTGTTTCACGGTCTTTTTTTAGATTGTTTGATAAATAACAAAAATTCTTGCAAGAATTTTGAATTTGTAGACAATAAGTATGCTAGTGAAATGCTGTTTGCTGGTAGGGCATTGAATCTACCTAGTAATGTACGCAAGAATGAGATGGCAATAGTGTTACTTTGACAAGAAAAAAACATATGATTGAGGTCTCCATAGGATATCCCGTCGCATTCACAGAATGGTTCAGAAATTAAGCTCATTTTTTACAGAAGTGCGTTACAGTTTGCAACACCAAAGCAACATCTCAATGAAAAAATATGTGTTGGACGGGCAGCAGCTATTTCCTTAAAAATTGGCATGGCAGGTAGGGTAGGGTTTATACAAGTATAGTGGCATGGGTGGGTGGATACGAAATCTCGGTACTCAGCATTCCATTTTTCATCGCATTTCGCTTTTATGACGGGTAGGAGGTCCTGCTTGAGTAGACTTGCAACTAGATTGCTAGAGTTTATTGCCTCCTTGGCCATTTTATCCACTACGACGTTACCAGTAATGCCTACATGACCTTTTACCCATAAGAAGGTGACAAACACATACTTTTGACGGAGAAGGACTAATAGTTCGATTATCTGCGCAACCAAATCATGTTTATATGTGTTTGCGATACTAAGCGATTGTAGTACAGACCGTGAGTCTGTGATACTGATGATTTTCTGGTCATTTGTCACCTGTTCTCTATTTATGTATTCCAGTGCCTTTACTATAGCAGTGGCCTCAGCGTTGAAGATTGACATGTATCTATGGCATTTATATAATTCTTTGTAGCGCAGAGATGGGATCCAAATGGCACAGCCGACACCGTCATTACCCTTGGAAGCATCGGTATATATCTGGCAAGCAGGACTGTATTCTTCTAAAGTGTTTCCAATTATACTGTTGTTGATAAATGCATTTTCTGTATATTCAGGATATATTATATGAGGCTTCTCTAGGAGTCAAGAATATTCTGATCGGAAGAAAGGGAGCTGTTTATGTGACATCAGTTGACTGCTGTAGTCTGCCAAGTTTTCAAATGCTTCGGCAAGTGGGGGAGAGTTTTTGTGGGCCCAGTACCTATTCGTTAGGTTATATGTAGTTAAGGTTGCCCGTTTGTTGTGTATTAGTGTATCATCGGCACTCATACATTTGAGGACAGTCTTTTGAGCTAGAAGCTGCCTTCTGATGTGCATTGGTGGTTCACCACTTTCTGCTAGCAAAGCAATTGTAGGAGTAGCTTTTAAAGTCCCTGTTATTAATCTAAGCGCTTTGTATTGGAGTCTGTCGATCTTCAGTAGTCTAGAATTAGTTGCAGAACCGTAAAATATCGAGCCAAAATCCAGTATCGATCTTGTGAAGGCGTTATAGAAAGTCAAAGCACTTGAAGGATCAGCGCCCCAAAACTTTCTAGTCGTGCTCTTTAGGATATTCAAACTTTTTTCAGCTTTGCATAGCGTATTTTTAATTTGTGTCTCCCAGGATAATTTCTGGTCTAACACTAAGCCGAGGTATTTATGCTCTGTCTTACAAACAACAGGGATATTGCCTATATTCATGTGGTCTGTCATATTAATACGGTGTCGAGTATATTTCACAATAGCTGATTTATTGAATGAGACCTCGAGACCATTTTCAATGAGGTAGTTATTCACTTCAAGGCCGTAGCTTCTGATATTATTTAGACAGTCTGCTAACTTTTTCCTGGAGCTATAAAGGCACAAGTCATCAGCATATTGTAGTATGTTTACTGAAATATTTTTTGAGTGGAGGTCCAACGTATAAATATTGAAGAGAACAGGACTGAGCACCGACCCTTGGGGAAGACCTGTGCTGCTTATCCGTGGTCCTACTAGTTCTTCGCTCGTTGAGATATAAATAACCCTATCATAAAAAATAGTTATTAGATTGGCACCAAATTGTCTGGGGATTCCGATATTAATAGTTTTTTCAAATAAAGTGAACAGGTTAACATTGTCATAAGTAGCGTTTATATCAAGATATAATGCCGTAAGGTGTTCATTTCTTGAGAAGGTAATTTCTATGTTATTGACTAAATGTGCTAGACAGTCTGTTACTCCTTTTCCTCGCCTGAAACCGAGCTCACATGCGGGCATTAACTTCTTGCTTTCTAACCACCATTCTAGCCGATTTTTGACTATTCTTTCTAATGTTTTCAGAATACAAGACATTAGTGATATTGGTCTGAATGAAGTGGGATCGGATCGTTTACTGATTGGTAGGATAATAATCTTCTAGATATTGTGACAGTCTTCCTCATCTATAAGAACCTTGTTGAAAGCTTGGCAGAGTAATTCTTTGGCGTTATCGGGGAGGTGTTCAATCATGGAGTAAGTAACTCCATCGTGCCCAGGCGCTGAGTCGTTTTTCTTTAAATTAGAATCGAGCTCATTTATTGTAATTTCATTCATCAGAAAATGGCCCTGGTACATTTCTTGGTTGGGTATAATCAGGGGTGCCGAATCGGGGGCAACCTTCTTGATGAATTCCTCAGCATTTTTTTGTAACATGTTGTTGGTGTTGTTGGGATTTATTCCTCTGCTTATAGCGTTCACCCTTCTCCAGATCGTGGACGGATTAGTCTGGGCGTTTAATTAATTGCAGAATGATGACCAGCTTGCTTTAGCCTTGATCTTGTAAAGTTTTTTGGATTCAGCTACATTTATTTGATATTTTATGAAGTTATCTGAATTCATATTTGCTTTAAATTTTCGTAAAGATTCTTTACGCTCCTGAGCCTTATTAGTACATTCTGCATCCCACCACGGTGGTGAGGGGTGCTTACTCAATGCAGGATTATTTTTTTTGGTGCGGTATCAGCTGCTCTCGATATAGCGTCAATGAGGGCCGAAAAAAGAGAGTTAGCATCAATGCTCAAGTCAATAGAGTGAATGTGGGATTCTACTAGCGTCGTATACAGATTCCAGTTGGGTTCATTGGTGGTTTTCCATTTGTAAGTGGTGTTTTATCGAAGATGTGCACAGGAATCTCCAATGGTGAACATGATCGGATAATGATCAGATCCGTACGTATCGTCTAGAACGATCCAAGTTGACTTAGGCAACAAATTGCTTGATATAATTGTAACATCTACCACAGATATATTTGTGTTAGGTCTTGATATCCTTGTCGGTTGCCCTTCGTTCCTGAATATTAGATTGGGAAACTGCTCGACTGCTTCTACTAAAATTTTTCCAGGTGTATTGTTATCTGCTGATCCCCAAGCGTGATGGTGTCCGTTAATGTCGCCGCCTATGATGCAAAGGTTATCTAACTTGCTGAAAATCTGAAGGTAGTCATTTGCCGTCGCTGAGATATTTAGTGGTCTATATATATTGATGCTATGGATATTATACTGGAACCTATTGGTATATTGATTGCGCAAGTTTCTAGGTTTTGATTACTGACACTGCTCATATCAATTTCGGTATATGGTATGCCCTTTCTAAGAAATATTGCCACACCACCCTTGCCATCTGCTCTATCTTTGCGTATAATATTATACTGTTTAAGAGAAATAGAATAATTCTTCCTATACCACGTTTCGGATATTAGAGCTACATCAAAATTACAATTATGAGCTAGACTTTTAAATAAGTTATGATTAGAGAATGCCGATCTGGCATTCCACTGTATAACCTTAAGTTGAGTGTGGAATGTAGTTTTTAAAAATATCAGACAAGAACCCTTCAATGAGATGTTCAAAATTAATGGTTTGAGACACGTTGCTGGAGGTTTGCGGGATTAATGTTTGGAAAACTTGTGTAAGATTACTGTTAAGGTCTCTTATTATTTTATTTTCCATATCTTCGAAAGTCTGATTCATTGAGGGGCTGCTAGGGTCAATGATAGGCCTACCAGCAAAAGTCCATTGATATTCTCTTCTAATTGGTAGATGTTGGGGTTCAGTTTCTTGAACTTTCCTTTTTTGCTGAAACTCTTCGTGCGCGTGGGTGGAGGATAAACTGAATTAGTGGTAGCATTCGACTTTGGATTCTTTGACTGCCTGTTTGGCAGTGTAGGAAATTTGAACTCGGAATTAAGTAAGGGAGCGTATTTATTTTTTGACGTTAAGCTAACATAACTTGGCTGGTCAACAATTTTTTCAGCTTCCTTGAATGATAAATGGAGATGCGCCATTGCTTCTTTTACACGTTTCTGTTTTAGAAAAGCAGGACAATTTTTATCGGTACTGGGGTAACTTTGAGATTTACAATGGACACAAAATGGTCTACAGTTATTACATATTGTAGTATCGTCTGATTCCACGCCGCAATTCTTACATTTTGTTAATGTAAATATATTGAGGTATTTTTAAACCCAAGAACGATAAAATTATCATCTGCCTAGGGACTTTCGATGATTCTTCTCCATTTTTCACTGTTTTAAACATTCGTTTAACAGATTGTACAGGAATATCGGATACAATTGTCCTTAATGGTTCATCCTCTGAATACGTAGTATCTACGCCTTTGACAATAGCTTTCTTTTCTGTGAGATTTAAAGGTATGTAAGCAATCAAGCCATGTTTTCAAAAACGGGATTGTTTATCAGTCTGTTTGCTGCCAATGTGGAGTCGACTTGTATTTTAATTCTATTTCGACCTACTAAACTCAATTCGACAATATGTTTTTCATCCACGCCTACTTCCAACAATTTCTCACGCAGTCTCATAGGATGTAGACGGCAAACGTTTAGGTTTTTATGTTCCGCAAATATAAAAAATGGACCTTTGCTATTTGGTTGGTATTTGTTTTCACGGTTTATTTTTATCAATCTATTATCCGTAGCTTCAGTTAGCGTATTTCTATATACGGATGGATTACGAATCTCATGAGTCATGTGAACTATTTCAATATTTTGAATATTCGTTTGTGGTGAGCGTTGTTGGATATAGGGGGGGGCCAGGGTCACCAGCCCCTGGTGAGTTGGAGCTCGACATTTAGACGAGCACCGTCTGGATATAATTACTTATTGCTATCTACTCACAGTACGATGTAAATAGACCTAATGGAATAAAACACAAAAATAATGTGGAAACAAAAACGCGCGCGGTGACAAAGTCGAATAAGAACCTCTCTCGGCCGATGTACACTGTATGAACGCCGGACGAAAACTGATGCTGGAATGTTGAAAACAGAATTTCAATGAAGCCACCTTTTTGATAGATGGCACTAATGTTAGGGAAGCTATTTTGAAATATTCCAAAACATATTTTTTTTTTAGTTTCAAACCAATTTTGACTAGATATTTGGGTTTCGTGTTTTGTTTCTGACTACTTGTGGTGTGTTTTGTGCCTGGGAAGCTGGGATTTTCCTCAGCGATTTTCCCCCTTTTTCAGTGTTTTCCAAGCTTATTTGAGCAAAAAGAAATTTTGTCTTGTTTTCGCTATTTGTAAAATTACTTCCATGCTCCCTAAGAGGTATGCTCTAAATATTCAGTACAAATTACTGATAACCTAATATATGCGAACAAAACACAAATATATTGACAGGGCTGTGATGAACAACTCTAAAAAGTTGTAAATCGTAGATACTAAATCTTTGCTGAAAAAGAAAAGCATTTAAATCAAATACTTTTTTTCCGAATAATTTGATTTAGAATTGTAAGTTATTATTCAAAACAATCCTTTTTGCAGATAAAAAGTCGTGTAATTAACACACAGTTACACAAATAAGTCTTTTTCTTTCAGTGACGCGTTTCGATTTATATTTGAATCATCGTCGTACTGTCAAATCTTACACAACTTTTTATCTGCATGATGGAAGACTTTCACCAAGTAAAACCATCTACAATCTATATGATATAGTAAGACATGTTTAAATGCCAATTTTTTTATGGAACGTGACCCAAGATATTTTTAAAAACAATTTTGAAACTATATTACAACTTATAGAAACGTTAAAATGTTTCATCCGTGGGAAAATACGTGCCCGGCTTCATGGAGACCTTGGCAAGACGATGATATTGAATGTGAAAATCGAGGTGAAAACATTGACATGGATCCTAACAGGGGTCCATACTCGGATTTGATATAATATATATAATAAATATATATTATATCAAATTGAGTTTCTCACCATAGAGATGATTCAGGAAACTCTCTCAAAAATGGGAAAACCATGCCTACGGTCGGCTTTGCCTCGAAGATTGAAAAAACTTGGATTTAAGTTTAAAGTAATCGACTAAAGGTCAGCTTTATTGGAAAGTCGGCGGATTTTCAGATGGCGTATTGAACATTTGGAGAAAATAAAAAACATAGAGAGGAAGATTGACTAATCTACTATTTGGATGAGACATAGTATGATACACCGGCGAGATCATCATTCATTGTCGTTTGAAAGATAGTTCGATTAAAGATGGACTCAAGTTTTGTGGTCGCGTGCATGTAGTTGGAATAAAAACAATAATAATGGCTAATAATAGATGACACCTAGCATATAAGAAAGTATGTTAAAGAAGTAATGGAGCTTAAAAAAGAAATGTGATGCGGAAAGTGTCCATGTTCGAATAATGGATGCTAATTCACAACAAGCAATACGTTCAACGCACTAAATATGGCTCTGGCCAGCCCATGGCTCATGGGTGATTTTCTTTATATTGGTGTTCCAAGTTACTTCGAATAAACTATACAAAATTTCAATCCTATATATAAAACCTACTAAATAAAATCATTTTGAATCCGGGCCGACCGACCTGAAACGGCTTAATATTAGTCCCGAGGTTGAAGTACACGTAAAATCTATCCATTTATTGAAATCTCTTGAAAATTTATATTTTTTTAAAAGAAAAACAAAAATTCAGTCTTGGTTTTACAATTATTTTGCTCTGTGTTCCATAAAAATGTTGTTCTTCAAACATGTTTATTAGATGACATAATAATATATTGGACCGGACTATGGGTAGCAAATACAACCTCTTTCTGTTTCTGCTATTCTAATGTGAGATTTCAGTCATTTCAGACAAACAACTGGAGAGGGAGAGTAATTGTATCACACAGGGTTGCCAGATCGTCTGGAAGAATTGTCCTATGAATGCTAGCGAATTTTCGTTTTTGGTTGAAAATTATCGTACGCTGGTGCGAAACCAGGATTTCGAGAGGGGGGGCCTTCACCATTATTTTCCCAAAAAAATGCCACTTTTCCACTCACACTTCCATATATACCATGGTGACATTCCTTTAACGGACCTCAGCTCTTATGCATCAGACGCGTTCCCGTTTTTTAACGAAAAGTACAGCGGTATAATGTACAATTACGTCTATGCTTATCCCATGCTTTTTATGTAAATATTAGAATGAAACAATTTGAGAGGGTTAAGAAACGACCCGAAATTGCTGTTGCGAAACCTCCTCTTCATTTACATTCATTGAAATGTAGTCAAAATAACAAAACGTTCAATAACAAATAATGCCTTTATCTTAAAATACCGTGTGTATATAGAATCAAAGTATGGAAGGTTAATAAAAAAATATACATATGGAATCAGATAAATAGGAACTTTTTAAACACAATATTTAAGTGAAATAAAGGAATGTAATAATTAATCAGTCTCCGAATCTGGTAGATCGACATAAATGTTGCTATTTATGTTTTTGTTAATTCTTTAGAAAGGTTCAATTCATTTTTACCTCCTTGTCAATTTACAAGTTGAGAAGCAATCATGCTTTTGCCGATCGTTTCTACTTTCAATTTATTTCTGGCCTTTGTTTTTTTTTGTTTTAGGGGGGCATAATGCCTTCATATTAAAACTGATCAAACTGATCAACCATTAATTTTCCTTTGAATTCTTACAAACTAATACTTATCACTAAAGTGAATCCATCGATGTCATTTAGATTACGTTAACACTATAACTACAAATTCGTGCACATGCTCTGCTCTATGCACAAAAGCACTACACTAATTCGTATGGCTTGGTTCTCTTCAATCGTCGGACAGCGTTGTGGTTGTCCAGCAGCTGAAGAGCTTCTGCGTTTGGGTGGTGATGGAGCCTTTCTTCATGCCTGGCCGCCATTCTCTTGATCTCGTCAACTACCAGAGGTATATTCAAATCGCGATGAATATCCTTATTACGAATGTACCAAGGGGCATTAACAATAGCTCTTAAAACTTTATTTTGGAATCTTTGTATAATCTTGATGTTAGAATCTTTGGAACAACCCCACAGTTGACAACCGTAGAGCCAAACAGGTTTGAGAATCTGATTATAGATCATGATTTTGTTATAGAGGGACAGTTTTGAGGATCTTCCCAATAACCAGTAGTATTGTTTGTAGCGAAAATTGAGTTCTTCCCGCTTTTTTTTGATGTGATGTTTCCATTTCAGTCTTGTGTCAAGGGTCATACCTAGGTACTTAGCGTTAGCTTCTCGTGGTACGGTAGTCCCATTAACGCTTATTGGAGGAGGATTTATCTGTCTTCGGTTCGAAAAGCAGACATAGATCGATTTTAATTCATTTAGTTTCATTTTCCACTTTTGTGACCAAGTCACTAATTCGTTGGCAGCTGTCTGAACTTTGTTAGTAGACAAAGCAAGATTTTTGTCAGTTGCAATCAAAGCTGTGTCGTCTGCAAAGGTTGCAACCGTTACATCCCTCATCGTTGGAATATCACAAATATACAATAGGTATAATATTGGTCCCAGGACACTTCCTTGAGGTACTCCAGCTTTGATATCCATAAGGTCAGAATACTCATTTTCTTGCTTGACTCTGAAAGTTCTATCAGAGATATATGACCTGATAACTTCTACATATTGGTTAGGAAGGAGTATTTTTAATTTGTTGATGAGTCCTTCATGCCAGACTTTGTCAAAAGCCTGGGCGACGTTTAGAAATAATGCAGTGCAATATTCCTTTTCCTCCAAAGCTGATTCTATGATGTTCGTGATGCGATGAACTTGATCAATGGTGAAGTGCTTATCTCTGAATCCGAATTGATAATCAGGGATCAAACCATTATTTTCAATAAGTGGCTAAAGTCTTTTGAGTAGCAGCTTCTCAAACAATTTTGAGATAATAGGCAACAGTGATATGGGTCTATAAGATTTAACTTCATTTGGTGGCTTTCCTGGCTTGGGAATCATCAACACTTCTGCGACTTTCCATATTTCAGGCACGTATTTCAACCTAATGACTGCGTTGAATAGGTATGTCAACATTACTATACCTTTTTTCGGTAACTGTTTCAGCACTTCTCCAGTGATGAGGTCAAATCCTGGGGCCTTTTTTGGATTGAAGTTGGTCATGATCTCGGTGGTCACTTCTTTGGGGGTAACGAAGGGAATGTCTTCCAGAAGATTGTTAGCGACACCTTCAGGAATCATTTCAGAGTTCACCTCATTTGGTTGGAATGTTGACGCTAGATATTCTGCGAATAATTTTGCTTTTTGTTTGTTGTCTCTAGCCCATGCTCCAGTATCTCTTCTTCTTATGGGAGGATTTGATGTTATTGGTCGATTGACTCTTCTTGCTGCTTTCCACAGAGAATAACCAGAATCTTTACGATCAGTTAACGATTCTAAGTAATTGTTAAAAGATGTATTGTTAAGTTGTTGAATTTCTCGCTTCAACTTTTGCGTTTTGTTATTAAGAATATTTTTGTCTACTGGATCTCTCGAATGTTGCCATTTACGCCGGGCCCTCCGTTTTTCAGTCACTAATTCTCTTATTTCTGTCGGATAGTTATTTCCTTTAGTAATATGAGTAGATGGTTTAGTGCTATCGAACGCAGCATTTTGGATGTTTTTCACGAACTTTTCGGCTTCAAAATCTAGTTGTTGATTTGTTTTCAGGCAAACATTTAGATTGATATTATTCTCAATTTTATGTCTGAAGTTATCCCAATCAGTGGAATTATTGACCAGCATAGGGCAAGATTCTTTCTTAATTATTGTTTCACTGAGAGTAATTATAACCGCAGAATGGTCTGAATCCGTATCAAAATTTTCTTCAACCTCCAGAAAATTGGGAGAAACTTTCCTTGTTATGAAAAAGTCTAACAGATCTAGTATTTTGTTGACATTCGTTGGCCAGTATGTGGGCTTACCTGAAGAATGATATTCACATCCCAGCTCTCTGATCGCATTACGCAATTCTCTAGCCTTAGTAGTGGTTAGTCTTGAGCCCCAGTCAACGTGCTTTGCATTAAAGTCTCCTCCAATTATAAATCTTTCACCTGCTTGTTTGAGAAATTCTTTGTAGTCAGACGTTTCTAATTATGCCTTGGTGGGAAGTAAGCTGCTCCAATTATCAGATTTTGCTTTGTAGAATTAACGCAAACTAGTGTAGGTTGCACTTCCGCTTCCTGAATGTGCTTCTCTTCATGATGCTTGATCGACTCTTTGATGATAACTGCGCTTCCACCTTTCGCTTTGTTATCCGGGTGAAAAGTATGATAGGTTTCATACCCTTGGATCTTAAGGTATGATTCTTTAATAAAATGTGTTTCGGAAATCAGACATGCATCTATATTTTGGGTTACCAAAAATACCTCTAGCTCCGCCCTTTTGTTTAGAATGCCATTAGCATTCCAGGTACCAATTCTCAAGTCTTTTCTGTCCATTAGTGTTTGGTAGCAGCAACAGTACTTCGGACTTCTAGCCTGTCGAGTCTATCATTGACTTGCTTAAACATTATCAGCAGGCTGAGATACATTTGATTAAGGTCTTGTATCACGTTACTTGAGGTTGCAACTGAACTGGGTGTACGCTGATTTTGAGCGGCTTGTGCGTATAATACGCCTGGCTTAGCTATATTGGAGATAAATTCTCTTCGTGCTGTAGGTGGTTTTCTAGCTTCATCTTTACGTTTCTGGAGCTGTTTGGCAATTTCACAACCCCTATAGTTGGTCGGATGGGGCTCACCGCAGTTAGAGCACTTTGCGGGAAGATCTTTCGGTTTTGAGCAATCTTTGGTAGCATGGTTCTTTGCACACTTAACGCAAACAGGATCACGTCTGCAGTATTTCTGAGTATGTCCATACCTTTGACATCTTTTACACTGTGGTATCATTTTGTTAGCTCGTATTACTTCTATTTTGTTTTTCATGGAGCATATATATTGTATTCCAAATATATTTTTGATACCTTCCGATTGCCTTAGGCCTTTGTTTCTATTAAATTTAGCTTGCAAAACACTCGTTCACACTCGACATTACAGTGCGACCAACTTAAGATATTCAATCCATACTGTGATCTTCAGAGTACATAGAATCTATAAACAGATGGCTTACCTTGAAAAACTGTAAAAAATCTTTGATTACAGCTAGTAATTATCGTTTACAACAAGAGGCGAAATCATTGTACGTCTGGCAACCCTGGTATGCTAACCCGCTGACGAGGTATGGTAGCGATATCTATGATTTTCTGATTCAAAGTAATATGTAAAACTTAATATAATATACAGCTTTCAAAAAAATCCTAGAAAATGGTTAAAATTTCACTCGACAGATAGTTTTTGCTACCCTAACTTAATCCTAAATATGTGCTGTGCTGGACAGAATCCACAACCCACAACCGAATATTTCTCATGACAGAGCTTCGTAAAGTTATAAGAAAACGTAGGGATATCACATTGTTAAAATCTGGTTGTTTATTGTTTCATTTCAGATATTACCACAAACTTAGATTTATACATATTTGTAAAGTGTCCTAGCAGTATCCCAATAATGATACTAGGGTAATGTTTATATTTTTAAATTCCCACAAAGGTACTTGTGAATGGTCTACAAAAATATTGCAGTTAAGTGAATCCTTTTTATTTTGCACAGTGTCCCTAATATACTGGAATGTTGAAAACATGATTTCAATGAAGCCACCTCTTTGATAGATGGCAGTAATGTTAGAAAATATATTTTGAAAATTCCAAAACATATTTTTTTGTTTCAAACCAATTTCAAACTAGATACGTTTGGGTTTCTTGATTTGTTCCTAACTACTTGTGTTGTGGTTTGTGTCTGGGAAACCGGGATTTACCTCACATATTTTTCCCCTTATTTCAGTGGTTTCCAAGCTTATTTGATGAATAATTCACTATTGTTCTCTATATGGATTCCAAAGGATGTCAAATGATCAAGACATGTGTCTGATTTATTATTCAATAGTATATACTAGGTATTTATAATGAAGTTTGTTCCTTATTTATTCAGAATATTGGGAATAACTGTGTGCTATTCATCTTCTATGTTTTAATGACACATCTGCAATCTTTATGATTGATATTTGTAACATATTTTTCTGAAAATAGGAATAGTAATTTGCTAATATATTGTGTTACAATTGTTCCAGCTTTCTCAGTTGTGGCTATGGCTTGTAAAATGAGAGACTTCTTCAAAAAACATTCGAGCATATCAAGAATGCTTATCAAGTGTGTGATCAACATGTCTCTACACAGGCAAGATTACCAGATGGAAAAGGAATGGTGGGATCCAACCTGCAGGCAGATGCAGCTCGATCCATTACTTGGACAAGATAATTTGGGTATTGTACTAGTAGTCTGGAATGATAGTTGTAAGTATATGCTAGGTATTCATAATGGAATTTGTTTCTCATTCATTCAGAATATTGCACAATAACTGTTTGCTATTTATCCTCTATGTTTTAATGACACATCTGCATTCTATATGATTGATATTTGTAACATATTGTTCTGAAAATAGGAATAGGAATTTGCTAATATATTGTGTTACAATTGTTCCAGCTTTCTCAGTTGTGGCTGTGGCTTGTAAAATGAGAGACTTCTCCAAAAAACGTTCGAGCATATTAAGAATGCTTATCAAGTGTGTGATCAACATGTCTCTACACAGGCAAGAATACCAGATGGAAAAAGAAGGGTAGGATTCAACCTGAAGGCAGATGCAGTTCGATCCATCACTTTGACAAGATAATTTGTGTATTGTACTAGTAGTCTGCAATGATAGTTGTAGGTATATGCTAGGTTTTTATAATAAAGTTTGTTCTTCATTTATTCAGAATATTGCACAATAACTGTTTGCTGTTCATCTTCTATGTTTTAATGACTAACATCATCTGCAATCTATATGATGGATATTTATAACAGATTGTTCTGAAAATATGAATAGGAATTTGAATTTGAATATATTGTGTAATGATTGTTCCAGCTTTCTCAGTTGTGGCTACGGCTTGTAAAATGAGAAACTTCTTCAAAAAACATTTGAGCATATCAAGAAGGCTTATCAAGTGTGTGATCAACATGTCTCTACACAGGCAAGAATACCAGATGGAAAAGGAATGGTGGGATCCAACCTGCAGGCAGATGCAGCTCGATCCATTACTTGGACAAGATAATTTGGGTATTGTACTAGTAGTCTGGAATGATAGTTGTAAGTATATGCTAGGTATTCATAATGGAATTTGTTTCTCATTTATTCAGAATATTGCACAATAACTGTTTGCTATTCATCCTCTATGTTTTAATGACACATCTGCATTCTATATGATTGATATTTGTAACATATTGTTCTGAAAATAGGAATAGGAATTTGCTAATATATTGTGTTACAATTGTTCCAGCTTTCTCAGTTGTGGCTGTGGCTTGTAAAATGAGAGACTTCTTCAAAAAACGTTCGAGCATATTAAGAATGCTTATCAAGTGTGTGATCAACATGTCTCTACACAGGCAAGAATACCAGATGGAAAAAGAAGGGTAGGATTCAACCTGAAGGCAGATGCAGTTCGATCCATCACTTTGACAAGATAATTTGGGTATTGTACTAGTAGTCTGGAATGATAGTTGTAAGTATATGCTAGGTATTCATAATGGAATTTGTTTCTCATTTATTCAGAATATTGCACAATAACTGTTTGCTATTTATCCTCTATGTTTTAATGACACATCTGCATTCTATATGATTGATATTTGTAACATATTGTTCTGAAAATAGGAATAGGAATTTGCTAATATATTGTGTTACAATTGTTCCATCTTTCTCAGTTGTGGCTGTGGCTTATTAAATGAGAGACTTCTTCATAAAACATTCGAGCATATCAAGAATGTTTATCACGTGTGTGGTCAACATGTCTCTACACAGGCAAGAATACCAGATGGAAAAAGAAGGGTAGGATCCAACCTAAAGGCAGATACAATTCCATCCATTACCTGGACAAGATAATTTGTGTATTGTACTAGTAGTCTGCAATGATAGTTGTAAGTATATGCTAAGTTTTTATAATAAAGTTTGTTTCTCATTTATTCAGAATATTGCACAATAACTGTTTGCTGTTCATCTTCGATGTTTTAATGACTAACATCATCTGCAATCTATATGATGGATATTTATAACAGATTGTTCTGAAAATATGAATATGAATTTGCTAATATATTGTGTAACGATTGTTCCAGCTTTCTCAGTTGTGACTATGGCTTGTAAAATGAGGGAATTTTTCAAAAATACATTCAAACATATTGAGAATGCTTATCAAGTGTGTGATCAGTATGTCTCTACACAGGCAAGAATACCAGATGGAAAAAGAAGAGTAGGAACCAACCTAAACGTAGATACAGTTCCATCCATTACCTGGACAAGACAATTTGTGTATTGTACTAGCAGTAGTCTGGAATGTTAGTTGTATGTATATATGTATGTATGTTATAGATGTGTATAACCCGATCAGTGCTATATTCAGTAAACATAAGAATAGAATTCTTCATTCATCTTTTTTTGTATGTATTGTAACATATGCTAAGTGAAAGATTTTAATGGTGAACTGTAGGACAAAGATATTAAGATATCATAAATATTGTGATGGTAAATCTTATGAGAAATGATATAAAACGAAAAAGTCATACATAATTTTGTTATAAGTAGTCTATAAGTTCCATAATTTCGTTTTTTGCTCAAATTACCCACACAGGAAAACTACAAAGCTGACTTGCTGCCTGTAAAGAAAATAGTAATGATTGTTAGATACATAAATTTGATCGTTTTCTTGTATTCTGCATCAATCTATAGAGATGGAATGGGTCAGCCAGATTTTTCAGGTACTTCCAGAGATAGGGTTACTATAATGATTTGTTTTTTTTATGAGTGGGAGTAAATCTGTTCTATTAATTTTGTTAATGGTCATTTATTTGTAAGTGAAGCTGTGTTTATATAATGTGGGATTTTTTTGTTTGCCTTTGACATACTTTTATTTGCCCTGAAATCGCACTGAGTGCAAATATCACCACAGACCCTGATCTTGTGGCATTTTGGGGTATATTCAACAGCTATCAATATCTATGGCACCCAAGTGAAAAATCATCATCTTGATTTTTTGAATGTTCAATTTTATGTGGTAGTATTGTCTAAATTGTAACATATTTATTTGCATTTATACAAATTGATATAGCAGCATGGATGATATGGTACAGGAAGTGCTAGTTTTGAATCAACTAATAACATCCTACCGATTAATAGTGCTACATAGGCAAGTTTCATAGTGAAATTTCAATTAAAATGCAGCTTTGTGACACAATTTCAGTGTGCCTACGTGTGCCTACATGTGCCTACATATAACACCATCAGAATCAATAGTGTGTAGAGGTGGTGTTGCTACATAATACTATAAATTGATTTTATGGGAGAGTTTCACCAAGTCAGCACACAAATATATTTAGGATATGATGCCCCTGTGATTGTTGGAATAGTTTAAAATTGCTTTTGCAGACCTTTGCTGGAAGCTCATAATTATCAAGAAAATTATTATCACAAGAAGTAAACTTATTATGCTTTACATATTTTTGGATATTGAAACCAACTTTTCAATGGAAATAAACCTTTCACCTCAGATTTTGAGAAAATCCAGTATAAAGCTTGTTGAATAGAAGATTCAGTTCCAGTACACAAAGTAAACTTGCGGTATAATATAGGCCAGGACAATCACTTTTTGTATGAAATTAGTTTATGTTTTGATATTTATTTACAAATATTTCTGTTATAAGACTATTCACATGAAGACATTTACACTGATTTTTTTTCAAGTTCCAACACTGCTGTATTAGTTGTAGTGTTATGTGCATACCATCAATTAAACCATTTTATATGTTCATGAATAAAACCCATCAGCGGATTTACGAATTTCCTGCCAGATGGCTATTCAATTTTTGCCGCACACCTATTGACCCCTGAAATTTAAAACCCCCTACTTCACAATCATAATAATTACATTTATTGTAACCATGAAATTGCAACTTCACCATTTGTAAACTAGGGCATGGTTGTGTCAGTTTCTAGATTATTCTTGCAACCCACGATTTAGTGAAGATTACTCGAGAAACAGTTTTTGAGTATACTTTAGAGCTCAAAAAGCTCAATCACGCACTTATTGTAAAGTAAGGCAAGGTATGCCTTCAAATTTTCGAGACTCGTTTTCTCTGGGGATATAATAAATGTTTTTTTATTTCTGTAAAAAAAAAATTGAGCCATATCTGCTGCCCTAGGCTTCAGCCTACTCAGCCACTGGAACCCATTATTGTACTAATAAGTATTTCATCCATAGGTACATCATTTTCCAGGTTTGAAGATTCCTATGAAGAATATAAAACCATTTAAATTGTTCATCTTTTATGAATCTTATTTCAGATGTAGTTAAAACATTATTTTTATTATAATACTCAAGGCAATTTTCTTTTAATCTGATAAAATTCCATATATTTTTTCACATTATAGATCACATATCACATAGATAAATGAAGGATAGATCCATAGTGAAACCTATACCTGTATGAAATATTGTAGTAACACTTGAGAGATATTTCATTTGTAATGCTAAAATCGCAACATCGTTGAAGGGCGTTAAGGCATATTTTAATCAACATTACTGTGAAATGAATGAAACAGAATAGAATAACTTCTATCGCTCAGATAAAAATTTGTGTGTTCAACACAGAATTTTTGCAACTAAAACTCTCTTTGAGTGACGCGTTTCGATTTATACATATTTGAGATTGACAGTCCAACAATGACTTAAATATAAATCAATGGTCATCACTGAAAAAAAGAAAGTTTCATTCGTCAAACTTCTGTGTTAAACACACAATTTTTTATCTGAATAATATGGAATCTATCGTGATTACCATACTCCCCCGCCAATTGTAGGCTCATATTGAATTAACCGATAAATTAGCTATTCCACTTGGAAATTGTGCTGAATTATCCGTAAAAATAGTATAATTGTTTAGTTTAATAAAGTATACGCCTTTCTTACGAAAATATCTACATAAAGACTACACCATCTCAAAATATCATGATGTACCTAACAACGCTCTAGCAATTTCAACTAGCTTCGTTGTGGTGCTGATTGTTCTCATTTTAACCAGATAACACCTCAGTATCTGAACAATTTTATATCCCTTTCCTCTTCAGTTCTGACTCAGTACTAATGTAGATATGCCTACCCATGGGGATTTTGAATATGCTCAAATATCATTATCGATCACGCATATGTATGCTTCGATGATATCAATGGTAGCTCATCCCTGGATAAATATGGCATCACCGTTTGTAAATAGTCGAGAAAATGGCAATTTAATCACGATTTATGATGAATACTCTATAAAATAGACGAACTGTGCTAAATGAAGCGAGAAATTGCGCACATTCTATGATCCAGTCTCAAATGTATATCTTTGTTAAACATTTCAAATGTTCAATTTGTCAGTTCCGCCTTAAGTGCGTGTAGTACACCTTGGATGTGCATCAGATGATTTTTAAGTCGTCGATAACTAGAAAATTCAACTCATCTCCAAGTGTCGCCCTCTATGGGGAGGCCCATTGGCAACTTACGAAGTCAAAGGTCCTAAAACCTTGACCTTGTAAATTGCCAAAGGGCGTCCCCATAGTCGACAAAATTTGGAGATGAGTTGATGTTACTATCACACCCTTGACTAGTTTACGTATATACCCATCTGATTACTTTTTACAGCTAGACAAAACATGCATGTCTATAGCAGGTCTGATGCATAGTGGAGACCATACACTTGATAACTAGAATTCGTGAAAATATCTTCACGATTTTTAACCCAATAAGCCACGGTAGTATAAAACGTGCCTTTTCATTAGCACAAGATAGATTGGCGACACTGATGCCTACGTGTCAATTGTCTCATGAATGCTAAATAAGTTGTTTAAATGTTGCAAAATTAAAACGACTTAAGATACTATGTAAACATAGTGACTATATATATGATTACGCATTACGACTGATAATAATTGGTTTTTATGTTTCAATATTTGTCTGATATAAGTCGTATTTCAGATTACTTTCAACACATCCTTGTGTTGTGGCAGTTTATAGTAACTATGCGTAAACTACAATTCATGGCTAAAATAGAATATACGTGATGATCGGAGAAAGAAATAATTAATCATGTAGATGTAGATCGAAACGTGTCACTGAAAGAGTAGCATTATTAAAAGTAATAGTAGCTATTTTCTGTTCAATTTTGTCTTGATATGCATTGCGATATAACCGTTTACATTCGTCGCTGCTCGCTCCAGCGCTTGCGCGGTACGTTATAATTCACGTTTGTCGTTTTTCGCGAATCAATAAAAGACGTAAAATACCGAGAGGAGGCTCAGTCAAATATCAACAATCACTTTGAAACATGTTAATACAAATGTAAACTAACGTCCGGATGATTATAGACTATCTTTCACCATAACAACAGCAGTTTATAAATGCTCTGTTAAGCTAACTCAACTTTGAAGGACTATCAACTGCGAAGGACACGTTTATAAATCATACTTTAGAACGACAAGCAAAATCGCGCATAGCTATTGAAATTTGCTTGTTAATGGAATCAAAATATTATTTAAATTTGTCCTAACTGTTTTTCATATAGTTTACCACATTATTTATAGATAATGGTTCGAGCATACATAGCCGTGAATCCATGAACATACAGTTTAGAATGAACTCATCTTGCATCTTGTTAATGTCTATACATCTTGATGACATACATAAAATGACAGTAAATATAGTTTGAATTACATTTAGGAGTGAAACATGTGCATTTGTCAGGCGCATCTTTCGCAAATAAGCACTAGTTCGTACAAATAGATACCTTTATAAGCTGAATAAATTTCATTGTTATGAAAGAATCATCTCATATATGACTATCAAAAACGGCAATTTTCAATTTTTTGTGTGAAGATAAGGTTATATAACCTTATAATAACCACCATATTGAAATTGTCAGTTGAACGCTAATGCCTGCCGCATACAGAAAAATGGAGCCAAGTATATGGGATTGGTACTTTCCACACTGTAACAATACGGCTTGTTGCTTAGGAATATAATTTTCCAATATGATCGTGGAAAACTGACCCTTTGCTAGAACCATTCACCGATCGAACCCGTCTAGCGTTAGTGTGCTGGATTTTGTGGCCACACCGCCACACTGTGAGCGAATCTTTAGATTTAGAGTTACGAGTTACGAGTTACGAGTTACGAGTTACGAGTTACGAGTTACGAGTTACGAGTTACGAGTTACGAGTTACGAGTTACGAGTTACGAGTTACGAGTTACGAGTTACGAGTTACGAGTTACGAGTTACGAGTTACGAGTTACGAGTTACGAGTTACGAGTTACGAGTTACGAGTTACGAGTTACGAGTTACGAGTTACGAGTTACGAGTTACGAGTTACGAGTTACGAGTTACGAGTTACGAGTTACGAGTTACGAGTTACGAGTTACGAGTTACGAGTTACGAGTTACGAGTTACGAGTTACGAGTTACGAGTTACGAGTTACGAGTTACGAGTTACGAGTTACGAGTTACGAGTTACGAGTTACGAGTTACGAGTTACGAGTTACGAGTTACGAGTTACGAGTTACGAGTTACGAGTTACGAGTTACGAGTTACGAGTTACGAGTTACGAGTTACGAGTTACGAGTTACGAGTTACGAGTTACGAGTTACGAGTTACAAGGTAAGAGATACATAGTTACAAGATACGAGCTCCGAGTTATCGGTAACGCGTTACGAGTTCCGAGTTCTGAGTTAAATGTCACGAGATACAAGATGCGAGTTCACACCTATTGGTAACGAGTTACGATCTACAAGATATATGATACGAGTTCCAGGTTACCGGCAATGATTTGCGAGTTCCGAGAAACAAAATACGAGTTCCGAGTTATGGGTAACGAGAGTACAAGGTTAGAGATACAAGATACGAGCTCCGTGTCATCGGTAACGCGTTACGAGCTCCGAGTTCTAAGTTACACGTCTCGAGATACAAGATGCGAGTTCCCAGTTACCGGGAAATTGTTACGAACTATAAGATCTAGGATACGCTTTCAAGGTTATCGGCAATGATTTACGAGATCCGAGACACAAGAAATGAATTCCGAGTTTTGGGCAACGAGTTACGAGTTACGAGTTACAAGGTAAGAGATACAAAATACGAGCTCCGAGTTATCGGTAACGCGTTACGAGTTCCGAGTCCTGAATTACGCGTCACGAGATACAAGATGCGAGTTCACATTTATCGGTAACGATTTACGAGCTACGAGATGCAAGATACGAGTACCAGGTTATCGGTGATGGATTACAAGTTACGATATATAAGATACGAGTTCCGGGTTATGGGCAGCGAGTTGCAAGTTGTTATTTACGACTTTAGAGTTTCGAGTTTTGAGTTTCGATTTGCGAGTTACGATTTATGAGTTACGAGTTACAAGTTACGAGTTACGAGTTACGACTTACGATCTACGAGGTACGACTCACCAGTTACGAGTTACAAGATGCGAGTTCCTACTTGTCGGTAACGAGTTACGAGCTACGAGGCACAATAAACAATTTCCAGGTTATCAGTGAAGAGATCCGAGTTACTAGATACAAGATACGAGTTCCGAGATCTGAGTTACGCGTCACGAGATACAAGATGCAAGTTCCCACTTATTGGTAACGAGCTATGATCTACACGATCTAGAATACGAGTTCCAGGTTATCGGCTACAATTTGCGAGATCCGAGATACAAGATACGAGTTCCGAGTTATGGGTAACGAGCTACAAGTTGTGATTTACGAGTTAGAAGTTTCGAGTTGCGTGTTACTAGTTACGAGTTACCAGTTACAAGGTAAGAGATAGAAGATACGAGCTCCGAGTTATCGGTAACATGTTACGAGTTCCGTGTCCTGAGACACGAGTTACGAGATTCAAGATGCGAATTCCCATTTATCGGTAACGATTAACCAGCTACAAGATGCAAGATACGAGTTCCTGGTTGTCGGTAATGGGTTACAAGTTAGGATATACAAGGTACGACTTTCGGGTTTGGGGAGCATGCTACAAGCTGCGATATACGAGTCAAGAGCTACGAGCCTCGAGTTTCGAGTTGCGAGTTACGATTAAGGAGGTACAAGTTACGAGTTACGACAAAATATCTACTAGGTACGAGTAACGAGTTACGAGATACAAGATGCGAGTTCCCACTTATCGTAACGATTTGCGAGCTACGATACGAGCTCCAGGTTATCTGTGATGAGTTACGAGCTACTAGATACAAGATACGAGTACCGAGTTATGGGTAACGAGTTACGAATTACAGGATACGAGCTCCAAATTATCGGTTACGCGTTACGAGTTCCGAGTTCTGAGTTACACGTCAGGAGATAGAAGATGCGAGTTCCCACTTATCCGTAACGATATACGAGCTACATGATCTAGGATACGCTTTCCAGGTTATCGGAAATGATTTACGAGATCCGAGATACAAGATACGAGTTCCGAGTTATGGGTAACGCGTTACGAGTTACGAGTTACGAGTTACGAGTTACGAGTTACGAGTTACGAGTTACGAGTTACGAGTTACGAGTTACGAGTTACGAGTTACGAGTTACGAGTTACGAGTTACGAGTTACGAGTTACGAGTTACGAGTTACGAGTTACGAGTTACGAGTTACGAGTTACGAGTTACGAGTTACGAGTTACGAGTTACGAGTTACGAGTTACGAGTTACGAGTTACGAGTTACGAGTTACGAGTTACGAGTTACGAGTTACGAGTTACGAGTTACGAGTTACGAGTTACGAGTTACGAGTTACGAGTTACGAGTTACGAGTTACGAGTTACGAGTTACGAGTTCCAGGTGATCAGTAATGAGTTACGAGCTACTAGATACAAGATACGAGTTCCGAGTTATGGGTAACGAGTTACGAGTCACGAGTTACGCTTTACAAGGTAAGATATACAAGATACATGCTCCGAGTTATCGGTAACGCGTTACGTGTTCCAAGTTCTGAGTTACGCGCCACTAGATACAAGTTGCGAGTTCCCTCTTATCGGTAACGATTTACGAGCTACGAGAGGCAAGATAAAAGATCCTTGTTATTGGTAATGTGTTACAAGCCACGATACACAAGAAACAAGTTCCAGGTTATGAGTAGCGAGTTATATGCTGCGATTAACGAGTTACGAGTTTCGAGTTACGAGTACCGAGTTACGAGCTACGAACTACGACTTACGATCTACGAGGTACTAGCTACGAGTTACGAGATAAAAGGTGCGAGTTCCCATTTATCGTAACGAGTTATGAGTCACAAGATACGAGCTACGAGTTATTAGATACGTGTTACGAGTTCCAGGTTCTAAGTTACGCGTCACGAGATACAAGTTACGAGTTCCCACTTATCAGTAACGATTTACAAGCTACGAGAGGCAAGATACGAGTTCCTTGTTATTGGTAATGGGTTACAAGCTACGATACACAGGATACGAGTTCCTGGTTATGAGTAGCGAGTTATAAGCTGCGATTTACGAGTTACGAGTTGCGAGTTACGATATACGAGTTACGAGTTACGAATTACGACTTACGATCTATGAGGTACTGGTTACGAGTTACGAGATACAAGATGCGAGTTCCCACTTATCGTAACAAGTTACGGGTTACGAGATACTAGATACGAGTTCCAGGTAATCAGTAATGAGTTACGAGCTACTAGATACAAGATACGTGTTCCGAGTAATGGGTAACGAGTGATGAGTTATAAGATAAGAGCACCGGGTTATCGGTTACGCATTACGAGTTCCGAGTTCTAAATTTCGCGTCACGAGATACAAGTTGCGAGTTCCCACTTATCAGTAACGATTTACGAGCTACGAGAGGCAAGATACGTGTTCCTTGTTAAAGGTAATGGGTTACAAGCTACGATACACAAGATACGAGTTCCTGGTTCTGAGTAGCGAGCTATAAGCTGCGATTTACGAGTTACGAGTTTCTAGTTGAGAGCTACGATATACGAGTTACGAGTTACGAGTTACGAATTACGACTTTCGATCTACGAGGTACTAGTTACGAGTTACGAGATACAAGATGCGAGTTCCCACTCAACGGTAACGATTTACGAGTTACGAGAAGCAAGATAAAAGATCCTTGTTATTGGTAATGTGTTACATGCTACGGTACACAGGATACGAGTTCCGGGTTATGAGTAGAGAGTTATAAGCTGCGATTTACGTGTTACGAGTTCAGAGTTTCGAGTTTCGAGTTTCGAGTTACGAGTTACGAGTTACGAGTTTCGAGTTACGAGTTTCGAGTTACGAGTTTCGAGTTACGAGTTTCGAGTTACGAGTTTCGAGTTGCGGGTTACCATGTACGAGTTACGAGTTACGAATTACGACTTACGATCTACAAGGTACTAGATACGAGCTACGAGACACAAGATACGAGTTCCAGGTGATCAGTAATGAGTTACGAGCTACTAGATACAAGATACGAGTTCCGAGTTATGGGTAACGAGTTACGAGTCACGAGTTACGCTTTACAAGGTAAGATATACAAGATACATGCTCCGAGTTATCGGTAACGCGTTACGAGTCCCAAGTTCTGAGTTACGCACCACTAGATACAAGTTGCGAGTTCCCTCTTATCGGTAACGATTTACGAGCTACGAGAGGCAAGATAAAAGATCCTTGTTATTGGTAACGTGCTACAAGCCACGATACACAAGAAACGAGTTCCAGGTTATGAGTAGCGAGTTATATGCTGCGATTAACGAGTTACGAGTTTCGAGTTACGAGTACCGAGTTACGATATACGAGTTACGAGTTACGAGTTACGAACTACGACTTACGATCTACGAGGTACTAGCTACGAGGTACGAGATAAAAGATGCGAGTTCCCATTTATCGTAACGAGTTATGAGTCACAAGATACGAGCTACGAGTTATTAGATACGTGTTACGAGTTCCAGGTTCTAAGTTACGCGTCACGAGATACAAGTTACGAGTTCCCACTTATCAGTAACGATTTACAAGCTACGAGAGGCAAGATACGAGTTCCTTGTTATTGGTAATGGGTTACAAGCTACGATACACAGGATACGAGTTCCTGGTTATGAGTAGCGAGTTATAAGCTGCGATCTACGAGTAACGAGTTACGAGTTGCGAGTTACGATATACGAGTTACGAGTTACGAATTACGACTTACGATCTACGAGGTACTGGTTACGAGTTACGAGATACAAGATGCGAGTTCCCACTTATCGTAACAAGTTACGGGTTACGAGATACAAGATACGAGTTCCAGGTAATCAGTAATGAGTTACAAGCTACTAGATACAAGATACGTGTTCCGAGTTATGGGTAACGAGTGATGAGTTATAAGATAAGCGCTCTGGGTTATCGGTTACGCGTTATGAGTTCAGAGTTCTGAGTTTCGCGTCATGAGATACAAGATGCGAGTTTCCACCTATCGGTAACGAGCTACGAACTTCTAGATCTAGGATACGACTTCGAGGTTATCACCATTGATTTTCAAGATCCGAGATCAAGATTCGAGTTCCAAGTTATGGGCAACGAGTTACGGGTTACGAGTTACGAGTTACAAGGTGAGTGATAGGAGATACGAGCTCCGAGCTATCTATAACACTTTTGAGTTCCGAGTCCTGAGTTACGCGTCACGAGATTCAAGATGCGAGTTCCCATTTATCTGTAACGATTTACGGGCTACGAGATGCAAGATAAGAGTTCCAGGATATTGGTAATGGTTTACAAGCTACGATATATAACTTATTGTAACAAGTTACGAGCTACGAGACACAAGATAGGAGTTCCAGGTAATCGAGCTACTAGATACAAGATACGGGTTCCGAGGTATGGGTAACGAGTGACGAGTTACAAGATGAGAGCACCGAGTTATCGGTTACGCGTTACGAGTTCTGAGTTTCGCGTCATGAGATACAAGGTTCGAGTTTTCACCTATCGGTAACGAGTTACGAACTACTAGATCTAGGATACGAGTTCGGGATTATCGTCATTGATTTACAAAATCCGAGACGAAGATTCGAGTTCCGAGTTATGGGCAACGAGTTACGGGTTACGAGTTACAAGGTAAGTGATACAAGATACGAGCTCCGAGTTATAGGTAACACTTACACGTTCCGAGTCTGAGTTACGCGCCACGAGATACAAGATGCGAGTTCCCATTTATCGATAACGATTTACGAGCTACGAGATGCAAGATACGAGTTCCAGGTTATCGGTAATGGTTTACAAGTTACGATATATAAGATACGAGTTCCGAGTTATGGGTAACTAGTTACGAGTTACGCGTTACGAGTTACAAGATACGAGCTCCGAGCTATCGGTAACGCGTTACTAGTTCCGAGTTCTGAGTTACGCGTCACGAGATACAAGATGCGAGTTCCCATTTATCGGTAACGATTTACGAGCTACGGGAGGCAAGATACGAGTTCCTTGTTATTGGTAATGGGTTACAAGCTACTTTACACAAGATACGAGTTCCGGGTTATGAGTAGCGAGTTGTAAGCCTTGATTCACGAGTTACGAGTTACGAGTTACGAGTTACGAGTTACGAGTTACGAGTTACGAGTTACGAGTTACGAGTTACGAGTTACGAGTTACGAGTTACGAGTTACGAGTTACGAGTTACGAGTTACGAGTTACGAGTTACGAGTTACGAGTTACGAGTTACGAGTTACGAGTTACGAGTTACGAGTTACGAGTTACGAGTTACGAGTTACGAGTTACGAGTTACGAGTTACGAGTTACGAGTTACGAGTTACGAGTTACGAGTTACGAGTTACGAGTTACGAGTTACGAGTTACGCGTTACGAGTTTCGAGTTTCGAGTTGCGAGTTACGATATACGAGTTACGGGTTACGAATTACGACTTACGATCTACGAGGTACTAGTTACGAGTTACAAGATACAATTTGCGATTTCCTACTTATCGTAAAGAGTTACGAGCTACGAGACACAAGATACGAGTTCCAGGTAATCAGTAATGAGTTACGAGCTACTAGATGCACGATACGTGTTCCGAGTTATGGGTAACGAGTTACGAGTTACAGAATACGAGTTCCCGAGTTATTGGTTCGCGTTACGAGTTCCAAGTTCTGAGTTACGCGTCACTAGATAAAAGTTGCGAGTTCCTACCTATCGGAAACGATTTACGAGCTACGAGAGGCAAGATACAAGATCCTTGTTATTGGTAATGTGTTACAAGCCACGATACACAAGGTACAAGTTCCGGGTTATCGGTTACGCGTTACGAGTTCCGAGATCTGAGTTTCGCGTCAAGAGGTACAAGATGCGAGTTTTCACCTATAGGTAACTAGTTACGAACTACTAGATCTAGGATACGAGTTCGAGGTTATCGTCTATGATTTACAAGATCCGAGATCAAGATTCGAGTTCCGAGTTATGGGCAACACTTTCGAGTTCCGAGTCCTGAGTTACGCGTCACGAGATACAAGTTGCGAGTTCCCACTCATCGGTAACGATTTAAGAGCTACGAGAGGCAAGATACGAGTTCCTTGTTATTGGTAATGGGTTACAAGCTACGATACACATGTTACGAGTTACGGGTTATGGGTAACGTGTTACGAGTTACTAGTTACATGATACGAGCTCCGAGTTATCGGTAACGCGTTACTAGTTCCGAGTTCTGAGTTACACGTCACAAGATACAAGATGCGAGCTGCCACTTATTGCTAACGAGTTAGGATGTTCAAGATCTAGTATACGAATTCCAGGTTATCGGCAATGATTTGTGAGATCCGAGATAGAAGATACGAGTTCCGAGTAATGGGTAACGAGTTACGAGTTACGAGTTACAAGGTAAGAGATACAAGATACAAGCTCGAAGTTCTTTGGTAACGCGTTACGAGTTCCAAGTTCCGAGTTACGCGTCACGAGATACAAGTTACGAGTTCCCACTTATCAGTAACGATTTACGAGCTACAAGAGGCAAGATACGAGTTCCTTGTTATTAGTAATGGGTTACAAGCAACGATACACAAAATACGAGTTCCTGGTTATGAGTAGCGCGCTATAAGCTGCGATTTACGAGTTACGAGTTGCGAGTTACGATATACGAGTTACGAGTAACAAATTACGACTTACGATCTACGAGGTACTAGTTACGAGTTACGAGATACAAGATGCGAGTTCCTACTTATCGTAACGAGTTACGAGCTACGAGACACAAGATACGAGTTCCAGGTAATCAGTAATGAGTGACGAGCTACTAGATACAAGATATGTGTTCCGAGTTATGGGTAACGAGTTACGAGTTACAGTATACGAGTTCCCGAGTTATTGGTTCGCGTTACGAGTTCCAAGTTCTGAGTTTCGCGTCATGAGATACAAGATGCGAGTTTTCACCTATCGGTAACGATTTACGAGTTACAAGGTAAGGGATACAAGATACAAACTCCAAGTTTTCGGTAACGCGTTACGAATTCCAAGTTCTGAGTTACGCGTCACTAGATACAAGTTGCGAGTTCCCTCTTATCGGTAACGATTTACGAGCTACGAGAGGCAAGATAAAAGATCCTTGTTATTGGTAATGTGTTACAAGCTACGATACACAAGATACGAGTTCCGGACTATGAGTAGCGAGTTATAAGCTGCGATTTACGAGTTACGAGTTAAGAGTTTGGAGTTACGAGTTTCGAGTTGCTGGTTACCATGTACGAGTTACGAGTTACGAATTACGACTTACGATCTACAAGGTACTAGATACGAGCTACGAGACACAAGATACGAGTTCCAGGTGATCAGTAATGAGTTACGAGCTACTAGATACTAGATACGAGTTCCGAGTTATGGGTAACGAGTTACGAGTCACGAGTTACGCTTTACAAGGTAAGATATACAAGATACAAGCTCCAAGTTATCGGTAACACGTTACGAGTTCCAAGTTCTGCTTTTCGCGTCAAGAGATACAAGATGCGAGTTTTCACTTATCGGTAACGAGTTACAAACTACTAGATCTAGGTTACGAACTCGTGGCTATCGTCATTGATTTACAAAATCCGAGATCAAGATTCGAGTTCCGAGATATGGGCAACGAGTTATGGGTTACCAGTTATGGGTTACGAGTTACGAGTTACAAGGTAAATGATACAAGAAACGAGTTACGAGTTTGGAGTTACGAGTTACGAGTTACAAGGTAAATGATACGAGATACGAGTTACGAGTTTGGAGTTACGAGTTTCGAGTTACGACTTTCGAGTTCCGAGTCCTGAGTTATGCGTCACGAGATACAAGATGCGAGTTCCCATCTATCGGTAACGATTTACGAGCTACGAGAGGCAAGATACGTGTTCCTTGTTAAAGGTAATGGGTTACAAGCTACGATACACAAGATACGAGTTCCTGGTTATGAGTAGCGAGTTTCACGAGTTACGAGTTACGAGTTACGAGTTACGAGTTAACAAGTTACGAGTTACGAGTTACGAGTTACGAGTTTCGAGTTTCGAGTTGCGAGTTACGATACAAGAGTTACGAGTTACGAATTACGACTTACGATCTACGAGGTACTAGTTACGAGTTACGGGATACAAGTTGCGAGTTCCTACTTATCGTAAAGAGTTACGAGGTACGAGACACAAGATACGAGTTCCAGATAATCAGTAATGAGTTACGAGCTACTGGATATAGGATACGAGCTCCGAGTTATCGGTCACACGTTACGAGTTCCGAGTTCTGAGTTTCGCGTCATGAGATACAAGATGCGAGTTTCCACCTATCGGTAACGAGTTACGAACTTCTAGATCTAGGATACGAGTTCGAGGTTATCATCATTGATTTTCAAGATCTGAGATCAAGATTCTAGTTCCAAGTTATGGGCAACACTTTCGAGTTCCGAGTCATGAGTTACGCGTCACGAGATACAAGATGCGAGTTCCCATCTATCGGTAACGATTCACGAGCTACGAGATGCAAGATACGAGTTCCAGGTTAACGGTAATGGATTACAAGTTACGATATATATGATACGAGTTCTGAGTTATTGGTAATGGGTTACAAGCTACGATACGAAAGATACGAGTGCCTGGTTATGAGTAGCGAGTTATAAGCTGCGATTTACGAGTTACGAGTTGCGAGTTACGATATACGAGTTACGAGTAACGAATTACGACTTACAATCTACGAGGTTCTAGTTACGAGTTACGAGATACAAGATGCGAGTTCCTACTTATCGTAACGAGTTACGAGCTACGAGACACAAGATACGAGTTCCAGGTAATCAGTAATGAGTTACGAGCTACTAGATACAAGATATGTGTTTCGAGTTATGGGTAACGAGTTACGAGTTACAGTATACGAGTTCCCGAGTTATTGGTTCGCGTTACGAGTTCCAAGTTCTGAGTTTCGCGTCATGAAATACAGGATGCGAGTTTTCACCTATCGGTAACGAGTAACAAACTACTAGATCTAGGATACGAGTTCGAGGTTTTCGTCATTGATTTACAAGATCCGAGATCAAGATTCGATTTCCGAGTTATGGGCAACGAGTTACGGGTTAGGAGTTACGAGGTAAGTGATACAAGATACGAGCTCCGGGTTATCGGTAACAATTACACGTTCCGAGTCCTGAGTTACGCGTCACGAGATACAAGATGCGAGTTCCCATTTATCGATAACGATTTACGAGCTACGAGATGCTAGATACGAGTTCCAGGTTATCGGTAGTGGTTTACAAGTTACGATATATAAGGTACGAGTTCCGAGTTATGGGTAACGAGTTACGAGTTACGAGTTACGAGTTACAAGATACGAGCTCCGAGCTATCGGTACCGCGTTACTAGTTCCAAGTTCTGAGTTACGCGTACGAGACACAAGTTGCGAGTTCCCACTCATCGGTAAGATTTATGAGCTACGAGATACAAGATGCGAGTTCCTACTTATCGTAAAGAGTTACGAGCTACGGGACACAAGATACGAGTTCCAGGTAATCAGTAATGAGTCACGGACTACTAGATACAAGATGCGAGCTCCGAGTTCCGAGTTCTGAATTTCGCGTCATGAGATACAAGATGCGAGTTTCCACTTATTGGTAACGAGTTACGATCTTCAAGATCTAGGATACGAGTTCCAGGTTATCGGCAATGAATTGCGAGATCCGAGATAGAAGATACGAGTTCCGAGCAATGGGTAACGAGTTACGAGCTACGAGTTACGAGTTACAAGGTAAGGGATACAAGATACAAGCTCCCAGTTATCGGTAACGCGTTACGAGTTCCAAGATCTGAGTCACGCGTCACGAGATACAAGTTGCGAGTCCCACTTATCGGTAACGATTTACGAGCTACGATAGGCAAGATACAAGATCCTTGTTATTGGTAATGTGTTACAAGCTACGATACACAAGATACGAGTTCCGGGTTATGAGTAGCGAGTTATAAGCTGCGATTTACGAGTTACGAGTTTCGAATTACGAGTTTCGAGTTGCGAGCTACCATATACGAGTTACGAGTAACGAATTACGACTTACGATCTACGAGGTACTAGTTACGAGTTACGAGATAAAAGATGCGAGTTCCTACATATCGTACCGAGTTACGAGCTACGAGACACAAGATACGAGTTCCAGGTAATCAGTAATGAGTTACGAGCTACTAGATACAAGATACGTGTTCCGAGTTATGGGTAACGAGTTACGAGTTACAGTATACGAGTTCCCGAGCTATTGGTTCACGTTACGAGTTCCAAGTTCTGAGTTACGCGTCACTAGATAAAAGTTACGAGTTCCTACCTATCGGTTACGATTTACGAGCTACGAGAGGCAAGATACAAGGTCCTTATTATTGGTAATTTGTTACAAGCTACGATACACAAGATACGAGTTCCGGGTTATGAGTAGCGAGTTATAAGCTGCGATTTACGAGTTACGAATTTCGAATTACGAGTTTCGAGTTGCGAGTTACCATATACGAGTTACGAGTAACGAATTACGACTTACGATCTACGAGGTACTAGTTACGAGCTACGAGACACAAGATACGAGTTCCAGGTAATCAGTAATGAGTTACGAGCTACTAGATACAAGATAGGTGTTCCGAGTTATGGGTAACGAGTTACGAGTTGCAGTATACGAGTTCCCGAGTTATTGGTTCGCGTTACGAGTTCCAAGTTCTGAGTTTCGCGTCATGAGATACAAGATGCGAGTTTTCACCTATCGGTAACGAGTAACGAACTACTAGATCTAGGATACGAGTTCGAGGTCATCGTCATTGATTTACAAGATCCGAGATCAAGACTCGAGTTCCGAGTTATGGGCAACGAGTTATGGGTTACGAGTTACGAGTTACAAGGTAAGTGATACAAGATACGAGTTACGAGTTATCGGTAACACTTTCGAGTTCCAAGTCCTGAGCTACGCGTCACGAGATACAAGATGCGAGTTTCCATCTATCGGTAACGATTTACGAGCTACGAGATGCAAGATACGAGTTCCAGGTTATCGGTAATGGATTACAAGTTACGATATATTTGATACGAGTTCCGAGTTATTGGTAGCGAGTTACAAGGTAAGAGATATAAGATGCATGCTCTGAGTTATCGGTAACGCGTTACTTATCGGAAACGATTTACGAGCTACGAGAGGCAAGATACGAGTTCATTGTAATTGGTAATGGGTTACAAGCCACGATACACAACATACGAGTTCCGTGTTATCCGTTACGCGTTACGAGTTCCAAGTTCTGAGTTTCGCGCCATGAGATACAAGATGCGAGTTTTCACCTATAGGTAACTAGTTACGAACTACTATATCTAGGATACGAGTTCGAGGTTATCGTCATTGATCTACAAGATCCGAAATCAAGATCCGAGTTCCAGGTTATCGGTAATGGATTACAAGTTACGATATATATGATACGAGTTCCGAGTTATTGGTAGCGAGTTACAAGGTAAAGTATATAAGATACATGCTCCGAGTTATCGGTAACGCATTACGAGATCCAAGTTGTGAGTTACGCGTCACGAGATACAAGATGCGAGTTCCCATTTATCGGTAACGATTTACGAGCTGCAAGATACGAGTTCCAGGTTATCGGTAATGGATTCAAGTTACGCTCTATAAGAAACGAGTTCCGAGTTATGGGTAACTAGTTACAAGATACGAGTTACGAGTTATCGGTAACGCGTTACTAGTTCCGAGTACTGATTTACACGTCACGAGATACAAGATGCGAGTTCCCACTTATTGGTAACGAGTTACGAGGTATGAAAAGCAAAATACAAGTTCCTTGTTATTGGTAATGTGTTACAAGCTACGATACACAAGATACGAGTTCCAGGTTATGAGTAGCGAGTTATAAGCTGCGATTTACGAGTTTTGAATTACGAGTTTCGAGTTGCGAGTTACCATATACGAGTTACGAGTAACGAATTACGACTTACGATCTACGAGGTACCAGTTACGAGTTACGAGATACAAGATGCGAGTTCCTACTTATCGTAACGAGTTACGAGCTACGAGACACAAGATACGAGTTCCAGGTAATCAGTAATGAGTTACGAGTTATGGGTAACGAGTTACGAGTTACAGTATACGAGTTTCCAAGTTATTGGTTCGCGTTACGAGTTCCAAGTTCTGAGTTTCGCGTCATAAGATACAAGATGCGAGTTTTCAGCTATCGGTAACGAGTTACAACCTACTAGATCTAGGATACGAGTTCGTGGCTATCGTCATTGATTTACAAAATCCGAGATTCGAGTTCCGAGTTATGGGCAACGAGTTACGAGTCACGAGTTACGCTTTACAAGGTAAGATATACAAGATACAAGCTCCAAGTTATCAGTAACACGTTACGAGTTCCAAGTTCTGAGTTTCGCGTCAAGAGATAGAAGATGCGAGTTTTCACCTATAGGTAACTAGTTACGAACTACTAGATCTAGGATACGAGTTCGAGGTTATCGTCATCGATTTACAAGATCCGAGATCAAGATTCGAGTTCCGAGTTATGGGCAACACTTTCGAGTTCCGAGTCCTGAGTTACGCGTCACGAGATACAAGATGCGAGTTCCCATCTATCGGTAACGATTTACGAGCTACGAGATGCAAGATACGGGTTCCAGGTTATCGGTAATGGATTACAAGTTACGATATATATGATACGAGTTCCGAGTTATTGGTCGCGAGTTACAAAGTAAAAGATATAAGATACATGCTCCGAGTTAGCGGTAACGCGTTACGAGTTCCAGGTTCTGAGTTACGCGTCACTAGATACAAGTTGCGAGTTCCCTCTTATCGGTAACGATTTGCGAGCTACGAGAGGAAAGTTAAAAGATTCTTGTTATTGGTAATGTTTTACAAGCTACGATACACAAGATACGAGTTCCGGGTGATCAGTAATGAGTTACGAGCGACTAGATACAAGATAGCTCCGAGTTATCGGTTAAACGTTACGAGTTCCAAGTCCTGAGTTACGCGTCACGAGATACAAGATGCGAGTTCCCATCTATCGGTAACGATTTACGAGCTACGAGATGCAAGATACGAGTTCCAGGTTATACAAGATACGAGTTACGAGTTATCGGTAACACTTTCGAGTTCCAAGTCCTGAGTTACGCGTCACGAGATACAAGATGCGAGTTCCCATCTATCGGTAACGATTTACGAGCTACGAGATGCAAGATACGAGTTCCAGGTTATCGGTAATGGATTACAAGTTACGATATATATGATACGAGTTCCGAGTTATTGGTAGCGAGTTGCAAGGTTAGAGATATAAGATGGATGTGCTGAGTTATCGGTAACGCGTTACGAGTTCCAAGTTCTGAGTTACGCGTAACTAGATAAAAGTTGCGAGTTCCTACCTATCGGTAACGATTTGCGAGCTACGAGAGGCAAGATACAAGATCCTTGTTATTGGTAATGTGTTAAAAGCTACGATACACAAGATACGAGTTCCGGGTTATGAGTAGCGAGTTATAAGCTGCGATTTACGAGTTACGATCTACGAGGTACTAGTTACGAGTTACGAGATACAAGATGCGAGTTCCTACTTATCGTAACGAGTAACGAGCTACGAGACACAAGATACGAGTTACAGGTGATCAGTAATGAGTTACGAGCTACTAGATACAAGATACGTGTTTCGAGTTATGGGTAACGAGTTACGAGTTACAGTATACGAGTTCCCGAGTTACAAGATGCGAGTTTTCACCAATCGGTAACGAGTAACGAACTACTAGATCTAGGATACGAGTTCGAGGTTATCGTCATTGATTTACAAGATCCGAGATCAAGATTCGAGTTCCGAGTTATGGGCAACGAGTTACGGGTTACGAGTTACGAGGTAAGTGATACAAGATACGTGCTCCGGGTTATCGGTAACACTTACAAGTTCCGAGTCCTGAGTTACGCGTCACGAGATACAAGATGCGAGTTCCCATTGATGGATAACGATTTACGAGCTACGAGATGCTAGATACGAGTTCCAGGTTATCGGTAATGGTTTACAAGTTACGATATATGAGATACGAGTTCTGAGGTATGGGTAACGAGTTACGAGTTACAAGTTACAAGATATAATCTCCGAGTTTTCGGTGACGCGTAACGAGTTCCGAGTTCTGAGTTACACGTCACGAGACACAAGTCTAGAGCTACGAGATACAAGATGCGAGTTTCTACTTATCGTAAAGAGTTACGAGCTACGAGACACAAGATACGAGTTCCAGGTAATCAGTAATGAGTTACGGACTACTAGATACAAGATGCGAGCTCGGAGTTATCGGTTACACGTTACGAGTTCCGAGTTCTAAGTTTCGCGTCATGAGATACAAGATGCGAGTTTCCACTTATTGGTAACGAGTTACGATCTTCAAGATCTAGGATACGAGTTCCAGTTTATCGGCAATGATTTGCGAGATCCGAGATAGAAGATACGAGTTCCGAGCAATGGGTAACGAGTTACGAGCTACGAGTTACAAGGTAAGGGATACAAGATACAAGCTCCATGTTATCGGTATCGCGTTACGAGTTCCAAGTTCTGAGTCACGCGTCACGAGGTACACGTTGCGAGTCCCACTTATCGGTAACGATTTACGAGCTACGAGAGGCAAGATACAAGATCCTTGTAATAACAAGGACCAATAGGTAATGTGTTACAAGCTACGATACACAAGATACGAGTTCCGGGTTATGAGTAGCGAGTTATAAGCTGCGATTTACGAGTTACGAGTTTCGAATTACGAGTTTCGAGTTGCGAGTTGCCATATACGAGTTACGAGTAACGAATTACGAATCAAGATCTACGAGGTACTAGTTACGAGTTACGAGATACAAGATGCGAGTTCCTACTTATCGTAACGAGTTACGAGCTACGAGACACAAGATACGAGTTCCAGGTAATCAGTAATAAGTTATTAGCTACTAGATACAAGATATGTGTTCCGAGTTATGGGTAACGAGTTAGAGTATACGAGTTCCCGAGTTATTGGTTCGCGTTACGAGTTCCAAGTTCTGAGTTTCGCGTCATGAGATACAAGATGCGAGTTTTCACCTATCGGTAACGAGTAACGAACAACTAGATCTAGGATACAAGTTCGAGGTTATCGTCATTGATTTACAAGATCCGAGGTCAAGACTCGACTTCCGAGTTATGGGCAACGAGTTATGGAATACGAGTTACGAGTTACAAGGTAAGTGATACAAGATACGAGTTACGAGTTATCGGTAACACTTTCGAGTTCCAAGTCCTGAGTTACGCGTCACGAGATGCAAGATACGAGTTCCAGGTTATCGGTAATGGATTACAAGTTACGATATATATGATACGAGTTCCGAGTTATTGGTAGGGAGTTACAAGGTAAGAGATATAAGATGCATGCTCTGAGTTATCGGTAACGCGTTACGAGTTCCAAGTTCTGAGTTACGCGTCACTAGATATAAGTTGCGAGTTCCCTCTTATCGGTAACGATTTACGAGCTACGAGAGGCAAGATAAAAGATCCTTGTTATTGGTAATGTGTTACAAGCTACGATACACAATATACGAGTTCCGGGCTATGAGTAGCGAGTTATAAGCTGCGATTTATGATTTACGAGTTAAGAGTTTGGAGTTACGAGTTTCGAGTTACGAGTTTCGAGTTACGAGTTTCGAGTTTCGAGTTACGAGTTTCGAGTTACGAGTTACGAGTTACGAATTACGACTTACGATCTACAAGGTACTAGATACGAGCTACGAGACACAAGCTACGAGTTCCAGGTGATCAGTAATGAGTTACGAGCTACTAGATTCAAGATACGAGTTCCGAGTTATGGGTAACGAGTTACGAGTCTCGAGTTACGCTTTAAAAGGTAAGATATACAAGATAGAAGCTCCAAGTTATCGGTAACACGTTACGAGTTCCAAGTTCTGAGTTATGCGTCACGAGATATCAGTTGGGAGTTCCCACTTATCGGAAACGATTTACGAGCTACAAGGGGCAAGATACGAGTTCCTTGTTATTGGTAATGGGTTACAAGCCACGATACACAAGATTCAAGTTCCGGGTTATCCGTTACGCGTTACGAGTTCCGAGATCTGAGTTTCGCGTCAAGAGATACCAGATGCGAGTTTTCACCTATAGGTAACTAGTTACGAGCTACTAGATCCGAGTTTTGAGTTGCGGGTTACCATGTACTAGTTACGAATCACGACTTACGATCTACAAAGTACTAGATACGAGTTACGAGATACAAGATGCAAGTTCCCACTTATCGTAACGAGTTACGAGCTACGAGACACAAGTTACGAGTTCCAGGTGATCGGCAATGAGTTACGAGCTACTAGATACAGCATACGAGTTCCGAGTTATGGGTAACGAGTTACGAGTCACGAAATACGCTTTACAAGGTAAGATATACGAGATACAAGCTCCAAGTTATCGGTAACACGTTACGAGTTCCAAGTTCTGAGTTATGTGTCACGAGACATAAGTTGAGAGTTCCCACTTATCGGAAACGATTTACGAGCTACGAGAGGCAAGATAAGAGTTCATTGTTATTGGTAATGGGTTACAAGCCATGATACACAAGATACGAGTTCCGTGTTATCCGTTACGCGTTACGAGCTCCAAGTTCTGAGTTTCGCGTCATGAGATACAAGATGCGAGTTTTCACCTATAGGTAACTAGTTACGAACTACTAGATCTAGGATACGAGTTCGAGGTTATGGTCATTGATTTACAAGATCCGCAATCAAGATTCGAGTTTCGAGCTATTGCCAACACTTTTGAGTTCCGAGTCCTGAGTTACGCGTCACGAGATACAAGAAGCGAGTTCCCATCTATCGGTAACGATTTACGAGCTACGAGATGCAAGATACGAGTTCCAGGTTATCGGTAATGGATTACAAGTTACGATATATATGACGAGTTCCGAGTTATTGGTAGCGAGTTACAAGGTAAAGAATATAAGATACATGCTCCGAGTTATCGGTAACGCGTTACGAGATCCAAGTTCTGATTTACACGTCACGAGATACAAGATGCGAGTTCCCACTTATTGGTAACGAGTTACGAGATACGAAAGGCAAGATACGAGTTCCTTGTTATTGGTAATGGGTTACAATCTACGATACACAAGATACGAGTTCCGGGCAATCAGTAATGAGTTACGAGCTACTATATACAAGATGCGAGTTCACATCTATCGGTAACGATTTACGAGCTACGAGATGCATGATACGAATTCCTGGTTATTGGTAGCGAGTTACAAGGTAAGAGATACAACATACATGCTCCGAGTTATCGGTAACGCGTTACGAGTTCCAAGTTCTGAGTTAAGCGTCACTAGATAAAAGTTGCGAGTTCCTACCTATCGGTAACGATTTACGAGCTACGTGAGGCAAGATACTGGATCCTTGTTATTGGTAATGTGTTACAAGCTACGATACACAAGATACGAGTTCCGGGTTATGAGTAGCTAGCTATAAGCTGCGATTTACGACTTACGAGTTTCGGGTTGCGAGTTACCATATACGAGTTACGAGTAACAAATTACGACTCACGATCTACGAGGTACTAGTTACGAGTTACGAGATACAAGATGCAAGTTCCTACTTATCGTAACGAGTTACGAGCTACGAGACACAAGATACGAGTTCCAGGTAATCAGTAATGAGTTACGAGCTACTAGATACAAGATACGCGGTCCGAGTTATGAGTAATGAGTTACGAGTTACAGTATACGAGTTCCCGAGTTATTGGTTCGCGTTACGAGTTTCAAGTACTGAGTTTCGCGTCATGAGATACAAGATGCGAGTTTTCACCTACCGGTAACGAGTTACAAACTACTAGATCCAGGATACGAGTTCGTGGCTATCGTCATTGATTTACAAAATCCGAGATCAGGATTCCAGTTCCGAGTTATGGGCAACGAATTATGGGTTACTAGTTACGAGTTACAAGGTAGGTGATACGAGTTACGAGTGACAAGTTACAAGATATAATCTCCGAGTTATCGGTGACGCGTAACGAGTTCCGAGTTCTAAGTTATACGTCACGAGACACAAGTCATCGGTAACGATTTATGAGCTACGAGATACAAGCTGCGAGTTCCTACTCATCGTAAAGAGTTACGAGCTACGAGACACAAGATACGAGTTCCAGGTAATCAGTAATGAGTTACGGACTACTAGATACAAGTAGCGAGCTCCGAGTTATCGGTTACACGTTACACGAGTTCCGAGTTCTGAGTTTCGCGTCATGAGATACAAGATGCGAGTTTCCACTTATTGGTAACGAGTTACGATCTTCAAGATCTAGGATTCGAGTTCCAGGTTATCGGCAATGATTTGCGAGATCCGAGATAGAAGATACGAGTTCCAAGCAATAGGTAACGAGTTACGAGCTACGAGTTACGAGTTACAAGGTAAGGGATACAAGATACAAGCTCCAAGTTATCGGTAACGCGTTACGAGTTCCAAGTTCTGAGTTACGCGTAACTAGATAAAAGTTGCGAGTTCCTACCTATCGGTAACGATTTGCGAGCTACAAGAGGCAAGATACAAGATCCTTGTTATTGGTAATGTGTTAAAAGCTACGATACACAAGATACGAGTTCCGGGTTATGAGTAGCGAGTTATAAGCTGCGATTTACGAGTTACGATCTACGAGGTACTAGTTACGAGTTACGAGATACAAGATGCGAGTTCCTACTTATCGTAACGAGTTACGAGACACAAGATACGAGTTACAGGTAATCAGTAATGAGTTACGAGCTACTAGATACAAGATACGTGTTTCGAGTTATGGGTAACGAGTTACGAGTTACAGTATACGATTTCCCGAGTTATTGGTTCGCGTTACGAGTTTCAAGTTCTGAGTTTCGCGTTAAGAGATACAAGATGCGAGTTCCCTCTTATCGGTAACGATTTACGAGCTACCAGAGGCAAGATAAAAGATCCTTGTTATTGGTAATGTGTTACAAGTTACGATACACAAGATACGAGTTCCGGGCTACGAGTAGCGAGTTATAAGCTGCGATTTACGAGTTACGAGTTAAGAGTTTGGAGTTACGAGTTTCGAGTTACGAATTTCGAGTTGCGGGTTACCATGTACGAGTTACGAGTTACGAATTACGACTTACGATCTACAAGGTACTAGATACGAGCTACGAGACACAAGATACGAGTTCCAGGTGATCAGTAATGAGTTACGAGCTACTAGATACAAGATACGAGTTCCGAGTTATGGGTAACGAGTTACGAGTCACGAGTCACGCTTTACAAGGTAAGATATACAAGATACAAGCACCTAGTTAATGGTAACACGTTACGAGTTCCAAGTTCTGAGTTTCGCGTCATGAGATACAAGATGCGAGTTTTCAGCTATCGGTAACGAGTTAAAAACTACTAGATCTAGGATACGAGTTCGTGGCTATCGTCATTGATTTACAGAATCCGAGATCAAGATTCGAGTTCCGAGTTATGGGCAACGAGTTATGGGTTACGAGTTACGAGTTACAAGGTAAGTGATACAAGATACGAGTTACGAGTTATCGGTAACACTTTCGAGTTCCAAGTCCTGAGTTATGCGTCACGAGATACAAGATGCGAGTTCTCATCTATCGGTAACGTTTTACGAGCTACGAGATGCAAGATACGAGTTCCAGGTTATCGGTAATGGATTACAAGTTACGATATATATGATACGAGTTCCGAGTTATTGGTAGCGAGTTACAAAGTGAAAGATATAAGATACATGCTCCGAGTTATCGGTAACGTGTTACGAGTTCCAAGTTCTGAGTTACGCGTCACTAGATACAAGTTGCGAGTTCCCTCTTATCAGTAACGATTTACGAGCTACGAGAGGCAAGATACGTGTTCCTTGTTAAAGGTAATGGGTTACAAGCTACGAGTTCCTGGTTATGAGTAGCGAGTTATAAGCTGCGATTTACGAGTTACGAGTTGCGAGTTACCATATACGAGTTACGAGTAACGAATTACGACTTACGATCTACGAGGTACTAGTTACGAGTTACGAGATACAAGATGCGAGTTCCTACTTATCGTAACGAGTTACGAGCTACGAGACACAAGATACGAGTTCCAGGTAATCAGTAATGAGTTACGAGCTACTAGATACAAGATATGTGTTCCGAGTTATGGGTAACGAGTTACAAGTTACAGTATACGAGTTCCCGAGTTATTGGTTCGCGTTACGAGTTCCAAGTTCTGAGTTTCGCGTCATGAGATACAAGATGCGAGTTTTCACCAATCGGTAACGAGTAACGAACTACTAGATCTAGGATACGAGTTCGAGGTTATCGTCATTGATTTACAAGATCCGAGATCAAGATTCGAGTTCCGAGTTATGGGCAACGAGTTACGGGTTACGAGTTACGAGGTAAGTGATACAAGATACGTGCTCCGGGTTATCGGTAACACTTACACGTTCCGAGTCCTGAGTTACGCGTCACGAGATACAAGATGCGAGTTCCCATTTATGGATAACGATTTACGAGCTACGAGATGCTAGATACGAGTACCAGGTTATCGGTAATGGTTTACAAGTTACGATATATAAGATACGAGTTCTGAGGTATGGGTAACGAGTTACGAGTTACAAGTTACAAGATATAATCTCCGAGTTATCGGAGACGCGTAACGAGTTCCGAGTTCTGAGTTACACGTCCCGAGACACAAGTTGCGAGTTCCCACTCATCGGTAACGATTTATGAGCTACGAGATACAAGATGCGAGTTTCTACTTATCGTAAAGAGTTACGAGCTACGAGACACAAGATACGAGTTCCAGGTAATCAGTAATGAGTTACGGACTACTAGATACAAGATGCGAGCTCGGAGTTATCGGTTACACGTTACGAGTTCCGAGTTCTAAGTTTCGCGTCATGAGATACAAGATGCGAGTTTCCACTTATTGGTAACGAGTTACGATCTTCAAGATCTAGGATACGAGTTCCAGTTTATCGGAAATGATTTGCGAGATCCGAGATAGAAGATACGAGTTCCGAGCAATGGGTAACGAGTTACGAGCTACGAGTTACGAGTTACAAGGTAAGGGATACAAGATACAAGCTCCAAGTTATCGGTAACGCGTTACGAGTTCCAAGTTCTGAGTCACGCGTCACGAGGTACACGTTGCGAGTCCCACTTATCGGTAACGATTTACGAGCTACGAGAGGCAAGATACAAGATCCTTGTAATAACAAGGACCAATAGGTAATGTGTTACAAGCAACGATACACAAGATACGAGTTCCGGGTTATGAGTAGCGAGTTATAAGCTGCGATTTACGAGTTACGAGTTTCGAATTACGAGTTTCGAGTTGCGAGTTGCCATATACGAGTTACGAGTAACGAATTACGAATCAAGATCTACGAGGTACTAGTTACGAGTTACGAGACACAAGATACGAGTTCCAGGTAATCAGGAATGAGTTACGAGCTACTAGATACACGATACGTGTTCCGAGTTATGGGTAACGAGTTACGAGTTACAGTATACGAGTTCCCGAGTTATTGGTTCGCGTTACGAGTTCCAAGTTCTGAGTTACGCTTCACTAGATAAAAGTTGCGAGTTCCTACCTATCGGTAACGATTTACGAGCTACGAGAGGCAATATACAAGATCCTTGTTATTGGTAATGTGTTACAAGCTACGATACACAAGATACGAGTTCCGGGTTATGAGTAGCGAGTTATAAGCTGCGATTTACGAGTTACGAGTTTCGAATTACGAGTTTCGAGTTGCGAGTTACCATATACGAGTTACAAGTAACGAATTACGACTTACGATCTACGAGGTACTAGTTGCGAGCTACGAGACACAAGATACGAGTTCCAGGTAATCAGTAATGAGTTATTAGCTACTAGATACAAGATATGTGTTCCGAGTTACAGTATACGAGTTCCCGAGTTATTGGTTCGCGTTACGAGTTCCAAGTTCTGAGTTTCGCGTCATGAGATACAAGATGCGAGTTTTCACCTATCGGTAACGAGTAACGAACAACTAGATCTAGGATACAAGTTCGAGGTTATCGTCGTTGATTTACAAGATCCGAGGTCAAGACTCGAGTTCCGAGTTATGGGCAACGAGTTATGGAATACGAGTTACGAGTTACAAGGTAAGTGATACAAGATACGAGTTACGAGTTATCGGTAACACTTTCGAGTTCCAAGTCCTGAGTTACGCGTCACGAGATGCAAGATACAAGTTCCAGGTTATCGGTAATGGATTACAAGTTACGATATATATGATACGAGTTCCGAGTTATTGGTAGCGAGTTACAAGGTAAGAGATATAAGATGCATGCTCTGAGTTATCGGTAACGCGTTACGAGTTCCAAGTTCTGAGCTACGCGTCACTAGATATAAGTTGCGAGTTCCCTCTTATCGGTAACGATTTACGAGCTACGAGAGGCAAGATAAAAGATCCTTGTTATTGGTAATGTGTTACAAGCTACGATACACAATATACGAGTTCCGGGCTATGAGTAGCGAGTTATAAGCTGTGATTTATGAGTTACGAGTTAAGAGTTTGGAGTTACGAGTTTCGAGTTACGAGTTTCGAGTTACGAGTTTCGTGTTACGAGTTTCGAGTTACGAGTTACGAGTTACGAATTACGACTTACGATCTACAAGGTACTAGATACGAGCTACGAGACACAAGCTACGAGTTCCAGGTGATCAGTAATGAGTTACGAGCTACTAGATTCAAGATACGAGTTCCGAGTTATGGGTAACGAGTTACGAGTCACGAGTTACGCTTTAAAAGGTAAGATATACAAGATAGAAGCTCCAAGTTACCGGTAACACGTTACGAGTTCCAAGTTCTGAGTTATGCGTCACGAGATATGAGTTGGGAGTTCCCACTTATCGGAAACGATTTACGAGCTACAAGGGGCAAGATACGAGTTCCTTGTTATTGGTAATGGGTTACAAGCCACGATACACAAGATACGAGTTCCGGGTTATGAGTAGCGAGTTGTAAGCCTCGACTCCGTTCCGGGTTATCCGTTACGCGTTACGAGTTCCGAGATCTGAGTTTCGCGTCAAGAGATACCAGATGCGAGTTTTCACCTATAGGTAACTAGTTACGAGCTACTAGATCCGAGTTTTGAGTTGCGGGTTACCATGTACTAGTTACGAATCACGACTTACGATCTACAAAGTACTAGATACGAGTTACGAGATACAAGATGCAAGTTCCCACTTATCGTAACGAGTTACGAGCTACGAGACACAAGATACGAGTTCCAGGTGATCGGTAATGAGTTACGAGCTACTAGATACAGCATACGAGTTCCGAGTTATGAGTAACGAGTTACGAGTCACGAAATACGCTTTACAAGGTAAGATATACGAGATACAAGCTCCAAGTTATCGGTAACACGTAACGAGTTCCAAGTTCTGAGTTATGTGTCACTAGACATAAGTTGAGAGTTCCCACTTATCGGAAACGATTTACGAGCTACGAGAGGCAAGATAAGAGTTCATTGTTATTGGTAATGGGTTACAAGCCATGATACACAAGAAACGAGTTCCGTGTTATCCGTTACGCGTTACAAGTTCCAAGTTCTAAGTTTCGCGTCACGAGATACAAGATGCGAGTTTTCACCTATAGGTAACTAGTTACGAACTACTAGATCTAGGATACGAGTTCGAGGTTATGGTCATTGATTTACAAGATCCGAAATCAAGATTCGAGTTTCGAGCTATGGGCAACTCTTCAGACTTCCGAGTCCTGAGTTACGCGTCACGAGATACAAGAAGCGAGTTCCCATCTATCGGTAACGATTTACGAGCTACGAGATGCAAGATACGAGTTCCAGGTTATCGGTAATGGATTACAAGTTACGATATATATGACGAGTTCCGAGTTATTGGTAGCGAGTTACAAGGTATAGAATATAAGGTACATGCTCCGAGTTATCGGTAACGCGTTACGAGATCCGAGTTCTGATTTACACGTCACGAGATACAAGATGCGAGTTCCCACTTATTGGTAACGAGTTACGAGATACGAAAGGCAAGATACGAGTTCCTTGTTATTGGTAATGGGTTACAATCTACGATACACAAGATACGAGTTCCGGGTAATCAGTAATGAGTTACGAGCTACTATATACAAGAAGCGAGTTCACATCTATCGGTAACGATTTACGAGCTACGAGATGCATGATACGAATTCCTGGTTATTGGTAGCGAGTTACAAGGTAAGAGATACAACATACATGCTCCGAGTTCCTACCTATCGGTAACGATTTACGAGCTACGTGAGGCAAGATACTAGATCCTTGTTATTGGTAATGTGTTACAAGCTACGATACACAGGATACGAGTTCCGGGTTATGAGTAGCGAGCTATAAGCTGCGATTTACGACTTACGAGTTTCGAGTTTCGACTTTCGAGTTTCGAGTTGCGAGTTACGATATACGAGTTACGAGTTACGAATTACGACTTACGATCTACGAGTTACGAGATACAAGTTGCGAGTTCCTACTTATCGTAAAGAGTTACGAGCTACGAGACAAAAGATACAAGTTCCAGGTAATCAGTAATGAGTTACGAGCTACTAGATACAAGATACAAGCTCCGAGTTATCGGTCACACGTTACGAGTTCCCAGTTCTGAGTTTCGCGTCATGAGATACAAGATGCGAGTTTCCACCTATCCGTAACGAGTTACGAACTTCTAGATCTAGATACAAGATATGTATTCCGAGTTATGGGTAACGAGTTACGAGTTACAGTATACGAGTTCCCGAGTTATTGGTTCGCGTTACGAGTTCCAAGTTCTGAGTTTCGCGTCATGAGATACAAGTTGCGAGTTCCCACTTATCGGTAACGATTTACTAGCTACGAGAGGCACGATACGAGTTCCTTGTTATTGGTAATGGGTTACAAGCTACGATACACATATTACGAGTTCCGTGTTCTGAGTTTCGCGTCATGAGATACAAGATGCGAGTTTCCACCTATCGGTAACGAGTTAGGAACTTCTAGATCTAGGATACGACTTCGAGGTTATCATCATTGATTTTCAAGATCTGAAATCAAGATTCGAGTTCCAAGTTATGGGCAACAGGATACGGGTAACGAGATGCAAGATAAGAGTTCCAGGATATTGGTAATGGTTTACAAGCTACGATATATAAGATACGACTTACGGGTTATGGGTAACGAGTTACGAGTTACTAGTCATAAGATACGAGCTCCAAGTTATCGGTAACGCGTTACTAGTCCGAGTTCTGAGTTACACGTCACGATACAAGATGCGAGCTCACACTTATTGGTAACGAGTTAGGATCTTCAAGATCTAGGATACGAGTTCCGAGCAATGGGTAACGAGTTACGAGCTACCAGTTGAGAGTCCCACTTATCGGAAACGATTTACGATCTACGAGAGGCAAGATACAAGATCCTTGTTATTGGTAATGTATTACAAGCTACGATACACAATATACGAGTTCCAGGCTATGAGTAGCGAGTTATAAGCTGCTATTTACGAGTTACGAGTTAAGAGTTTGGAGTTACGAGTTTCGAGTGACGAGTTTCGAGTTACGAGTTTCGAGTTGCGGGTTACCATGTACGAGTTACGAGTTACGAATTACGACTTACGATCTACAAGGTACTAGATACGAGCTACGAGACACAAGATACGAGTTCCAGGTGATCAGTAATGAGTTACGAGCTACTAGATACAAGATACGAGTTCCGAGTTATGGGTAACGAGTTACGAGTCACGAGTTACGCTTTACATGGTAAGGTATACAAGATACAAGCTCCAAGTTATCGGTAACACGTTACGAGTTCCAAGTTCTGAGTTATGCGTCACGAGATATAAGTGGGGAGTTCCCACTTATCGGAAACGATTTACGAGCTACAAGGGGCAAGATACGAGTTCCTTGTTATTGGTAATGGGTTACAAGCCACGACACACAAGTTACAAGTTCCGGGTTATCCGTTACGCATTACGAGTTCCGAGATCTGTTTCGCGTCAAGAGATACAAGATGCGAGTTTTCACCTATAGGTAACTAGTTACGAACTACTAGATCTAGGATACGAGTTCGAGGTTATCGTCATTGATTTACAAGATCCGAGATCAAGATTCGAGTTCCGAGTTATGGGCAACACTTTCGAGTTCCGAGTCCTGAGTTACACGTCACGAGATACAAGATGCGAGTTCCCATCAATCGGTAACGATTCACGAGCTTCGAGATGCAAGATACGAGTTCCAGGTTATCGGTAATGGATTACAAGTTACGATATATATGACGAGTTCCGAGTTATTGGTAGCGAGTTACAAGGTAAAGAATATAAGATACATGCTCCGAGTTATCGGTAACGCGTTACGAGATCCAAGTTCTGATTTACACGTCACGAGATACAAGATGCGAGTTCCCACTTATTGGTAACGAGTTACGAGATACGAAAGGCAAGATACGAGTTCCTTGTTATTGGTAATGGGTTACAATCTACGATACACAAGATACGAGTTGCGGGTAATCAGTAATGAGTTACGAGCTACTATATACAAGATGCGAGTTCACATCTATCGGTAACGATTTACGAGCTACGAGATGCATGATACGAATTCCTGGTTATTGGTAGCGAGTTACAAGGTAAGAGATACAACATACATGCTCCGAGTTATCGGTAACGCGTTACGAGTTCCAAGTTCTGAGTTAAGCGTCACTAGATAAAAGTTGCGAGTTCCTACCTATCGGTAACGATTTACGAGCTACGTGAGGCAAGATACTGGATCCTTGTTATTGGTAATGTGTTACAAGCTACGATACACAAGATACGAGTTCCGGGTTATGAGTAGCTAGCTATAAGCTGCGATTTACGACTTACGAGTTTCGGGTTGCGAGTTACCATATACGAGTTACGAGTAACAAATTACGACTTACGATCTACGAGGTACTAGTTACGAGTTACGAGATACAAGATGCAAGTTCCTACTTATCGTAACGAGTTACGAGCTACGAGACACAAGATACGAGTTCCAGGTAATCAGTAATGAGTTACGAGCTACTAGATACAAGATACGCGGTCCGAGTTATGAGTAATGAGTTACGAGTTACAGTATACGAGTTCCCGAGTTATTGGTTCGCGTTACGAGTTTCAAGTACTGAGTTTCGCGTCATGAGATACAAGATGCGAGTTTTCACCTACCGGTAACGAGTTACAAACTACTAGATCCAGGATACGAGTTCGTGGCTATCGTCATTGATTTACAAAATCCGAGATCAGGATTCCAGTTCCGAGTTATGGGCAACGAATTATGGGTTACTAGTTACGAGTTACAAGGTAGGTGATACGAGTTACGAGTTACAAGTTACAAGATATAATCTCCGAGTTATCGGTGACGCGTAACGAGTTCCGAGTTCTGAGTTATACGTCACGAGACACAAGTCATCGGTAACGATTTATGAGCTACGAGATACAAGCTGCGAGTTCCTACTCATCGTAAAGAGTTACGAGCTACGAGACACAAGATACGAGTTCCAGGTAATCAGTAATGAGTTACGGACTACTAGATACAAGTAGCGAGCTCCGAGTTATCGGTTACACGTTACACGAGTTCCGAGTTCTGAGTTTCGCGTCATGAGATACAAGATGCGAGTTTCCACTTATTGGTAACGAGTTACGATCTTCAAGATCTAGGATTCGAGTTCCAGGTTATCGGCAATGATTTGCGAGATCCGAGATAGAAGATACGAGTTCCAAGCAATAGGTAACGAGTTACGAGCTACGAGTTACGAGTTACAAGGTAAGGGATACAAGATACAAGCTCCAAGTTATCGGTAACGCGTTACGAGTTCCAAGTTCTGAGTTACGCGTAACTAGATAAAAGTTGCGAGTTCCTACCTATCGGTAACGATTTGCGAGCTACAAGAGGCAAGATACAAGATCCTTGTTATTGGTAATGTGTTAAAAGCTACGATACACAAGATACGAGTTCCGGGTTATGAGTAGCGAGTTATAAGCTGCGATTTACGAGTTACGATCTACGAGGTACTAGTTACGAGTTACGAGATACAAGATGCGAGTTCCTACTTATCGTAACGAGTTACGAGACACAAGATACGAGTTACAGGTAATCAGTAATGAGTTACGAGCTACTAGATACAAGATACGTGTTTCGAGTTATGGGTAACGAGTTACGAGTTACAGTATACGATTTCCCGAGTTATTGGTTCGCGTTACGAGTTTCAAGTTCTGAGTTTCGCGTTAAGAGATACAAGATGCGAGTTCCCTCTTATCGGTAACGATTTACGAGCTACCAGAGGCAAGATAAAAGATCCTTGTTATTGGTAATGTGTTACAAGTTACGATACACAAGATACGAGTTCCGGGCTACGAGTAGCGAGTTATAAGCTGCGATTTACGAGTTACGAGTTAAGAGTTTGGAGTTACGAGTTTCGAGTTACGAATTTCGAGTTGCGGGTTACCATGTACGAGTTACGAGTTACGAATTACGACTTACGATCTACAAGGTACTAGATACGAGCTACGAGACACAAGATACGAGTTCCAGGTGATCAGTAATGAGTTACGAGCTACTAGATACAAGATACGAGTTCCGAGTTATGGGTAACGAGTTACGAGTCACGAGTCACGCTTTACAAGGTAAGATATACAAGATACAAGCACCTAGTTAATGGTAACACGTTACGAGTTCCAAGTTCTGAGTTTCGCGTCATGAGATACAAGATGCGAGTTTTCAGCTATCGGTAACGAGTTAAAAACTACTAGATCTAGGATACGAGTTCGTGGCTATCGTCATTGATTTACAGAATCCGAGATCAAGATTCGAGTTCCGAGTTATGGGCAACGAGTTATGGGTTACGAGTTACGAGTTACAAGGTAAGTGATACAAGATACGAGTTACGAGTTATCGGTAACACTTTCGAGTTCCAAGTCCTGAGTTATGCGTCACGAGATACAAGATGCGAGTTCTCATCTATCGGTAACGTTTTACGAGCTACGAGATGCAAGATACGAGTTCCAGGTTATCGGTAATGGATTACAAGTTACGATATATATGATACGAGTTCCGAGTTATTGGTAGCGAGTTACAAAGTGAAAGATATAAGATACATGCTCCGAGTTATCGGTAACGTGTTACGAGTTCCAAGTTCTGAGTTACGCGTCACTAGATACAAGTTGCGAGTTCCCTCTTATCAGTAACGATTTACGAGCTACGAGAGGCAAGATACGTGTTCCTTGTTAAAGGTAATGGGTTACAAGCTACGAGTTCCTGGTTATGAGTAGCGAGTTATAAGCTGCGATTTACGAGTTACGAGTTGCGAGTTACCATATACGAGTTACGAGTAACGAATTACGACTTACGATCTACGAGGTACTAGTTACGAGTTACGAGATACAAGATGCGAGTTCCTACTTATCGTAACGAGTTACGAGCTACGAGACACAAGATACGAGTTCCAGGTAATCAGTAATGAGTTACGAGCTACTAGATACAAGATATGTGTTCCGAGTTATGGGTAACGAGTTACAAGTTACAGTATACGAGTTCCCGAGTTATTGGTTCGCGTTACGAGTTCCAAGTTCTGAGTTTCGCGTCATGAGATACAAGATGCGAGTTTTCACCAATCGGTAACGAGTAACGAACTACTAGATCTAGGATACGAGTTCGAGGTTATCGTCATTGATTTACAAGATCCGAGATCAAGATTCGAGTTCCGAGTTATGGGCAACGAGTTACGGGTTACGAGTTACGAGGTAAGTGATACAAGATACGTGCTCCGGGTTATCGGTAACACTTACACGTTCCGAGTCCTGAGTTACGCGTCACGAGATACAAGATGCGAGTTCCCATTTATGGATAACGATTTACGAGCTACGAGATGCTAGATACGAGTACCAGGTTATCGGTAATGGTTTACAAGTTACGATATATAAGATACGAGTTCTGAGGTATGGGTAACGAGTTACGAGTTACAAGTTACAAGATATAATCTCCGAGTTATCGGAGACGCGTAACGAGTTCCGAGTTCTGAGTTACACGTCCCGAGACACAAGTTGCGAGTTCCCACTCATCGGTAACGATTTATGAGCTACGAGATACAAGATGCGAGTTTCTACTTATCGTAAAGAGTTACGAGCTACGAGACACAAGATACGAGTTCCAGGTAATCAGTAATGAGTTACGGACTACTAGATACAAGATGCGAGCTCGGAGTTATCGGTTACACGTTACGAGTTCCGAGTTCTAAGTTTCGCGTCATGAGATACAAGATGCGAGTTTCCACTTATTGGTAACGAGTTACGATCTTCAAGATCTAGGATACGAGTTCCAGTTTATCGGAAATGATTTGCGAGATCCGAGATAGAAGATACGAGTTCCGAGCAATGGGTAACGAGTTACGAGCTACGAGTTACGAGTTACAAGGTAAGGGATACAAGATACAAGCTCCAAGTTATCGGTAACGCGTTACGAGTTCCAAGTTCTGAGTCACGCGTCACGAGGTACACGTTGCGAGTCCCACTTATCGGTAACGATTTACGAGCTACGAGAGGCAAGATACAAGATCCTTGTAATAACAAGGACCAATAGGTAATGTGTTACAAGCAACGATACACAAGATACGAGTTCCGGGTTATGAGTAGCGAGTTATAAGCTGCGATTTACGAGTTACGAGTTTCGAATTACGAGTTTCGAGTTGCGAGTTGCCATATACGAGTTACGAGTAACGAATTACGAATCAAGATCTACGAGGTACTAGTTACGAGTTACGAGACACAAGATACGAGTTCCAGGTAATCAGGAATGAGTTACGAGCTACTAGATACACGATACGTGTTCCGAGTTATGGGTAACGAGTTACGAGTTACAGTATACGAGTTCCCGAGTTATTGGTTCGCGTTACGAGTTCCAAGTTCTGAGTTACGCTTCACTAGATAAAAGTTGCGAGTTCCTACCTATCGGTAACGATTTACGAGCTACGAGAGGCAACATACAAGATCCTTGTTATTGGTAATGTGTTACAAGCTACGATACACAAGATACGAGTTCCGGGTTATGAGTAGCGAGTTATAAGCTGCGATTTACGAGTTACGAGTTTCGAATTACGAGTTTCGAGTTGCGAGTTACCATATACGAGTTACAAGTAACGAATTACGACTTACGATCTACGAGGTACTAGTTGCGAGCTACGAGACACAAGATACGAGTTCCAGGTAATCAGTAATGAGTTATTAGCTACTAGATACAAGATATGTGTTCCGAGTTACAGTATACGAGTTCCCGAGTTATTGGTTCGCGTTACGAGTTCCAAGTTCTGAGTTTCGCGTCATGAGATACAAGATGCGAGTTTTCACCTATCGGTAACGAGTAACGAACAACTAGATCTAGGATACAAGTTCGAGGTTATCGTCGTTGATTTACAAGATCCGAGGTCAAGACACGAGTTCCGAGTTATGGGCAACGAGTTATGGAATACGAGTTACGAGTTACAAGGTAAGTGATACAAGATACGAGTTACGAGTTATCGGTAACACTTTCGAGTTCCAAGTCCTGAGTTACGCGTCACGAGATGCAAGATACAAGTTCCAGGTTATCGGTAATGGATTACAAGTTACGATATATATGATACGAGTTCCGAGTTATTGGTAGCGAGTTACAAGGTAAGAGATATAAGATGCATGCTCTGAGTTATCGGTAACGCGTTACGAGTTCCAAGTTCTGAGTTACGCGTCACTAGATATAAGTTGCGAGTTCCCTCTTATCGGTAACGATTTACGAGCTACGAGAGGCAAGATAAAAGATCCTTGTTATTGGTAATGTGTTACAAGCTACGATACACAATATACGAGTTCCGGGCTATGAGTAGCGAGTTATAAGCTGTGATTTATGAGTTACGAGTTAAGAGTTTGGAGTTACGAGTTTCGAGTTACGAGTTTCGAGTTACGAGTTTCGTGTTACGAGTTTCGAGTTACGAGTTACGAGTTACGAATTACGACTTACGATCTACAAGGTACTAGATACGAGCTACGAGACACAAGCTACGAGTTCCAGGTGATCAGTAATGAGTTACGAGCTACTAGATTCAAGATACGAGTTCCGAGTTATGGGTAACGAGTTACGAGTCACGAGTTACGCTTTAAAAGGTAAGATATACAAGATAGAAGCTCCAAGTTACCGGTAACACGTTACGAGTTCCAAGTTCTGAGTTATGCGTCACGAGATATGAGTTGGGAGTTCCCACTTATCGGAAACGATTTACGAGCTACAAGGGGCAAGATACGAGTTCCTTGTTATTGGTAATGGGTTACAAGCCACGATACACAAGATACGAGTTCCGGGTTATGAGTAGCGAGTTGTAAGCCTCGACTCCGTTCCGGGTTATCCGTTACGCGTTACGAGTTCCGAGATCTGAGTTTCGCGTCAAGAGATACCAGATGCGAGTTTTCACCTATAGGTAACTAGTTACGAGCTACTAGATCCGAGTTTTGAGTTGCGGGTTACCATGTACTAGTTACGAATCACGACTTACGATCTACAAAGTACTAGATACGAGTTACGAGATACAAGATGCAAGTTCCCACTTATCGTAACGAGTTACGAGCTACGAGACACAAGATACGAGTTCCAGGTGATCGGTAATGAGTTACGAGCTACTAGATACAGCATACGAGTTCCGAGTTATGAGTAACGAGTTACGAGTCACGAAATACGCTTTACAAGGTAAGATATACGAGATACAAGCTCCAAGTTATCGGTAACACGTAACGAGTTCCAAGTTCTGAGTTATGTGTCACTAGACATAAGTTGAGAGTTCCCACTTATCGGAAACGATTTACGAGCTACGAGAGGCAAGATAAGAGTTCATTGTTATTGGTAATGGGTTACAAGCCATGATACACAAGAAACGAGTTCCGTGTTATCCGTTACGCGTTACAAGTTCCAAGTTCTAAGTTTCGCGTCACGAGATACAAGATGCGAGTTTTCACCTATAGGTAACTAGTTACGAACTACTAGATCTAGGATACGAGTTCGAGGTTATGGTCATTGATTTACAAGATCCGAAATCAAGATTCGAGTTTCGAGCTATGGGCAACTCTTCAGACTTCCGAGTCCTGAGTTACGCGTCACGAGATACAAGAAGCGAGTTCCCATCTATCGGTAACGATTTACGAGCTACGAGATGCAAGATACGAGTTCCAGGTTATCGGTAATGGATTACAAGTTACGATATATATGACGAGTTCCGAGTTATTGGTAGCGAGTTACAAGGTATAGAATATAAGGTACATGCTCCGAGTTATCGGTAACGCGTTACGAGATCCGAGTTCTGATTTACACGTCACGAGATACAAGATGCGAGTTCCCACTTATTGGTAACGAGTTACGAGATACGAAAGGCAAGATACGAGTTCCTTGTTATTGGTAATGGGTTACAATCTACGATACACAAGATACGAGTTCCGGGTAATCAGTAATGAGTTACGAGCTACTATATACAAGATGCGAGTTCACATCTATCGGTAACGATTTACGAGCTACGAGATGCATGATACGAATTCCTGGTTATTGGTAGCGAGTTACAAGGTAAGAGATACAACATACATGCTCCGAGTTCCTACCTATCGGTAACGATTTACGAGCTACGTGAGGCAAGATACTAGATCCTTGTTATTGGTAATGTGTTACAAGCTACGATACACAGGATACGAGTTCCGGGTTATGAGTAGCGAGCTATAAGCTGCGATTTACGACTTACGAGTTTCGAGTTTCGACTTTCGAGTTTCGAGTTGCGAGTTACGATATACGAGTTACGAGTTACGAATTACGACTTACGATCTACGAGTTACGAGATACAAGTTGCGAGTTCCTACTTATCGTAAAGAGTTACGAGCTACGAGACAAAAGATACAAGTTCCAGGTAATCAGTAATGAGTTACGAGCTACTAGATACAAGATACAAGCTCCGAGTTATCGGTCACACGTTACGAGTTCCCAGTTCTGAGTTTCGCGTCATGAGATACAAGATGCGAGTTTCCACCTATCCGTAACGAGTTACGAACTTCTAGATCTAGATACAAGATATGTATTCCGAGTTATGGGTAACGAGTTACGAGTTACAGTATACGAGTTCCCGAGTTATTGGTTCGCGTTACGAGTTCCAAGTTCTGAGTTTCGCGTCATGAGATACAAGTTGCGAGTTCCCACTTATCGGTAACGATTTACTAGCTACGAGAGGCACGATACGAGTTCCTTGTTATGAGTTCCTTGTTATTGGTAATGGGTTACAAGCTACGATACACATATTACGAGTTCCGTGTTCTGAGTTTCGCGTCATGAGATACAAGATGCGAGTTTCCACCTATCGGTAACGAGTTAGGAACTTCTAGATCTAGGATACGACTTCGAGGTTATCATCATTGATTTTCAAGATCTGAAATCAAGATTCGAGTTCCAAGTTATGGGCAACAGGATACGGGTAACGAGATGCAAGATAAGAGTTCCAGGATATTGGTAATGGTTTACAAGCTACGATATATAAGATACGACTTACGGGTTATGGGTAACGAGTTACGAGTTACTAGTCATAAGATACGAGCTCCAAGTTATCGGTAACGCGTTACTAGTCCGAGTTCTGAGTTACACGTCACGATACAAGATGCGAGCTCACACTTATTGGTAACGAGTTAGGATCTTCAAGATCTAGGATACGAGTTCCGAGCAATGGGTAACGAGTTACGAGCTACGAGATGCAAGATACGAGTTCCAGGTTATCGGTAATGGTTTACAAGTTACGATATATAAGATACGAGTTCCGAGTTATGGGTAACTAGTTACGAGTTACGCGTTACGAGTTACAAGATACGAGCTCCGAGCTATCGGTAACGCGTTACTAGTTCCGAGTTCTGAGTTACGCGTCACGAGATACAAGATGCGAGTTCCCATTTATCGGTAACGATTTACGAGCTACGGGAGGCAAGATACGAGTTCCTTGTTATTGGTAATGGGTTACAAGCTACTTTACACAAGATACGAGTTCCGGGTTATGAGTAGCGAGTTGTAAGCCTTGATTCACGAGTTACGAGTTACGAGTTACGAGTTACGAGTTACGAGTTACGAGTTACGAGTTACGAGTTACGAGTTACGAGTTACGAGTTACGAGTTACGAGTTACGAGTTACGAGTTACGAGTTACGAGTTACGAGTTACGAGTTACGAGTTACGAGTTACGAGTTACGAGTTACGAGTTACGAGTTACGAGTTACGAGTTACGAGTTACGAGTTACGAGTTACGAGTTACGAGTTACGAGTTACGAGTTACGAGTTACGAGTTACGAGTTACGAGTTACGAGTTACGAGTTACGAGTTACGAGTTACGAGTTACGAGTTACGAGTTACGAGTTACGAGTTACGAGTTACGAGTTACGAGTTACGAGTTACGAGTTACGAGTTACGAGTTACGAGTTACGAGTTACGAGTTACGAGTTACGAGTTACGAGTTACGAGTTACGAGTTACGAGTTACGAGTTACGAGTTACGAGTTACGAGTTACGAGTTACGAGTTACGAGTTACGAGTTACGAGTTACGAGTTACGAGTTACGAGTTACGAGTTACGAGTTACGAGTTACGAATTACGAGTTACGAGTTACGAGTTACGAGTTACGAGTTACGAGTTACGAGTTACGAGTTACGAGTTACGAGTTACGAGTTACGAGTTACGAGTTACGAGTTACGAGTTACGAGTTACGAGTTACGAGTTACGAGTTACGAGTTACGAGTTACGAGTTACGAGTTACGAGTTACGAGTTACGAGTTACGAGTTACGAGTTACGAGTTACGAGTTACGAGTTACGAGTTACGAGTTACGAGTTACGAGTTACGAGTTACGAGTTACGAGTTACGAGTTACGAGTTACGAGTTACGAGTTACGAGTTACGAGTTACGAGTTACGAGTTACGAGTTACGAGTTACGAGTTACGAGTTACGAGTTACGAGTTACGAGTTACGAGTTACGAGTTACGAGTTACGAGTTACGAGTTACGAGTTACGAGTTACGAGTTACGAGTTACGAGTTACGAGTTACGAGTTACGAGTTACGAGTTACGAGTTACGAGTTACGAGTTACGAGTTACGAGTTACGAGTTACGAGTTACGAGTTACGAGTTACGAGTTACGAGTTACGAGTTACGAGTTACGAGTTACGAGTTACGAGTTACGAGTTACGAGTTACGAGTTACGAGTTACGAGTTACGAGTTACGAGTTACGAGTTACGAGTTACGAGTTACGAGTTACGAGTTACGAGTTACGAGTTACGAGTTACGAGTTACGAGTTACGAGTTACGAGTTACGAGTTACGAGTTACGAGTTACGAGTTACGAGTTACGAGTTACGAGTTACGAGTTACGAGTTACGAGTTACGAGTTACGAGTTACGAGTTACGAGTTACGAGTTACGAGTTACGAGTTACGAGTTACGAGTTACGAGTTACGAGTTACGAGTTACGAGTTACGAGTTACGAGTTACGAGTTACGAGTTACGAGTTACGAGTTACGAGTTACGAGTTACGAGTTACGAGTTACGAGTTACGAGTTACGAGTTACGAGTTACGAGTTACGAGTTACGAGTTACGAGTTACGAGTTACGAGTTACGAGTTACGAGTTACGAGTTACGAGTTACGAGTTACGAGTTACGAGTTACGAGTTACGAGTTACGAGTTACGAGTTACGAGTTACGAGTTACGAGTTACGAGTTACGAGTTACGAGTTACGAGTTACGAGTTACGAGTTACGAGTTACGAGTTACGAGTTACGAGTTACGAGTTACGAGTTACGAGTTACGAGTTACGAGTTACGAGTTACGAGTTACGAGTTACGAGTTACGAGTTACGAGTTACGAGTTACGAGTTACGAGTTACGAGTTACGAGTTACGAGTTACGAGTTACGAGTTACGAGTTACGAGTTACGAGTTACGAGTTACGAGTTACGAGTTACGAGTTACGAGTTACGAGTTACGAGTTACGAGTTACGAGTTACGAGTTACGAGTTACGAGTTACGAGTTACGAGTTACGAGTTACGAGTTACGAGTTACGAGTTACGAGTTACGAGTTACGAGTTACGAGTTACGAGTTACGAGTTACGAGTTACGAGTTACGAGTTACGAGTTACGAGTTACGAGTTACGAGTTACGAGTTACGAGTTACGAGTTACGAGTTACGAGTTACGAGTTACGAGTTACGAGTTACGAGTTACGAGTTACGAGTTACGAGTTACGAGTTACGAGTTACGAGTTACGAGTTACGAGTTACGAGTTACGAGTTACGAGTTACGAGTTACGAGTTACGAGTTACGAGTTACGAGTTACGAGTTACGAGTTACGAGTTACGAGTTACGAGTTACGAGTTACGAGTTACGAGTTACGAGTTACGAGTTACGAGTTACGAGTTACGAGTTACGAGTTACGAGTTACGAGTTACGAGTTACGAGTTACGAGTTACGAGTTACGAGTTACGAGTTACGAGTTACGAGTTACGAGTTACGAGTTACGAGTTACGAGTTACGAGTTACGAGTTACGAGTTACGAGTTACGAGTTACGAGTTACGAGTTACGAGTTACGAGTTACGAGTTACGAGTTACGAGTTACGAGTTACGAGTTACGAGTTACGAGTTACGAGTTACGAGTTACGAGTTACGAGTTACGAGTTACGAGTTACGAGTTACGAGTTACGAGTTACGCGTTACGAGTTTCGAGTTTCGAGTTGCGAGTTACGATATACGAGTTACGGGTTACGAATTACGACTTACGATCTACGAGGTACTAGTTACGAGTTACAAGATACAATTTGCGATTTCCTACTTATCGTAAAGAGTTACGAGCTACGAGACACAAGATACGAGTTCCAGGTAATCAGTAATGAGTTACGAGCTACTAGATGCACGATACGTGTTCCGAGTTATGGGTAACGAGTTACGAGTTACAGAATACGAGTTCCCGAGTTATTGGTTCGCGTTACGAGTTCCAAGTTCTGAGTTACGCGTCACTAGATAAAAGTTGCGAGTTCCTACCTATCGGAAACGATTTACGAGCTACGAGAGGCAAGATACAAGATCCTTGTTATTGGTAATGTGTTACAAGCCACGATACACAAGGTACAAGTTCCGGGTTATCGGTTACGCGTTACGAGTTCCGAGATCTGAGTTTCGCGTCAAGAGGTACAAGATGCGAGTTTTCACCTATAGGTAACTAGTTACGAACTACTAGATCTAGGATACGAGTTCGAGGTTATCGTCTATGATTTACAAGATCCGAGATCAAGATTCGAGTTCCGAGTTATGGGCAACACTTTCGAGTTCCGAGTCCTGAGTTACGCGTCACGAGATACAAGTTGCGAGTTCCCACTCATCGGTAACGATTTAAGAGCTACGAGAGGCAAGATACGAGTTCCTTGTTATTGGTAATGGGTTACAAGCTACGATACACATGTTACGAGTTACGGGTTATGGGTAACGTGTTACGAGTTACTAGTTACATGATACGAGCTCCGAGTTATCGGTAACGCGTTACTAGTTCCGAGTTCTGAGTTACACGTCACAAGATACAAGATGCGAGCTGCCACTTATTGCTAACGAGTTAGGATGTTCAAGATCTAGTATACGAATTCCAGGTTATCGGCAATGATTTGTGAGATCCGAGATAGAAGATACGAGTTCCGAGTAATGGGTAACGAGTTACGAGTTACGAGTTACAAGGTAAGAGATACAAGATACAAGCTCGAAGTTTTTTGGTAACGCGTTACGAGTTCCAAGTTCCGAGTTACGCGTCACGAGATACAAGTTACGAGTTCCCACTTATCAGTAACGATTTACGAGCTACAAGAGGCAAGATACGAGTTCCTTGTTATTAGTAATGGGTTACAAGCAACGATACACAAAATACGAGTTCCTGGTTATGAGTAGCGCGCTATAAGCTGCGATTTACGAGTTACGAGTTGCGAGTTACGATATACGAGTTACGAGTAACAAATTACGACTTACGATCTACGAGGTACTAGTTACGAGTTACGAGATACAAGATGCGAGTTCCTACTTATCGTAACGAGTTACGAGCTACGAGACACAAGATACGAGTTCCAGGTAATCAGTAATGAGTGACGAGCTACTAGATACAAGATATGTGTTCCGAGTTATGGGTAACGAGTTACGAGTTACAGTATACGAGTTCCCGAGTTATTGGTTCGCGTTACGAGTTCCAAGTTCTGAGTTTCGCGTCATGAGATACAAGATGCGAGTTTTCACCTATCGGTAACGATTTACGAGTTACAAGGTAAGGGATACAAGATACAAACTCCAAGTTTTCGGTAACGCGTTACGAATTCCAAGTTCTGAGTTACGCGTCACTAGATACAAGTTGCGAGTTCCCTCTTATCGGTAACGATTTACGAGCTACGAGAGGCAAGATAAAAGATCCTTGTTATTGGTAATGTGTTACAAGCTACGATACACAAGATACGAGTTCCGGACTATGAGTAGCGAGTTATAAGCTGCGATTTACGAGTTACGAGTTAAGAGTTTGGAGTTACGAGTTTCGAGTTGCTGGTTACCATGTACGAGTTACGAGTTACGAATTACGACTTACGATCTACAAGGTACTAGATACGAGCTACGAGACACAAGATACGAGTTCCAGGTGATCAGTAATGAGTTACGAGCTACTAGATACTAGATACGAGTTCCGAGTTATGGGTAACGAGTTACGAGTCACGAGTTACGCTTTACAAGGTAAGATATACAAGATACAAGCTCCAAGTTATCGGTAACACGTTACGAGTTCCAAGTTCTGCTTTTCGCGTCAAGAGATACAAGATGCGAGTTTTCACTTATCGGTAACGAGTTACAAACTACTAGATCTAGGTTACGAACTCGTGGCTATCGTCATTGATTTACAAAATCCGAGATCAAGATTCGAGTTCCGAGATATGGGCAACGAGTTATGGGTTACCAGTTATGGGTTACGAGTTACGAGTTACAAGGTAAATGATACAAGAAACGAGTTACGAGTTTGGAGTTACGAGTTACGAGTTACAAGGTAAATGATACGAGATACGAGTTACGAGTTTGGAGTTACGAGTTTCGAGTTACGACTTTCGAGTTCCGAGTCCTGAGTTATGCGTCACGAGATACAAGATGCGAGTTCCCATCTATCGGTAACGATTTACGAGCTACGAGAGGCAAGATACGTGTTCCTTGTTAAAGGTAATGGGTTACAAGCTACGATACACAAGATACGAGTTCCTGGTTATGAGTAGCGAGTTTCACGAGTTACGAGTTACGAGTTACGAGTTACGAGTTAACAAGTTACGAGTTACGAGTTACGAGTTACGAGTTTCGAGTTTCGAGTTGCGAGTTACGATACAAGAGTTACGAGTTACGAATTACGACTTACGATCTACGAGGTACTAGTTACGAGTTACGGGATACAAGTTGCGAGTTCCTACTTATCGTAAAGAGTTACGAGGTACGAGACACAAGATACGAGTTCCAGATAATCAGTAATGAGTTACGAGCTACTGGATATAGGATACGAGCTCCGAGTTATCGGTCACACGTTACGAGTTCCGAGTTCTGAGTTTCGCGTCATGAGATACAAGATGCGAGTTTCCACCTATCGGTAACGAGTTACGAACTTCTAGATCTAGGATACGAGTTCGAGGTTATCATCATTGATTTTCAAGATCTGAGATCAAGATTCTAGTTCCAAGTTATGGGCAACACTTTCGAGTTCCGAGTCATGAGTTACGCGTCACGAGATACAAGATGCGAGTTCCCATCTATCGGTAACGATTCACGAGCTACGAGATGCAAGATACGAGTTCCAGGTTAACGGTAATGGATTACAAGTTACGATATATATGATACGAGTTCTGAGTTATTGGTAATGGGTTACAAGCTACGATACGAAAGATACGAGTGCCTGGTTATGAGTAGCGAGTTATAAGCTGCGATTTACGAGTTACGAGTTGCGAGTTACGATATACGAGTTACGAGTAACGAATTACGACTTACAATCTACGAGGTTCTAGTTACGAGTTACGAGATACAAGATGCGAGTTCCTACTTATCGTAACGAGTTACGAGCTACGAGACACAAGATACGAGTTCCAGGTAATCAGTAATGAGTTACGAGCTACTAGATACAAGATATGTGTTTCGAGTTATGGGTAACGAGTTACGAGTTACAGTATACGAGTTCCCGAGTTATTGGTTCGCGTTACGAGTTCCAAGTTCTGAGTTTCGCGTCATGAAATACAGGATGCGAGTTTTCACCTATCGGTAACGAGTAACAAACTACTAGATCTAGGATACGAGTTCGAGGTTTTCGTCATTGATTTACAAGATCCGAGATCAAGATTCGATTTCCCAGTTATGGGCAACGAGTTACGGGTTAGGAGTTACGAGGTAAGTGATACAAGATACGAGCTCCGGGTTATCGGTAACAATTACACGTTCCGAGTCCTGAGTTACGCGTCACGAGATACAAGATGCGAGTTCCCATTTATCGATAACGATTTACGAGCTACGAGATGCTAGATACGAGTTCCAGGTTATCGGTAGTGGTTTACAAGTTACGATATATAAGGTACGAGTTCCGAGTTATGGGTAACGAGTTACGAGTTACGAGTTACGAGTTACAAGATACGAGCTCCGAGCTATCGGTACCGCGTTACTAGTTCCAAGTTCTGAGTTACGCGTACGAGACACAAGTTGCGAGTTCCCACTCATCGGTAAGATTTATGAGCTACGAGATACAAGATGCGAGTTCCTACTTATCGTAAAGAGTTACGAGCTACGGGACACAAGATACGAGTTCCAGGTAATCAGTAATGAGTCACGGACTACTAGATACAAGATGCGAGCTCCGAGTTCCGAGTTCTGAATTTCGCGTCATGAGATACAAGATGCGAGTTTCCACTTATTGGTAACGAGTTACGATCTTCAAGATCTAGGATACGAGTTCCAGGTTATCGGCAATGAATTGCGAGATCCGAGATAGAAGATACGAGTTCCGAGCAATGGGTAACGAGTTACGAGCTACGAGTTACGAGTTACAAGGTAAGGGATACAAGATACAAGCTCCCAGTTATCGGTAACGCGTTACGAGTTCCAAGATCTGAGTCACGCGTCACGAGATACAAGTTGCGAGTCCCACTTATCGGTAACGATTTACGAGCTACGATAGGCAAGATACAAGATCCTTGTTATTGGTAATGTGTTACAAGCTACGATACACAAGATACGAGTTCCGGGTTATGAGTAGCGAGTTATAAGCTGCGATTTACGAGTTACGAGTTTCGAATTACGAGTTTCGAGTTGCGAGCTACCATATACGAGTTACGAGTAACGAATTACGACTTACGATCTACGAGGTACTAGTTACGAGTTACGAGATAAAAGATGCGAGTTCCTACATATCGTACCGAGTTACGAGCTACGAGACACAAGATACGAGTTCCAGGTAATCAGTAATGAGTTACGAGCTACTAGATACAAGATACGTGTTCCGAGTTATGGGTAACGAGTTACGAGTTACAGTATACGAGTTCCCGAGCTATTGGTTCACGTTACGAGTTCCAAGTTCTGAGTTACGCGTCACTAGATAAAAGTTACGAGTTCCTACCTATCGGTTACGATTTACGAGCTACGAGAGGCAAGATACAAGGTCCTTATTATTGGTAATTTGTTACAAGCTACGATACACAAGATACGAGTTCCGGGTTATGAGTAGCGAGTTATAAGCTGCGATTTACGAGTTACGAATTTCGAATTACGAGTTTCGAGTTGCGAGTTACCATATACGAGTTACGAGTAACGAATTACGACTTACGATCTACGAGGTACTAGTTACGAGCTACGAGACACAAGATACGAGTTCCAGGTAATCAGTAATGAGTTACGAGCTACTAGATACAAGATAGGTGTTCCGAGTTATGGGTAACGAGTTACGAGTTGCAGTATACGAGTTCCCGAGTTATTGGTTCGCGTTACGAGTTCCAAGTTCTGAGTTTCGCGTCATGAGATACAAGATGCGAGTTTTCACCTATCGGTAACGAGTAACGAACTACTAGATCTAGGATACGAGTTCGAGGTCATCGTCATTGATTTACAAGATCCGAGATCAAGACTCGAGTTCCGAGTTATGGGCAACGAGTTATGGGTTACGAGTTACGAGTTACAAGGTAAGTGATACAAGATACGAGTTACGAGTTATCGGTAACACTTTCGAGTTCCAAGTCCTGAGCTACGCGTCACGAGATACAAGATGCGAGTTTCCATCTATCGGTAACGATTTACGAGCTACGAGATGCAAGATACGAGTTCCAGGTTATCGGTAATGGATTACAAGTTACGATATATTTGATACGAGTTCCGAGTTATTGGTAGCGAGTTACAAGGTAAGAGATATAAGATGCATGCTCTGAGTTATCGGTAACGCGTTACTTATCGGAAACGATTTACGAGCTACGAGAGGCAAGATACGAGTTCATTGTAATTGGTAATGGGTTACAAGCCACGATACACAACATACGAGTTCCGTGTTATCCGTTACGCGTTACGAGTTCCAAGTTCTGAGTTTCGCGCCATGAGATACAAGATGCGAGTTTTCACCTATAGGTAACTAGTTACGAACTACTATATCTAGGATACGAGTTCGAGGTTATCGTCATTGATCTACAAGATCCGAAATCAAGATCCGAGTTCCAGGTTATCGGTAATGGATTACAAGTTACGATATATATGATACGAGTTCCGAGTTATTGGTAGCGAGTTACAAGGTAAAGTATATAAGATACATGCTCCGAGTTATCGGTAACGCATTACGAGATCCAAGTTGTGAGTTACGCGTCACGAGATACAAGATGCGAGTTCCCATTTATCGGTAACGATTTACGAGCTGCAAGATACGAGTTCCAGGTTATCGGTAATGGATTCAAGTTACGCTCTATAAGAAACGAGTTCCGAGTTATGGGTAACTAGTTACAAGATACGAGTTACGAGTTATCGGTAACGCGTTACTAGTTCCGAGTACTGATTTACACGTCACGAGATACAAGATGCGAGTTCCCACTTATTGGTAACGAGTTACGAGATATGAAAAGCAAAATACAAGTTCCTTGTTATTGGTAATGTGTTACAAGCTACGATACACAAGATACGAGTTCCAGGTTATGAGTAGCGAGTTATAAGCTGCGATTTACGAGTTTTGAATTACGAGTTTCGAGTTGCGAGTTACCATATACGAGTTACGAGTAACGAATTACGACTTACGATCTACGAGGTACCAGTTACGAGTTACGAGATACAAGATGCGAGTTCCTACTTATCGTAACGAGTTACGAGCTACGAGACACAAGATACGAGTTCCAGGTAATCAGTAATGAGTTACGAGTTATGGGTAACGAGTTACGAGTTACAGTATACGAGTTTCCAAGTTATTGGTTCGCGTTACGAGTTCCAAGTTCTGAGTTTCGCGTCATAAGATACAAGATGCGAGTTTTCAGCTATCGGTAACGAGTTACAACCTACTAGATCTAGGATACGAGTTCGTGGCTATCGTCATTGATTTACAAAATCCGAGATTCGAGTTCCGAGTTATGGGCAACGAGTTACGAGTCACGAGTTACGCTTTACAAGGTAAGATATACAAGATACAAGCTCCAAGTTATCAGTAACACGTTACGAGTTCCAAGTTCTGAGTTTCGCGTCAAGAGATAGAAGATGCGAGTTTTCACCTATAGGTAACTAGTTACGAACTACTAGATCTAGGATACGAGTTCGAGGTTATCGTCATCGATTTACAAGATCCGAGATCAAGATTCGAGTTCCGAGTTATGGGCAACACTTTCGAGTTCCGAGTCCTGAGTTACGCGTCACGAGATACAAGATGCGAGTTCCCATCTATCGGTAACGATTTACGAGCTACGAGATGCAAGATACGGGTTCCAGGTTATCGGTAATGGATTACAAGTTACGATATATATGATACGAGTTCCGAGTTATTGGTCGCGAGTTACAAAGTAAAAGATATAAGATACATGCTCCGAGTTAGCGGTAACGCGTTACGAGTTCCAGGTTCTGAGTTACGCGTCACTAGATACAAGTTGCGAGTTCCCTCTTATCGGTAACGATTTGCGAGCTACGAGAGGAAAGTTAAAAGATTCTTGTTATTGGTAATGTTTTACAAGCTACGATACACAAGATACGAGTTCCGGGTGATCAGTAATGAGTTACGAGCGACTAGATACAAGATAGCTCCGAGTTATCGGTTAAACGTTACGAGTTCCAAGTCCTGAGTTACGCGTCACGAGATACAAGATGCGAGTTCCCATCTATCGGTAACGATTTACGAGCTACGAGATGCAAGATACGAGTTCCAGGTTATACAAGATACGAGTTACGAGTTATCGGTAACACTTTCGAGTTCCAAGTCCTGAGTTACGCGTCACGAGATACAAGATGCGAGTTCCCATCTATCGGTAACGATTTACGAGCTACGAGATGCAAGATACGAGTTCCAGGTTATCGGTAATGGATTACAAGTTACGATATATATGATACGAGTTCCGAGTTATTGGTAGCGAGTTGCAAGGTTAGAGATATAAGATGGATGTGCTGAGTTATCGGTAACGCGTTACGAGTTCCAAGTTCTGAGTTACGCGTAACTAGATAAAAGTTGCGAGTTCCTACCTATCGGTAACGATTTGCGAGCTACGAGAGGCAAGATACAAGATCCTTGTTATTGGTAATGTGTTAAAAGCTACGATACACAAGATACGAGTTCCGGGTTATGAGTAGCGAGTTATAAGCTGCGATTTACGAGTTACGATCTACGAGGTACTAGTTACGAGTTACGAGATACAAGATGCGAGTTCCTACTTATCGTAACGAGTAACGAGCTACGAGACACAAGATACGAGTTACAGGTGATCAGTAATGAGTTACGAGCTACTAGATACAAGATACGTGTTTCGAGTTATGGGTAACGAGTTACGAGTTACAGTATACGAGTTCCCGAGTTACAAGATGCGAGTTTTCACCAATCGGTAACGAGTAACGAACTACTAGATCTAGGATACGAGTTCGAGGTTATCGTCATTGATTTACAAGATCCGAGATCAAGATTCGAGTTCCGAGTTATGGGCAACGAGTTACGGGTTACGAGTTACGAGGTAAGTGATACAAGATACGTGCTCCGGGTTATCGGTAACACTTACACGTTCCGAGTCCTGAGTTACGCGTCACGAGATACAAGATGCGAGTTCCCATTGATGGATAACGATTTACGAGCTACGAGATGCTAGATACGAGTTCCAGGTTATCGGTAATGGTTTACAAGTTACGATATATGAGATACGAGTTCTGAGGTATGGGTAACGAGTTACGAGTTACAAGTTACAAGATATAATCTCCGAGTTTTCGGTGACGCGTAACGAGTTCCGAGTTCTGAGTTACACGTCACGAGACACAAGTCTAGAGCTACGAGATACAAGATGCGAGTTTCTACTTATCGTAAAGAGTTACGAGCTACGAGACACAAGATACGAGTTCCAGGTAATCAGTAATGAGTTACGGACTACTAGATACAAGATGCGAGCTCGGAGTTATCGGTTACACGTTACGAGTTCCGAGTTCTAAGTTTCGCGTCATGAGATACAAGATGCGAGTTTCCACTTATTGGTAACGAGTTACGATCTTCAAGATCTAGGATACGAGTTCCAGTTTATCGGCAATGATTTGCGAGATCCGAGATAGAAGATACGAGTTCCGAGCAATGGGTAACGAGTTACGAGCTACGAGTTACAAGGTAAGGGATACAAGATACAAGCTCCATGTTATCGGTATCGCGTTACGAGTTCCAAGTTCTGAGTCACGCGTCACGAGGTACACGTTGCGAGTCCCACTTATCGGTAACGATTTACGAGCTACGAGAGGCAAGATACAAGATCCTTGTAATAACAAGGACCAATAGGTAATGTGTTACAAGCTACGATACACAAGATACGAGTTCCGGGTTATGAGTAGCGAGTTATAAGCTGCGATTTACGAGTTACGAGTTTCGAATTACGAGTTTCGAGTTGCGAGTTGCCATATACGAGTTACGAGTAACGAATTACGAATCAAGATCTACGAGGTACTAGTTACGAGTTACGAGATACAAGATGCGAGTTCCAGTAGGAACTCGCATCTTGACACAAGCTACGAGTTCCAGGTGATCAGTAATGAGTTACGAGCTACTAGATTCAAGATACGAGTTCCGAGTTATGGGTAACGAGTTACGAGTCTCGAGTTACGCTTTAAAAGGTAAGATATACAAGATAGAAGCTCCAAGTTATCGGTAACACGTTACGAGTTCCAAGTTCTGAGTTATGCGTCACGAGATATCAGTTGGGAGTTCCCACTTATCGGAAACGATTTACGAGCTACAAGGGGCAAGATACGAGTTCCTTGTTATTGGTAATGGGTTACAAGCCACGATACACAAGATTCAAGTTCCGGGTTATCCGTTACGCGTTACGAGTTCCGAGATCTGAGTTTCGCGTCAAGAGATACCAGATGCGAGTTTTCACCTATAGGTAACTAGTTACGAGCTACTAGATCCGAGTTTTGAGTTGCGGGTTACCATGTACTAGTTACGAATCACGACTTACGATCTACAAAGTACTAGATACGAGTTACGAGATACAAGATGCAAGTTCCCACTTATCGTAACGAGTTACGAGCTACGAGACACAAGTTACGAGTTCCAGGTGATCGGCAATGAGTTACGAGCTACTAGATACAGCATACGAGTTCCGAGTTATGGGTAACGAGTTACGAGTCACGAAATACGCTTTACAAGGTAAGATATACGAGATACAAGCTCCAAGTTATCGGTAACACGTTACGAGTTCCAAGTTCTGAGTTATGTGTCACGAGACATAAGTTGAGAGTTCCCACTTATCGGAAACGATTTACGAGCTACGAGAGGCAAGATAAGAGTTCATTGTTATTGGTAATGGGTTACAAGCCATGATACACAAGATACGAGTTCCGTGTTATCCGTTACGCGTTACGAGCTCCAAGTTCTGAGTTTCGCGTCATGAGATACAAGATGCGAGTTTTCACCTATAGGTAACTAGTTACGAACTACTAGATCTAGGATACGAGTTCGAGGTTATGGTCATTGATTTACAAGATCCGCAATCAAGATTCGAGTTTCGAGCTATTGCCAACACTTTTGAGTTCCGAGTCCTGAGTTACGCGTCACGAGATACAAGAAGCGAGTTCCCATCTATCGGTAACGATTTACGAGCTACGAGATGCAAGATACGAGTTCCAGGTTATCGGTAATGGATTACAAGTTACGATATATATGACGAGTTCCGAGTTATTGGTAGCGAGTTACAAGGTAAAGAATATAAGATACATGCTCCGAGTTATCGGTAACGCGTTACGAGATCCAAGTTCTGATTTACACGTCACGAGATACAAGATGCGAGTTCCCACTTATTGGTAACGAGTTACGAGATACGAAAGGCAAGATACGAGTTCCTTGTTATTGGTAATGGGTTACAATCTACGATACACAAGATACGAGTTCCGGGTAATCAGTAATGAGTTACGAGCTACTATATACAAGATGCGAGTTCACATCTATCGGTAACGATTTACGAGCTACGAGATGCATGATACGAATTCCTGGTTATTGGTAGCGAGTTACAAGGTAAGAGATACAACATACATGCTCCGAGTTATCGGTAACGCGTTACGAGTTCCAAGTTCTGAGTTAAGCGTCACTAGATAAAAGTTGCGAGTTCCTACCTATCGGTAACGATTTACGAGCTACGTGAGGCAAGATACTGGATCCTTGTTATTGGTAATGTGTTACAAGCTACGATACACAAGATACGAGTTCCGGGTTATGAGTAGCTAGCTATAAGCTGCGATTTACGACTTACGAGTTTCGGGTTGCGAGTTACCATATACGAGTTACGAGTAACAAATTACGACTTACGATCTACGAGGTACTAGTTACGAGTTACGAGATACAAGATGCAAGTTCCTACTTATCGTAACGAGTTACGAGCTACGAGACACAAGATACGAGTTCCAGGTAATCAGTAATGAGTTACGAGCTACTAGATACAAGATACGCGGTCCGAGTTATGAGTAATGAGTTACGAGTTACAGTATACGAGTTCCCGAGTTATTGGTTCGCGTTACGAGTTTCAAGTACTGAGTTTCGCGTCATGAGATACAAGATGCGAGTTTTCACCTACCGGTAACGAGTTACAAACTACTAGATCCAGGATACGAGTTCGTGGCTATCGTCATTGATTTACAAAATCCGAGATCAGGATTCCAGTTCCGAGTTATGGGCAACGAATTATGGGTTACTAGTTACGAGTTACAAGGTAGGTGATACGAGTTACGAGTTACAAGTTACAAGATATAATCTCCGAGTTATCGGTGACGCGTAACGAGTTCCGAGTTCTAAGTTATACGTCACGAGACACAAGTCATCGGTAACGATTTATGAGCTACGAGATACAAGCTGCGAGTTCCTACTCATCGTAAAGAGTTACGAGCTACGAGACACAAGATACGAGTTCCAGGTAATCAGTAATGAGTTACGGACTACTAGATACAAGTAGCGAGCTCCGAGTTATCGGTTACACGTTACACGAGTTCCGAGTTCTGAGTTTCGCGTCATGAGATACAAGATGCGAGTTTCCACTTATTGGTAACGAGTTACGATCTTCAAGATCTAGGATTCGAGTTCCAGGTTATCGGCAATGATTTGCGAGATCCGAGATAGAAGATACGAGTTCCAAGCAATAGGTAACGAGTTACGAGCTACGAGTTACGAGTTACAAGGTAAGGGATACAAGATACAAGCTCCAAGTTATCGGTAACGCGTTACGAGTTCCAAGTTCTGAGTTACGCGTAACTAGATAAAAGTTGCGAGTTCCTACCTATCGGTAACGATTTGCGAGCTACAAGAGGCAAGATACAAGATCCTTGTTATTGGTAATGTGTTAAAAGCTACGATACACAAGATACGAGTTCCGGGTTATGAGTAGCGAGTTATAAGCTGCGATTTACGAGTTACGATCTACGAGGTACTAGTTACGAGTTACGAGATACAAGATGCGAGTTCCTACTTATCGTAACGAGTTACGAGACACAAGATACGAGTTACAGGTAATCAGTAATGAGTTACGAGCTACTAGATACAAGATACGTGTTTCGAGTTATGGGTAACGAGTTACGAGTTACAGTATACGATTTCCCGAGTTATTGGTTCGCGTTACGAGTTTCAAGTTCTGAGTTTCGCGTTAAGAGATACAAGATGCGAGTTCCCTCTTATCGGTAACGATTTACGAGCTACCAGAGGCAAGATAAAAGATCCTTGTTATTGGTAATGTGTTACAAGTTACGATACACAAGATACGAGTTCCGGGCTACGAGTAGCGAGTTATAAGCTGCGATTTACGAGTTACGAGTTAAGAGTTTGGAGTTACGAGTTTCGAGTTACGAATTTCGAGTTGCGGGTTACCATGTACGAGTTACGAGTTACGAATTACGACTTACGATCTACAAGGTACTAGATACGAGCTACGAGACACAAGATACGAGTTCCAGGTGATCAGTAATGAGTTACGAGCTACTAGATACAAGATACGAGTTCCGAGTTATGGGTAACGAGTTACGAGTCACGAGTCACGCTTTACAAGGTAAGATATACAAGATACAAGCACCTAGTTAATGGTAACACGTTACGAGTTCCAAGTTCTGAGTTTCGCGTCATGAGATACAAGATGCGAGTTTTCAGCTATCGGTAACGAGTTAAAAACTACTAGATCTAGGATACGAGTTCGTGGCTATCGTCATTGATTTACAGAATCCGAGATCAAGATTCGAGTTCCGAGTTATGGGCAACGAGTTATGGGTTACGAGTTACGAGTTACAAGGTAAGTGATACAAGATACGAGTTACGAGTTATCGGTAACACTTTCGAGTTCCAAGTCCTGAGTTATGCGTCACGAGATACAAGATGCGAGTTCTCATCTATCGGTAACGTTTTACGAGCTACGAGATGCAAGATACGAGTTCCAGGTTATCGGTAATGGATTACAAGTTACGATATATATGATACGAGTTCCGAGTTATTGGTAGCGAGTTACAAAGTGAAAGATATAAGATACATGCTCCGAGTTATCGGTAACGTGTTACGAGTTCCAAGTTCTGAGTTACGCGTCACTAGATACAAGTTGCGAGTTCCCTCTTATCAGTAACGATTTACGAGCTACGAGAGGCAAGATACGTGTTCCTTGTTAAAGGTAATGGGTTACAAGCTACGAGTTCCTGGTTATGAGTAGCGAGTTATAAGCTGCGATTTACGAGTTACGAGTTGCGAGTTACCATATACGAGTTACGAGTAACGAATTACGACTTACGATCTACGAGGTACTAGTTACGAGTTACGAGATACAAGATGCGAGTTCCTACTTATCGTAACGAGTTACGAGCTACGAGACACAGGATACGAGTTCCAGGTAATCAGTAATGAGTTACGAGCTACTAGATACAAGATATGTGTTCCGAGTTATGGGTAACGAGTTACAAGTTACAGTATACGAGTTCCCGAGTTATTGGTTCGCGTTACGAGTTCCAAGTTCTGAGTTTCGCGTCATGAGATACAAGATGCGAGTTTTCACCAATCGGTAACGAGTAACGAACTACTAGATCTAGGATACGAGTTCGAGATTATCGTCATTGATTTACAAGATCCGAGATCAAGATTCGAGTTCCGAGTTATGGGCAACGAGTTACGGGTTACGAGTTACGAGGTAAGTGATACAAGATACGTGCTCCGGGTTATCGGTAACACTTACACGTTCCGAGTCCTGAGTTACGCGTCACGAGATACAAGATGCGAGTTCCCATTTATGGATAACGATTTACGAGCTACGAGATGCTAGATACGAGTACCAGGTTATCGGTAATGGTTTACAAGTTACGATATATAAGATACGAGTTCTGAGGTATGGGTAACGAGTTACGAGTTACAAGTTACAAGATATAATCTCCGAGTTATCGGAGACGCGTAACGAGTTCCGAGTTCTGAGTTACACGTCCCGAGACACAAGTTGCGAGTTCCCACTCATCGGTAACGATTTATGAGCTACGAGATACAAGATGCGAGTTTCTACTTATCGTAAAGAGTTACGAGCTACGAGACACAAGATACGAGTTCCAGGTAATCAGTAATGAGTTACGGACTACTAGATACAAGATGCGAGCTCGGAGTTATCGGTTACACGTTACGAGTTCCGAGTTCTAAGTTTCGCGTCATGAGATACAAGATGCGAGTTTCCACTTATTGGTAACGAGTTACGATCTTCAAGATCTAGGATACGAGTTCCAGTTTATCGGAAATGATTTGCGAGATCCGAGATAGAAGATACGAGTTCCGAGCAATGGGTAACGAGTTACGAGCTACGAGTTACGAGTTACAAGGTAAGGGATACAAGATACAAGCTCCAAGTTATCGGTAACGCGTTACGAGTTCCAAGTTCTGAGTCACGCGTCACGAGGTACACGTTGCGAGTCCCACTTATCGGTAACGATTTACGAGCTACGAGAGGCAAGATACAAGATCCTTGTAATAACAAGGACCAATAGGTAATGTGTTACAAGCAACGATACACAAGATACGAGTTCCGGGTTATGAGTAGCGAGTTATAAGCTGCGATTTACGAGTTACGAGTTTCGAATTACGAGTTTCGAGTTGCGAGTTGCCATATACGAGTTACGAGTAACGAATTACGAATCAAGATCTACGAGGTACTAGTTACGAGTTACGAGACACAAGATACGAGTTCCAGGTAATCAGGAATGAGTTACGAGCTACTAGATACACGATACGTGTTCCGAGTTATGGGTAACGAGTTACGAGTTACAGTATACGAGTTCCCGAGTTATTGGTTCGCGTTACGAGTTCCAAGTTCTGAGTTACGCTTCACTAGATAAAAGTTGCGAGTTCCTACCTATCGGTAACGATTTACGAGCTACGAGAGGCAATATACAAGATCCTTGTTATTGGTAATGTGTTACAAGCTACGATACACAAGATACGAGTTCCGGGTTATGAGTAGCGAGTTATAAGCTGCGATTTACGAGTTACGAGTTTCGAATTACGAGTTTCGAGTTGCGAGTTACCATATACGAGTTACAAGTAACGAATTACGACTTACGATCTACGAGGTACTAGTTGCGAGCTACGAGACACAAGATACGAGTTCCAGGTAATCAGTAATGAGTTATTAGCTACTAGATACAAGATATGTGTTCCGAGTTACAGTATACGAGTTCCCGAGTTATTGGTTCGCGTTACGAGTTCCAAGTTCTGAGTTTCGCGTCATGAGATACAAGATGCGAGTTTTCACCTATCGGTAACGAGTAACGAACAACTAGATCTAGGATACAAGTTCGAGGTTATCGTCGTTGATTTACAAGATCCGAGGTCAAGACTCGAGTTCCGAGTTATGGGCAACGAGTTATGGAATACGAGTTACGAGTTACAAGGTAAGTGATACAAGATACGAGTTACGAGTTATCGGTAACACTTTCGAGTTCCAAGTCCTGAGTTACGCGTCACGAGATGCAAGATACAAGTTCCAGGTTATCGGTAATGGATTACAAGTTACGATATATATGATACGAGTTCCGAGTTATTGGTAGCGAGTTACAAGGTAAGAGATATAAGATGCATGCTCTGAGTTATCGGTAACGCGTTACGAGTTCCAAGTTCTGAGTTACGCGTCACTAGATATAAGTTGCGAGTTCCCTCTTATCGGTAACGATTTACGAGCTACGAGAGGCAAGATAAAAGATCCTTGTTATTGGTAATGTGTTACAAGCTACGATACACAATATACGAGTTCCGGGCTATGAGTAGCGAGTTATAAGCTGTGATTTATGAGTTACGAGTTAAGAGTTTGGAGTTACGAGTTTCGAGTTACGAGTTTCGAGTTACGAGTTTCGTGTTACGAGTTTCGAGTTACGAGTTACGAGTTACGAATTACGACTTACGATCTACAAGGTACTAGATACGAGCTACGAGACACAAGCTACGAGTTCCAGGTGATCAGTAATGAGTTACGAGCTACTAGATTCAAGATACGAGTTCCGAGTTATGGGTAACGAGTTACGAGTCACGAGTTACGCTTTAAAAGGTAAGATATACAAGATAGAAGCTCCAAGTTACCGGTAACACGTTACGAGTTCCAAGTTCTGAGTTATGCGTCACGAGATATGAGTTGGGAGTTCCCACTTATCGGAAACGATTTACGAGCTACAAGGGGCAAGATACGAGTTCCTTGTTATTGGTAATGGGTTACAAGCCACGATACACAAGATACGAGTTCCGGGTTATGAGTAGCGAGTTGTAAGCCTCGACTCCGTTCCGGGTTATCCGTTACGCGTTACGAGTTCCGAGATCTGAGTTTCGCGTCAAGAGATACCAGATGCGAGTTTTCACCTATAGGTAACTAGTTACGAGCTACTAGATCCGAGTTTTGAGTTGCGGGTTACCATGTACTAGTTACGAATCACGACTTACGATCTACAAAGTACTAGATACGAGTTACGAGATACAAGATGCAAGTTCCCACTTATCGTAACGAGTTACGAGCTACGAGACACAAGATACGAGTTCCAGGTGATCGGTAATGAGTTACGAGCTACTAGATACAGCATACGAGTTCCGAGTTATGAGTAACGAGTTACGAGTCACGAAATACGCTTTACAAGGTAAGATATACGAGATACAAGCTCCAAGTTATCGGTAACACGTAACGAGTTCCAAGTTCTGAGTTATGTGTCACTAGACATAAGTTGAGAGTTCCCACTTATCGGAAACGATTTACGAGCTACGAGAGGCAAGATAAGAGTTCATTGTTATTGGTAATGGGTTACAAGCCATGATACACAAGAAACGAGTTCCGTGTTATCCGTTACGCGTTACAAGTTCCAAGTTCTAAGTTTCGCGTCACGAGATACAAGATGCGAGTTTTCACCTATAGGTAACTAGTTACGAACTACTAGATCTAGGATACGAGTTCGAGGTTATGGTCATTGATTTACAAGATCCGAAATCAAGATTCGAGTTCCGAGCTATGGGCAACTCTTCAGACTTCCGAGTCCTGAGTTACGCGTCACGAGATACAAGAAGCGAGTTCCCATCTATCGGTAACGATTTACGAGCTACGAGATGCAAGATACGAGTTCCAGGTTATCGGTAATGGATTACAAGTTACGATATATATGACGAGTTCCGAGTTATTGGTAGCGAGTTACAAGGTATAGAATATAAGGTACATGCTCCGAGTTATCGGTAACGCGTTACGAGATCCGAGTTCTGATTTACACGTCACGAGATACAAGATGCGAGTTCCCACTTATTGGTAACGAGTTACGAGATACGAAAGGCAAGATACGAGTTCCTTGTTATTGGTAATGGGTTACAATCTACGATACACAAGATACGAGTTCCGGGTAATCAGTAATGAGTTACGAGCTACTATATACAAGATGCGAGTTCACATCTATCGGTAACGATTTACGAGCTACGAGATGCATGATACGAATTCCTGGTTATTGGTAGCGAGTTACAAGGTAAGAGATACAACATACATGCTCCGAGTTCCTACCTATCGGTAACGATTTACGAGCTACGTGAGGCAAGATACTAGATCCTTGTTATTGGTAATGTGTTACAAGCTACGATACACAGGATACGAGTTCCGGGTTATGAGTAGCGAGCTATAAGCTGCGATTTACGACTTACGAGTTTCGAGTTTCGACTTTCGAGTTTCGAGTTGCGAGTTACGATATACGAGTTACGAGTTACGAATTACGACTTACGATCTACGAGTTACGAGATACAAGTTGCGAGTTCCTACTTATCGTAAAGAGTTACGAGCTACGAGACAAAAGATACAAGTTCCAGGTAATCAGTAATGAGTTACGAGCTACTAGATACAAGATACAAGCTCCGAGTTATCGGTCACACGTTACGAGTTCCCAGTTCTGAGTTTCGCGTCATGAGATACAAGATGCGAGTTTCCACCTATCCGTAACGAGTTACGAACTTCTAGATCTAGATACAAGATATGTATTCCGAGTTATGGGTAACGAGTTACGAGTTACAGTATACGAGTTCCCGAGTTATTGGTTCGCGTTACGAGTTCCAAGTTCTGAGTTTCGCGTCATGAGATACAAGTTGCGAGTTCCCACTTATCGGTAACGATTTACTAGCTACGAGAGGCACGATACGAGTTCCTTGTTATTGGTAATGGGTTACAAGCTACGATACACATATTACGAGTTCCGTGTTCTGAGTTTCGCGTCATGAGATACAAGATGCGAGTTTCCACCTATCGGTAACGAGTTAGGAACTTCTAGATCTAGGATACGACTTCGAGGTTATCATCATTGATTTTCAAGATCTGAAATCAAGATTCGAGTTCCAAGTTATGGGCAACAGGATACGGGTAACGAGATGCAAGATAAGAGTTCCAGGATATTGGTAATGGTTTACAAGCTACGATATATAAGATACGACTTACGGGTTATGGGTAACGAGTTACGAGTTACTAGTCATAAGATACGAGCTCCAAGTTATCGGTAACGCGTTACTAGTCCGAGTTCTGAGTTACACGTCACGATACAAGATGCGAGCTCACACTTATTGGTAACGAGTTAGGATCTTCAAGATCTAGGATACGAGTTCCGAGCAATGGGTAACGAGTTACGAGCTACCAGTTGAGAGTCCACTTATCGGAAACGATTTACGATCTACGAGAGGCAAGATACAAGATCCTTGTTATTGGTAATGTATTACAAGCTACGATACACAATATACGAGTTCCAGGCTATGAGTAGCGAGTTATAAGCTGCTATTTACGAGTTACGAGTTAAGAGTTTGGAGTTACGAGTTTCGAGTGACGAGTTTCGAGTTACGAGTTTCGAGTTGCGGGTTACCATGTACGAGTTACGAGTTACGAATTACGACTTACGATCTACAAGGTACTAGATACGAGCTACGAGACACAAGATACGAGTTCCAGGTGATCAGTAATGAGTTACGAGCTACTAGATACAAGATACGAGTTCCGAGTTATGGGTAACGAGTTACGAGTCACGAGTTACGCTTTACATGGTAAGGTATACAAGATACAAGCTCCAAGTTATCGGTAACACGTTACGAGTTCCAAGTTCTGAGTTATGCGTCACGAGATATAAGTGGGGAGTTCCCACTTATCGGAAACGATTTACGAGCTACAAGGGGCAAGATACGAGTTCCTTGTTATTGGTAATGGGTTACAAGCCACGACACACAAGTTACAAGTTCCGGGTTATCCGTTACGCATTACGAGTTCCGAGATCTGTTTCGCGTCAAGAGATACAAGATGCGAGTTTTCACCTATAGGTAACTAGTTACGAACTACTAGATCTAGGATACGAGTTCGAGGTTATCGTCATTGATTTACAAGATCCGAGATCAAGATTCGAGTTCCGAGTTATGGGCAACACTTTCGAGTTCCGAGTCCTGAGTTACACGTCACGAGATACAAGATGCGAGTTCCCATCAATCGGTAACGATTCACGAGCTTCGAGATGCAAGATACGAGTTCCAGGTTATCGGTAATGGATTACAAGTTACGATATATATGACGAGTTCCGAGTTATTGGTAGCGAGTTACAAGGTAAAGAATATAAGATACATGCTCCGAGTTATCGGTAACGCGTTACGAGATCCAAGTTCTGATTTACACGTCACGAGATACAAGATGCGAGTTCCCACTTATTGGTAACGAGTTACGAGATACGAAAGGCAAGATACGAGTTCCTTGTTATTGGTAATGGGTTACAATCTACGATACACAAGATACGAGTTCCGGGTAATCAGTAATGAGTTACGAGCTACTATATACAAGATGCGAGTTCACATCTATCGGTAACGATTTACGAGCTACGAGATGCATGATACGAATTCCTGGTTATTGGTAGCGAGTTACAAGGTAAGAGATACAACATACATGCTCCGAGTTATCGGTAACGCGTTACGAGTTCCAAGTTCTGAGTTAAGCGTCACTAGATAAAAGTTGCGAGTTCCTACCTATCGGTAACGATTTACGAGCTACGTGAGGCAAGATACTGGATCCTTGTTATTGGTAATGTGTTACAAGCTACGATACACAAGATACGAGTTCCGGGTTATGAGTAGCTAGCTATAAGCTGCGATTTACGACTTACGAGTTTCGGGTTGCGAGTTACCATATACGAGTTACGAGTAACAAATTACGACTTACGATCTACGAGGTACTAGTTACGAGTTACGAGATACAAGATGCAAGTTCCTACTTATCGTAACGAGTTACGAGCTACGAGACACAAGATACGAGTTCCAGGTAATCAGTAATGAGTTACGAGCTACTAGATACAAGATACGCGGTCCGAGTTATGAGTAATGAGTTACGAGTTACAGTATACGAGTTCCCGAGTTATTGGTTCGCGTTACGAGTTTCAAGTACTGAGTTTCGCGTCATGAGATACAAGATGCGAGTTTTCACCTACCGGTAACGAGTTACAAACTACTAGATCCAGGATACGAGTTCGTGGCTATCGTCATTGATTTACAAAATCCGAGATCAGGATTCCAGTTCCGAGTTATGGGCAACGAATTATGGGTTACTAGTTACGAGTTACAAGGTAGGTGATACGAGTTACGAGTTACAAGTTACAAGATATAATCTCCGAGTTATCGGTGACGCGTAACGAGTTCCGAGTTCTGAGTTATACGTCACGAGACACAAGTCATCGGTAACGATTTATGAGCTACGAGATACAAGCTGCGAGTTCCTACTCATCGTAAAGAGTTACGAGCTACGAGACACAAGATACGAGTTCCAGGTAATCAGTAATGAGTTACGGACTACTAGATACAAGTAGCGAGCTCCGAGTTATCGGTTACACGTTACACGAGTTCCGAGTTCTGAGTTTCGCGTCATGAGATACAAGATGCGAGTTTCCACTTATTGGTAACGAGTTACGATCTTCAAGATCTAGGATTCGAGTTCCAGGTTATCGGCAATGATTTGCGAGATCCGAGATAGAAGATACGAGTTCCAAGCAATAGGTAACGAGTTACGAGCTACGAGTTACGAGTTACAAGGTAAGGGATACAAGATACAAGCTCCAAGTTATCGGTAACGCGTTACGAGTTCCAAGTTCTGAGTTACGCGTAACTAGATAAAAGTTGCGAGTTCCTACCTATCGGTAACGATTTGCGAGCTACAAGAGGCAAGATACAAGATCCTTGTTATTGGTAATGTGTTAAAAGCTACGATACACAAGATACGAGTTCCGGGTTATGAGTAGCGAGTTATAAGCTGCGATTTACGAGTTACGATCTACGAGGTACTAGTTACGAGTTACGAGATACAAGATGCGAGTTCCTACTTATCGTAACGAGTTACGAGACACAAGATACGAGTTACAGGTAATCAGTAATGAGTTACGAGCTACTAGATACAAGATACGTGTTTCGAGTTATGGGTAACGAGTTACGAGTTACAGTATACGATTTCCCGAGTTATTGGTTCGCGTTACGAGTTTCAAGTTCTGAGTTTCGCGTTAAGAGATACAAGATGCGAGTTCCCTCTTATCGGTAACGATTTACGAGCTACCAGAGGCAAGATAAAAGATCCTTGTTATTGGTAATGTGTTACAAGTTACGATACACAAGATACGAGTTCCGGGCTACGAGTAGCGAGTTATAAGCTGCGATTTACGAGTTACGAGTTAAGAGTTTGGAGTTACGAGTTTCGAGTTACGAATTTCGAGTTGCGGGTTACCATGTACGAGTTACGAGTTACGAATTACGACTTACGATCTACAAGGTACTAGATACGAGCTACGAGACACAAGATACGAGTTCCAGGTGATCAGTAATGAGTTACGAGCTACTAGATACAAGATACGAGTTCCGAGTTATGGGTAACGAGTTACGAGTCACGAGTCACGCTTTACAAGGTAAGATATACAAGATACAAGCACCTAGTTAATGGTAACACGTTACGAGTTCCAAGTTCTGAGTTTCGCGTCATGAGATACAAGATGCGAGTTTTCAGCTATCGGTAACGAGTTAAAAACTACTAGATCTAGGATACGAGTTCGTGGCTATCGTCATTGATTTACAGAATCCGAGATCAAGATTCGAGTTCCGAGTTATGGGCAACGAGTTATGGGTTACGAGTTACGAGTTACAAGGTAAGTGATACAAGATACGAGTTACGAGTTATCGGTAACACTTTCGAGTTCCAAGTCCTGAGTTATGCGTCACGAGATACAAGATGCGAGTTCTCATCTATCGGTAACGTTTTACGAGCTACGAGATGCAAGATACGAGTTCCAGGTTATCGGTAATGGATTACAAGTTACGATATATATGATACGAGTTCCGAGTTATTGGTAGCGAGTTACAAAGTGAAAGATATAAGATACATGCTCCGAGTTATCGGTAACGTGTTACGAGTTCCAAGTTCTGAGTTACGCGTCACTAGATACAAGTTGCGAGTTCCCTCTTATCAGTAACGATTTACGAGCTACGAGAGGCAAGATACGTGTTCCTTGTTAAAGGTAATGGGTTACAAGCTACGAGTTCCTGGTTATGAGTAGCGAGTTATAAGCTGCGATTTACGAGTTACGAGTTACGAGTTACCATATACGAGTTACGAGTAACGAATTACGACTTACGATCTACGAGGTACTAGTTACGAGTTACGAGATACAAGATGCGAGTTCCTACTTATCGTAACGAGTTACGAGCTACGAGACACAAGATACGAGTTCCAGGTAATCAGTAATGAGTTACGAGCTACTAGATACAAGATATGTGTTCCGAGTTATGGGTAACGAGTTACAAGTTACAGTATACGAGTTCCCGAGTTATTGGTTCGCGTTACGAGTTCCAAGTTCTGAGTTTCGCGTCATGAGATACAAGATGCGAGTTTTCACCAATCGGTAACGAGTAACGAACTACTAGATCTAGGATACGAGTTCGAGGTTATCGTCATTGATTTACAAGATCCGAGATCAAGATTCGAGTTCCGAGTTATGGGCAACGAGTTACGGGTTACGAGTTACGAGGTAAGTGATACAAGATACGTGCTCCGGGTTATCGGTAACACTTACACGTTCCGAGTCCTGAGTTACGCGTCACGAGATACAAGATGCGAGTTCCCATTTATGGATAACGATTTACGAGCTACGAGATGCTAGATACGAGTACCAGGTTATCGGTAATGGTTTACAAGTTACGATATATAAGATACGAGTTCTGAGGTATGGGTAACGAGTTACGAGTTACAAGTTACAAGATATAATCTCCGAGTTATCGGAGACGCGTAACGAGTTCCGAGTTCTGAGTTACACGTCCCGAGACACAAGTTGCGAGTTCCCACTCATCGGTAACGATTTATGAGCTACGAGATACAAGATGCGAGTTTCTACTTATCGTAAAGAGTTACGAGCTACGAGACACAAGATACGAGTTCCAGGTAATCAGTAATGAGTTACGGACTACTAGATACAAGATGCGAGCTCGGAGTTATCGGTTACACGTTACGAGTTCCGAGTTCTAAGTTTCGCGTCATGAGATACAAGATGCGAGTTTCCACTTATTGGTAACGAGTTACGATCTTCAAGATCTAGGATACGAGTTCCAGTTTATCGGAAATGATTTGCGAGATCCGAGATAGAAGATACGAGTTCCGAGCAATGGGTAACGAGTTACGAGCTACGAGTTACGAGTTACAAGGTAAGGGATACAAGATACAAGCTCCAAGTTATCGGTAACGCGTTACGAGTTCCAAGTTCTGAGTCACGCGTCACGAGGTACACGTTGCGAGTCCCACTTATCGGTAACGATTTACGAGCTACGAGAGGCAAGATACAAGATCCTTGTAATAACAAGGACCAATAGGTAATGTGTTACAAGCAACGATACACAAGATACGAGTTCCGGGTTATGAGTAGCGAGTTATAAGCTGCGATTTACGAGTTACGAGTTTCGAATTACGAGTTTCGAGTTGCGAGTTGCCATATACGAGTTACGAGTAACGAATTACGAATCAAGATCTACGAGGTACTAGTTACGAGTTACGAGACACAAGATACGAGTTCCAGGTAATCAGGAATGAGTTACGAGCTACTAGATACACGATACGTGTTCCGAGTTATGGGTAACGAGTTACGAGTTACAGTATACGAGTTCCCGAGTTATTGGTTCGCGTTACGAGTTCCAAGTTCTGAGTTACGCTTCACTAGATAAAAGTTGCGAGTTCCTACCTATCGGTAACGATTTACGAGCTACGAGAGGCAATATACAAGATCCTTGTTATTGGTAATGTGTTACAAGCTACGATACACAAGATACGAGTTCCGGGTTATGAGTAGCGAGTTATAAGCTGCGATTTACGAGTTACGAGTTTCGAATTACGAGTTTCGAGTTGCGAGTTACCATATACGAGTTACAAGTAACGAATTACGACTTACGATCTACGAGGTACTAGTTGCGAGCTACGAGACACAAGATACGAGTTCCAGGTAATCAGTAATGAGTTATTAGCTACTAGATACAAGATATGTGTTCCGAGTTACAGTATACGAGTTCCCGAGTTATTGGTTCGCGTTACGAGTTCCAAGTTCTGAGTTTCGCGTCATGAGATACAAGATGCGAGTTTTCACCTATCGGTAACGAGTAACGAACAACTAGATCTAGGATACAAGTTCGAGGTTATCGTCGTTGATTTACAAGATGCGAGGTCAAGACTCGAGTTCCGAGTTATGGGCAACGAGTTATGGAATACGAGTTACGAGTTACAAGGTAAGTGATACAAGATACGAGTTACGAGTTATCGGTAACACTTTCGAGTTCCAAGTCCTGAGTTACGCGTCACGAGATGCAAGATACAAGTTCCAGGTTATCGGTAATGGATTACAAGTTACGATATATATGATACGAGTTCCGAGTTATTGGTAGCGAGTTACAAGGTAAGAGATATAAGATGCATGCTCTGAGTTATCGGTAACGCGTTACGAGTTCCAAGTTCTGAGTTACGCGTCACTAGATATAAGTTGCGAGTTCCCTCTTATCGGTAACGATTTACGAGCTACGAGAGGCAAGATAAAAGATCCTTGTTATTGGTAATGTGTTACAAGCTACGATACACAATATACGAGTTCCGGGCTATGAGTAGCGAGTTATAAGCTGTGATTTATGAGTTACGAGTTAAGAGTTTGGAGTTACGAGTTTCGAGTTACGAGTTTCGAGTTACGAGTTTCGTGTTACGAGTTTCGAGTTACGAGTTACGAGTTACGAATTACGACTTACGATCTACAAGGTACTAGATACGAGCTACGAGACACAAGCTACGAGTTCCAGGTGATCAGTAATGAGTTACGAGCTACTAGATTCAAGATACGAGTTCCGAGTTATGGGTAACGAGTTACGAGTCACGAGTTACGCTTTAAAAGGTAAGATATACAAGATAGAAGCTCCAAGTTACCGGTAACACGTTACGAGTTCCAAGTTCTGAGTTATGCGTCACGAGATATGAGTTGGGAGTTCCCACTTATCGGAAACGATTTACGAGCTACAAGGGGCAAGATACGAGTTCCTTGTTATTGGTAATGGGTTACAAGCCACGATACACAAGATACGAGTTCCGGGTTATGAGTAGCGAGTTGTAAGCCTCGACTCCGTTCCGGGTTATCCGTTACGCGTTACGAGTTCCGAGATCTGAGTTTCGCGTCAAGAGATACCAGATGCGAGTTTTCACCTATAGGTAACTAGTTACGAGCTACTAGATCCGAGTTTTGAGTTGCGGGTTACCATGTACTAGTTACGAATCACGACTTACGATCTACAAAGTACTAGATACGAGTTACGAGATACAAGATGCAAGTTCCCACTTATCGTAACGAGTTACGAGCTACGAGACACAAGATACGAGTTCCAGGTGATCGGTAATGAGTTACGAGCTACTAGATACAGCATACGAGTTCCGAGTTATGAGTAACGAGTTACGAGTCACGAAATACGCTTTACAAGGTAAGATATACGAGATACAAGCTCCAAGTTATCGGTAACACGTAACGAGTTCCAAGTTCTGAGTTATGTGTCACTAGACATAAGTTGAGAGTTCCCACTTATCGGAAACGATTTACGAGCTACGAGAGGCAAGATAAGAGTTCATTGTTATTGGTAATGGGTTACAAGCCATGATACACAAGAAACGAGTTCCGTGTTATCCGTTACGCGTTACAAGTTCCAAGTTCTAAGTTTCGCGTCACGAGATACAAGATGCGAGTTTTCACCTATAGGTAACTAGTTACGAACTACTAGATCTAGGATACGAGTTCGAGGTTATGGTCATTGATTTACAAGATCCGAAATCAAGATTCGAGTTTCGAGCTATGGGCAACTCTTCAGACTTCCGAGTCCTGAGTTACGCGTCACGAGATACAAGAAGCGAGTTCCCATCTATCGGTAACGATTTACGAGCTACGAGATGCAAGATACGAGTTCCAGGTTATCGGTAATGGATTACAAGTTACGATATATATGACGAGTTCCGAGTTATTGGTAGCGAGTTACAAGGTATAGAATATAAGATACATGCTCCGAGTTATCGGTAACGCGTTACGAGATCCGAGTTCTGATTTACACGTCACGAGATACAAGATGCGAGTTCCCACTTATTGGTAACGAGTTACGAGATACGAAAGGCAAGATACGAGTTCCTTGTTATTGGTAATGGGTTACAATCTACGATACACAAGATACGAGTTCCGGGTAATCAGTAATGAGTTACGAGCTACTATATACAAGATGCGAGTTCACATCTATCGGTAACGATTTACGAGCTACGAGATGCATGATACGAATTCCTGGTTATTGGTAGCGAGTTACAAGGTAAGAGATACAACATACATGCTCCGAGTTCCTACCTATCGGTAACGATTTACGAGCTACGTGAGGCAAGATACTAGATCCTTGTTATTGGTAATGTGTTACAAGCTACGATACACAGGATACGAGTTCCGGGTTATGAGTAGCGAGCTATAAGCTGCGATTTACGACTTACGAGTTTCGAGTTTCGACTTTCGAGTTTCGAGTTGCGAGTTACGATATACGAGTTACGAGTTACGAATTACGACTTACGATCTACGAGTTACGAGATACAAGTTGCGAGTTCCTACTTATCGTAAAGAGTTACGAGCTACGAGACAAAAGATACAAGTTCCAGGTAATCAGTAATGAGTTACGAGCTACTAGATACAAGATACAAGCTCCGAGTTATCGGTCACACGTTACGAGTTCCCAGTTCTGAGTTTCGCGTCATGAGATACAAGATGCGAGTTTCCACCTATCCGTAACGAGTTACGAACTTCTAGATCTAGATACAAGATATGTATTCCGAGTTATGGGTAACGAGTTACGAGTTACAGTATACGAGTTCCCGAGTTATTGGTTCGCGTTACGAGTTCCAAGTTCTGAGTTTCGCGTCATGAGATACAAGTTGCGAGTTCCCACTTATCGGTAACGATTTACTAGCTACGAGAGGCACGATACGAGTTCCTTGTTATTGGTAATGGGTTACAAGCTACGATACACATATTACGAGTTCCGTGTTCTGAGTTTCGCGTCATGAGATACAAGATGCGAGTTTCCACCTATCGGTAACGAGTTAGGAACTTCTAGATCTAGGATACGACTTCGAGGTTATCATCATTGATTTTCAAGATCTGAAATCAAGATTCGAGTTCCAAGTTATGGGCAACAGGATACGGGTAACGAGATGCAAGATAAGAGTTCCAGGATATTGGTAATGGTTTACAAGCTACGATATATAAGATACGACTTACGGGTTATGGGTAACGAGTTACGAGTTACTAGTCATAAGATACGAGCTCCAAGTTATCGGTAACGCGTTACTAGTCCGAGTTCTGAGTTACACGTCACGATACAAGATGCGAGCTCACACTTATTGGTAACGAGTTAGGATCTTCAAGATCTAGGATACGAGTTCCGAGCAATGGGTAACGAGTTACGAGCTACCAGTTGAGAGTCCACTTATCGGAAACGATTTACGATCTACGAGAGGCAAGATACAAGATCCTTGTTATTGGTAATGTATTACAAGCTACGATACACAATATACGAGTTCCAGGCTATGAGTAGCGAGTTATAAGCTGCTATTTACGAGTTACGAGTTAAGAGTTTGGAGTTACGAGTTTCGAGTGACGAGTTTCGAGTTACGAGTTTCGAGTTGCGGGTTACCATGTACGAGTTACGAGTTACGAATTACGACTTACGATCTACAAGGTACTAGATACGAGCTACGAGACACAAGATACGAGTTCCAGGTGATCAGTAATGAGTTACGAGCTACTAGATACAAGATACGAGTTCCGAGTTATGGGTAACGAGTTACGAGTCACGAGTTACGCTTTACATGGTAAGGTATACAAGATACAAGCTCCAAGTTATCGGTAACACGTTACGAGTTCCAAGTTCTGAGTTATGCGTCACGAGATATAAGTGGGGAGTTCCCACTTATCGGAAACGATTTACGAGCTACAAGGGGCAAGATACGAGTTCCTTGTTATTGGTAATGGGTTACAAGCCACGACACACAAGTTACAAGTTCCGGGTTATCCGTTACGCATTACGAGTTCCGAGATCTGTTTCGCGTCAAGAGATACAAGATGCGAGTTTTCACCTATAGGTAACTAGTTACGAACTACTAGATCTAGGATACGAGTTCGAGGTTATCGTCATTGATTTACAAGATCCGAGATCAAGATTCGAGTTCCGAGTTATGGGCAACACTTTCGAGTTCCGAGTCCTGAGTTACACGTCACGAGATACAAGATGCGAGTTCCCATCAATCGGTAACGATTCACGAGCTTCGAGATGCAAGATACGAGTTCCAGGTTATCGGTAATGGATTACAAGTTACGATATATATGACGAGTTCCGAGTTATTGGTAGCGAGTTACAAGGTAAAGAATATAAGATACATGCTCCGAGTTATCGGTAACGCGTTACGAGATCCAAGTTCTGATTTACACGTCACGAGATACAAGATGCGAGTTCCCACTTATTGGTAACGAGTTACGAGATACGAAAGGCAAGATACGAGTTCCTTGTTATTGGTAATGGGTTACAATCTACGATACACAAGATACGAGTTCCGGGTAATCAGTAATGAGTTACGAGCTACTATATACAAGATGCGAGTTCACATCTATCGGTAACGATTTACGAGCTACGAGATGCATGATACGAATTCCTGGTTATTGGTAGCGAGTTACAAGGTAAGAGATACAACATACATGCTCCGAGTTATCGGTAACGCGTTACGAGTTCCAAGTTCTGAGTTAAGCGTCACTAGATAAAAGTTGCGAGTTCCTACCTATCGGTAACGATTTACGAGCTACGTGAGGCAAGATACTGGATCCTTGTTATTGGTAATGTGTTACAAGCTACGATACACAAGATACGAGTTCCGGGTTATGAGTAGCTAGCTATAAGCTGCGATTTACGACTTACGAGTTTCGGGTTGCGAGTTACCATATACGAGTTACGAGTAACAAATTACGACTTACGATCTACGAGGTACTAGTTACGAGTTACGAGATACAAGATGCAAGTTCCTACTTATCGTAACGAGTTACGAGCTACGAGACACAAGATACGAGTTCCAGGTAATCAGTAATGAGTTACGAGCTACTAGATACAAGATACGCGGTCCGAGTTATGAGTAATGAGTTACGAGTTACAGTATACGAGTTCCCGAGTTATTGGTTCGCGTTACGAGTTTCAAGTACTGAGTTTCGCGTCATGAGATACAAGATGCGAGTTTTCACCTACCGGTAACGAGTTACAAACTACTAGATCCAGGATACGAGTTCGTGGCTATCGTCATTGATTTACAAAATCCGAGATCAGGATTCCAGTTCCGAGTTATGGGCAACGAATTATGGGTTACTAGTTACGAGTTACAAGGTAGGTGATACGAGTTACGAGTTACAAGTTACAAGATATAATCTCCGAGTTATCGGTGACGCGTAACGAGTTCCGAGTTCTGAGTTATACGTCACGAGACACAAGTCATCGGTAACGATTTATGAGCTACGAGATACAAGCTGCGAGTTCCTACTCATCGTAAAGAGTTACGAGCTACGAGACACAAGATACGAGTTCCAGGTAATCAGTAATGAGTTACGGACTACTAGATACAAGTAGCGAGCTCCGAGTTATCGGTTACACGTTACACGAGTTCCGAGTTCTGAGTTTCGCGTCATGAGATACAAGATGCGAGTTTCCACTTATTGGTAACGAGTTACGATCTTCAAGATCTAGGATTCGAGTTCCAGGTTATCGGCAATGATTTGCGAGATCCGAGATAGAAGATACGAGTTCCAAGCAATAGGTAACGAGTTACGAGCTACGAGTTACGAGTTACAAGGTAAGGGATACAAGATACAAGCTCCAAGTTATCGGTAACGCGTTACGAGTTCCAAGTTCTGAGTTACGCGTAACTAGATAAAAGTTGCGAGTTCCTACCTATCGGTAACGATTTGCGAGCTACAAGAGGCAAGATACAAGATCCTTGTTATTGGTAATGTGTTAAAAGCTACGATACACAAGATACGAGTTCCGGGTTATGAGTAGCGAGTTATAAGCTGCGATTTACGAGTTACGATCTACGAGGTACTAGTTACGAGTTACGAGATACAAGATGCGAGTTCCTACTTATCGTAACGAGTTACGAGACACAAGATACGAGTTACAGGTAATCAGTAATGAGTTACGAGCTACTAGATACAAGATACGTGTTTCGAGTTATGGGTAACGAGTTACGAGTTACAGTATACGATTTCCCGAGTTATTGGTTCGCGTTACGAGTTTCAAGTTCTGAGTTTCGCGTTAAGAGATACAAGATGCGAGTTCCCTCTTATCGGTAACGATTTACGAGCTACCAGAGGCAAGATAAAAGATCCTTGTTATTGGTAATGTGTTACAAGTTACGATACACAAGATACGAGTTCCGGGCTACGAGTAGCGAGTTATAAGCTGCGATTTACGAGTTACGAGTTAAGAGTTTGGAGTTACGAGTTTCGAGTTACGAATTTCGAGTTGCGGGTTACCATGTACGAGTTACGAGTTACGAATTACGACTTACGATCTACAAGGTACTAGATACGAGCTACGAGACACAAGATACGAGTTCCAGGTGATCAGTAATGAGTTACGAGCTACTAGATACAAGATACGAGTTCCGAGTTATGGGTAACGAGTTACGAGTCACGAGTCACGCTTTACAAGGTAAGATATACAAGATACAAGCACCTAGTTAATGGTAACACGTTACGAGTTCCAAGTTCTGAGTTTCGCGTCATGAGATACAAGATGCGAGTTTTCAGCTATCGGTAACGAGTTAAAAACTACTAGATCTAGGATACGAGTTCGTGGCTATCGTCATTGATTTACAGAATCCGAGATCAAGATTCGAGTTCCGAGTTATGGGCAACGAGTTATGGGTTACGAGTTACGAGTTACAAGGTAAGTGATACAAGATACGAGTTACGAGTTATCGGTAACACTTTCGAGTTCCAAGTCCTGAGTTATGCGTCACGAGATACAAGATGCGAGTTCTCATCTATCGGTAACGTTTTACGAGCTACGAGATGCAAGATACGAGTTCCAGGTTATCGGTAATGGATTACAAGTTACGATATATATGATACGAGTTCCGAGTTATTGGTAGCGAGTTACAAAGTGAAAGATATAAGATACATGCTCCGAGTTATCGGTAACGTGTTACGAGTTCCAAGTTCTGAGTTACGCGTCACTAGATACAAGTTGCGAGTTCCCTCTTATCAGTAACGATTTACGAGCTACGAGAGGCAAGATACGTGTTCCTTGTTAAAGGTAATGGGTTACAAGCTACGAGTTCCTGGTTATGAGTAGCGAGTTATAAGCTGCGATTTACGAGTTACGAGTTACGAGTTACCATATACGAGTTACGAGTAACGAATTACGACTTACGATCTACGAGGTACTAGTTACGAGTTACGAGATACAAGATGCGAGTTCCTACTTATCGTAACGAGTTACGAGCTACGAGACACAAGATACGAGTTCCAGGTAATCAGTAATGAGTTACGAGCTACTAGATACAAGATATGTGTTCCGAGTTATGGGTAACGAGTTACAAGTTACAGTATACGAGTTCCCGAGTTATTGGTTCGCGTTACGAGTTCCAAGTTCTGAGTTTCGCGTCATGAGATACAAGATGCGAGTTTTCACCAATCGGTAACGAGTAACGAACTACTAGATCTAGGATACGAGTTCGAGGTTATCGTCATTGATTTACAAGATCCGAGATCAAGATTCGAGTTCCGAGTTATGGGCAACGAGTTACGGGTTACGAGTTACGAGGTAAGTGATACAAGATACGTGCTCCGGGTTATCGGTAACACTTACACGTTCCGAGTCCTGAGTTACGCGTCACGAGATACAAGATGCGAGTTCCCATTTATGGATAACGATTTACGAGCTACGAGATGCTAGATACGAGTACCAGGTTATCGGTAATGGTTTACAAGTTACGATATATAAGATACGAGTTCTGAGGTATGGGTAACGAGTTACGAGTTACAAGTTACAAGATATAATCTCCGAGTTATCGGAGACGCGTAACGAGTTCCGAGTTCTGAGTTACACGTCCCGAGACACAAGTTGCGAGTTCCCACTCATCGGTAACGATTTATGAGCTACGAGATACAAGATGCGAGTTTCTACTTATCGTAAAGAGTTACGAGCTACGAGACACAAGATACGAGTTCCAGGTAATCAGTAATGAGTTACGGACTACTAGATACAAGATGCGAGCTCGGAGTTATCGGTTACACGTTACGAGTTCCGAGTTCTAAGTTTCGCGTCATGAGATACAAGATGCGAGTTTCCACTTATTGGTAACGAGTTACGATCTTCAAGATCTAGGATACGAGTTCCAGTTTATCGGAAATGATTTGCGAGATCCGAGATAGAAGATACGAGTTCCGAGCAATGGGTAACGAGTTACGAGCTACGAGTTACGAGTTACAAGGTAAGGGATACAAGATACAAGCTCCAAGTTATCGGTAACGCGTTACGAGTTCCAAGTTCTGAGTCACGCGTCACGAGGTACACGTTGCGAGTCCCACTTATCGGTAACGATTTACGAGCTACGAGAGGCAAGATACAAGATCCTTGTAATAACAAGGACCAATAGGTAATGTGTTACAAGCAACGATACACAAGATACGAGTTCCGGGTTATGAGTAGCGAGTTATAAGCTGCGATTTACGAGTTACGAGTTTCGAATTACGAGTTTCGAGTTGCGAGTTGCCATATACGAGTTACGAGTAACGAATTACGAATCAAGATCTACGAGGTACTAGTTACGAGTTACGAGACACAAGATACGAGTTCCAGGTAATCAGGAATGAGTTACGAGCTACTAGATACACGATACGTGTTCCGAGTTATGGGTAACGAGTTACGAGTTACAGTATACGAGTTCCCGAGTTATTGGTTCGCGTTACGAGTTCCAAGTTCTGAGTTACGCTTCACTAGATAAAAGTTGCGAGTTCCTACCTATCGGTAACGATTTACGAGCTACGAGAGGCAATATACAAGATCCTTGTTATTGGTAATGTGTTACAAGCTACGATACACAAGATACGAGTTCCGGGTTATGAGTAGCGAGTTATAAGCTGCGATTTACGAGTTACGAGTTTCGAATTACGAGTTTCGAGTTGCGAGTTACCATATACGAGTTACAAGTAACGAATTACGACTTACGATCTACGAGGTACTAGTTGCGAGCTACGAGACACAAGATACGAGTTCCAGGTAATCAGTAATGAGTTATTAGCTACTAGATACAAGATATGTGTTCCGAGTTACAGTATACGAGTTCCCGAGTTATTGGTTCGCGTTACGAGTTCCAAGTTCTGAGTTTCGCGTCATGAGATACAAGATGCGAGTTTTCACCTATCGGTAACGAGTAACGAACAACTAGATCTAGGATACAAGTTCGAGGTTATCGTCGTTGATTTACAAGATGCGAGGTCAAGACTCGAGTTCCGAGTTATGGGCAACGAGTTATGGAATACGAGTTACGAGTTACAAGGTAAGTGATACAAGATACGAGTTACGAGTTATCGGTAACACTTTCGAGTTCCAAGTCCTGAGTTACGCGTCACGAGATGCAAGATACAAGTTCCAGGTTATCGGTAATGGATTACAAGTTACGATATATATGATACGAGTTCCGAGTTATTGGTAGCGAGTTACAAGGTAAGAGATATAAGATGCATGCTCTGAGTTATCGGTAACGCGTTACGAGTTCCAAGTTCTGAGTTACGCGTCACTAGATATAAGTTGCGAGTTCCCTCTTATCGGTAACGATTTACGAGCTACGAGAGGCAAGATAAAAGATCCTTGTTATTGGTAATGTGTTACAAGCTACGATACACAATATACGAGTTCCGGGCTATGAGTAGCGAGTTATAAGCTGTGATTTATGAGTTACGAGTTAAGAGTTTGGAGTTACGAGTTTCGAGTTACGAGTTTCGAGTTACGAGTTTCGTGTTACGAGTTTCGAGTTACGAGTTACGAGTTACGAATTACGACTTACGATCTACAAGGTACTAGATACGAGCTACGAGACACAAGCTACGAGTTCCAGGTGATCAGTAATGAGTTACGAGCTACTAGATTCAAGATACGAGTTCCGAGTTATGGGTAACGAGTTACGAGTCACGAGTTACGCTTTAAAAGGTAAGATATACAAGATAGAAGCTCCAAGTTACCGGTAACACGTTACGAGTTCCAAGTTCTGAGTTATGCGTCACGAGATATGAGTTGGGAGTTCCCACTTATCGGAAACGATTTACGAGCTACAAGGGGCAAGATACGAGTTCCTTGTTATTGGTAATGGGTTACAAGCCACGATACACAAGATACGAGTTCCGGGTTATGAGTAGCGAGTTGTAAGCCTCGACTCCGTTCCGGGTTATCCGTTACGCGTTACGAGTTCCGAGATCTGAGTTTCGCGTCAAGAGATACCAGATGCGAGTTTTCACCTATAGGTAACTAGTTACGAGCTACTAGATCCGAGTTTTGAGTTGCGGGTTACCATGTACTAGTTACGAATCACGACTTACGATCTACAAAGTACTAGATACGAGTTACGAGATACAAGATGCAAGTTCCCACTTATCGTAACGAGTTACGAGCTACGAGACACAAGATACGAGTTCCAGGTGATCGGTAATGAGTTACGAGCTACTAGATACAGCATACGAGTTCCGAGTTATGAGTAACGAGTTACGAGTCACGAAATACGCTTTACAAGGTAAGATATACGAGATACAAGCTCCAAGTTATCGGTAACACGTAACGAGTTCCAAGTTCTGAGTTATGTGTCACTAGACATAAGTTGAGAGTTCCCACTTATCGGAAACGATTTACGAGCTACGAGAGGCAAGATAAGAGTTCATTGTTATTGGTAATGGGTTACAAGCCATGATACACAAGAAACGAGTTCCGTGTTATCCGTTACGCGTTACAAGTTCCAAGTTCTAAGTTTCGCGTCACGAGATACAAGATGCGAGTTTTCACCTATAGGTAACTAGTTACGAACTACTAGATCTAGGATACGAGTTCGAGGTTATGGTCATTGATTTACAAGATCCGAAATCAAGATTCGAGTTTCGAGCTATGGGCAACTCTTCAGACTTCCGAGTCCTGAGTTACGCGTCACGAGATACAAGAAGCGAGTTCCCATCTATCGGTAACGATTTACGAGCTACGAGATGCAAGATACGAGTTCCAGGTTATCGGTAATGGATTACAAGTTACGATATATATGACGAGTTCCGAGTTATTGGTAGCGAGTTACAAGGTATAGAATATAAGATACATGCTCCGAGTTATCGGTAACGCGTTACGAGATCCGAGTTCTGATTTACACGTCACGAGATACAAGATGCGAGTTCCCACTTATTGGTAACGAGTTACGAGATACGAAAGGCAAGATACGAGTTCCTTGTTATTGGTAATGGGTTACAATCTACGATACACAAGATACGAGTTCCGGGTAATCAGTAATGAGTTACGAGCTACTATATACAAGATGCGAGTTCACATCTATCGGTAACGATTTACGAGCTACGAGATGCATGATACGAATTCCTGGTTATTGGTAGCGAGTTACAAGGTAAGAGATACAACATACATGCTCCGAGTTCCTACCTATCGGTAACGATTTACGAGCTACGTGAGGCAAGATACTAGATCCTTGTTATTGGTAATGTGTTACAAGCTACGATACACAGGATACGAGTTCCGGGTTATGAGTAGCGAGCTATAAGCTGCGATTTACGACTTACGAGTTTCGAGTTTCGACTTTCGAGTTTCGAGTTGCGAGTTACGATATACGAGTTACGAGTTACGAATTACGACTTACGATCTACGAGTTACGAGATACAAGTTGCGAGTTCCTACTTATCGTAAAGAGTTACGAGCTACGAGACAAAAGATACAAGTTCCAGGTAATCAGTAATGAGTTACGAGCTACTAGATACAAGATACAAGCTCCGAGTTATCGGTCACACGTTACGAGTTCCCAGTTCTGAGTTTCGCGTCATGAGATACAAGATGCGAGTTTCCACCTATCCGTAACGAGTTACGAACTTCTAGATCTAGATACAAGATATGTATTCCGAGTTATGGGTAACGAGTTACGAGTTACAGTATACGAGTTCCCGAGTTATTGGTTCGCGTTACGAGTTCCAAGTTCTGAGTTTCGCGTCATGAGATACAAGTTGCGAGTTCCCACTTATCGGTAACGATTTACTAGCTACGAGAGGCACGATACGAGTTCCTTGTTATTGGTAATGGGTTACAAGCTACGATACACATATTACGAGTTCCGTGTTCTGAGTTTCGCGTCATGAGATACAAGATGCGAGTTTCCACCTATCGGTAACGAGTTAGGAACTTCTAGATCTAGGATACGACTTCGAGGTTATCATCATTGATTTTCAAGATCTGAAATCAAGATTCGAGTTCCAAGTTATGGGCAACAGGATACGGGTAACGAGATGCAAGATAAGAGTTCCAGGATATTGGTAATGGTTTACAAGCTACGATATATAAGATACGACTTACGGGTTATGGGTAACGAGTTACGAGTTACTAGTCATAAGATACGAGCTCCAAGTTATCGGTAACGCGTTACTAGTCCGAGTTCTGAGTTACACGTCACGATACAAGATGCGAGCTCACACTTATTGGTAACGAGTTAGGATCTTCAAGATCTAGGATACGAGTTCCGAGCAATGGGTAACGAGTTACGAGCTACCAGTTGAGAGTCCCACTTATCGGAAACGATTTACGATCTACGAGAGGCAAGATACAAGATCCTTGTTATTGGTAATGTATTACAAGCTACGATACACAATATACGAGTTCCAGGCTATGAGTAGCGAGTTATAAGCTGCTATTTACGAGTTACGAGTTAAGAGTTTGGAGTTACGAGTTTCGAGTGACGAGTTTCGAGTTACGAGTTTCGAGTTGCGGGTTACCATGTACGAGTTACGAGTTACGAATTACGACTTACGATCTACAAGGTACTAGATACGAGCTACGAGACACAAGATACGAGTTCCAGGTGATCAGTAATGAGTTACGAGCTACTAGATACAAGATACGAGTTCCGAGTTATGGGTAACGAGTTACGAGTCACGAGTTACGCTTTACATGGTAAGGTATACAAGATACAAGCTCCAAGTTATCGGTAACACGTTACGAGTTCCAAGTTCTGAGTTATGCGTCACGAGATATAAGTGGGGAGTTCCCACTTATCGGAAACGATTTACGAGCTACAAGGGGCAAGATACGAGTTCCTTGTTATTGGTAATGGGTTACAAGCCACGACACACAAGTTACAAGTTCCGGGTTATCCGTTACGCATTACGAGTTCCGAGATCTGTTTCGCGTCAAGAGATACAAGATGCGAGTTTTCACCTATAGGTAACTAGTTACGAACTACTAGATCTAGGATACGAGTTCGAGGTTATCGTCATTGATTTACAAGATCCGAGATCAAGATTCGAGTTCCGAGTTATGGGCAACACTTTCGAGTTCCGAGTCCTGAGTTACACGTCACGAGATACAAGATGCGAGTTCCCATCAATCGGTAACGATTCACGAGCTTCGAGATGCAAGATACGAGTTCCAGGTTCTGAGTTACGCGTCACTAGATACAAGTTACGAGTTCCCACATATCAGTAACGATTTACGAGCTAGGAGAGGCAAGATACGAGTTTCTTGTTATTGGTAATTGGATACAAGCTACGATACACAAGACACGAGTTCCTGGTTATGAGAAGCGAGTTATAAGCTGCGATTTACGTGTTACGAGTTACGAGTTGCGAGTTGCGAGTTACGATATACGAGTTACGAGTTACGAATTACGACTTACGATCTACGAGGTACTAGTTACGGGTTACGAGATACAAGATGCGAGTTCCTACTTATCGTAACGAGTTACGAGCTACGAGACACAAGATACAAGTGCCAGGTAATCAGTAATGAGTTACGAGCTACTAGATACAAGATATGTGTTCCGAGTTATGGGTAACGAGTTACGAGTTACAGTATACGAGTTTCCGAGTTATTGGTTCGCGTTACGAGTTCCAAGTTCTGAGTTTCGCGTCATGAGATACAAGATGCGAGTTTTCACCTATCGGTAACGAGTAACGAACTACTAGATCTAGGATACGAGTTCGAGGTTATCGTCATTGATTTAAGGTACGAGCTCCGAGTTATGGGTAACGAGTTACGAGTTACGAGTTACAAGATACGAGCTCCGAGCTATCGGTACCGCGTCTAGTTCCAAGTTCTGAGTTACGCGTCACGAGATATAAGATGCGAGTTCCCATTTATCAATAACGATTTACGAGATACGAGATGCGCAGATACGAGTTTCAGGTTATCGGTGATGGATTACAAGCGACGATATATAAGATACGAGTTCTGAGGTATGGGTAACGAGTTACGAGTTACAAGTTACAAGATATAATCTCCGAGTTATCGGTGAAGCGTAACGAGTTCCGAGTTCTGAGTTATACGTCACGAGACACAAGTCATCGGTAACGATTTATGAGCTACGAGATACAAGCTGCGAGTTCCTACTTATCGTAACGAGTTACGAGCTACGAGACACAAGATACGAGTTACAGGTAATCAGTAATGAGTTACGAGCTACTAGATACAAGATACGTGTTTCGAGTTATGGGTAACGAGTTACGAGTTACAGTATACGAGTTCCCGAGTTATTGGTTCGCGTTACGAGTTTCAAGTTCTGAGTTTCGCGTTATGAGATACAAGATGCGAGTTCCCTCTTATCGGTAACGATTTACGAGCTACCAGAGGCAAGATAAAAGATCCTTGTTATCGGTAATGTGTTACAAGCTACGATACACAAGATACGAGTTCCGGGCTATGAGTAGCGAGTTATAAGCTGCGATTTACGAGTTACGAGTTACGAGTTAAGAGTTTGGAGTTACGAGTTTCGAGTTACGAATTTCGAGTTGCGGGTTACCATGTACGAGTTACGAGTTACGAATTACGACTTACGATCTACAAGGTACTAGATACGAATACGAGACACAAGATACGAGTTCCAGGTGATCAGTAATGAGTTACGAGCTACTAGATACAAGATACGAGTTCCGAGTTATGGGTAACGAGTTACGAGTCACGAGTCACGCTTTACAAGGTAAGATATACAAGATACAAGCTCCAAGTTAATGGTAACACGTTACGAGTTCCAAGTTCTGAGTTTCGCGTCATGAGATACAAGATGCGAGTTTTCAGCTATCGGTAACGAGTTAAAAACTACTAGATCTAGGATACGAGTTCGTGGCTATCGTCATTGATTTACAGAATCCGAGATCAAGATTCGAGTTCCGAGTTATGTGCAACGAGTTATGGGTTACGAGTTACGAGTTACAAGGTAAGTGATACAAGATACGAGTTACGAGTTATCGGTAACACTTTCGAGTTCCAAGTCCTGAGTTACGCGTCACGAGATACAAGATGCGAGTTCTCATCTATCGGTAACGTCTTATGAGCTACGAGATGCAAGATACGTGTTCCTTGTTAAAGGTAATGGGTTACAAGCTACGATACACAAGATACGAGTTCCTGGTTATGAGTAGCGAGTTATAAGCGGCGATTTACGAGTTACGAGTTGCGAGTTACCATATACGAGTTACAAGTAACGAATTACGACTTACGATCTACGAGGTACTAGTTACGAGTTACGAGATACAAGATGCGAGTTCCTACTTATCGTAACGAGTTACGAGCTACGAGACACAAGATACGAGTTCCAGGTAATCAGTAATGAGTTATTAGCTACTAGATACAAGATATGTGTTCCGAGTTATGGGTAACGAGTTACGAGTTACAGTATACGAGTTCCCGAGTTATTGGTTCGCGTTACGAGTTCCAAGTTCTGAGTTTCGCGTCATGAGATACAAGATGCGAGTTTTCACCTATCGGTAACGAGTAACGAACAACTAGATCTAGGATACAAGTTCGAGGTTATCGTCGTTGATTTACAAGATATGAGGTCAAGACTCGAGTTCCGAGTTATGGGCAACGAGTTATGGAATACGAGTTACGAGTTACAAGGTAAGTGATACAAGATACGATTTACGAGTTATCGGTAACACTTTCGAGTTCCAAGTCCTGTGTTACGCGTCACGAGATGCAAGATACGAGTTCCAGGTTATCGGTAATGGATTACAAGTTACGATATATATGATACGAGTTCCGAGTTATTGGTAGCGAGTTACAAGGTAAGAGATATAAGATGCATGCTCTGAGTTATCGGTAACGCGTTACGAGTTCCAAGTTCTGAGTTACGCGTCACTAAATATAAGTTGCGAGTTCCCTCTTATCGGTAACGATTTACGAGCTACGAGAGGCAAGATAAAAGATCCTTGTTATTGGTAATGTGTTACAAGCTACGATACACAATATACGAGTTCCGGGCTATGAGTAGCGAGTTATAAGCTGCGATTTATGAGTTACGAGTTTGGAGTTACGAGTTTCGAGTTACGAGTTTCGAGTTACGAGTTACGAGTTTCGAGTTACGAGTTTCGAGTTACGAGTTACGAGTTACGAATTACGACTTACGATCTACAAGGTACTAGATACGAGCTACGAGACACAAGCTACGAGTTCCAGGTGATCAGTAATGAGTTACGAGCTACTAGATTCAAGATACGAGTTCCGAGTTATGGGTAACGAGTTACGAGTCACGAGTTACGCTTTAAAAGGTAAGATATACAAGATAGAAGCTCCAAGTTATCGGTAACACGTTACGAGTTCCAAGTTCTGAGTTATGCGTCACGAGATATGAGTTGGGAGTTCCCACTTATCGGAAACGATTTACGAGCTACAAGGGGCAAGATACGAGTTCCTTGTTATTGGTAATGGGTTACAAGCCACGATACACAAGATACGAGTTCCGGGTTATGAGTAGCGAGTTGTAAGCCTCGACTCCGTTCCGGGTTATCCGTTACGCGTTACGAGTTCCGAGATCTGAGTTTCGCGTCAAGAGATACCAGATGCGAGTTTTCACCTATAGGTAACTAGTTACGAGCTACTAGATCCGAGTTTTGAGTTGCGGGTTACCATGTACTAGTTACGAATCACGACTTACGATCTACAAAGTACTAGATACGAGTTACGAGATACAAGATGCAAGTTCCCACTTATCGTAACGAGTTACGAGCTACGAGACACAAGATACGAGTTCCAGGTGATCGGTAATGAGTTACGAGCTACTAGATACAGCATACGAGTTCCGAGTTATGGGTAACGAGTTACGAGTCACGAAATACGCTTTACAAGGTAAGATATACGAGATACAAGCTCCAAGTTATCGGTAACACGTTACGAGTTCCAAGTTCTGAGTTATGCGTCACGAGACATAAGTTGAGAGTTCCCACTTATCGGAAACGATTTACGAGCTACGAGAGGCAAGATAAGAGTTCATTGTTATTGGTAATGGGTTACAAGCCATGATACACAAGATACGAGTTCCGTGTTATCCGTTACGCGTTACGAGTTCCAAGTTCTGAGTTTCGCGTCATGAGATACAAGATGCGAGTTTTCACCTATAGGTAACTAGTTACGAACTACTAGATCTAGGATACGAGTTCGAGGTTATGGTCATTGATTTACAAGATCCGAAATCAAGATTCGAGTTTCGAGCTATGGGCAACACTTCAGACTTCCGAGTCCTGAGTTACGCGTCACGAGATACAAGAAGCGAGTTCCCATCTATCGGTAACGATTTACGAGCTACAAGATGCAAGATACGAGTTCCAGGTTATCGGTAATGGATTACAAGTTACGATATATATGATACCGAGTTCCGAGTTATTGGTAGCGAGTTACAAGGTAAGAGATATAAGATACATGCTCCGAGTTAACGGTAACGCGTTACGAGTTCCAAGGTCAGAGTTACGCGTCACTAGATACAAGTTACGAGTTCCCACATATCAGTAACGATTTACGAGCTAGGAGAGGCAAGATACGAGTTTCTTGTTTTTGATAATTGGATACAAGCTACGATACACAAGACACGAGTTCCTGGTTATGAGAAGCGATTTATAAGCTGCGATTTACGTGTTACGAGTTACGAGTTGCGAGTTACGAGTGACGAGTTTCGAGTTACGAGTTTCGAGTTGCGGGTTACCATGTACGAGTTACGAGTTACGAATTACGACTTACGATCTACAAGGTACTAGATACGAGCTACGAGACACAAGATACGAGTTCCAGGTGATCAGTAATGAGTTACGAGCTACTAGATACAAGATACGAGTTCCGAGTTATGGGTAACGAGTTACGAGTCACGAGTTACGCTTTACATGGTAAGATATACAAGATACAAGCTCCAAGTTATCGGTAACACGTTACGAGTTCCAAGTTCAGAGTTATGCGTCACGAGATATAAGTGGGGAGTTCCCACTTATCGGAAACGATTTACGAGCTACAAGGGGCAAGATACGAGTTCCTTGTTATTGGTAATGGGTTACAAGCCACGATACACAAGTTACAAGTTCCGGGTTATCCGTTACGCATTACGAGTTCCGAGATCTGTTTCGCGTCAAGAGATACAAGATGCGAGTTTTCACCTATAGGTAACTAGTTACGAACTACTAGATCTAGGATACGAGTTCGAGGTTATCTTCATTGATTTACAAGATCCTAGATCAAGATTCGAGTTCCGAGTTATGGGCAACGAGTTACGGGTTACGAGTTACGAGTTACAAGGTGAGCGATATAAGATACGAGCTCCGAGTTATCAATAACACTTTCGAGTTCCGAGTCCTGAGTTACGCGTCACGAGATTCAAGATGCGAGTTCCCATTTATCGGTAACGATTTACGGGCTACGAGATGCAACATAAGAGTTCCAGGATATTGGTAATGGTTTACAAGCTACGATATATAAGATACGTGTTACGGGTTATCGGTAACGCGTTACTAGTTCCGAGTTCTGAGTTACACGTCACGAGATACAAGATGCGAGCTCCCACTTATTGGTAACGAGTTACGATCTTCAAGATCTAGGATACGAGTTCCAGGTTATCGGCAATGATTTGCGAGATCCGAGATAGAAGATACGAGTTCCGAGCAATAGGTAACGAGTTACGAGCTACCAGTTACGAGTTACAAGGTAAGGGATACAAGATACAAGCTCCGAGTTATCGGTGACGCGTAACGAGTTCCGAGTTACACGTCACGAGACACAAGTTGCGAGTTCCCACTCATCGGTAACGATTTATGAGCTACGAGATACAAGATGCGAGTTCCTACTTATCGTAAAGAGTTACGTGCTACGAGACACAAGATACGAGTTCCAGGTAATCAGTGATGAGTTACGGACTACTAGATACAAGATGCGAGCTCCGAGTTATCGGTTACACGTTACGAGTTCCGAGTTCTGAGTTTGCGTCATGAGATACAAGATGCGAGTTTCCACCTATCGGTAACGAGTAACGAACTACTAGATACGTTACTAGTTACGAACTTCTAGATCTAGGATACGACTTCGAGGTTATCATCATTGATTTTCAAGATCCGAGATCAAGATTCGAGTTCCAAGTTATGGGCAACGAGTTACGGGTTACGAGATGCAAGATAAGAGTTCCAGGATATTGGTAATGGTTTACAAGCTACGATATATAAGATACGAGTTACGGGTTACTAGTTACAAGATACGAGCTCCGAGTTATCGGTAACGCTTTACTAGTTCCGAGTTCTGAGTTACACGTCACGAGATACAAGATGCGAGCTCCAACTTATTGGTACTGAGTTACGATCTTCAAGATCTAGGATACGAGTTCCAGGTTATCGGCAATGATTTGCGAGATCCGAGATAGAAGATACGAGTTCCGAGTAATGGGTAACGAGTTACGAGTTACAAGGTAAGAGATACAAGATACAAGCTCGAAGTTATCCGTAACGCGTTACGAGTTCCAAGTTCCGAGTTACGCGTCACGAGATATAAGTTACGAGTTACGACTTACGATCTACGAGGTACTAGCTACGAGTTACGATACACAAGATACGAGTTCCTGGTTATGAGTAGCGAGTTATAAGCTGCGATTTACGAGTTAGGAGTTGCGAGTTACGATATACGAGTTACGAGTAACGAATTACGACTTACGATCTACTAGGTACTAGTTACGAGTTACGAGATACAAGATGCGAGTTCCTACTTATCGTAACGAGTTACGAGCTACGAGACACAAGATACGAGTTCCAGGTAATCAGTAATGAGTTACGAGCTACTAGATACAAGATATGTGTTCCGAGTTATGGGTAACGAGTTACAAGTTACAGTATACGAGTTCCCGAGTTATTGGTTCGCGTTACGAGTTCCAAGTTCTGAGTTTCGCGTCATGAGATAGAAGATGCGAGTTTTCACCAATCGGTAACGAGTAACGCACTACTAGATATAGGATACGAGTTCGAGGTTATCGTCATTGATTTACAAGATCCGAGATCAAGATTCGAGTTCCGAGTTATGAGCAACAAGTTACGGGTTACGAGTTACGAGGTAAGTGATACAAGATACGAGCTCCGGGTTAACGGTAACACTTACACGTTCCGAGTCCTGAGTTACGCGTCACGAGATACAAGATGCGAGTTCCCATTTATCGATAACGATTTACGAGCTACGAGATGCTAGATACGAGTTCCAGGTTATCGGTAATGGTTTACAAGTTACGATATTAAGGTACGAGTTCCGAGTTATGGGTAACGAGTTACGAGTTACGAGTTACGAGTTACAAGATACGAGCTGCGAGCTATCGGTACCGTGTTACTAGTTCCAAGTTCTGAGTTACGCGTCACGAGATACAAGATGCGAGTTCCCATTTATCAATAACGATTTACGAGCTACGAAATACAAGATAGGAGTTCTAGGTTATCGGTAATGGTTTACAAGCTACGATATATAAGATACGAGTTCTGAGGTATGGGTAACGAGTTACGAGTTACCAGTTACAAGATATAATCTCCGAGTTATCGGTGACGCGTAACGAGTTCCGAGTTCTGAGTTACACGTCACGAGACACAAGTTGCGAGTTCCCACTCATCGGTAACGATATATGAGCTACGAGATACAAGATGCGAGTTTCTACTTATCGTAAAGAGTTACAAGCTACGAGACACAAGATACGAGTTCCAGGTAATCAGTAATGAGTTACGGACTACTAGATACAAGATGCGAGCTCCGAGTTATCGGTTACACGTTACGAGTTCCGAGTTCTAAGTTTCGCGTCATGAGATACAAGATGCGAGTTTCCACTTATTGGTAACGAGTTACGATCTTCAAGATCTAGGATACGAGTTCCAGGTTATCGGCAATGATTTGCGAGATCCGAGATAGAAGATACGAGTTCCGAGCAATGGGTAACGAGTTACGAGCTACGAGTTACGAGTTACAAGGTAAGGGATACAAGATACAAGCTCCAAGTTATCGGTAACGCGTTACGAGTTCCAAGTTCTGAGTCACGCGTCACTAGGTACACGTTGCGAGTCCCACTTATCGGTAACGATTTACGAGCTACGAGAGGCAAGATACAAGATCCTTGTTATTGGTAATGTGTTACAAGCTACGATACACAAGATACGAGTTCCGGGTTATGACTAGCGAGTTATAAGCTGCGATTTACGAGTTACGAGTTTCGAACTACGAGTTTCGAGTTGCGAGTTACCATATACGAGTTACGAGTAACGAATTACGATTCAAGATCTACGAGGTACTAGTTACGAGTTACGAGATACAAGATGCGAGTTCCTACTTATCGTAACGAGTTACGAGCTACGAGACACAAGATACGAGTTCCAGGTAATCAGGAATGAGTTACGAGCTACTAGATACACGATACGTGTTCCGAGTTATGGGTAACGAGTTACGAGTTACAGTATACGAGTTCCCGAGTTATTGGTTCGCGTTACGAGTTCCAAGTTCTGAGTTACGCGTCACTAGATAAAAGTTACGAGTTCCTACCTATCGGTAACGATTTACGAGCTACGAGAGGCAAGATACAAGATCCTTGTTATTGGTAATGTGTTACAAGCTACGATACACGAGATCCGAGTTCTGGGTTATGAGTATAGAGTTATAAGCTGCGATTTACGAGTTACGAGTTTCGAGTTGCGAGATACAAGATGCGAGTTTTCACCTATAGGTAACTAGTTACGAACTACTAGATCTAGGATACGAGTTCGATGTTATCGTCATTGATTTACAAGATCCGAAATCAAGATTCGAGTTTCGAGCTATGGGCAACACTTTTGAGTTCCGAGTCCTGAGTTACGCGTCACGAGATACAAGAAGCGAGTTCCCATCTATCGGTAACGATTTACGAGCTACGAGATGCAAGATACGAGTTCCAGGTTATCGGTAATGGTTTACAAGTTACGATATATAAGGTACGAGTTCCGAGTTATGGGTAACGAGTTACGAGTTACAAGATACGATATTTAAGATACGAAGTCCTGGTTATTGGTAGCGAGTTACAAGCTAAGAGATACAAGATACATGCTCCGAGTTATCGGTAACGCGTTACGAGTTCCAAGTTCTGAGTTACGCGTCACTAGATAAAAGTTGCGAGTTCCTACCTATCGGTAACGATTTACGAGCTACGTGAGGCAAGATACTAGATCCTTGTTATTGGTAATGTGTTACAAGCTACGATACACAAGATACGAGTTCCAGGTTATGAGTAGCGAGCTATAAGCTGCGATTTACGACTTTCGACTTACGAGTTTCGAGTTGCGAGTTACCATATACGAGTTACGAGTAACGAATTACGACTTACGATCTACCAGGTACTAGTTACGAGTTACGAGATACAAGATGCGAGTTCCTACTTATCGTAACGAGTTACGAGCTACGAGACACAAGATACGAGTTCCAGGTAATCAGTAATGAGTTACGAGCTACTAGATACAAGATACGCGTTCCGAGTTATGAGTAACGAGCTACGACTTACAGTATACGAGATCCCGAGTTATTGGTTCGCGTTACGAGTTTCAAGTTCTGAGTTTCGCGTCATGAGATACAAGATGCGAGTTTTCACCTACCGGTAACGAGTTACAAACTACTAGATCTAGGATACGAGTTCGTGGCAATCGTCATTGCGAGTTTCGAGTTGCGAGTTACCATATACGAGTTACAAGTAACGAATTACGACTTACGATCTACGAGGTACTAGTTACGAGTTACGAGATACAAGATGCGAGTTCCTACTTATCGTAACGAGTTACGAGCTACGAGACACAAGATACGAGTTCCAGGTGATCGGTAATGAGTTACGAGCTACTAGATACAACATACGAGTTCCGAGTTATGGGTAACGAGTTACGAGTCACGAAATACGCTTTACAAGGTAAGATATACGAGATACAAGCCCCAAGTTATCGGTAACACGTTACGAGTTCCAAGTTCTGAGTTATGCGTCACGAGACATAAGTTGAGAGTTCCCACTTATCGGAAACTATTTACGAGCTACGAGAGGCAAGATAAGAGTTCATTGTTATTGGTAATGGGTTACAAGCCAGGATACACAAGATACGAGTTCCGTGTTATCCGTTACGCGTTACGAGTTCCAAGCTCTGAGTTTCGCGTCATGAGATACAAGATGCGAGTTTTCACCTATAGGTAACTAGTTACGAACTACTAGATCTAGGATACGAGTTCGAGGTTATCGTCTATGATTTACAAGATCCGAGATCAAGATTCGAGTTCCGAGTTATGAGCAACACTTTCGAGTTCCGAGTCCTGAGTTACGCGTCACGAGATACAAGTTGCGAGTTCCCACTTATCGGTAACGATTTACGAGCTACGAGAGGCAAGATACGAGTTCCTTGTTATTGGTAATGGGTTAAAAGCTACTTTACACAAGATATGAGTTCCGGGTTATGAGTACCGGGTTATGAGTAGCGAGTTGTAAGCCTCGACTCACGAGTTACGAGTTAAGAGTTACGAGTTACGAGTTACGAGTTACAAGTTACGAGTTACGAGTTACGAGTTACGAGTTACGAGTTACGAGTTACGAATTACGAGTTACGAGTTACGAGTTACGAGTTACGAGTTACGAATTACGAGTTACGAGTTACGAGTTACGAGTTACGAGTTACGAGTTACGAGTTACGAGTTACGAGTTACGAGTTACGAGTTACGAGTTACGAGTTACGAGTTACGAGTTACGAGTTACGAGTTACGAGTTACGAGTTACGAGTTACGAGTTACGAGTTACGAGTTACGAGTTACGAGTTACGAGTTACGAGTTACGAGTTACGAGTTACGAGTTACGAGTTACGAGTTACGAGTTACGAGTTACGAGTTACAAGATACGAGTTCCAGGTAATCAGTAATGAGTTACGAGCTACTAGATACAAGATATGTGTTCCGAGTTATGGGTAACGAGTTACGAGTTACAGTATACGAGTTCCCGAGTTATTGGTTCGCGTTACGAGTTCCAAGTTCCGAGTTTCGCGTCATGAGATACAAGATGCGAGTTTTCACCTATCGGTAACGAGTAACGAACTACTAGATCAAGGATAAAAGTTCGAGGTTATCGTCATTGATTTACCGAGATCAAGATACGAGTTCCGAGTAAATGGGCAACGAGTTACGAGTTACGAGTTACGAGTTACGAGTTACGAGTTACGAGTTACGAGTTACGAGTTACGAGTTACGAGTTACGAGTTACGAGTTACGAGTTACGAGTTACGAGTTACGAGTTACGAGTTACGAGTTACGAGTTACGAGTTACGAGTTACGAGTTACGAGTTACGAGTTACGAGTTTCGAGTTTCGAGTTGCGATTTACGATATACGAGTTACGAGTTACTAGTTACAAGATACGAGCTCCGAGTTATCGGTAACGCGTTACTAATTCCGAGTTCTGAGTTACACGTCACGAGATACAAGATGCGAGTTGCCACTTATTGGTAACGAGTTAGGATCTTCAAGATCTAGGATACGAGTTCCAGGTTATCGGCAATGATTTGCGAGATCCGAGATAGAAGATACGAGTTCCGAGTAATGGGTAACGAGTTACGAGTTATGAGTTACAAGGTAAGAGATACAAGATACAAGCTCGAAGTTATCGGTAACGCGTTACGAGTTCCAAGTTCCGAGTTACGCGTCACGAGATACAAGTTACGAGTTCCCACTTATCAGTAACGATTTATGAGCTGCAAGAGGCAAGATACGAGTTCCTTGTTATTGGTAATGGGTTACAAGCTACGATACACAAGATACGAGTTCCAAGTTCTGAGTTTCGCGTCATGAGATACAAGATGCGAGTTTTCACCTATCGGTAACGAGTAAAGAACTACTAGATTTAGGATACTAGTTCGAGGTTATCGTCATTGATTTACAAGATCCGAGATCAAGATTCGAGTTCCGAGTTATGGGCAACGAGTTACGGGTTACGAGTTACGAGGTAAGTGATACAAGATACGAGCTCCGGGTTATCGGTAACACTTACACGTTCCGAGTCCTGAGTTACGCGTCACGAGATACAAGATGCGAGTTCCCATTTATCGATAACGATTTACGAACTACGAGAAGCTAGATACGAGTTCCAGGTTATCGGTAATGGTTTACAAGTTACGATATATAAGGTACGAGTTCCGAGTTATGGGTAACTGTTACGAGTTACAAGATACGAGCTCCGAGCTATCGGTACCGCGTTACTAGTTCCAAGTTCTGAGTTACGCGTCACGAGACACAAGTTGCGAGTTCCCACTCATCGGTAACGATTTATGAGCTACGAGATACAAGATGCGAGTTCCTACTTATCGTAAAGAGTTACGAGCTACGAGACACAAGATAGGAGTTCCAGGTAATCAGTAATGAGTTATGGACTACTAGATACAAGATGCGAGCTCCGAGTTATCGGTTACACGTTACGAGTTCCGAGTTCTGAGTTTCGCGTCATAAGATACAAGTTGAGAGTCCCACTTATCGGAAACGATTTACGAGCTACGAGAGGCAAGATACATGATCCTTGTTATTGGTAATGTGTTACAAGCTACGATACACAAGATACGAGTTCCAGGTAATCAGTAATGAGTTACGAGCTACTAGATACAAGATGTGTTCCGAGTTATGGGAAACGAGTTACGAGTTACAGTATACGAGTTCCCGAGTTATTGGTTCGCGTTACGAGTTCCAAGTTCTGAGTTTCGCGTCATGAGGTACAAGTTACGAGTTCCCACTTATTTTCACCTATCGGTAACGAGTAACGAACTACTAGATCTAGGATACGAGTTCGAGGTCATCGTCATTAATTTACAAGATCCGAGATCAAGATTCGAGTTCCAAGTTATGGGCAACGAGTTACGGGTTACGAGATGCAAGATAAGAGTTCCAGGATATTGGTAATGGTTTACAAGCTACGATATATAAGATACGAGTTACGGGTTATGGGTCGCGAGTTACGAGTTACTAGTTACAAGATACGAGCTCCGAGTTATCGGTAACGCGTTAGTAGTTCCAAGTTCTGAGTTACACGTCACGAGATACAAGATGCGAGCTCCCACTTATTGGTAACGAGTTAGGATCTTCAAGATCTAGGATACGAGTTCCAGGTTATCGGAAATGATTTGCGAGATCCGAGATAGAAGATACGAGTTCCGAGTAATGGGTAACGAGTTACGAGTTATGAGTTACAAGGTAAGAGATACAAGATACAAACTCGAAGTTATCGGTAACGCGTTACGAGTTCCAAGTTCCGAGTTACGGGTCACGAGATACAAGTTACGAGTTCCCACTTATCAGTAACGATTTATGAGCTACAAGAGGCAAGATACGAGTTCCTTGTTATTGGTTATGGGTTACAAGCTACGATACAAAAGATACGAGTTCCTGGTTATGAGTAGCGAGTTATAAGCTGCGATCTACGAGTTGCGAGTTACGATATACGAGTTACGAGTAACGAATTACGACTTACGATCTACGAGGTACTAGTTACGAGTTACGAGATACAACATGCGAGTTCCTACTTATCGTAACGAGTTACGAGCGACGAGACACAAGATACGAGTTCCAGGTAATCAGTAATGAGTTACGAGCTACTAGATACAAGATATGTGTTCCGAGTTATGGGTAACGAGTTACGAGTTACAGTATACGAGTTCCCGAGTTATTGGTTCGCGTTACGAGTTCCAAGTTCTGAGTTTCGCGTCATGAGATACAAGATGCGAGTTTTCACCTATCGGTAACGAGTAGTTCGTTACCCGTTACCGATAGGGCTAGATCTAGGATACGAGTTCGAGGATATCGAGGATATCGATAACGATTTACGAGCTACGAGATGCAGGTTATCGGTAATGGTTTACAAGTTAAGATATATAAGGTACGAGTTCCGAATTATGGGTAACGAGTTACGAGTTACAAGATACGAGCTCCGAGCTATCGGTACCGCGTTACTAGTTCCAAGTTCTGAGTTACGCGTCACGAGATACAAGATGCGAGTTCCCATTTATCAATAACGATTCACGAGCTACGAGATGCAAGATACGAGTTCCAGGTTATCGGTGATGGATTACAAGCTACGATATATAAGATACGAGTTCTGAGGTATGTAACTCGTTACGAGTTACAAGTTACAAGACATAATCTCCGAGTTATCGGTAGCGATTTACGAGCTACGAGAGGCAAGATACAAGATCCTTGTTATTGATAATGTGTTACAAGCTACGATACACAAGATACGAGTTCCGGGTTATGAGTAGCGAGTTATAAGCTGCGATTTACGAGTTCTGGGTTATGAGTAGCGAGTGATTAGCTGCGATTTACGAGCTGCGAGTTTCGACTTACGAGTTTCGAGTTGCGAGTTACCATATACGAGTTACGAGTAACGAATTACGACTTACGATCTACGAGGTACTAGTTACGAGTTACGAGATACAAGATGCGAGTTCCTACTTATCGTAACGAGTTACGAGCTACGAGACACAAGATACGAGTTCCAGGTAATCAGTAATGAGTTACGAGCTACTAGATACAAGATACGATTTCCGAGTTATGGATAACGAGTTACGAGTCACGAGTTACGCTTTACAAGGTAAGATATACAAGATACAAGCTTCAAGTTATCGGTAACACGTTACGAGTTCCAAGTTCTGAGTTATGCGTCACGATATATAAGTTGAGAGTTCCCACTTATCGGAAACGATTTACGAGCTACGATACCCAAGATACGAGTTCCGGGCTATCCGTTACGCGTTACTAGTTCCGAGATCTGAGTTTCGCGTCACGAGATACAAGATGCCAGTTCCCATTCATCGATAACGATTTACGAGCTACGAGATGCAAGATACGAGTTCCAGGTTATCGGTAATGGTTTCCAAGTTACAATATATAAGGTACGAGTTCCGAGTTATGGGTAACGAGTTACGAGCTCATAAACATGGGCAACGAGTTACGGGTTACGAGTTACGAGTTACGAGTTACGAGTTACGAGTTACGAGTTACGAGTTACGAGTTACGAGTTACGAGTTACGAGTTACGAGTTACGAGTTACGAGTTACGAGTTACGAGTTACGAGTTACGAGTTACGAGTTACGAGTTACGAGTTACGAGTTACGAGTTACGAGTTACGAGTTACGAGTTACGAGTTACGAGTTACGAGTTACGAGTTACGAGTTACGAGTTACGAGTTACGAGTTACGAGTTACGAGTTACGAGTTACGAGTTACGAGTTACGAGTTACGAGTTACGAGTTACGAGTTACGAGTTACGAGTTACGAGTTACGAGTTACGAGTTACGAGTTACGAGTTACGAGTTACGAGTTACGAGTTACGAGTTACGAGTTACGAGTTACGAGTTACGAGTTACGAGTTACGAGTTACGAGTTACGAGTTACGAGTTACGAGTTACGAGTTACGAGTTACGAGTTACGAGTTACGAGTTACGAGTTACGAGTTACGAGTTACGAGTTACGAGTTACGAGTTACGAGTTACGAGTTACGAGTTACGAGTTACGAGTTACGAGTTACGAGTTACGAGTTACGAGTTACGAGTTACGAGTTACGAGTTACGAGTTACGAGTTACGAGTTACGAGTTACGAGTTACGAGTTACGAGTTACGAGTTACGAGTTACGAGTTACGAGTTACGAGTTACGAGTTACGAGTTACGAGTTACGAGTTACGAGTTACGAGTTACGAGTTACGAGTTACGAGTTACGAGTTACGAGTTACGAGTTACGAGTTACGAGTTACGAGTTACGAGTTACGAGTTACGAGTTACGAGTTACGAGTTACGAGTTACGAGTTACGAGTTACGAGTTACGAGTTACGAGTTACGAGTTACGAGTTACGCGTTACGAGTTTCGAGTTTCGAGTTGCGAGTTACGATATACGAGTTACGGGTTACGAATTACGACTTACGATCTACGAGGTACTAGTTACGAGTTACAAGATACAATTTGCGATTTCCTACTTATCGTAAAGAGTTACGAGCTACGAGACACAAGATACGAGTTCCAGGTAATCAGTAATGAGTTACGAGCTACTAGATGCACGATACGTGTTCCGAGTTATGGGTAACGAGTTACGAGTTACAGAATACGAGTTCCCGAGTTATTGGTTCGCGTTACGAGTTCCAAGTTCTGAGTTACGCGTCACTAGATAAAAGTTGCGAGTTCCTACCTATCGGAAACGATTTACGAGCTACGAGAGGCAAGATACAAGATCCTTGTTATTGGTAATGTGTTACAAGCCACGATACACAAGGTACAAGTTCCGGGTTATCGGTTACGCGTTACGAGTTCCGAGATCTGAGTTTCGCGTCAAGAGGTACAAGATGCGAGTTTTCACCTATAGGTAACTAGTTACGAACTACTAGATCTAGGATACGAGTTCGAGGTTATCGTCTATGATTTACAAGATCCGAGATCAAGATTCGAGTTCCGAGTTATGGGCAACACTTTCGAGTTCCGAGTCCTGAGTTACGCGTCACGAGATACAAGTTGCGAGTTCCCACTCATCGGTAACGATTTAAGAGCTACGAGAGGCAAGATACGAGTTCCTTGTTATTGGTAATGGGTTACAAGCTACGATACACATGTTACGAGTTACGGGTTATGGGTAACGTGTTACGAGTTACTAGTTACATGATACGAGCTCCGAGTTATCGGTAACGCGTTACTAGTTCCGAGTTCTGAGTTACACGTCACAAGATACAAGATGCGAGCTGCCACTTATTGCTAACGAGTTAGGATGTTCAAGATCTAGTATACGAATTCCAGGTTATCGGCAATGATTTGTGAGATCCGAGATAGAAGATACGAGTTCCGAGTAATGGGTAACGAGTTACGAGTTACGAGTTACAAGGTAAGAGATACAAGATACAAGCTCGAAGTTTTTTGGTAACGCGTTACGAGTTCCAAGTTCCGAGTTACGCGTCACGAGATACAAGTTACGAGTTCCCACTTATCAGTAACGATTTACGAGCTACAAGAGGCAAGATACGAGTTCCTTGTTATTAGTAATGGGTTACAAGCAACGATACACAAAATACGAGTTCCTGGTTATGAGTAGCGCGCTATAAGCTGCGATTTACGAGTTACGAGTTGCGAGTTACGATATACGAGTTACGAGTAACAAATTACGACTTACGATCTACGAGGTACTAGTTACGAGTTACGAGATACAAGATGCGAGTTCCTACTTATCGTAACGAGTTACGAGCTACGAGACACAAGATACGAGTTCCAGGTAATCAGTAATGAGTGACGAGCTACTAGATACAAGATATGTGTTCCGAGTTATGGGTAACGAGTTACGAGTTACAGTATACGAGTTCCCGAGTTATTGGTTCGCGTTACGAGTTCCAAGTTCTGAGTTTCGCGTCATGAGATACAAGATGCGAGTTTTCACCTATCGGTAACGATTTACGAGTTACAAGGTAAGGGATACAAGATACAAACTCCAAGTTTTCGGTAACGCGTTACGAATTCCAAGTTCTGAGTTACGCGTCACTAGATACAAGTTGCGAGTTCCCTCTTATCGGTAACGATTTACGAGCTACGAGAGGCAAGATAAAAGATCCTTGTTATTGGTAATGTGTTACAAGCTACGATACACAAGATACGAGTTCCGGACTATGAGTAGCGAGTTATAAGCTGCGATTTACGAGTTACGAGTTAAGAGTTTGGAGTTACGAGTTTCGAGTTGCTGGTTACCATGTACGAGTTACGAGTTACGAATTACGACTTACGATCTACAAGGTACTAGATACGAGCTACGAGACACAAGATACGAGTTCCAGGTGATCAGTAATGAGTTACGAGCTACTAGATACTAGATACGAGTTCCGAGTTATGGGTAACGAGTTACGAGTCACGAGTTACGCTTTACAAGGTAAGATATACAAGATACAAGCTCCAAGTTATCGGTAACACGTTACGAGTTCCAAGTTCTGCTTTTCGCGTCAAGAGATACAAGATGCGAGTTTTCACTTATCGGTAACGAGTTACAAACTACTAGATCTAGGTTACGAACTCGTGGCTATCGTCATTGATTTACAAAATCCGAGATCAAGATTCGAGTTCCGAGATATGGGCAACGAGTTATGGGTTACCAGTTATGGGTTACGAGTTACGAGTTACAAGGTAAATGATACAAGAAACGAGTTACGAGTTTGGAGTTACGAGTTACGAGTTACAAGGTAAATGATACGAGATACGAGTTACGAGTTTGGAGTTACGTGTTTCGAGTTACGACTTTCGAGTTCCGAGTCCTGAGTTATGCGTCACGAGATACAAGATGCGAGTTCCCATCTATCGGTAACGATTTACGAGCTACGAGAGGCAAGATACGTGTTCCTTGTTAAAGGTAATGGGTTACAAGCTACGATACACAAGATACGAGTTCCTGGTTATGAGTAGCGAGTTTCACGAGTTACGAGTTACGAGTTACGAGTTACGAGTTAACAAGTTACGAGTTACGAGTTACGAGTTACGAGTTTCGAGTTTCGAGTTGCGAGTTACGATACAAGAGTTACGAGTTACGAATTACGACTTACGATCTACGAGGTACTAGTTACGAGTTACGGGATACAAGTTGCGAGTTCCTACTTATCGTAAAGAGTTACGAGGTACGAGACACAAGATACGAGTTCCAGATAATCAGTAATGAGTTACGAGCTACTGGATATAGGATACGAGCTCCGAGTTATCGGTCACACGTTACGAGTTCCGAGTTCTGAGTTTCGCGTCATGAGATACAAGATGCGAGTTTCCACCTATCGGTAACGAGTTACGAACTTCTAGATCTAGGATACGAGTTCGAGGTTATCATCATTGATTTTCAAGATCTGAGATCAAGATTCTAGTTCCAAGTTATGGGCAACACTTTCGAGTTCCGAGTCATGAGTTACGCGTCACGAGATACAAGATGCGAGTTCCCATCTATCGGTAACGATTCACGAGCTACGAGATGCAAGATACGAGTTCCAGGTTAACGGTAATGGATTACAAGTTACGATATATATGATACGAGTTCTGAGTTATTGGTAATGGGTTACAAGCTACGATACGAAAGATACGAGTGCCTGGTTATGAGTAGCGAGTTATAAGCTGCGATTTACGAGTTACGAGTTGCGAGTTACGATATACGAGTTACGAGTAACGAATTACGACTTACAATCTACGAGGTTCTAGTTACGAGTTACGAGATACAAGATGCGAGTTCCTACTTATCGTAACGAGTTACGAGCTACGAGACACAAGATACGAGTTCCAGGTAATCAGTAATGAGTTACGAGCTACTAGATACAAGATATGTGTTTCGAGTTATGGGTAACGAGTTACGAGTTACAGTATACGAGTTCCCGAGTTATTGGTTCGCGTTACGAGTTCCAAGTTCTGAGTTTCGCGTCATGAAATACAGGATGCGAGTTTTCACCTATCGGTAACGAGTAACAAACTACTAGATCTAGGATACGAGTTCGAGGTTTTCGTCATTGATTTACAAGATCCGAGATCAAGATTCGATTTCCCAGTTATGGGCAACGAGTTACGGGTTAGGAGTTACGAGGTAAGTGATACAAGATACGAGCTCCGGGTTATCGGTAACAATTACACGTTCCGAGTCCTGAGTTACGCGTCACGAGATACAAGATGCGAGTTCCCATTTATCGATAACGATTTACGAGCTACGAGATGCTAGATACGAGTTCCAGGTTATCGGTAGTGGTTTACAAGTTACGATATATAAGGTACGAGTTCCGAGTTATGGGTAACGAGTTACGAGTTACGAGTTACGAGTTACAAGATACGAGCTCCGAGCTATCGGTACCGCGTTACTAGTTCCAAGTTCTGAGTTACGCGTACGAGACACAAGTTGCGAGTTCCCACTCATCGGTAAGATTTATGAGCTACGAGATACAAGATGCGAGTTCCTACTTATCGTAAAGAGTTACGAGCTACGGGACACAAGATACGAGTTCCAGGTAATCAGTAATGAGTCACGGACTACTAGATACAAGATGCGAGCTCCGAGTTCCGAGTTCTGAATTTCGCGTCATGAGATACAAGATGCGAGTTTCCACTTATTGGTAACGAGTTACGATCTTCAAGATCTAGGATACGAGTTCCAGGTTATCGGCAATGAATTGCGAGATCCGAGATAGAAGATACGAGTTCCGAGCAATGGGTAACGAGTTACGAGCTACGAGTTACGAGTTACAAGGTAAGGGATACAAGATACAAGCTCCCAGTTATCGGTAACGCGTTACGAGTTCCAAGATCTGAGTCACGCGTCACGAGATACAAGTTGCGAGTCCCACTTATCGGTAACGATTTACGAGCTACGATAGGCAAGATACAAGATCCTTGTTATTGGTAATGTGTTACAAGCTACGATACACAAGATACGAGTTCCGGGTTATGAGTAGCGAGTTATAAGCTGCGATTTACGAGTTACGAGTTTCGAATTACGAGTTTCGAGTTGCGAGCTACCATATACGAGTTACGAGTAACGAATTACGACTTACGATCTACGAGGTACTAGTTACGAGTTACGAGATAAAAGATGCGAGTTCCTACATATCGTACCGAGTTACGAGCTACGAGACACAAGATACGAGTTCCAGGTAATCAGTAATGAGTTACGAGCTACTAGATACAAGATACGTGTTCCGAGTTATGGGTAACGAGTTACGAGTTACAGTATACGAGTTCCCGAGCTATTGGTTCACGTTACGAGTTCCAAGTTCTGAGTTACGCGTCACTAGATAAAAGTTACGAGTTCCTACCTATCGGTTACGATTTACGAGCTACGAGAGGCAAGATACAAGGTCCTTATTATTGGTAATTTGTTACAAGCTACGATACACAAGATACGAGTTCCGGGTTATGAGTAGCGAGTTATAAGCTGCGATTTACGAGTTACGAATTTCGAATTACGAGTTTCGAGTTGCGAGTTACCATATACGAGTTACGAGTAACGAATTACGACTTACGATCTACGAGGTACTAGTTACGAGCTACGAGACACAAGATACGAGTTCCAGGTAATCAGTAATGAGTTACGAGCTACTAGATACAAGATAGGTGTTCCGAGTTATGGGTAACGAGTTACGAGTTGCAGTATACGAGTTCCCGAGTTATTGGTTCGCGTTACGAGTTCCAAGTTCTGAGTTTCGCGTCATGAGATACAAGATGCGAGTTTTCACCTATCGGTAACGAGTAACGAACTACTAGATCTAGGATACGAGTTCGAGGTCATCGTCATTGATTTACAAGATCCGAGATCAAGACTCGAGTTCCGAGTTATGGGCAACGAGTTATGGGTTACGAGTTACGAGTTACAAGGTAAGTGATACAAGATACGAGTTACGAGTTATCGGTAACACTTTCGAGTTCCAAGTCCTGAGCTACGCGTCACGAGATACAAGATGCGAGTTTCCATCTATCGGTAACGATTTACGAGCTACGAGATGCAAGATACGAGTTCCAGGTTATCGGTAATGGATTACAAGTTACGATATATTTGATACGAGTTCCGAGTTATTGGTAGCGAGTTACAAGGTAAGAGATATAAGATGCATGCTCTGAGTTATCGGTAACGCGTTACTTATCGGAAACGATTTACGAGCTACGAGAGGCAAGATACGAGTTCATTGTAATTGGTAATGGGTTACAAGCCACGATACACAACATACGAGTTCCGTGTTATCCGTTACGCGTTACGAGTTCCAAGTTCTGAGTTTCGCGCCATGAGATACAAGATGCGAGTTTTCACCTATAGGTAACTAGTTACGAACTACTATATCTAGGATACGAGTTCGAGGTTATCGTCATTGATCTACAAGATCCGAAATCAAGATCCGAGTTCCAGGTTATCGGTAATGGATTACAAGTTACGATATATATGATACGAGTTCCGAGTTATTGGTAGCGAGTTACAAGGTAAAGTATATAAGATACATGCTCCGAGTTATCGGTAACGCATTACGAGATCCAAGTTGTGAGTTACGCGTCACGAGATACAAGATGCGAGTTCCCATTTATCGGTAACGATTTACGAGCTGCAAGATACGAGTTCCAGGTTATCGGTAATGGATTCAAGTTACGCTCTATAAGAAACGAGTTCCGAGTTATGGGTAACTAGTTACAAGATACGAGTTACGAGTTATCGGTAACGCGTTACTAGTTCCGAGTACTGATTTACACGTCACGAGATACAAGATGCGAGTTCCCACTTATTGGTAACGAGTTACGAGATATGAAAAGCAAAATACAAGTTCCTTGTTATTGGTAATGTGTTACAAGCTACGATACACAAGATACGAGTTCCAGGTTATGAGTAGCGAGTTATAAGCTGCGATTTACGAGTTTTGAATTACGAGTTTCGAGTTGCGAGTTACCATATACGAGTTACGAGTAACGAATTACGACTTACGATCTACGAGGTACCAGTTACGAGTTACGAGATACAAGATGCGAGTTCCTACTTATCGTAACGAGTTACGAGCTACGAGACACAAGATACGAGTTCCAGGTAATCAGTAATGAGTTACGAGTTATGGGTAACGAGTTACGAGTTACAGTATACGAGTTTCCAAGTTATTGGTTCGCGTTACGAGTTCCAAGTTCTGAGTTTCGCGTCATAAGATACAAGATGCGAGTTTTCAGCTATCGGTAACGAGTTACAACCTACTAGATCTAGGATACGAGTTCGTGGCTATCGTCATTGATTTACAAAATCCGAGATTCGAGTTCCGAGTTATGGGCAACGAGTTACGAGTCACGAGTTACGCTTTACAAGGTAAGATATACAAGATACAAGCTCCAAGTTATCAGTAACACGTTACGAGTTCCAAGTTCTGAGTTTCGCGTCAAGAGATAGAAGATGCGAGTTTTCACCTATAGGTAACTAGTTACGAACTACTAGATCTAGGATACGAGTTCGAGGTTATCGTCATCGATTTACAAGATCCGAGATCAAGATTCGAGTTCCGAGTTATGGGCAACACTTTCGAGTTCCGAGTCCTGAGTTACGCGTCACGAGATACAAGATGCGAGTTCCCATCTATCGGTAACGATTTACGAGCTACGAGATGCAAGATACGGGTTCCAGGTTATCGGTAATGGATTACAAGTTACGATATATATGATACGAGTTCCGAGTTATTGGTCGCGAGTTACAAAGTAAAAGATATAAGATACATGCTCCGAGTTAGCGGTAACGCGTTACGAGTTCCAGGTTCTGAGTTACGCGTCACTAGATACAAGTTGCGAGTTCCCTCTTATCGGTAACGATTTGCGAGCTACGAGAGGAAAGTTAAAAGATTCTTGTTATTGGTAATGTTTTACAAGCTACGATACACAAGATACGAGTTCCGGGTGATCAGTAATGAGTTACGAGCGACTAGATACAAGATAGCTCCGAGTTATCGGTTAAACGTTACGAGTTCCAAGTCCTGAGTTACGCGTCACGAGATACAAGATGCGAGTTCCCATCTATCGGTAACGATTTACGAGCTACGAGATGCAAGATACGAGTTCCAGGTTATACAAGATACGAGTTACGAGTTATCGGTAACACTTTCGAGTTCCAAGTCCTGAGTTACGCGTCACGAGATACAAGATGCGAGTTCCCATCTATCGGTAACGATTTACGAGCTACGAGATGCAAGATACGAGTTCCAGGTTATCGGTAATGGATTACAAGTTACGATATATATGATACGAGTTCCGAGTTATTGGTAGCGAGTTGCAAGGTTAGAGATATAAGATGGATGTGCTGAGTTATCGGTAACGCGTTACGAGTTCCAAGTTCTGAGTTACGCGTAACTAGATAAAAGTTGCGAGTTCCTACCTATCGGTAACGATTTGCGAGCTACGAGAGGCAAGATACAAGATCCTTGTTATTGGTAATGTGTTAAAAGCTACGATACACAAGATACGAGTTCCGGGTTATGAGTAGCGAGTTATAAGCTGCGATTTACGAGTTACGATCTACGAGGTACTAGTTACGAGTTACGAGATACAAGATGCGTGTTCCTACTTATCGTAACGAGTAACGAGCTACGAGACACAAGATACGAGTTACAGGTGATCAGTAATGAGTTACGAGCTACTAGATACAAGATACGTGTTTCGAGTTATGGGTAACGAGTTACGAGTTACAGTATACGAGTTCCCGAGTTACAAGATGCGAGTTTTCACCAATCGGTAACGAGTAACGAACTACTAGATCTAGGATACGAGTTCGAGGTTATCGTCATTGATTTACAAGATCCGAGATCAAGATTCGAGTTCCGAGTTATGGGCAACGAGTTACGGGTTACGAGTTACGAGGTAAGTGATACAAGATACGTGCTCCGGGTTATCGGTAACACTTACACGTTCCGAGTCCTGAGTTACGCGTCACGAGATACAAGATGCGAGTTCCCATTGATGAATAACGATTTACGAGCTACGAGATGCTAGATACGAGTTCCAGGTTATCGGTAATGGTTTACAAGTTACGATATATGAGATACGAGTTCTGAGGTATGGGTAACGAGTTACGAGTTACAAGTTACAAGATATAATCTCCGAGTTTTCGGTGACGCGTAACGAGTTCCGAGTTCTGAGTTACACGTCACGAGACACAAGTCTAGAGCTACGAGATACAAGATGCGAGTTTCTACTTATCGTAAAGAGTTACGAGCTACGAGACACAAGATACGAGTTCCAGGTAATCAGTAATGAGTTACGGACTACTAGATACAAGATGCGAGCTCGGAGTTATCGGTTACACGTTACGAGTTCCGAGTTCTAAGTTTCGCGTCATGAGATACAAGATGCGAGTTTCCACTTATTGGTAACGAGTTACGATCTTCAAGATCTAGGATACGAGTTCCAGTTTATCGGCAATGATTTGCGAGATCCGAGATAGAAGATACGAGTTCCGAGCAATGGGTAACGAGTTACGAGCTACGAGTTACAAGGTAAGGGATACAAGATACAAGCTCCATGTTATCGGTATCGCGTTACGAGTTCCAAGTTCTGAGTCACGCGTCACGAGGTACACGTTGCGAGTCCCACTTATCGGTAACGATTTACGAGCTACGAGAGGCAAGATACAAGATCCTTGTAATAACAAGGACCAATAGGTAATGTGTTACAAGCTACGATACACAAGATACGAGTTCCGGGTTATGAGTAGCGAGTTATAAGCTGCGATTTACGAGTTACGAGTTTCGAATTACGAGTTTCGAGTTGCGAGTTGCCATATACGAGTTACGAGTAACGAATTACGAATCAAGATCTACGAGGTACTAGTTACGAGTTACGAGATACAAGATGCGAGTTCCTACTTATCGTAACGAGTTACGAGCTACGAGACACAAGATACGAGTTCCAGGTAATCAGTAATAAGTTATTAGCTACTAGATACAAGATATGTGTTCCGAGTTATGGGTAACGAGTTAGAGTATACGAGTTCCCGAGTTATTGGTTCGCGTTACGAGTTCCAAGTTCTGAGTTTCGCGTCATGAGATACAAGATGCGAGTTTTCACCTATCGGTAACGAGTAACGAACAACTAGATCTAGGATACAAGTTCGAGGTTATCGTCATTGATTTACAAGATCCGAGGTCAAGACTCGACTTCCGAGTTATGGGCAACGAGTTATGGAATACGAGTTACGAGTTACAAGGTAAGTGATACAAGATACGAGTTACGAGTTATCGGTAACACTTTCGAGTTCCAAGTCCTGAGTTACGCGTCACGAGATGCAAGATACGAGTTCCAGGTTATCGGTAATGGATTACAAGTTACGATATATATGATACGAGTTCCGAGTTATTGGTAGGGAGTTACAAGGTAAGAGATATAAGATGCATGCTCTGAGTTATCGGTAACGCGTTACGAGTTCCAAGTTCTGAGTTACGCGTCACTAGATATAAGTTGCGAGTTCCCTCTTATCGGTAACGATTTACGAGCTACGAGAGGCAAGATAAAAGATACTTGTTATTGGTAATGTGTTACAAGCTACGATACACAATATACGAGTTCCGGGCTATGAGTAGCGAGTTATAAGCTGCGATTTATGATTTACGAGTTAAGAGTTTGGAGTTACGAGTTTCGAGTTACGAGTTTCGAGTTTCGAGTTACGAGTTTCGAGTTACGAGTTACGAGTTACGAATTACGACTTACGATCTACAAGGTACTAGATACGAGCTACGAGACACAAGCTACGAGTTCCAGGTGATCAGTAATGAGTTACGAGCTACTAGATTCAAGATACGAGTTCCGAGTTATGGGTAACGAGTTACGAGTCTCGAGTTACGCTTTAAAAGGTAAGATATACAAGATAGAAGCTCCAAGTTATCGGTAACACGTTACGAGTTCCAAGTTCTGAGTTATGCGTCACGAGATATCAGTTGGGAGTTCCCACTTATCGGAAACGATTTACGAGCTACAAGGGGCAAGATACGAGTTCCTTGTTATTGGTAATGGGTTACAAGCCACGATACACAAGATTCAAGTTCCGGGTTATCCGTTACGCGTTACGAGTTCCGAGATCTGAGTTTCGCGTCAAGAGATACCAGATGCGAGTTTTCACCTATAGGTAACTAGTTACGAGCTACTAGATCCGAGTTTTGAGTTGCGGGTTACCATGTACTAGTTACGAATCACGACTTACGATCTACAAAGTACTAGATACGAGTTACGAGATACAAGATGCAAGTTCCCACTTATCGTAACGAGTTACGAGCTACGAGACACAAGTTACGAGTTCCAGGTGATCGGCAATGAGTTACGAGCTACTAGATACAGCATACGAGTTCCGAGTTATGGGTAACGAGTTACGAGTCACGAAATACGCTTTACAAGGTAAGATATACGAGATACAAGCTCCAAGTTATCGGTAACACGTTACGAGTTCCAAGTTCTGAGTTATGTGTCACGAGACATAAGTTGAGAGTTCCCACTTATCGGAAACGATTTACGAGCTACGAGAGGCAAGATAAGAGTTCATTGTTATTGGTAATGGGTTACAAGCCATGATACACAAGATACGAGTTCCGTGTTATCCGTTACGCGTTACGAGCTCCAAGTTCTGAGTTTCGCGTCATGAGATACAAGATGCGAGTTTTCACCTATAGGTAACTAGTTACGAACTACTAGATCTAGGATACGAGTTCGAGGTTATGGTCATTGATTTACAAGATCCGCAATCAAGATTCGAGTTTCGAGCTATTGCCAACACTTTTGAGTTCCGAGTCCTGAGTTACGCGTCACGAGATACAAGAAGCGAGTTCCCATCTATCGGTAACGATTTACGAGCTACGAGATGCAAGATACGAGTTCCAGGTTATCGGTAATGGATTACAAGTTACGATATATATGACGAGTTCCGAGTTATTGGTAGCGAGTTACAAGGTAAAGAATATAAGATACATGCTCCGAGTTATCGGTAACGCGTTACGAGATCCAAGTTCTGATTTACACGTCACGAGATACAAGATGCGAGTTCCCACTTATTGGTAACGAGTTACGAGATACGAAAGGCAAGATACGAGTTCCTTGTTATTGGTAATGGGTTACAATCTACGATACACAAGATACGAGTTCCGGGTAATCAGTAATGAGTTACGAGCTACTATATACAAGATGCGAGTTCACATCTATCGGTAACGATTTACGAGCTACGAGATGCATGATACGAATTCCTGGTTATTGGTAGCGAGTTACAAGGTAAGAGATACAACATACATGCTCCGAGTTATCGGTAACGCGTTACGAGTTCCAAGTTCTGAGTTAAGCGTCACTAGATAAAAGTTGCGAGTTCCTACCTATCGGTAACGATTTACGAGCTACGTGAGGCAAGATACTGGATCCTTGTTATTGGTAATGTGTTACAAGCTACGATACACAAGATACGAGTTCCGGGTTATGAGTAGCTAGCTATAAGCTGCGATTTACGACTTACGAGTTTCGGGTTGCGAGTTACCATATACGAGTTACGAGTAACAAATTACGACTTACGATCTACGAGGTACTAGTTACGAGTTACGAGATACAAGATGCAAGTTCCTACTTATCGTAACGAGTTACGAGCTACGAGACACAAGATACGAGTTCCAGGTAATCAGTAATGAGTTACGAGCTACTAGATACAAGATACGCGGTCCGAGTTATGAGTAATGAGTTACGAGTTACAGTATACGAGTTCCCGAGTTATTGGTTCGCGTTACGAGTTTCAAGTACTGAGTTTCGCGTCATGAGATACAAGATGCGAGTTTTCACCTACCGGTAACGAGTTACAAACTACTAGATCCAGGATACGAGTTCGTGGCTATCGTCATTGATTTACAAAATCCGAGATCAGGATTCCAGTTCCGAGTTATGGGCAACGAATTATGGGTTACTAGTTACGAGTTACAAGGTAGGTGATACGAGTTACGAGTTACAAGTTACAAGATATAATCTCCGAGTTATCGGTGACGCGTAACGAGTTCCGAGTTCTAAGTTATACGTCACGAGACACAAGTCATCGGTAACGATTTATGAGCTACGAGATACAAGCTGCGAGTTCCTACTCATCGTAAAGAGTTACGAGCTACGAGACACAAGATACGAGTTCCAGGTAATCAGTAATGAGTTACGGACTACTAGATACAAGTAGCGAGCTCCGAGTTATCGGTTACACGTTACACGAGTTCCGAGTTCTGAGTTTCGCGTCATGAGATACAAGATGCGAGTTTCCACTTATTGGTAACGAGTTACGATCTTCAAGATCTAGGATTCGAGTTCCAGGTTATCGGCAATGATTTGCGAGATCCGAGATAGAAGATACGAGTTCCAAGCAATAGGTAACGAGTTACGAGCTACGAGTTACGAGTTACAAGGTAAGGGATACAAGATACAAGCTCCAAGTTATCGGTAACGCGTTACGAGTTCCAAGTTCTGAGTTACGCGTAACTAGATAAAAGTTGCGAGTTCCTACCTATCGGTAACGATTTGCGAGCTACAAGAGGCAAGATACAAGATCCTTGTTATTGGTAATGTGTTAAAAGCTACGATACACAAGATACGAGTTCCGGGTTATGAGTAGCGAGTTATAAGCTGCGATTTACGAGTTACGATCTACGAGGTACTAGTTACGAGTTACGAGATACAAGATGCGAGTTCCTACTTATCGTAACGAGTTACGAGACACAAGATACGAGTTACAGGTAATCAGTAATGAGTTACGAGCTACTAGATACAAGATACGTGTTTCGAGTTATGGGTAACGAGTTACGAGTTACAGTATACGATTTCCCGAGTTATTGGTTCGCGTTACGAGTTTCAAGTTCTGAGTTTCGCGTTAAGAGATACAAGATGCGAGTTCCCTCTTATCGGTAACGATTTACGAGCTACCAGAGGCAAGATAAAAGATCCTTGTTATTGGTAATGTGTTACAAGTTACGATACACAAGATACGAGTTCCGGGCTACGAGTAGCGAGTTATAAGCTGCGATTTACGAGTTACGAGTTAAGAGTTTGGAGTTACGAGTTTCGAGTTACGAATTTCGAGTTGCGGGTTACCATGTACGAGTTACGAGTTACGAATTACGACTTACGATCTACAAGGTACTAGATACGAGCTACGAGACACAAGATACGAGTTCCAGGTGATCAGTAATGAGTTACGAGCTACTAGATACAAGATACGAGTTCCGAGTTATGGGTAACGAGTTACGAGTCACGAGTCACGCTTTACAAGGTAAGATATACAAGATACAAGCACCTAGTTAATGGTAACACGTTACGAGTTCCAAGTTCTGAGTTTCGCGTCATGAGATACAAGATGCGAGTTTTCAGCTATCGGTAACGAGTTAAAAACTACTAGATCTAGGATACGAGTTCGTGGCTATCGTCATTGATTTACAGAATCCGAGATCAAGATTCGAGTTCCGAGTTATGGGCAACGAGTTATGGGTTACGAGTTACGAGTTACAAGGTAAGTGATACAAGATACGAGTTACGAGTTATCGGTAACACTTTCGAGTTCCAAGTCCTGAGTTATGCGTCACGAGATACAAGATGCGAGTTCTCATCTATCGGTAACGTTTTACGAGCTACGAGATGCAAGATACGAGTTCCAGGTTATCGGTAATGGATTACAAGTTACGATATATATGATACGAGTTCCGAGTTATTGGTAGCGAGTTACAAAGTGAAAGATATAAGATACATGCTCCGAGTTATCGGTAACGTGTTACGAGTTCCAAGTTCTGAGTTACGCGTCACTAGATACAAGTTGCGAGTTCCCTCTTATCAGTAACGATTTACGAGCTACGAGAGGCAAGATACGTGTTCCTTGTTAAAGGTAATGGGTTACAAGCTACGAGTTCCTGGTTATGAGTAGCGAGTTATAAGCTGCGATTTACGAGTTACGAGTTGCGAGTTACCATATACGAGTTACGAGTAACGAATTACGACTTACGATCTACGAGGTACTAGTTACGAGTTACGAGATACAAGATGCGAGTTCCTACTTATCGTAACGAGTTACGAGCTACGAGACACAGGATACGAGTTCCAGGTAATCAGTAATGAGTTACGAGCTACTAGATACAAGATATGTGTTCCGAGTTATGGGTAACGAGTTACAAGTTACAGTATACGAGTTCCCGAGTTATTGGTTCGCGTTACGAGTTCCAAGTTCTGAGTTTCGCGTCATGAGATACAAGATGCGAGTTTTCACCAATCGGTAACGAGTAACGAACTACTAGATCTAGGATACGAGTTCGAGATTATCGTCATTGATTTACAAGATCCGAGATCAAGATTCGAGTTCCGAGTTATGGGCAACGAGTTACGGGTTACGAGTTACGAGGTAAGTGATACAAGATACGTGCTCCGGGTTATCGGTAACACTTACACGTTCCGAGTCCTGAGTTACGCGTCACGAGATACAAGATGCGAGTTCCCATTTATGGATAACGATTTACGAGCTACGAGATGCTAGATACGAGTACCAGGTTATCGGTAATGGTTTACAAGTTACGATATATAAGATACGAGTTCTGAGGTATGGGTAACGAGTTACGAGTTACAAGTTACAAGATATAATCTCCGAGTTATCGGAGACGCGTAACGAGTTCCGAGTTCTGAGTTACACGTCCCGAGACACAAGTTGCGAGTTCCCACTCATCGGTAACGATTTATGAGCTACGAGATACAAGATGCGAGTTTCTACTTATCGTAAAGAGTTACGAGCTACGAGACACAAGATACGAGTTCCAGGTAATCAGTAATGAGTTACGGACTACTAGATACAAGATGCGAGCTCGGAGTTATCGGTTACACGTTACGAGTTCCGAGTTCTAAGTTTCGCGTCATGAGATACAAGATGCGAGTTTCCACTTATTGGTAACGAGTTACGATCTTCAAGATCTAGGATACGAGTTCCAGTTTATCGGAAATGATTTGCGAGATCCGAGATAGAAGATACGAGTTCCGAGCAATGGGTAACGAGTTACGAGCTACGAGTTACGAGTTACAAGGTAAGGGATACAAGATACAAGCTCCAAGTTATCGGTAACGCGTTACGAGTTCCAAGTTCTGAGTCACGCGTCACGAGGTACACGTTGCGAGTCCCACTTATCGGTAACGATTTACGAGCTACGAGAGGCAAGATACAAGATCCTTGTAATAACAAGGACCAATAGGTAATGTGTTACAAGCAACGATACACAAGATACGAGTTCCGGGTTATGAGTAGCGAGTTATAAGCTGCGATTTACGAGTTACGAGTTTCGAATTACGAGTTTCGAGTTGCGAGTTGCCATATACGAGTTACGAGTAACGAATTACGAATCAAGATCTACGAGGTACTAGTTACGAGTTACGAGACACAAGATACGAGTTCCAGGTAATCAGGAATGAGTTACGAGCTACTAGATACACGATACGTGTTCCGAGTTATGGGTAACGAGTTACGAGTTACAGTATACGAGTTCCCGAGTTATTGGTTCGCGTTACGAGTTCCAAGTTCTGAGTTACGCTTCACTAGATAAAAGTTGCGAGTTCCTACCTATCGGTAACGATTTACGAGCTACGAGAGGCAATATACAAGATCCTTGTTATTGGTAATGTGTTACAAGCTACGATACACAAGATACGAGTTCCGGGTTATGAGTAGCGAGTTATAAGCTGCGATTTACGAGTTACGAGTTTCGAATTACGAGTTTCGAGTTGCGAGTTACCATATACGAGTTACAAGTAACGAATTACGACTTACGATCTACGAGGTACTAGTTGCGAGCTACGAGACACAAGATACGAGTTCCAGGTAATCAGTAATGAGTTATTAGCTACTAGATACAAGATATGTGTTCCGAGTTACAGTATACGAGTTCCCGAGTTATTGGTTCGCGTTACGAGTTCCAAGTTCTGAGTTTCGCGTCATGAGATACAAGATGCGAGTTTTCACCTATCGGTAACGAGTAACGAACAACTAGATCTAGGATACAAGTTCGAGGTTATCGTCGTTGATTTACAAGATCCGAGGTCAAGACTCGAGTTCCGAGTTATGGGCAACGAGTTATGGAATACGAGTTACGAGTTACAAGGTAAGTGATACAAGATACGAGTTACGAGTTATCGGTAACACTTTCGAGTTCCAAGTCCTGAGTTACGCGTCACGAGATGCAAGATACAAGTTCCAGGTTATCGGTAATGGATTACAAGTTACGATATATATGATACGAGTTCCGAGTTATTGGTAGCGAGTTACAAGGTAAGAGATATAAGATGCATGCTCTGAGTTATCGGTAACGCGTTACGAGTTCCAAGTTCTGAGTTACGCGTCACTAGATATAAGTTGCGAGTTCCCTCTTATCGGTAACGATTTACGAGCTACGAGAGGCAAGATAAAAGATCCTTGTTATTGGTAATGTGTTACAAGCTACGATACACAATATACGAGTTCCGGGCTATGAGTAGCGAGTTATAAGCTGTGATTTATGAGTTACGAGTTAAGAGTTTGGAGTTACGAGTTTCGAGTTACGAGTTTCGAGTTACGAGTTTCGTGTTACGAGTTTCGAGTTACGAGTTACGAGTTACGAATTACGACTTACGATCTACAAGGTACTAGATACGAGCTACGAGACACAAGCTACGAGTTCCAGGTGATCAGTAATGAGTTACGAGCTACTAGATTCAAGATACGAGTTCCGAGTTATGGGTAACGAGTTACGAGTCACGAGTTACGCTTTAAAAGGTAAGATATACAAGATAGAAGCTCCAAGTTACCGGTAACACGTTACGAGTTCCAAGTTCTGAGTTATGCGTCACGAGATATGAGTTGGGAGTTCCCACTTATCGGAAACGATTTACGAGCTACAAGGGGCAAGATACGAGTTCCTTGTTATTGGTAATGGGTTACAAGCCACGATACACAAGATACGAGTTCCGGGTTATGAGTAGCGAGTTGTAAGCCTCGACTCCGTTCCGGGTTATCCGTTACGCGTTACGAGTTCCGAGATCTGAGTTTCGCGTCAAGAGATACCAGATGCGAGTTTTCACCTATAGGTAACTAGTTACGAGCTACTAGATCCGAGTTTTGAGTTGCGGGTTACCATGTACTAGTTACGAATCACGACTTACGATCTACAAAGTACTAGATACGAGTTACGAGATACAAGATGCAAGTTCCCACTTATCGTAACGAGTTACGAGCTACGAGACACAAGATACGAGTTCCAGGTGATCGGTAATGAGTTACGAGCTACTAGATACAGCATACGAGTTCCGAGTTATGAGTAACGAGTTACGAGTCACGAAATACGCTTTACAAGGTAAGATATACGAGATACAAGCTCCAAGTTATCGGTAACACGTAACGAGTTCCAAGTTCTGAGTTATGTGTCACTAGACATAAGTTGAGAGTTCCCACTTATCGGAAACGATTTACGAGCTACGAGAGGCAAGATAAGAGTTCATTGTTATTGGTAATGGGTTACAAGCCATGATACACAAGAAACGAGTTCCGTGTTATCCGTTACGCGTTACAAGTTCCAAGTTCTAAGTTTCGCGTCACGAGATACAAGATGCGAGTTTTCACCTATAGGTAACTAGTTACGAACTACTAGATCTAGGATACGAGTTCGAGGTTATGGTCATTGATTTACAAGATCCGAAATCAAGATTCGAGTTCCGAGCTATGGGCTACTCTTCAGACTTCCGAGTCCTGAGTTACGCGTCACGAGATACAAGAAGCGAGTTCCCATCTATCGGTAACGATTTACGAGCTACGAGATGCAAGATACGAGTTCCAGGTTATCGGTAATGGATTACAAGTTACGATATATATGACGAGTTCCGAGTTATTGGTAGCGAGTTACAAGGTATAGAATATAAGGTACATGCTCCGAGTTATCGGTAACGCGTTACGAGATCCGAGTTCTGATTTACACGTCACGAGATACAAGATGCGAGTTCCCACTTATTGGTAACGAGTTACGAGATACGAAAGGCAAGATACGAGTTCCTTGTTATTGGTAATGGGTTACAATCTACGATACACAAGATACGAGTTCCGGGTAATCAGTAATGAGTTACGAGCTACTATATACAAGATGCGAGTTCACATCTATCGGTAACGATTTACGAGCTACGAGATGCATGATACGAATTCCTGGTTATTGGTAGCGAGTTACAAGGTAAGAGATACAACATACATGCTCCGAGTTCCTACCTATCGGTAACGATTTACGAGCTACGTGAGGCAAGATACTAGATCCTTGTTATTGGTAATGTGTTACAAGCTACGATACACAGGATACGAGTTCCGGGTTATGAGTAGCGAGCTATAAGCTGCGATTTACGACTTACGAGTTTCGAGTTTCGACTTTCGAGTTTCGAGTTGCGAGTTACGATATACGAGTTACGAGTTACGAATTACGACTTACGATCTACGAGTTACGAGATACAAGTTGCGAGTTCCTACTTATCGTAAAGAGTTACGAGCTACGAGACAAAAGATACAAGTTCCAGGTAATCAGTAATGAGTTACGAGCTACTAGATACAAGATACAAGCTCCGAGTTATCGGTCACACGTTACGAGTTCCCAGTTCTGAGTTTCGCGTCATGAGATACAAGATGCGAGTTTCCACCTATCCGTAACGAGTTACGAACTTCTAGATCTAGATACAAGATATGTATTCCGAGTTATGGGTAACGAGTTACGAGTTACAGTATACGAGTTCCCGAGTTATTGGTTCGCGTTACGAGTTCCAAGTTCTGAGTTTCGCGTCATGAGATACAAGTTGCGAGTTCCCACTTATCGGTAACGATTTACTAGCTACGAGAGGCACGATACGAGTTCCTTGTTATTGGTAATGGGTTACAAGCTACGATACACATATTACGAGTTCCGTGTTCTGAGTTTCGCGTCATGAGATACAAGATGCGAGTTTCCACCTATCGGTAACGAGTTAGGAACTTCTAGATCTAGGATACGACTTCGAGGTTATCATCATTGATTTTCAAGATCTGAAATCAAGATTCGAGTTCCAAGTTATGGGCAACAGGATACGGGTAACGAGATGCAAGATAAGAGTTCCAGGATATTGGTAATGGTTTACAAGCTACGATATATAAGATACGACTTACGGGTTATGGGTAACGAGTTACGAGTTACTAGTCATAAGATACGAGCTCCAAGTTATCGGTAACGCGTTACTAGTCCGAGTTCTGAGTTACACGTCACGATACAAGATGCGAGCTCACACTTATTGGTAACGAGTTAGGATCTTCAAGATCTAGGATACGAGTTCCGAGCAATGGGTAACGAGTTACGAGCTACCAGTTGAGAGTCCACTTATCGGAAACGATTTACGATCTACGAGAGGCAAGATACAAGATCCTTGTTATTGGTAATGTATTACAAGCTACGATACACAATATACGAGTTCCAGGCTATGAGTAGCGAGTTATAAGCTGCTATTTACGAGTTACGAGTTAAGAGTTTGGAGTTACGAGTTTCGAGTGACGAGTTTCGAGTTACGAGTTTCGAGTTGCGGGTTACCATGTACGAGTTACGAGTTACGAATTACGACTTACGATCTACAAGGTACTAGATACGAGCTACGAGACACAAGATACGAGTTCCAGGTGATCAGTAATGAGTTACGAGCTACTAGATACAAGATACGAGTTCCGAGTTATGGGTAACGAGTTACGAGTCACGAGTTACGCTTTACATGGTAAGGTATACAAGATACAAGCTCCAAGTTATCGGTAACACGTTACGAGTTCCAAGTTCTGAGTTATGCGTCACGAGATATAAGTGGGGAGTTCCCACTTATCGGAAACGATTTACGAGCTACAAGGGGCAAGATACGAGTTCCTTGTTATTGGTAATGGGTTACAAGCCACGACACACAAGTTACAAGTTCCGGGTTATCCGTTACGCATTACGAGTTCCGAGATCTGTTTCGCGTCAAGAGATACAAGATGCGAGTTTTCACCTATAGGTAACTAGTTACGAACTACTAGATCTAGGATACGAGTTCGAGGTTATCGTCATTGATTTACAAGATCCGAGATCAAGATTCGAGTTCCGAGTTATGGGCAACACTTTCGAGTTCCGAGTCCTGAGTTACACGTCACGAGATACAAGATGCGAGTTCCCATCAATCGGTAACGATTCACGAGCTTCGAGATGCAAGATACGAGTTCCAGGTTATCGGTAATGGATTACAAGTTACGATATATATGACGAGTTCCGAGTTATTGGTAGCGAGTTACAAGGTAAAGAATATAAGATACATGCTCCGAGTTATCGGTAACGCGTTACGAGATCCAAGTTCTGATTTACACGTCACGAGATACAAGATGCGAGTTCCCACTTATTGGTAACGAGTTACGAGATACGAAAGGCAAGATACGAGTTCCTTGTTATTGGTAATGGGTTACAATCTACGATACACAAGATACGAGTTCCGGGTAATCAGTAATGAGTTACGAGCTACTATATACAAGATGCGAGTTCACATCTATCGGTAACGATTTACGAGCTACGAGATGCATGATACGAATTCCTGGTTATTGGTAGCGAGTTACAAGGTAAGAGATACAACATACATGCTCCGAGTTATCGGTAACGCGTTACGAGTTCCAAGTTCTGAGTTAAGCGTCACTAGATAAAAGTTGCGAGTTCCTACCTATCGGTAACGATTTACGAGCTACGTGAGGCAAGATACTGGATCCTTGTTATTGGTAATGTGTTACAAGCTACGATACACAAGATACGAGTTCCGGGTTATGAGTAGCTAGCTATAAGCTGCGATTTACGACTTACGAGTTTCGGGTTGCGAGTTACCATATACGAGTTACGAGTAACAAATTACGACTTACGATCTACGAGGTACTAGTTACGAGTTACGAGATACAAGATGCAAGTTCCTACTTATCGTAACGAGTTACGAGCTACGAGACACAAGATACGAGTTCCAGGTAATCAGTAATGAGTTACGAGCTACTAGATACAAGATACGCGGTCCGAGTTATGAGTAATGAGTTACGAGTTACAGTATACGAGTTCCCGAGTTATTGGTTCGCGTTACGAGTTTCAAGTACTGAGTTTCGCGTCATGAGATACAAGATGCGAGTTTTCACCTACCGGTAACGAGTTACAAACTACTAGATCCAGGATACGAGTTCGTGGCTATCGTCATTGATTTACAAAATCCGAGATCAGGATTCCAGTTCCGAGTTATGGGCAACGAATTATGGGTTACTAGTTACGAGTTACAAGGTAGGTGATACGAGTTACGAGTTACAAGTTACAAGATATAATCTCCGAGTTATCGGTGACGCGTAACGAGTTCCGAGTTCTGAGTTATACGTCACGAGACACAAGTCATCGGTAACGATTTATGAGCTACGAGATACAAGCTGCGAGTTCCTACTCATCGTAAAGAGTTACGAGCTACGAGACACAAGATACGAGTTCCAGGTAATCAGTAATGAGTTACGGACTACTAGATACAAGTAGCGAGCTCCGAGTTATCGGTTACACGTTACACGAGTTCCGAGTTCTGAGTTTCGCGTCATGAGATACAAGATGCGAGTTTCCACTTATTGGTAACGAGTTACGATCTTCAAGATCTAGGATTCGAGTTCCAGGTTATCGGCAATGATTTGCGAGATCCGAGATAGAAGATACGAGTTCCAAGCAATAGGTAACGAGTTACGAGCTACGAGTTACGAGTTACAAGGTAAGGGATACAAGATACAAGCTCCAAGTTATCGGTAACGCGTTACGAGTTCCAAGTTCTGAGTTACGCGTAACTAGATAAAAGTTGCGAGTTCCTACCTATCGGTAACGATTTGCGAGCTACAAGAGGCAAGATACAAGATCCTTGTTATTGGTAATGTGTTAAAAGCTACGATACACAAGATACGAGTTCCGGGTTATGAGTAGCGAGTTATAAGCTGCGATTTACGAGTTACGATCTACGAGGTACTAGTTACGAGTTACGAGATACAAGATGCGAGTTCCTACTTATCGTAACGAGTTACGAGACACAAGATACGAGTTACAGGTAATCAGTAATGAGTTACGAGCTACTAGATACAAGATACGTGTTTCGAGTTATGGGTAACGAGTTACGAGTTACAGTATACGATTTCCCGAGTTATTGGTTCGCGTTACGAGTTTCAAGTTCTGAGTTTCGCGTTAAGAGATACAAGATGCGAGTTCCCTCTTATCGGTAACGATTTACGAGCTACCAGAGGCAAGATAAAAGATCCTTGTTATTGGTAATGTGTTACAAGTTACGATACACAAGATACGAGTTCCGGGCTACGAGTAGCGAGTTATAAGCTGCGATTTACGAGTTACGAGTTAAGAGTTTGGAGTTACGAGTTTCGAGTTACGAATTTCGAGTTGCGGGTTACCATGTACGAGTTACGAGTTACGAATTACGACTTACGATCTACAAGGTACTAGATACGAGCTACGAGACACAAGATACGAGTTCCAGGTGATCAGTAATGAGTTACGAGCTACTAGATACAAGATACGAGTTCCGAGTTATGGGTAACGAGTTACGAGTCACGAGTCACGCTTTACAAGGTAAGATATACAAGATACAAGCACCTAGTTAATGGTAACACGTTACGAGTTCCAAGTTCTGAGTTTCGCGTCATGAGATACAAGATGCGAGTTTTCAGCTATCGGTAACGAGTTAAAAACTACTAGATCTAGGATACGAGTTCGTGGCTATCGTCATTGATTTACAGAATCCGAGATCAAGATTCGAGTTCCGAGTTATGGGCAACGAGTTATGGGTTACGAGTTACGAGTTACAAGGTAAGTGATACAAGATACGAGTTACGAGTTATCGGTAACACTTTCGAGTTCCAAGTCCTGAGTTATGCGTCACGAGATACAAGATGCGAGTTCTCATCTATCGGTAACGTTTTACGAGCTACGAGATGCAAGATACGAGTTCCAGGTTATCGGTAATGGATTACAAGTTACGATATATATGATACGAGTTCCGAGTTATTGGTAGCGAGTTACAAAGTGAAAGATATAAGATACATGCTCCGAGTTATCGGTAACGTGTTACGAGTTCCAAGTTCTGAGTTACGCGTCACTAGATACAAGTTGCGAGTTCCCTCTTATCAGTAACGATTTACGAGCTACGAGAGGCAAGATACGTGTTCCTTGTTAAAGGTAATGGGTTACAAGCTACGAGTTCCTGGTTATGAGTAGCGAGTTATAAGCTGCGATTTACGAGTTACGAGTTGCGAGTTACCATATACGAGTTACGAGTAACGAATTACGACTTACGATCTACGAGGTACTAGTTACGAGTTACGAGATACAAGATGCGAGTTCCTACTTATCGTAACGAGTTACGAGCTACGAGACACAAGATACGAGTTCCAGGTAATCAGTAATGAGTTACGAGCTACTAGATACAAGATATGTGTTCCGAGTTATGGGTAACGAGTTACAAGTTACAGTATACGAGTTCCCGAGTTATTGGTTCGCGTTACGAGTTCCAAGTTCTGAGTTTCGCGTCATGAGATACAAGATGCGAGTTTTCACCAATCGGTAACGAGTAACGAACTACTAGATCTAGGATACGAGTTCGAGGTTATCGTCATTGATTTACAAGATCCGAGATCAAGATTCGAGTTCCGAGTTATGGGCAACGAGTTACGGGTTACGAGTTACGAGGTAAGTGATACAAGATACGTGCTCCGGGTTATCGGTAACACTTACACGTTCCGAGTCCTGAGTTACGCGTCACGAGATACAAGATGCGAGTTCCCATTTATGGATAACGATTTACGAGCTACGAGATGCTAGATACGAGTACCAGGTTATCGGTAATGGTTTACAAGTTACGATATATAAGATACGAGTTCTGAGGTATGGGTAACGAGTTACGAGTTACAAGTTACAAGATATAATCTCCGAGTTATCGGAGACGCGTAACGAGTTCCGAGTTCTGAGTTACACGTCCCGAGACACAAGTTGCGAGTTCCCACTCATCGGTAACGATTTATGAGCTACGAGATACAAGATGCGAGTTTCTACTTATCGTAAAGAGTTACGAGCTACGAGACACAAGATACGAGTTCCAGGTAATCAGTAATGAGTTACGGACTACTAGATACAAGATGCGAGCTCGGAGTTATCGGTTACACGTTACGAGTTCCGAGTTCTAAGTTTCGCGTCATGAGATACAAGATGCGAGTTTCCACTTATTGGTAACGAGTTACGATCTTCAAGATCTAGGATACGAGTTCCAGTTTATCGGAAATGATTTGCGAGATCCGAGATAGAAGATACGAGTTCCGAGCAATGGGTAACGAGTTACGAGCTACGAGTTACGAGTTACAAGGTAAGGGATACAAGATACAAGCTCCAAGTTATCGGTAACGCGTTACGAGTTCCAAGTTCTGAGTCACGCGTCACGAGGTACACGTTGCGAGTCCCACTTATCGGTAACGATTTACGAGCTACGAGAGGCAAGATACAAGATCCTTGTAATAACAAGGACCAATAGGTAATGTGTTACAAGCAACGATACACAAGATACGAGTTCCGGGTTATGAGTAGCGAGTTATAAGCTGCGATTTACGAGTTACGAGTTTCGAATTACGAGTTTCGAGTTGCGAGTTGCCATATACGAGTTACGAGTAACGAATTACGAATCAAGATCTACGAGGTACTAGTTACGAGTTACGAGACACAAGATACGAGTTCCAGGTAATCAGGAATGAGTTACGAGCTACTAGATACACGATACGTGTTCCGAGTTATGGGTAACGAGTTACGAGTTACAGTATACGAGTTCCCGAGTTATTGGTTCGCGTTACGAGTTCCAAGTTCTGAGTTACGCTTCACTAGATAAAAGTTGCGAGTTCCTACCTATCGGTAACGATTTACGAGCTACGAGAGGCAATATACAAGATCCTTGTTATTGGTAATGTGTTACAAGCTACGATACACAAGATACGAGTTCCGGGTTATGAGTAGCGAGTTATAAGCTGCGATTTACGAGTTACGAGTTTCGAATTACGAGTTTCGAGTTGCGAGTTACCATATACGAGTTACAAGTAACGAATTACGACTTACGATCTACGAGGTACTAGTTGCGAGCTACGAGACACAAGATACGAGTTCCAGGTAATCAGTAATGAGTTATTAGCTACTAGATACAAGATATGTGTTCCGAGTTACAGTATACGAGTTCCCGAGTTATTGGTTCGCGTTACGAGTTCCAAGTTCTGAGTTTCGCGTCATGAGATACAAGATGCGAGTTTTCACCTATCGGTAACGAGTAACGAACAACTAGATCTAGGATACAAGTTCGAGGTTATCGTCGTTGATTTACAAGATGCGAGGTCAAGACTCGAGTTCCGAGTTATGGGCAACGAGTTATGGAATACGAGTTACGAGTTACAAGGTAAGTGATACAAGATACGAGTTACGAGTTATCGGTAACACTTTCGAGTTCCAAGTCCTGAGTTACGCGTCACGAGATGCAAGATACAAGTTCCAGGTTATCGGTAATGGATTACAAGTTACGATATATATGATACGAGTTCCGAGTTATTGGTAGCGAGTTACAAGGTAAGAGATATAAGATGCATGCTCTGAGTTATCGGTAACGCGTTACGAGTTCCAAGTTCTGAGTTACGCGTCACTAGATATAAGTTGCGAGTTCCCTCTTATCGGTAACGATTTACGAGCTACGAGAGGCAAGATAAAAGATCCTTGTTATTGGTAATGTGTTACAAGCTACGATACACAATATACGAGTTCCGGGCTATGAGTAGCGAGTTATAAGCTGTGATTTATGAGTTACGAGTTAAGAGTTTGGAGTTACGAGTTTCGAGTTACGAGTTTCGAGTTACGAGTTTCGTGTTACGAGTTTCGAGTTACGAGTTACGAGTTACGAATTACGACTTACGATCTACAAGGTACTAGATACGAGCTACGAGACACAAGCTACGAGTTCCAGGTGATCAGTAATGAGTTACGAGCTACTAGATTCAAGATACGAGTTCCGAGTTATGGGTAACGAGTTACGAGTCACGAGTTACGCTTTAAAAGGTAAGATATACAAGATAGAAGCTCCAAGTTACCGGTAACACGTTACGAGTTCCAAGTTCTGAGTTATGCGTCACGAGATATGAGTTGGGAGTTCCCACTTATCGGAAACGATTTACGAGCTACAAGGGGCAAGATACGAGTTCCTTGTTATTGGTAATGGGTTACAAGCCACGATACACAAGATACGAGTTCCGGGTTATGAGTAGCGAGTTGTAAGCCTCGACTCCGTTCCGGGTTATCCGTTACGCGTTACGAGTTCCGAGATCTGAGTTTCGCGTCAAGAGATACCAGATGCGAGTTTTCACCTATAGGTAACTAGTTACGAGCTACTAGATCCGAGTTTTGAGTTGCGGGTTACCATGTACTAGTTACGAATCACGACTTACGATCTACAAAGTACTAGATACGAGTTACGAGATACAAGATGCAAGTTCCCACTTATCGTAACGAGTTACGAGCTACGAGACACAAGATACGAGTTCCAGGTGATCGGTAATGAGTTACGAGCTACTAGATACAGCATACGAGTTCCGAGTTATGAGTAACGAGTTACGAGTCACGAAATACGCTTTACAAGGTAAGATATACGAGATACAAGCTCCAAGTTATCGGTAACACGTAACGAGTTCCAAGTTCTGAGTTATGTGTCACTAGACATAAGTTGAGAGTTCCCACTTATCGGAAACGATTTACGAGCTACGAGAGGCAAGATAAGAGTTCATTGTTATTGGTAATGGGTTACAAGCCATGATACACAAGAAACGAGTTCCGTGTTATCCGTTACGCGTTACAAGTTCCAAGTTCTAAGTTTCGCGTCACGAGATACAAGATGCGAGTTTTCACCTATAGGTAACTAGTTACGAACTACTAGATCTAGGATACGAGTTCGAGGTTATGGTCATTGATTTACAAGATCCGAAATCAAGATTCGAGTTTCGAGCTATGGGCAACTCTTCAGACTTCCGAGTCCTGAGTTACGCGTCACGAGATACAAGAAGCGAGTTCCCATCTATCGGTAACGATTTACGAGCTACGAGATGCAAGATACGAGTTCCAGGTTATCGGTAATGGATTACAAGTTACGATATATATGACGAGTTCCGAGTTATTGGTAGCGAGTTACAAGGTATAGAATATAAGATACATGCTCCGAGTTATCGGTAACGCGTTACGAGATCCGAGTTCTGATTTACACGTCACGAGATACAAGATGCGAGTTCCCACTTATTGGTAACGAGTTACGAGATACGAAAGGCAAGATACGAGTTCCTTGTTATTGGTAATGGGTTACAATCTACGATACACAAGATACGAGTTCCGGGTAATCAGTAATGAGTTACGAGCTACTATATACAAGATGCGAGTTCACATCTATCGGTAACGATTTACGAGCTACGAGATGCATGATACGAATTCCTGGTTATTGGTAGCGAGTTACAAGGTAAGAGATACAACATACATGCTCCGAGTTCCTACCTATCGGTAACGATTTACGAGCTACGTGAGGCAAGATACTAGATCCTTGTTATTGGTAATGTGTTACAAGCTACGATACACAGGATACGAGTTCCGGGTTATGAGTAGCGAGCTATAAGCTGCGATTTACGACTTACGAGTTTCGAGTTTCGACTTTCGAGTTTCGAGTTGCGAGTTACGATATACGAGTTACGAGTTACGAATTACGACTTACGATCTACGAGTTACGAGATACAAGTTGCGAGTTCCTACTTATCGTAAAGAGTTACGAGCTACGAGACAAAAGATACAAGTTCCAGGTAATCAGTAATGAGTTACGAGCTACTAGATACAAGATACAAGCTCCGAGTTATCGGTCACACGTTACGAGTTCCCAGTTCTGAGTTTCGCGTCATGAGATACAAGATGCGAGTTTCCACCTATCCGTAACGAGTTACGAACTTCTAGATCTAGATACAAGATATGTATTCCGAGTTATGGGTAACGAGTTACGAGTTACAGTATACGAGTTCCCGAGTTATTGGTTCGCGTTACGAGTTCCAAGTTCTGAGTTTCGCGTCATGAGATACAAGTTGCGAGTTCCCACTTATCGGTAACGATTTACTAGCTACGAGAGGCACGATACGAGTTCCTTGTTATTGGTAATGGGTTACAAGCTACGATACACATATTACGAGTTCCGTGTTCTGAGTTTCGCGTCATGAGATACAAGATGCGAGTTTCCACCTATCGGTAACGAGTTAGGAACTTCTAGATCTAGGATACGACTTCGAGGTTATCATCATTGATTTTCAAGATCTGAAATCAAGATTCGAGTTCCAAGTTATGGGCAACAGGATACGGGTAACGAGATGCAAGATAAGAGTTCCAGGATATTGGTAATGGTTTACAAGCTACGATATATAAGATACGACTTACGGGTTATGGGTAACGAGTTACGAGTTACTAGTCATAAGATACGAGCTCCAAGTTATCGGTAACGCGTTACTAGTCCGAGTTCTGAGTTACACGTCACGATACAAGATGCGAGCTCACACTTATTGGTAACGAGTTAGGATCTTCAAGATCTAGGATACGAGTTCCGAGCAATGGGTAACGAGTTACGAGCTACCAGTTGAGAGTCCCACTTATCGGAAACGATTTACGATCTACGAGAGGCAAGATACAAGATCCTTGTTATTGGTAATGTATTACAAGCTACGATACACAATATACGAGTTCCAGGCTATGAGTAGCGAGTTATAAGCTGCTATTTACGAGTTACGAGTTAAGAGTTTGGAGTTACGAGTTTCGAGTGACGAGTTTCGAGTTACGAGTTTCGAGTTGCGGGTTACCATGTACGAGTTACGAGTTACGAATTACGACTTACGATCTACAAGGTACTAGATACGAGCTACGAGACACAAGATACGAGTTCCAGGTGATCAGTAATGAGTTACGAGCTACTAGATACAAGATACGAGTTCCGAGTTATGGGTAACGAGTTACGAGTCACGAGTTACGCTTTACATGGTAAGGTATACAAGATACAAGCTCCAAGTTATCGGTAACACGTTACGAGTTCCAAGTTCTGAGTTATGCGTCACGAGATATAAGTGGGGAGTTCCCACTTATCGGAAACGATTTACGAGCTACAAGGGGCAAGATACGAGTTCCTTGTTATTGGTAATGGGTTACAAGCCACGACACACAAGTTACAAGTTCCGGGTTATCCGTTACGCATTACGAGTTCCGAGATCTGTTTCGCGTCAAGAGATACAAGATGCGAGTTTTCACCTATAGGTAACTAGTTACGAACTACTAGATCTAGGATACGAGTTCGAGGTTATCGTCATTGATTTACAAGATCCGAGATCAAGATTCGAGTTCCGAGTTATGGGCAACACTTTCGAGTTCCGAGTCCTGAGTTACACGTCACGAGATACAAGATGCGAGTTCCCATCAATCGGTAACGATTCACGAGCTTCGAGATGCAAGATACGAGTTCCAGGTTCTGAGTTACGCGTCACTAGATACAAGTTACGAGTTCCCACATATCAGTAACGATTTACGAGCTAGGAGAGGCAAGATACGAGTTTCTTGTTATTGGTAATTGGATACAAGCTACGATACACAAGACACGAGTTCCTGGTTATGAGAAGCGAGTTATAAGCTGCGATTTACGTGTTACGAGTTACGAGTTGCGAGTTGCGAGTTACGATATACGAGTTACGAGTTACGAATTACGACTTACGATCTACGAGGTACTAGTTACGGGTTACGAGATACAAGATGCGAGTTCCTACTTATCGTAACGAGTTACGAGCTACGAGACACAAGATACAAGTGCCAGGTAATCAGTAATGAGTTACGAGCTACTAGATACAAGATATGTGTTCCGAGTTATGGGTAACGAGTTACGAGTTACAGTATACGAGTTTCCGAGTTATTGGTTCGCGTTACGAGTTCCAAGTTCTGAGTTTCGCGTCATGAGATACAAGATGCGAGTTTTCACCTATCGGTAACGAGTAACGAACTACTAGATCTAGGATACGAGTTCGAGGTTATCGTCATTGATTTAAGGTACGAGCTCCGAGTTATGGGTAACGAGTTACGAGTTACGAGTTACAAGATACGAGCTCCGAGCTATCGGTACCGCGTCTAGTTCCAAGTTCTGAGTTACGCGTCACGAGATATAAGATGCGAGTTCCCATTTATCAATAACGATTTACGAGATACGAGATGCGCAGATACGAGTTTCAGGTTATCGGTGATGGATTACAAGCGACGATATATAAGATACGAGTTCTGAGGTATGGGTAACGAGTTACGAGTTACAAGTTACAAGATATAATCTCCGAGTTATCGGTGAAGCGTAACGAGTTCCGAGTTCTGAGTTATACGTCACGAGACACAAGTCATCGGTAACGATTTATGAGCTACGAGATACAAGCTGCGAGTTCCTACTTATCGTAACGAGTTACGAGCTACGAGACACAAGATACGAGTTACAGGTAATCAGTAATGAGTTACGAGCTACTAGATACAAGATACGTGTTTCGAGTTATGGGTAACGAGTTACGAGTTACAGTATACGAGTTCCCGAGTTATTGGTTCGCGTTACGAGTTTCAAGTTCTGAGTTTCGCGTTATGAGATACAAGATGCGAGTTCCCTCTTATCGGTAACGATTTACGAGCTACCAGAGGCAAGATAAAAGATCCTTGTTATCGGTAATGTGTTACAAGCTACGATACACAAGATACGAGTTCCGGGCTATGAGTAGCGAGTTATAAGCTGCGATTTACGAGTTACGAGTTACGAGTTAAGAGTTTGGAGTTACGAGTTTCGAGTTACGAATTTCGAGTTGCGGGTTACCATGTACGAGTTACGAGTTACGAATTACGACTTACGATCTACAAGGTACTAGATACGAATACGAGACACAAGATACGAGTTCCAGGTGATCAGTAATGAGTTACGAGCTACTAGATACAAGATACGAGTTCCGAGTTATGGGTAACGAGTTACGAGTCACGAGTCACGCTTTACAAGGTAAGATATACAAGATACAAGCTCCAAGTTAATGGTAACACGTTACGAGTTCCAAGTTCTGAGTTTCGCGTCATGAGATACAAGATGCGAGTTTTCAGCTATCGGTAACGAGTTAAAAACTACTAGATCTAGGATACGAGTTCGTGGCTATCGTCATTGATTTACAGAATCCGAGATCAAGATTCGAGTTCCGAGTTATGTGCAACGAGTTATGGGTTACGAGTTACGAGTTACAAGGTAAGTGATACAAGATACGAGTTACGAGTTATCGGTAACACTTTCGAGTTCCAAGTCCTGAGTTACGCGTCACGAGATACAAGATGCGAGTTCTCATCTATCGGTAACGTCTTATGAGCTACGAGATGCAAGATACGTGTTCCTTGTTAAAGGTAATGGGTTACAAGCTACGATACACAAGATACGAGTTCCTGGTTATGAGTAGCGAGTTATAAGCGGCGATTTACGAGTTACGAGTTGCGAGTTACCATATACGAGTTACAAGTAACGAATTACGACTTACGATCTACGAGGTACTAGTTACGAGTTACGAGATACAAGATGCGAGTTCCTACTTATCGTAACGAGTTACGAGCTACGAGACACAAGATACGAGTTCCAGGTAATCAGTAATGAGTTATTAGCTACTAGATACAAGATATGTGTTCCGAGTTATGGGTAACGAGTTACGAGTTACAGTATACGAGTTCCCGAGTTATTGGTTCGCGTTACGAGTTCCAAGTTCTGAGTTTCGCGTCATGAGATACAAGATGCGAGTTTTCACCTATCGGTAACGAGTAACGAACAACTAGATCTAGGATACAAGTTCGAGGTTATCGTCGTTGATTTACAAGATATGAGGTCAAGACTCGAGTTCCGAGTTATGGGCAACGAGTTATGGAATACGAGTTACGAGTTACAAGGTAAGTGATACAAGATACGATTTACGAGTTATCGGTAACACTTTCGAGTTCCAAGTCCTGTGTTACGCGTCACGAGATGCAAGATACGAGTTCCAGGTTATCGGTAATGGATTACAAGTTACGATATATATGATACGAGTTCCGAGTTATTGGTAGCGAGTTACAAGGTAAGAGATATAAGATGCATGCTCTGAGTTATCGGTAACGCGTTACGAGTTCCAAGTTCTGAGTTACGCGTCACTAGATATAAGTTGCGAGTTCCCTCTTATCGGTAACGATTTACGAGCTACGAGAGGCAAGATAAAAGATCCTTGTTATTGGTAATGTGTTACAAGCTACGATACACAATATACGAGTTCCGGGCTATGAGTAGCGAGTTATAAGCTGCGATTTATGAGTTACGAGTTTGGAGTTACGAGTTTCGAGTTACGAGTTTCGAGTTACGAGTTACGAGTTTCGAGTTACGAGTTTCGAGTTACGAGTTACGAGTTACGAATTACGACTTACGATCTACAAGGTACTAGATACGAGCTACGAGACACAAGCTACGAGTTCCAGGTGATCAGTAATGAGTTACGAGCTACTAGATTCAAGATACGAGTTCCGAGTTATGGGTAACGAGTTACGAGTCACGAGTTACGCTTTAAAAGGTAAGATATACAAGATAGAAGCTCCAAGTTATCGGTAACACGTTACGAGTTCCAAGTTCTGAGTTATGCGTCACGAGATATGAGTTGGGAGTTCCCACTTATCGGAAACGATTTACGAGCTACAAGGGGCAAGATACGAGTTCCTTGTTATTGGTAATGGGTTACAAGCCACGATACACAAGATACGAGTTCCGGGTTATGAGTAGCGAGTTGTAAGCCTCGACTCCGTTCCGGGTTATCCGTTACGCGTTACGAGTTCCGAGATCTGAGTTTCGCGTCAAGAGATACCAGATGCGAGTTTTCACCTATAGGTAACTAGTTACGAGCTACTAGATCCGAGTTTTGAGTTGCGGGTTACCATGTACTAGTTACGAATCACGACTTACGATCTACAAAGTACTAGATACGAGTTACGAGATACAAGATGCAAGTTCCCACTTATCGTAACGAGTTACGAGCTACGAGACACAAGATACGAGTTCCAGGTGATCGGTAATGAGTTACGAGCTACTAGATACAGCATACGAGTTCCGAGTTATGGGTAACGAGTTACGAGTCACGAAATACGCTTTACAAGGTAAGATATACGAGATACAAGCTCCAAGTTATCGGTAACACGTTACGAGTTCCAAGTTCTGAGTTATGCGTCACGAGACATAAGTTGAGAGTTCCCACTTATCGGAAACGATTTACGAGCTACGAGAGGCAAGATAAGAGTTCATTGTTATTGGTAATGGGTTACAAGCCATGATACACAAGATACGAGTTCCGTGTTATCCGTTACGCGTTACGAGTTCCAAGTTCTGAGTTTCGCGTCATGAGATACAAGATGCGAGTTTTCACCTATAGGTAACTAGTTACGAACTACTAGATCTAGGATACGAGTTCGAGGTTATGGTCATTGATTTACAAGATCCGAAATCAAGATTCGAGTTTCGAGCTATGGGCAACACTTCAGACTTCCGAGTCCTGAGTTACGCGTCACGAGATACAAGAAGCGAGTTCCCATCTATCGGTAACGACTTACGAGCTACAAGATGCAAGATACGAGTTCCAGGTTATCGGTAATGGATTACAAGTTACGATATATATGATACCGAGTTCCGAGTTATTGGTAGCGAGTTACAAGGTAAGAGATATAAGATACATGCTCCGAGTTAACGGTAACGCGTTACGAGTTCCAAGGTCAGAGTTACGCGTCACTAGATACAAGTTACGAGTTCCCACATATCAGTAACGATTTACGAGCTAGGAGAGGCAAGATACGAGTTTCTTGTTTTTGATAATTGGATACAAGCTACGATACACAAGACACGAGTTCCTGGTTATGAGAAGCGATTTATAAGCTGCGATTTACGTGTTACGAGTTACGAGTTGCGAGTTACGAGTGACGAGTTTCGAGTTACGAGTTTCGAGTTGCGGGTTACCATGTACGAGTTACGAGTTACGAATTACGACTTACGATCTACAAGGTACTAGATACGAGCTACGAGACACAAGATACGAGTTCCAGGTGATCAGTAATGAGTTACGAGCTACTAGATACAAGATACGAGTTCCGAGTTATGGGTAACGAGTTACGAGTCACGAGTTACGCTTTACATGGTAAGATATACAAGATACAAGCTCCAAGTTATCGGTAACACGTTACGAGTTCCAAGTTCAGAGTTATGCGTCACGAGATATAAGTGGGGAGTTCCCACTTATCGGAAACGATTTACGAGCTACAAGGGGCAAGATACGAGTTCCTTGTTATTGGTAATGGGTTACAAGCCACGATACACAAGTTACAAGTTCCGGGTTATCCGTTACGCATTACGAGTTCCGAGATCTGTTTCGCGTCAAGAGATACAAGATGCGAGTTTTCACCTATAGGTAACTAGTTACGAACTACTAGATCTAGGATACGAGTTCGAGGTTATCTTCATTGATTTACAAGATCCTAGATCAAGATTCGAGTTCCGAGTTATGGGCAACGAGTTACGGGTTACGAGTTACGAGTTACAAGGTGAGCGATATAAGATACGAGCTCCGAGTTATCAATAACACTTTCGAGTTCCGAGTCCTGAGTTACGCGTCACGAGATTCAAGATGCGAGTTCCCATTTATCGGTAACGATTTACGGGCTACGAGATGCAACATAAGAGTTCCAGGATATTGGTAATGGTTTACAAGCTACGATATATAAGATACGTGTTACGGGTTATCGGTAACGCGTTACTAGTTCCGAGTTCTGAGTTACACGTCACGAGATACAAGATGCGAGCTCCCACTTATTGGTAACGAGTTACGATCTTCAAGATCTAGGATACGAGTTCCAGGTTATCGGCAATGATTTGCGAGATCCGAGATAGAAGATACGAGTTCCGAGCAATAGGTAACGAGTTACGAGCTACCAGTTACGAGTTACAAGGTAAGGGATACAAGATACAAGCTCCGAGTTATCGGTGACGCGTAACGAGTTCCGAGTTACACGTCACGAGACACAAGTTGCGAGTTCCCACTCATCGGTAACGATTTATGAGCTACGAGATACAAGATGCGAGTTCCTACTTATCGTAAAGAGTTACGTGCTACGAGACACAAGATACGAGTTCCAGGTAATCAGTGATGAGTTACGGACTACTAGATACAAGATGCGAGCTCCGAGTTATCGGTTACACGTTACGAGTTCCGAGTTCTGAGTTTGCGTCATGAGATACAAGATGCGAGTTTCCACCTATCGGTAACGAGTAACGAACTACTAGATACGTTACTAGTTACGAACTTCTAGATCTAGGATACGACTTCGAGGTTATCATCATTGATTTTCAAGATCCGAGATCAAGATTCGAGTTCCAAGTTATGGGCAACGAGTTACGGGTTACGAGATGCAAGATAAGAGTTCCAGGATATTGGTAATGGTTTACAAGCTACGATATATAAGATACGAGTTACGGGTTACTAGTTACAAGATACGAGCTCCGAGTTATCGGTAACGCTTTACTAGTTCCGAGTTCTGAGTTACACGTCACGAGATACAAGATGCGAGCTCCAACTTATTGGTACTGAGTTACGATCTTCAAGATCTAGGATACGAGTTCCAGGTTATCGGCAATGATTTGCGAGATCCGAGATAGAAGATACGAGTTCCGAGTAATGGGTAACGAGTTACGAGTTACAAGGTAAGAGATACAAGATACAAGCTCGAAGTTATCCGTAACGCGTTACGAGTTCCAAGTTCCGAGTTACGCGTCACGAGATATAAGTTACGAGTTACGACTTACGATCTACGAGGTACTAGCTACGAGTTACGATACACAAGATACGAGTTCCTGGTTATGAGTAGCGAGTTATAAGCTGCGATTTACGAGTTAGGAGTTGCGAGTTACGATATACGAGTTACGAGTAACGAATTACGACTTACGATCTACTAGGTACTAGTTACGAGTTACGAGATACAAGATGCGAGTTCCTACTTATCGTAACGAGTTACGAGCTACGAGACACAAGATACGAGTTCCAGGTAATCAGTAATGAGTTACGAGCTACTAGATACAAGATATGTGTTCCGAGTTATGGGTAACGAGTTACAAGTTACAGTATACGAGTTCCCGAGTTATTGGTTCGCGTTACGAGTTCCAAGTTCTGAGTTTCGCGTCATGAGATAGAAGATGCGAGTTTTCACCAATCGGTAACGAGTAACGCACTACTAGATATAGGATACGAGTTCGAGGTTATCGTCATTGATTTACAAGATCCGAGATCAAGATTCGAGTTCCGAGTTATGAGCAACAAGTTACGGGTTACGAGTTACGAGGTAAGTGATACAAGATACGAGCTCCGGGTTAACGGTAACACTTACACGTTCCGAGTCCTGAGTTACGCGTCACGAGATACAAGATGCGAGTTCCCATTTATCGATAACGATTTACGAGCTACGAGATGCTAGATACGAGTTCCAGGTTATCGGTAATGGTTTACAAGTTACGATATTAAGGTACGAGTTCCGAGTTATGGGTAACGAGTTACGAGTTACGAGTTACGAGTTACAAGATACGAGCTGCGAGCTATCGGTACCGTGTTACTAGTTCCAAGTTCTGAGTTACGCGTCACGAGATACAAGATGCGAGTTCCCATTTATCAATAACGATTTACGAGCTACGAAATACAAGATAGGAGTTCTAGGTTATCGGTAATGGTTTACAAGCTACGATATATAAGATACGAGTTCTGAGGTATGGGTAACGAGTTACGAGTTACCAGTTACAAGATATAATCTCCGAGTTATCGGTGACGCGTAACGAGTTCCGAGTTCTGAGTTACACGTCACGAGACACAAGTTGCGAGTTCCCACTCATCGGTAACGATATATGAGCTACGAGATACAAGATGCGAGTTTCTACTTATCGTAAAGAGTTACAAGCTACGAGACACAAGATACGAGTTCCAGGTAATCAGTAATGAGTTACGGACTACTAGATACAAGATGCGAGCTCCGAGTTATCGGTTACACGTTACGAGTTCCGAGTTCTAAGTTTCGCGTCATGAGATACAAGATGCGAGTTTCCACTTATTGGTAACGAGTTACGATCTTCAAGATCTAGGATACGAGTTCCAGGTTATCGGCAATGATTTGCGAGATCCGAGATAGAAGATACGAGTTCCGAGCAATGGGTAACGAGTTACGAGCTACGAGTTACGAGTTACAAGGTAAGGGATACAAGATACAAGCTCCAAGTTATCGGTAACGCGTTACGAGTTCCAAGTTCTGAGTCACGCGTCACTAGGTACACGTTGCGAGTCCCACTTATCGGTAACGATTTACGAGCTACGAGAGGCAAGATACAAGATCCTTGTTATTGGTAATGTGTTACAAGCTACGATACACAAGATACGAGTTCCGGGTTATGACTAGCGAGTTATAAGCTGCGATTTACGAGTTACGAGTTTCGAACTACGAGTTTCGAGTTGCGAGTTACCATATACGAGTTACGAGTAACGAATTACGATTCAAGATCTACGAGGTACTAGTTACGAGTTACGAGATACAAGATGCGAGTTCCTACTTATCGTAACGAGTTACGAGCTACGAGACACAAGATACGAGTTCCAGGTAATCAGGAATGAGTTACGAGCTACTAGATACACGATACGTGTTCCGAGTTATGGGTAACGAGTTACGAGTTACAGTATACGAGTTCCCGAGTTATTGGTTCGCGTTACGAGTTCCAAGTTCTGAGTTACGCGTCACTAGATAAAAGTTACGAGTTCCTACCTATCGGTAACGATTTACGAGCTACGAGAGGCAAGATACAAGATCCTTGTTATTGGTAATGTGTTACAAGCTACGATACACGAGATCCGAGTTCTGGGTTATGAGTATAGAGTTATAAGCTGCGATTTACGAGTTACGAGTTTCGAGTTGCGAGATACAAGATGCGAGTTTTCACCTATAGGTAACTAGTTACGAACTACTAGATCTAGGATACGAGTTCGATGTTATCGTCATTGATTTACAAGATCCGAAATCAAGATTCGAGTTTCGAGCTATGGGCAACACTTTTGAGTTCCGAGTCCTGAGTTACGCGTCACGAGATACAAGAAGCGAGTTCCCATCTATCGGTAACGATTTACGAGCTACGAGATGCAAGATACGAGTTCCAGGTTATCGGTAATGGTTTACAAGTTACGATATATAAGGTACGAGTTCCGAGTTATGGGTAACGAGTTACGAGTTACAAGATACGATATTTAAGATACGAAGTCCTGGTTATTGGTAGCGAGTTACAAGCTAAGAGATACAAGATACATGCTCCGAGTTATCGGTAACGCGTTACGAGTTCCAAGTTCTGAGTTACGCGTCACTAGATAAAAGTTGCGAGTTCCTACCTATCGGTAACGATTTACGAGCTACGTGAGGCAAGATACTAGATCCTTGTTATTGGTAATGTGTTACAAGCTACGATACACAAGATACGAGTTCCAGGTTATGAGTAGCGAGCTATAAGCTGCGATTTACGACTTTTGACTTACGAGTTTCGAGTTGCGAGTTACCATATACGAGTTACGAGTAACGAATTACGACTTACGATCTACCAGGTACTAGTTACGAGTTACGAGATACAAGATGCGAGTTCCTACTTATCGTAACGAGTTACGAGCTACGAGACACAAGATACGAGTTCCAGGTAATCAGTAATGAGTTACGAGCTACTAGATACAAGATACGCGTTCCGAGTTATGAGTAACGAGCTACGACTTACAGTATACGAGATCCCGAGTTATTGGTTCGCGTTACGAGTTTCAAGTTCTGAGTTTCGCGTCATGAGATACAAGATGCGAGTTTTCACCTACCGGTAACGAGTTACAAACTACTAGATCTAGGATACGAGTTCGTGGCAATCGTCATTGCGAGTTTCGAGTTGCGAGTTACCATATACGAGTTACAAGTAACGAATTACGACTTACGATCTACGAGGTACTAGTTACGAGTTACGAGATACAAGATGCGAGTTCCTACTTATCGTAACGAGTTACGAGCTACGAGACACAAGATACGAGTTCCAGGTGATCGGTAATGAGTTACGAGCTACTAGATACAACATACGAGTTCCGAGTTATGGGTAACGAGTTACGAGTCACGAAATACGCTTTACAAGGTAAGATATACGAGATACAAGCCCCAAGTTATCGGTAACACGTTACGAGTTCCAAGTTCTGAGTTATGCGTCACGAGACATAAGTTGAGAGTTCCCACTTATCGGAAACTATTTACGAGCTACGAGAGGCAAGATAAGAGTTCATTGTTATTGGTAATGGGTTACAAGCCAGGATACACAAGATACGAGTTCCGTGTTATCCGTTACGCGTTACGAGTTCCAAGCTCTGAGTTTCGCGTCATGAGATACAAGATGCGAGTTTTCACCTATAGGTAACTAGTTACGAACTACTAGATCTAGGATACGAGTTCGAGGTTATCGTCTATGATTTACAAGATCCGAGATCAAGATTCGAGTTCCGAGTTATGAGCAACACTTTCGAGTTCCGAGTCCTGAGTTACGCGTCACGAGATACAAGTTGCGAGTTCCCACTTATCGGTAACGATTTACGAGCTACGAGAGGCAAGATACGAGTTCCTTGTTATTGGTAATGGGTTAAAAGCTACTTTACACAAGATATGAGTTCCGGGTTATGAGTAGCGAGTTGTAAGCCTCGACTCACGAGTTACGAGTTAAGAGTTACGAGTTACGAGTTACGAGTTACAAGTTACGAGTTACGAGTTACGAGTTACGAGTTACGAGTTACGAGTTACGAATTACGAGTTACGAGTTACGAGTTACGAGTTACGAGTTACGAATTACGAGTTACGAGTTACGAGTTACGAGTTACGAGTTACGAGTTACGAGTTACGAGTTACGAGTTACGAGTTACGAGTTACGAGTTACGAGTTACGAGTTACGAGTTACGAGTTACGAGTTACGAGTTACGAGTTACGAGTTACGAGTTACGAGTTACGAGTTACGAGTTACGAGTTACGAGTTACGAGTTACGAGTTACGAGTTACGAGTTACGAGTTACGAGTTACAAGATACGAGTTCCAGGTAATCAGTAATGAGTTACGAGCTACTAGATACAAGATATGTGTTCCGAGTTATGGGTAACGAGTTACGAGTTACAGTATACGAGTTCCCGAGTTATTGGTTCGCGTTACGAGTTCCAAGTTCCGAGTTTCGCGTCATGAGATACAAGATGCGAGTTTTCACCTATCGGTAACGAGTAACGAACTACTAGATCAAGGATAAAAGTTCGAGGTTATCGTCATTGATTTACCGAGATCAAGATACGAGTTCCGAGTAAATGGGCAACGAGTTACGAGTTACGAGTTACGAGTTACGAGTTACGAGTTACGAGTTACGAGTTACGAGTTACAAGTTACGAGTTACGAGTTACGAGTTACGAGTTACGAGTTACGAGTTACGAGTTACGAGTTACGAGTTACGAGTTACGAGTTACGAGTTACGAGTTACGAGTTACGAGTTACGAGTTACGAGTTACGAGTTACGAGTTACGAGTTACGAGTTACGAGTTACGAGTTACGAGTTACGAGTTACGAGTTACGAGTTTCGAGTTTCGAGTTGCGATTTACGATATACGAGTTACGAGTTACTAGTTACAAGATACGAGCTCCGAGTTATCGGTAACGCGTTACTAATTCCGAGTTCTGAGTTACACGTCACGAGATACAAGATGCGAGTTGCCACTTATTGGTAACGAGTTAGGATCTTCAAGATCTAGGATACGAGTTCCAGGTTATCGGCAATGATTTGCGAGATCCGAGATAGAAGATACGAGTTCCGAGTAATGGGTAACGAGTTACGAGTTATGAGTTACAAGGTAAGAGATACAAGATACAAGCTCGAAGTTATCGGTAACGCGTTACGAGTTCCAAGTTCCGAGTTACGCGTCACGAGATACAAGTTACGAGTTCCCACTTATCAGTAACGATTTATGAGCTGCAAGAGGCAAGATACGAGTTCCTTGTTATTGGTAATGGGTTACAAGCTACGATACACAAGATACGAGTTCCAAGTTCTGAGTTTCGCGTCATGAGATACAAGATGCGAGTTTTCACCTATCGGTAACGAGTAAAGAACTACTAGATTTAGGATACTAGTTCGAGGTTATCGTCATTGATTTACAAGATCCGAGATCAAGATTCGAGTTCCGAGTTATGGGCAACGAGTTACGGGTTACGAGTTACGAGGTAAGTGATACAAGATACGAGCTCCGGGTTATCGGTAACACTTACACGTTCCGAGTCCTGAGTTACGCGTCACGAGATACAAGATGCGAGTTCCCATTTATCGATAACGATTTACGAACTACGAGAAGCTAGATACGAGTTCCAGGTTATCGGTAATGGTTTACAAGTTACGATATATAAGGTACGAGTTCCGAGTTATGGGTAACTGTTACGAGTTACAAGATACGAGCTCCGAGCTATCGGTACCGCGTTACTAGTTCCAAGTTCTGAGTTACGCGTCACGAGACACAAGTTGCGAGTTCCCACTCATCGGTAACGATTTATGAGCTACGAGATACAAGATGCGAGTTCCTACTTATCGTAAAGAGTTACGAGCTACGAGACACAAGATAGGAGTTCCAGGTAATCAGTAATGAGTTATGGACTACTAGATACAAGATGCGAGCTCCGAGTTATCGGTTACACGTTACGAGTTCCGAGTTCTGAGTTTCGCGTCATAAGATACAAGTTGAGAGTCCCACTTATCGGAAACGATTTACGAGCTACGAGAGGCAAGATACATGATCCTTGTTATTGGTAATGTGTTACAAGCTACGATACACAAGATACGAGTTCCAGGTAATCAGTAATGAGTTACGAGCTACTAGATACAAGATGTGTTCCGAGTTATGGGAAACGAGTTACGAGTTACAGTATACGAGTTCCCGAGTTATTGGTTCGCGTTACGAGTTCCAAGTTCTGAGTTTCGCGTCATGAGGTACAAGTTACGAGTTCCCACTTATTTTCACCTATCGGTAACGAGTAACGAACTACTAGATCTAGGATACGAGTTCGAGGTCATCGTCATTAATTTACAAGATCCGAGATCAAGATTCGAGTTCCAAGTTATGGGCAACGAGTTACGGGTTACGAGATGCAAGATAAGAGTTCCAGGATATTGGTAATGGTTTACAAGCTACGATATATAAGATACGAGTTACGGGTTATGGGTCGCGAGTTACGAGTTACTAGTTACAAGATACGAGCTCCGAGTTATCGGTAACGCGTTAGTAGTTCCAAGTTCTGAGTTACACGTCACGAGATACAAGATGCGAGCTCCCACTTATTGGTAACGAGTTAGGATCTTCAAGATCTAGGATACGAGTTCCAGGTTATCGGAAATGATTTGCGAGATCCGAGATAGAAGATACGAGTTCCGAGTAATGGGTAACGAGTTACGAGTTATGAGTTACAAGGTAAGAGATACAAGATACAAGCTCGAAGTTATCGGTAACGCGTTACGAGTTCCAAGTTCCGAGTTACGGGTCACGAGATACAAGTTACGAGTTCCCACTTATCAGTAACGATTTATGAGCTACAAGAGGCAAGATACGAGTTCCTTGTTATTGGTTATGGGTTACAAGCTACGATACAAAAGATACGAGTTCCTGGTTATGAGTAGCGAGTTATAAGCTGCGATCTACGAGTTGCGAGTTACGATATACGAGTTACGAGTAACGAATTACGACTTACGATCTACGAGGTACTAGTTACGAGTTACGAGATACAACATGCGAGTTCCTACTTATCGTAACGAGTTACGAGCGACGAGACACAAGATACGAGTTCCAGGTAATCAGTAATGAGTTACGAGCTACTAGATACAAGATATGTGTTCCGAGTTATGGGTAACGAGTTACGAGTTACAGTATACGAGTTCCCGAGTTATTGGTTCGCGTTACGAGTTCCAAGTTCTGAGTTTCGCGTCATGAGATACAAGATGCGAGTTTTCACCTATCGGTAACGAGTAGTTCGTTACCCGTTACCGATAGGGCTAGATCTAGGATACGAGTTCGAGGATATCGAGGATATCGATAACGATTTACGAGCTACGAGATGCAGGTTATCGGTAATGGTTTACAAGTTAAGATATATAAGGTACGAGTTCCGAATTATGGGTAACGAGTTACGAGTTACAAGATACGAGCTCCGAGCTATCGGTACCGCGTTACTAGTTCCAAGTTCTGAGTTACGCGTCACGAGATACAAGATGCGAGTTCCCATTTATCAATAACGATTCACGAGCTACGAGATGCAAGATACGAGTTCCAGGTTATCGGTGATGGATTACAAGCTACGATATATAAGATACGAGTTCTGAGGTATGTAACTCGTTACGAGTTACAAGTTACAAGGCATAATCTCCGAGTTATCGGTAGCGATTTACGAGCTACGAGAGGCAAGATACAAGATCCTTGTTATTGATAATGTGTTACAAGCTACGATACACAAGATACGAGTTCCGGGTTATGAGTAGCGAGTTATAAGCTGCGATTTACGAGTTCTGGGTTATGAGTAGCGAGTGATTAGCTGCGATTTACGAGCTGCGAGTTTCGACTTACGAGTTTCGAGTTGCGAGTTACCATATACGAGTTACGAGTAACGAATTACGACTTACGATCTACGAGGTACTAGTTACGAGTTACGAGATACAAGATGCGAGTTCCTACTTATCGTAACGAGTTACGAGCTACGAGACACAAGATACGAGTTCCAGGTAATCAGTAATGAGTTACGAGCTACTAGATACAAGATACGATTTCCGAGTTATGGATAACGAGTTACGAGTCACGAGTTACGCTTTACAAGGTAAGATATACAAGATACAAGCTTCAAGTTATCGGTAACACGTTACGAGTTCCAAGTTCTGAGTTATGCGTCACGATATATAAGTTGAGAGTTCCCACTTATCGGAAACGATTTACGAGCTACGATACCCAAGATACGAGTTCCGGGCTATCCGTTACGCGTTACTAGTTCCGAGATCTGAGTTTCGCGTCACGAGATACAAGATGCCAGTTCCCATTCATCGATAACGATTTACGAGCTACGAGATGCAAGATACGAGTTCCAGGTTATCGGTAATGGTTTCCAAGTTACAATATATAAGGTACGAGTTCCGAGTTATGGGTAACGAGTTACGAGCTCATAAACATGGGCAACGAGTTACGGGTTACGAGTTACGAGTTACGAGTTACGAGTTACGAGTTACGAGTTACGAGTTACGAGTTACGAGTTACGAGTTACGAGTTACGAGTTACGAGTTACGAGTTACGAGTTACGAGTTACGAGTTACGAGTTACGAGTTACGAGTTACGAGTTACGAGTTACGAGTTACGAGTTACGAGTTACGAGTTACGAGTTACGAGTTACGAGTTACGAGGTACGAGGTACGAGTTACGAGTTACGAGTTACGAGTTACGAGTTACGAGTTACGAGTTACGAGTTACGAGTTACGAGTTACGAGTTACGAGTTACGAGTTACGAGTTACGAGTTACGAGTTACGAGTTACGAGTTACGAGTTACGAGTTACGAGTTACGAGTTACGAGTTACGAGTTACGAGTTACGAGTTACGAGTTACGAGTTACGAGTTACGAGTTACGAGTTACGAGTTACGAGTTACGAGTTACGAGTTACGAGTTACGAGTTACGAGTTACGAGTTACGAGTTACGAGTTACGAGTTACGAGTTACGAGTTACGAGTTACGAGTTACGAGTTACGAGTTACGAGTTACGAGTTACGAGTTACGAGTTACGAGTTACGAGTTACGAGTTACGAGTTACGAGTTACGAGTTACGAGTTACGAGTTACGAGTTACGAGTTACGAGTTACGAGTTACGAGTTACGAGTTACGAGTTACGAGTTACGAGTTACGAGTTACGAGTTACGAGTTACGAGTTACGAGTTACGAGTTACGAGTTACGAGTTACGAGTTACGAGTTACGAGTTACGAGTTACGAGTTACGAGTTACGAGTTACGAGTTACGAGTTACGAGTTACGAGTTACGAGTTACGAGTTACGAGTTACGAGTTACGAGTTACAAGTTACGAGTTACGAGTTACGAGTTACGAGTTACGAGTTTCGAGTTGCGAGTTACGATATACAAGTTACGAGTTACGAATTACGACTTACGATCTACGAGGTACTAGTTACGAGTTACGAGATACAAGTTGCGAGTTCCTACTTATCGTAAAGAGTTACGAGCTACGAGACACAAGATACGAGTTTCAGGTAATCAGTAATGAGTTAAGAGCTACTAGGTACAAGATACGAGCTCCGAGTTATCGGTCACACGTTACGAGTTCCGAGTTCTGAGTTTCGCGTCATGAGACACAAGATGCGAGTTTCCACCTATCGGTAACGAGTTACGAACTTCTAGATCTAGGATACGACTTCGAGGTTATCATCATTGATTTTCAAGATCCGAGATCAAGATTCGAGTTCCAAGTTATGGGCAACGAGTTACGGGTTACGAGATGCAAGATAAGAGTTCAAGGATATTGGTAATGGTTTATAAGCTACGATATATAAGATACAAGTTACGGGTTATGGGTAACGAGTTACGAGTTACTAGTTACAAGATACGAGCTCCGAGTTATCGGTAACGCGTTACTAGTTCCAAGTTCTGAGTTACACGTCACGAGATACAAGTTCCGAGTTACAACTTATCGGTAACGATTTACGAGCTACGAGAGGCAAGATAGGTGCTCCTTGTTAAAGGTAATAGGTTACAAGCTACGATACACAAGATACGAGTTCCTGGTTATGAGTAGCGAGTTATAAGCTGCGATTTACGAGTTTCGAGTTGAGAGCTACGATATACGAGTTACGAGTTACGAGTTACGAATTACGACCTACGATCTACGAGGTACTAGTTACGAGTTACGAGATACAAGATGCGGGTTCACACTCATCGGTAACGATTTACGAGCTACGAGAGGCAAGATAAAAGATCCTTGTTATTGGTAACGTGTTACATGCTACGATACACAAGATACGAGTTCCGGGTTATGAGTAGCGAGTAATAAGCTGCGATTTACGAGTTACGAGTTTCGAGTTACGAGTTTCGAGTTTCGAGTTACGAGTTTCGAGTTGCGGGTTACCATGTACGAGTTACGAGTTACGAATTACGACTTACGATCTACAAGGTACTAGATACGAGCTACGAGACGCAAGATACGAGTTCCTTGTTATTGGTAATGGGTTACAAGCCACGATACACAAGATACGAGTTCCGGGCTATCCGTTACGCGTTACTAGTTCCGAGATCTGAGTTTCGCGTCACGAGATACAAGATGCCAGTTCCCATTTATCGATAACGATTTACGAGCTACGAGATGCTAGATACGAATTCCAGGTTATCGGTAATGGTTTACAAGTTACGATATATAAGGTACGAGTTCCGAGTTATGGGTAACGAGTTACGAGATACGAGTTACAAGATACGAGCTCCGAGCTATTGGTAACGCGTTACGCGTGAGTTTCGCGTCATGAGATACACGATGCGAGTTTTCACCTATCGGTAACGAGTAACGAACTACTTGATCTAGGATACCAGTTCGAGGTTATCGTCATTGATTTACAAAATCCGAGATGAAGATTCGGGTTCCGAGCTATGGGCAACAAGTTACGGGTTACGAGTTACAAGGTAAGTGATACAAGATACGAGCTCCGAGTTACCGGTAACACTTTCGAATTCCGAGTCCTGAGTTACGCGTCACGAGATACAAGATGCGAGTTCCCATTTATCGGTAACGATTTACGAGCTACGGGAGGCAAGATACGAGTTCCTTGTTATTGGTAATGGGTTACAAGCTACTTTACACAAGATACGAGTTCCGGGGTATGAGTAGCGAGTTGTAAGCTTCGATTAACGAGTTACGAGTTACGAGTTACGAGTTACGAGTTACGAGTTACGAGTTACGAGTTACGAGTTACGAGTTACGAGTTACGAGTTACGAGTTACGAGTTACGAGTTACGAGTTACGAGTCACGAGTTACGAGTCACGAGTTACGAGTTACGAGTTTCGAATTTCGAGTTGCGAGCTACGATATACGAGTTACGAGTTACGAATTACGACTTACTATCTACGAGGTACTAGTTACGAGATACAAGTTGCGAGTTCCTACTTATCGTAAAGAGTTACGAGCTACGAGACACAAGATACGAGTTCCAGGTAATCAGTAATGAGTTACGGACTACTAGATACAAGATACGAGCTCCGAGTTATCGGTTACACGTTACGAGTTCTGAGTTTCGCGTCATGAGATACAAGATGCGAGTTTCCACTTATTGGTCCCGAGTTACGATCTTCAAGATCTAGGATACGAGTTCCAGGTCACCGGCAATGATTTGCGAGATCCGAGATAGAAGATACGATTTCCGAGCAATGGGTAACGAGTTACGAGCTACGAGTTACGAGTTACAAGGTAAGGGATACAAGATACAAGCTCCCAGTTATCGGTAACGCGTTACGAGTTGCCAGTTCTGAGTCACGCGTCACGAGATACCAGTTGCGAGTCCCACTTATCGGTAGCGATCTACGAGCTACGAGAGGCAAGATACAAGATCCTTGTTATTGGTAATGTGTTACACGCTACGATACACAAGATACGTGTTCCGGGTTATGAGTAGCGAGTTATAAGCTGCGATTTACGAGCTGCGAGTTTCGACTTACAAGTTTCGAGTTGCGAGTTACCATATACGAGTTAAGAGTAACGAATTACGACTTACGATCTACGAGGTACTAGTTACGAGTTACGAGATACAAGATGCGAGTTCCTACTTATCGTAACGATTTACGAGCTACGAGACACAAGATACGAGTTCCAGGTAATCAGTAATGAGTTACGAGCTACTAGATACAAGATACGATTTCCGAGTTATGGATAAACAGTTACGTGTCACGAGTTACGCTTTACAAGGTAAGATATACAAGATACAAGCTTCAAGTTATCGGTAACACGTTACGAGTTCCAAGTTCTGAGTTATGCGTCACGAGATATAAGTTGAGAGTTCCCACTTATCGGAAACGATTTACGAGCTACGATACCCAAGATACGAGTTCCGGGCTATCCGTTACGCGTTACTAGTTCCGAGATCTGAGTTTCGCGTCACGAGATACAAGATGCCAGTTCCCATTCATCGATAACGATTTACGAGCTACGAGATGCAAGATACGAGTTCTAGGTTATCGGTAATGGTTTCCAAGTTACGATATATAAGGTACGAGTTCCGAGTTATGGGTAACGAGTTACGAGCCCATAAACATGGGCAACGAGTTACGGGTTACGAGTTACGAATTACAAGGTAAGTGATACAACATACGAGCTCCGGGTTACCGGTAACACTTTCGAATTCCGAGTCCTGAGTTACGCGTCACGAGATACAAGATGCGAGTTCCCATTTATCGGTAACGATTTACGAGCTACGGGAGGCAAGATACGAGTTCCTTGTTATTGGTAATGGGTTACAAGCTACTTTACACAAGATAAGAGTTCCGGGTTATGAGTAGCGAGTTGTAAGCCTCGATTCACGAGTTACGAGTTACGAGTTACGAGTTACGAGTTACGAGTTACGAGTTACGAGTTACGAGTTACGAGTTACGAGTTACGAGTTACGAGTTACGAGTTACGAGTTACGAGTTACGAGTTACGAGTTACGAGTTACGAGTTACGAGTTACGAGTTACGAGTTACGAGTTACGAGTTACGAGTTACGAGTTACGAGTTACGAGTTACGAGTTGCGAGTTACGAGTTACGAGTTACGAGTTACGAGTTACGAGTTTCGAGTTTCGAGTTGCGAGTTACGATATACAAGTTACGAGTTCCTACTTATCGTAAAGAGTTACGAGCTACGAGACACAAGATACGAGTTCCAGGTAATCAGTAATGAGTTAAGAGCTACTAGATACAAGATACGAGCTCCGAGTTATCGGTCAAACGTTACGAGTTCCGAGTTCTGAGTTTCGCGTCATGAGACACAAGATGCGAGTTTCCACCTATCGGTAACGAGTTACGAACTTCTAGATCTAGGATACGACTTCGAGGTTATCATCATTGATTTTCAAGATCCGAGATCAAGATTCGAGTTCCAAGTTATGGGCAACGAGTTACGGGTTACGAGATGCTAGATAAGAGTTCAAGGATATTGGTAATGGTTTATAAGCTACGATATATAAGATACAAGTTACGGGTTATGGGTAACGAGTTACGCTTTACTAGTTACAAGATACGAGCTCCGAGTTATCGGTAACGCGTTACTAGTTGCAAGTTCTGAGTTACACGTCACGAGATACAAGATGCGAGCTCCCACTTATTGGTAACGAGTTAGGATCTTCAAGATCTAGGATACGAGTTCCAGGTTATCGGCGAGATCCGAGATAGAAGATACGAGTTCCGAGTAATGGGTAACTAGTTACGAGTTACGAGTTACAAGGTAAGAGATACAAGATACAAGCTCGAAGTTATCGGTAACGCGTTACGAGTTCCAAGTTCCGAGTTACGCGTCACGAGATACAAGTTACGAGTTCCCACTTATCAGTAACGATTTACGAGCTACAAGAGGCAAGATACGAGTTCCTTGTTATTGGTAATGGGTTACAAGCTACGATACACAAGATACGAGTTCCTGGTTATGAGTAGCTAGTTATAAGCTGCGATTTACGAGTTACGAGTTTCGAATTACGAGTTTCGAATTGCGAGTTACCATACACGAGTTACGAGTAACGAATTACGACTTACGGTCTACGAGGTATTAGTTACGAGTTACGAGATACAAGATGCGAGTTCCTACTTATCGTAACGAGTTACGAGCTACGAGACAAAAGATACGAGTTCCAGGTAATCAGTGATGAGTTACGAGCTACTAGATACAAGATACGTGTTCCGAGTTATGGGTAACGAGTTAGGAGTTACAGTATACGAGTTCCCGAGTTTTCGGTTCGCGTTACGAGTTCCAAGTTCTTAGTTACGCGTCACTAGATAAAAGTTGCGAGTTCCTACCTATCGGGAACGATTTATGAGCTACGAGAGGCAAGATACGAGTTCCAGGTTATCGGTAATGGATAACAAGTTACGATATATATGATACGAGTTCCGAGTTATCGGTAACGCGTTACGAGTTCCAAGTTCTGAGTTACGCGTCACTAGATACAAGCTGCGAGTTCCATCTTATCGGTAACGATTTACGAGCTACGAGAGGCAAGATAAAAGATCCTTGTTATAGGTAATGTGTTACAAGCTACGATACACAAGATACGAGTTCCGGGCTATGAGTAGCGAGTTATAAGCTGCGATTTACGAGTTACGAATTAAGAGTTTGGAGTTACGAGTTTCGAGTTTCGAGTTGCGGGTTACCATGTACGAGTTACGAGTTACGAATTACGACTTACGATCTACAAGGTACTAGATATGAACTACGAGACACAAGATACGAGTTCCAGGTGATCAGTAATGAGTTACGGGCTACTAGGTACAAGATACGAGTTCCGAGTTATGGGTAACGAGTTACGAGTCACGAGTTACGCTTTACAAGGTAAGATATACAAGATACAAGCTCCAAGTTATCGGTAACACGTTACGAGTTACAAGTTCTGAGTTTCGCGTCAAGAGATACAAGATGCGAGTTTTCACCTATAGGTAACTAGTTACGAACTACTGTATCTAGGATACGAGTGTGAGGTTATCGTCATTGATTTACAAGATCCGAGATCAAGATTCGAGTTCCGAGTTATGGGCAACACTTTCGAGTTTCGAGTCCTGAGTTACGCGTCACGAGATACAAGATGCGAGTTCCCATCTATCGGTAACGATTTACGAGCTACGAGATGCAAGATACGAGTTCCAGATTATCGGCAATGGATTACAAGTTACGATATATATGATACGAGTTCCGAGTTATTGGTAGCAAGTTACAAAGTAAAAGGTACATGCTCCGAGTTATCGGTAACGCGTTACAAGTTCCAAGTTCTGAGTTACGCGTCACTACATACAAGTTGCGAGATCGGTAACGAGTTACGAACTTCTAGATCTAGGATACGACTTCGACGTTATCATCATTGATTTTCAAGATCCGAGATCAAGATTCGAGTTCCAAGTTATGGGCAACGAGTTACTGGTTACGAGTTACGACTTACAAGGTAAGTGATACAAGATACAAGCTCCAAATTATCGGTAACACTTTCGAGTTCCGAGTCCTGAGTTACGCGTCACGAGATTCAAGATGTGAGTTCCCATTTATCGGTAACGATTTACGGGCTACGAGATGCAATATACGAGTTCCAGGATATTGGTAATGGTTTACAAGCTACAATATATAAGATACGACTTACGGGTTATGGGTAACGAGTTACGAGTTACTAGTTACAAGATACGAGCTCCGAGTTATCGGTAACACTTTCGAGTTCCGAGTTCTGAGTTTCGCGTCAAGAGATACAAGATGCGAGTTTCCACCTATCGGTAACGAGTTACGAACTTCTACATCTAGGACACGACTTCGAGGTTATCATCATTGATTTTCTAGATCCGAGATCAAGATTCGAGTTCCAAGTTATGGGCAACGAGTTACGGGTTACGAGTTACGAGTTACAAGGTGAGTGATGTAAGATACGAGCTCCGAGTTATCAATAACACTTTCGAGTTCCGAGTCCTGAGTCACGCGTCACGAGATTCAAGATGTGAGTTCCCATTTATCGGTAACGATTTACGGGCTACGAGATGCAAGATACGAGTTCCAGGATATTGGTAATGGTTTACAAGCTACGATATATAAGATACGAGTTACGGGTTATGGGTAACGAGTTACGAGTTACTAGTTACAAGATACGAGCTCCGAATTATCGGTAACGCGTTACTAGTTCCAAGTTCTGAGTTACACGACACGAGATACAAGATGCGAGCTCCTACTTATTGGTAACGAGTTACGATCTTCAAGATCTAGGATACGAGTTCCAGGTTATCGGCAACGATTTGCGAGATCCGAGATAGAAGATACGAGTTCCGAGTAATGGGTAACGAGTTACGAGTTACAAGTTACGAGTTCCCACTTATCAGTAACGATTTACGAGCTACAAGAGGCAAGATACGAGTTCCTTGTTACTGGTAATGAGTTACAAGCTACGATACACAAGATACGAGTTCCTGGTTATGAGTAGCGAGTTATAAGCTGCGATTTACGAGTTACGAGTTGCGAGTTACGATATACGAGTTACGAGTAACGAATTACGACTTACGAGTTTCGAGTTGCGAGTTACGCTTTACAAGGTAAGTGATACAAGATACAAGCTCCAAATTATCGGTAACACTTTCGAGTTCCGAGTCCTGAGTTACGCGTCACGAGATGAAAGATGCGAGTTCCCATTTATCGGTACCGATTTACGAGCTACGAGATGCACGATACGAGTTCCTTGTTATCGGTAATGGATTATAAGTAACGATATTCAAGATACGAGGTCCAGGTTATGGGTAGCGAGTTACAAGGTAAGAGATACAAGATACAAGCTCCAAGTTATCGGTAACACGCTACGAGTTCCAAGTTCTGAGTTATGCGTCACGAGATATAAGTTAGGAGTTCCCACTTATCGGTAACGATTTACGAGCTACGAGAGGCAAGATACAAGATCTTTGTTATTGGTAATGTGTTACAAGCTACGATACACAAGATACGAGTTCCGGGTTATGAGTAGCGAGCTATAAGCTGCGATTTACGACTTACGAGTTTCGAGTTGCGAGTTACCATATACGAGTTACGAGTAACGAATTACGACTTACGATCTACGAGGTACTAGTTACGAGTTACGAGATACAATATGCGAGTTCCTACTTATCGTAACGAGTTACGAGCTACGAGACACAAGATAAGAGTTCCAGGTAATCGTGAATGAGTTACGAGCTACTAGATACACGATACGTGTTTCGAGTTATGGGTAACGAGTTACGAGTTACAGTATACGAGTTTCCGAGTTATTGGTTCGCGTTACGAGTTCCAAGTTCTGAGTTACGCGTCACTAGATAAAAGTTGCGAGTTCCTACCTATCGGTAACGATTTACGAGCTACGAGAGGCAATATACAAGATCCTTGTTATTGGTAATGTGTTACAAGCTACGATACACAAGATACGAGTTCCGGGTTATAAGTAGCGAGTTATAGGCTGCGATTTACGAGGTACGAGTTTCGAATTACGAGTTTCGAATTACGAGTTTCGAGTTGCGAGTTACCATATACGAGTTACAAGTAACTAATTACGACTTACGATCTACGAGGTACTAGTTACGAGTTACGAGATACAAGATGCGAGTTCCTACTTATCGTAACGAGTAACGAGCTACGAGACACAAGATACGAGTTCCAGGTAATCGTGAATGAGTTACGAGCTACTAGATACACGATACGTGTTCCGAGTTATGGGTAACGAGTTACGAGTTACAGTATACGAGTTTCCGAGTTATTGGTTCGCGTTATGAGTTCCAAGTTCTGAGTTACGCGTCACTAGATAAAAGTTGCGAGTTCCTACCTATCGGTAACGATTTACGAGCTACGAGAGGCAATATACAAGATCCTTGTTATTGGTAATGTGTTACAAGCTACGATACACAAGATACGAGTTCCGGGTTATAAGTAGCGAGTTATAGGCTGCGATTTACGAGGTACGAGTTTCGAATTACGAGTTTCGAGTTGCGAGTTACCATATACGAGTTACAAGTAACGAATTACGACTTACGATCTACGAGGTACTAGTTACGAGTTACGAGATACAAGATGCGAGTTCCTACTTATCGTAATGAGTAACGAGCTACGAGACACAAGATACGAGTTCCAGGTAATCAGTAATGAGTTATTAGCTACTAGATACAAGATATGTGTTCCGAGTTATGGGTAACGAGTTACGAGTTACAGTATACGAGTTACGAGTTATCGGTAACACTTTCGAGTTCCAAGTCCTGAGTTACGCGTCACGAGATGCAAGATACGAGTTCCAGGTTATCGGTAATGGATTACAAGTTACGATATATATGATACGAGTTCCGAGTTATTGGTAGCGAGTTACAAGGTAAGAGATATAAGATGCATGCTCTGAGTTATCGGTAACGCGTTACGAGTTCCAAGTTCTGAGTTACGCGTCACTAGATATAAGTTGCGAGTTCCCTCTTATCGGTAACGATTTACGAGCTACGAGAGGCAAGATAAAAGATCCTTGTTATTGGTTATGTGTTACAAGCTACGATACACAATATACGAGTTCCGGGCTATGAGTAGCGAGTTATAAGCTGCGATTTACGAGTTACGAGTTACGAGTTAAGAGTGTGGAGTTACGAGTTTCGAGTTACGAGTTACGAGTTACGAATTACGACTTACAATCTACAAGGTACTAGATACGAGCTACGAGACACAAGCTACGAGTTCCAGGTGATCAGTAATGAGTTACGAGCTACTAGATACAAGATACGAGTTCCGAGTTATGGGTAACGAGTTACGAGTCACGAGTTACGCTTTAAAAGGTAAGATATACAAGATAGAAGCTCCAAGTTATCGGTAACACGTTACGAGTTCCAAATTCTGAGTTTCGCGTCAAGAGATACAAGATGCGAGTTTTCACCTATAGGTAACTAGTTACGAACTACTGTATCTAGGATACGAGTGTGAGGTTATCGTCATTGATTTACAAGATCCGAGATCAAGATTCGAGTTCCGAGTTATGGGCAACACTTTCGAGTTTCGAGTCCTGAGTTACGCGTCACGAGATACAAGATGCGAGTTCCCATCTATCGGTAACGATTTACGAGCTACGAGATGCAAGATACGAGTTCCAGATTATCGGCAATGGATTACAAGTTACGATATATATGATACGAGTTCCGAGTTATTGGTAGCAAGTTACAAAGTAAAAGGTACATGCTCCGAGTTATCGGTAACGCGTTACAAGTTCCAAGTTCTGAGTTACGCGTCACTACATACAAGTTGCGAGATCGGTAACGAGTTACGAACTTCTAGATCTAGGATACGACTTCGACGTTATCATCATTGATTTTCAAGATCCGAGATCAAGATTCGAGTTCCAAGTTATGGGCAACGAGTTACTGGTTACGAGTTACGACTTACAAGGTAAGTGATACAAGATACAAGCTCCAAATTATCGGTAACACTTTCGAGTTCCGAGTCCTGAGTTACGCGTCACGAGATTCAAGATGTGAGTTCCCATTTATCGGTAACGATTTACGGGCTACGAGATGCAATATACGAGTTCCAGGATATTGGTAATGGTTTACAAGCTACAATATATAAGATACGACTTACGGGTTATGGGTAACGAGTTACGAGTTACTAGTTACAAGATACGAGCTCCGAGTTATCGGTAACACTTTCGAGTTCCGAGTTCTGAGTTTCGCGTCAAGAGATACAAGATGCGAGTTTCCACCTATCGGTAACGAGTTACGAACTTCTACATCTAGGACACGACTTCGAGGTTATCATCATTGATTTTCTAGATCCGAGATCAAGATTCGAGTTCCAAGTTATGGGCAACGAGTTACGGGTTACGAGTTACGAGTTACAAGGTGAGTGATGTAAGATACGAGCTCCGAGTTATCAATAACACTTTCGAGTTCCGAGTCCTGAGTCACGCGTCACGAGATTCAAGATGTGAGTTCCCATTTATCGGTAACGATTTACGGGCTACGAGATGCAAGATACGAGTTCCAGGATATTGGTAATGGTTTACAAGCTACGATATATAAGATACGAGTTACGGGTTATGGGTAACGAGTTACGAGTTACTAGTTACAAGATACGAGCTCCGAATTATCGGTAACGCGTTACTAGTTCCAAGTTCTGAGTTACACGACACGAGATACAAGATGCGAGCTCCTACTTATTGGTAACGAGTTACGATCTTCAAGATCTAGGATACGAGTTCCAGGTTATCGGCAACGATTTGCGAGATCCGAGATAGAAGATACGAGTTCCGAGTAATGGGTAACGAGTTACGAGTTACAAGTTACGAGTTCCCACTTATCAGTAACGATTTACGAGCTACAAGAGGCAAGATACGAGTTCCTTGTTACTGGTAATGAGTTACAAGCTACGATACACAAGATACGAGTTCCTGGTTATGAGTAGCGAGTTATAAGCTGCGATTTACGAGTTACGAGTTGCGAGTTACGATATACGAGTTACGAGTAACGAATTACGACTTACGAGTTTCGAGTTGCGAGTTACGCTTTACAAGGTAAGTGATACAAGATACAAGCTCCAAATTATCGGTAACACTTTCGAGTTCCGAGTCCTGAGTTACGCGTCACGAGATGAAAGATGCGAGTTCCCATTTATCGGTACCGATTTACGAGCTACGAGATGCACGATACGAGTTCCTTGTTATCGGTAATGGATTATAAGTAACGATATTCAAGATACGAGGTCCAGGTTATGGGTAGCGAGTTACAAGGTAAGAGATACAAGATACAAGCTCCAAGTTATCGGTAACACGCTACGAGTTCCAAGTTCTGAGTTATGCGTCACGAGATATAAGTTAGGAGTTCCCACTTATCGGTAACGATTTACGAGCTACGAGAGGCAAGATACAAGATCTTTGTTATTGGTAATGTGTTACAAGCTACGATACACAAGATACGAGTTCCGGGTTATGAGTAGCGAGCTATAAGCTGCGATTTACGACTTACGAGTTTCGAGTTGCGAGTTACCATATACGAGTTACGAGTAACGAATTACGACTTACGATCTACGAGGTACTAGTTACGAGTTACGAGATACAATATGCGAGTTCCTACTTATCGTAACGAGTTACGAGCTACGAGACACAAGATAAGAGTTCCAGGTAATCGTGAATGAGTTACGAGCTACTAGATACACGATACGTGTTTCGAGTTATGGGTAACGAGTTACGAGTTACAGTATACGAGTTTCCGAGTTATTGGTTCGCGTTACGAGTTCCAAGTTCTGAGTTACGCGTCACTAGATAAAAGTTGCGAGTTCCTACCTATCGGTAACGATTTACGAGCTACGAGAGGCAATATACAAGATCCTTGTTATTGGTAATGTGTTACAAGCTACGATACACAAGATACGAGTTCCGGGTTATAAGTAGCGAGTTATAGGCTGCGATTTACGAGGTACGAGTTTCGAATTACGAGTTTCGAATTACGAGTTTCGAGTTGCGAGTTACCATATACGAGTTACAAGTAACTAATTACGACTTACGATCTACGAGGTACTAGTTACGAGTTACGAGATACAAGATGCGAGTTCCTACTTATCGTAACGAGTAACGAGCTACGAGACACAAGATACGAGTTCCAGGTAATCGTGAATGAGTTACGAGCTACTAGATACACGATACGTGTTCCGAGTTATGGGTAACGAGTTACGAGTTACAGTATACGAGTTTCCGAGTTATTGGTTCGCGTTATGAGTTCCAAGTTCTGAGTTACGCGTCACTAGATAAAAGTTGCGAGTTCCTACCTATCGGTAACGATTTACGAGCTACGAGAGGCAATATACAAGATCCTTGTTATTGGTAATGTGTTACAAGCTACGATACACAAGATACGAGTTCCGGGTTATAAGTAGCGAGTTATAGGCTGCGATTTACGAGGTACGAGTTTCGAATTACGAGTTTCGAGTTGCGAGTTACCATATACGAGTTACAAGTAACGAATTACGACTTACGATCTACGAGGTACTAGTTACGAGTTACGAGATACAAGATGCGAGTTCCTACTTATCGTAATGAGTAACGAGCTACGAGACACAAGATACGAGTTCCAGGTAATCAGTAATGAGTTATTAGCTACTAGATACAAGATATGTGTTCCGAGTTATGGGTAACGAGTTACGAGTTACAGTATACGAGTTACGAGTTATCGGTAACACTTTCGAGTTCCAAGTCCTGAGTTACGCGTCACGAGATGCAAGATACGAGTTCCAGGTTATCGGTAATGGATTACAAGTTACGATATATATGATACGAGTTCCGAGTTATTGGTAGCGAGTTACAAGGTAAGAGATATAAGATGCATGCTCTGAGTTATCGGTAACGCGTTACGAGTTCCAAGTTCTGAGTTACGCGTCACTAGATATAAGTTGCGAGTTCCCTCTTATCGGTAACGATTTACGAGCTACGAGAGGCAAGATAAAAGATCCTTGTTATTGGTTATGTGTTACAAGCTACGATACACAATATACGAGTTCCGGGCTATGAGTAGCGAGTTATAAGCTGCGATTTACGAGTTACGAGTTACGAGTTAAGAGTGTGGAGTTACGAGTTTCGAGTTACGAGTTACGAGTTACGAATTACGACTTACAATCTACAAGGTACTAGATACGAGCTACGAGACACAAGCTACGAGTTCCAGGTGATCAGTAATGAGTTACGAGCTACTAGATACAAGATACGAGTTCCGAGTTATGGGTAACGAGTTACGAGTCACGAGTTACGCTTTAAAAGGTAAGATATACAAGATAGAAGCTCCAAGTTATCGGTAACACGTTACGAGTTCCAAGTTCTGAGTTATGCGTCATGAGATATAAGTTGGGAGTTCCCACTTATCGGAAACGATTTACGAGCTACGAGAGGCAAGATAAGAGTTCATTGTTATTGGTAATGGGTTACAAGCCACGATACACAAGATACAAGTTCCGGGTTATCCGTTACGCGTTACGAGTTCCGAGATCTGAGTTTCGCGTCCAGAGATACCGGATGCGAGATTTCACCTATAGGTAACTAGTTACGAGCTACTAGATCCGAGTTTTGAGTTGCAGGTTACCATGTACTAGTTACGAATCACGACTTACGATCTACAAAGTACTAGATACGAGTTACGAGATACAAGATGCAAGTTCCCACTTATCGTAACGAGTTACGGGCTACGAGACACAAGATACGAGTTCCAGGTGATCGGTAATGAGTTACGAGCTACTAGATACAGCATACGAGTTCCGAGTTATGGGTAACGAGTTACGAGTCACGAAATACGCTTTACAAGGTAAGATATACGAGATACAAGCTCCAAGTTATCGGTAACACGTTACGAGTTCCAAGTTCTGAGTTATGCGTCACGAGACATAAGTTGAGGGTTCCCACTTATCGGAAACGATTTACGAGCTACGAGAGGCAAGATAAGAGTTCATTGTTATTGGTAATGGGTTACAAGCCACGATACACAAGATACGAGTTCCGTGTTATCCGTTACGCGTTACGAGTTCCAAGTTCTGAGTTTCGCGTCATAAGATACAAGATGCAAGTTTTCACCTATAGGTAACTAGTTACGAACTACTATATCTAGGATACGAGATCGAGGTTATCGTCATTGATTTACAAGATCCGAGATCAAGATTCGAGTTCCGAGTTATGGGCAACGAGTTACGGGTTACGAGTTACGAGGTAAGTGATACAAGATACGAGCTCCGGGTTATCGGTAACACTTACACGTTCCGAGACCTGAGTTACACGTCACGAGATACAAGATGCGAGTTACCATTTATCGATAACGATTTACGAACTACGAGATGCTAGATACGAGTTCCAGGTTATCGGTAATGGTTTACAAGTTACGATATATAAGGTACGAGTTCCGAGTTATGGGTAACTGTTACGAGTTACAAGATACGAGCTCCGAGCTATCGGTACCGCGTTACTAGTTCCAAGTTCTGAGTTAAGCGTCACGAGACACAAGTTGCGAGTTCCCACTCATCGGTAACGATTTATGAGCTACGAGATACAAGATGCGAGTTCCTACTTATCGTAAAGAGTTACGAGCTACGAGACACAAGATACGAGTTCCAGGTAATCAGTAATGAGTTATGGACTACTAGATACAAGATGCGAGCTCCGAGTTATCGGTTACACGTTACGAGTTCCGAGTTCTGAGTTTCGCGTCATGAGATACAAGATTTTAGTTTACACTTATTGGTAACGAGTAACGATCTTCAAGATCTAGGATACGAGTTCCAGGTTATCGGCAATGATTTGCAAGATCCGAGATAGAAGATACGAGTTCCGAGCAATGGGTAACGAGTTACGAGCTACGAGTTACGAGTTACAAGGTAAGGGATACAAGATACAAGCTCCCAGTTATCGGTAACGCGTTACGAGTTCCAAGATCTGAGTCACGCGTCACGAGATACAAGTTGAGAGTCCCACTTATCGGAAACGATTTACGAGCTACGAGAGGCAAGATACAAGATCCTTGTTATTGGTAATGTGTTACAAGCTACGATACACAAGATACGAGTCCCGGGTTATGAGTAGTGAGTTATAAGCTGCGATTTACGAGTTACGAGTTTCGAATTACGAGTTTCGAGTTGCGAGTTACCATATACGAGTAACGAATTACGACTTACGATCTACGAGGTACTAGTTACGAGTTACGAGATACAAGATACGAGCTCCGAGCTATCGGTACCGTGTTACCTAGTTCCAAGTTCTGAGTTACGCGTCACGAGATACAAGATGCGAGTTCCCATTTATCAATAACGATTTACGAGCTACGAAATGCAAGATACGAGTTCCAGGTTATCGGTAATGGTTTACAAGCTACGATATATAAGATACGAGTTCTGAGGTATGGGTAACGAGTTACGAGTTACAAGTTACAAGATATAATCTCCGAGTTATCGGTGACGCGTAACGAGTTCCGAGTTCTGAGTTACACGTCACGAGACACAAGTTGCGAGTTCCCACTCATCGGTAACGATTTATGAGCTACGAGATACAAGATGCGAGTTTCTACCTATCGTAAAGAGTTACGAGCCACGAGACACAAGATACGAGTTCCAGGTAATCAGTAATGAGTTACGGACTACTAGATACAAGATGCGAGCTCGGAGTTATCGGTTACACGTTACGAGTTCCGAGTTCTAATTTTCGCGTCATGAGATACAAGATGCGAGTTTCCACTTATTGGTAACGAGTTACGATCTTCAAGATCTAGGATACGAGTTCCAGGTTATCGGCAATGATTTGCGAGATCCGAGATAGAAGATACGAGTTCCGAGCAATGGGTAACGAGTTACGAGCTACGAGTTACGAGTTACAAGGTAAGGGATACAAGATACAAGCTCCAAGTTATCGGTAACGCGTTACGAGTTCCTAGTTCTGAGTCACAAGGTGCACGTTGCGAGTCCCACTTATCGGTAACGATTTACGAGCTACGAGAGGCAAGATACAAGATCCTTGTTATTGGTAATGTGTTACAAGCTACGATACACAAGATACGAGTTCCGGGTTATGAGTAGCGAGCTATAAGCTGCGATTTACGACTTACGAGTTTCGACTTACGAGTTTCGAGTTGAGAGTTACCATATACGAGTAACGAATTACGACTTACGATCTACGAGGTACTAGTTACGAGTTACGAGATACAAGATGCGAGTTCCTACTTATCGTAACGAGTTACGAGCTACGAGACACAAGATACGAGTTCCAGGTAATCGTGAATGAGTTACGAGCTACTAGATACACGATACGTGTTCCGAGTTATGGGTAACGAGTTACGAGTTACAGTATACGAGTTTCCGAGTTATTGGTTCGCGTTACGAGTTCCAAGTTCTGAGTTACGCGTCACTAGATAAAAGTTGCGAGTTCCTACCTATCGGTAACGATTTACGAGCTACGAGAGGCAATATACAAGATCCTTGTTATTGGTAATGTGTTACAAGCTACGATACACAAGATACGAGTTCCGGGTTATAAGTAGCGAGTTATAGGCTGCGATTTACGAGGTACGAGTTTCGAATTACGAGTTTCGAGTTGCGAGTTACCATATACGAGTTACAAGTAACGAATTACGACTTACGATCTACGAGGTACTAGTTACGAGTTACGAGATACAAGATGCGAGTTCCTACTTATCGTAACGAGTAACGAGCTACGAGACACAAGATACGAGTTCCAGGTAATCGTGAATGAGTTACGAGCTACTAGATACACGATACGTGTTCCGAGTTATGGGTAACGAGTTACGAGTTACAGTATACGAGTTTCCGAGTTATTGGTTCGCGTTACGAGTTCCAAGTTCTGAGTTACGCGTCACTAGATAAAAGTTGCGAGTTCCTACCTATCGGTAACGATTTACGAGCTACGAGAGGCAATATACAAGATCCTTGTTATTGGTAATGTGTTACAAGCTACGATACACAAGATACGAGTTCCGGGTTATAAGTAGCGAGTTATAGGCTGCGATTTACGAGGTACGAGTTTCGAATTACGAGTTTCGAGTTGCGAGTTACCATATACGAGTTACAAGTAACGAATTACGACTTACGTTCTACGAGGTACTAGTTACGAGTTACGAGATACAAGATGCGAGTTCCTACTTATCGTAACGAGTAACGAGCTACGAGACACAAGATACGAGTTCCAGGTAATCAGTAATGAGTTATTAGCTACTAGATACAAGATATGTGTTCCGAGTTATGGGTAACGAGTTACGAGTTACAGTATACGAGTTACGAGTTATCGGTAACACTTTCGAGTTCCAAGTCCTGAGTTACGCGTCACGAGATGCAAGATACGAGTTCCAGGTTATCGGTAATGGATTACAAGTTACGATATATATGATACGAGTTCCGAGTTATTGGTAGCGAGTTACAAGGTAAGAGATATGAGATGCATGCTCTGAGTTATCGGTAACGCGTTACGAGTTCCAAGTTCTGAGTTACGCGTCACTAGATATAAGTTGCGAGTTCCCTCTTATCGGTAACGATTTACGAGCTACGAGAGGCAAGATAAAAGATCCTCGTTATTGGTTATGTGTTACAAGCTACGATACACAATATACGAGTTCCGGGCTATGAGTAGCGAGTTATAAGCTGCGATTTACGAGTTACGAGTTACGAGTTACGAGTTACGAATTACGACTTACAATCTACAAGGTACTAGATACGAGCTACGAGACACAAGCTACGAGTTCCAGGTGATCAGTAATGAGTTACGAGCTACTAGATACAAGATACGAGTTCCGAGTTATGGGTAACGAGTTACCAGTCACGAGTTACGCTTTAAAAGGTAAGATATACAAGATAGAAGCTCCAAGTTATCGGTAACACGTTACGAGTTCCATGTTCTGAGTTATGCGTCATGAGATATAAGTTGGGAGTTCCCACTTATCGGAAACGATTTACGAGCTAGGAGAGGCAAGATAAGAGTTCATTGTTATTGGTAATGGGTTACAAGCCACGATACACAAGATACAAGTTCCGGGTTATCCGTTACGCGTTACGAGTTCCGAGATCTGAGTTTCGCGTCATGAGATAAAAGATGCGAGTTTTTACCTATAGGTAACTAGTTACGAACTACTATATCTAGGATACGAGTTCGAGGTTATGGTCATTGATTTACAAGATCCGAAATCAAGATTCGAGTTTCGAGCTATGGGCAACACTTTTGAGTTCCGAGTCCTGATTTACGCGTCACGAGATACAAGAAGCGGGTTCCCATCTATCGGTAACGATTTACGAGCTACGAGATGCAAGATACGAGTTCCAGGTTATCGGTAATGGATTACAAGTTACGCTATATATGACGAGTTCCGAGTTATTGGTAGTGAGTTACAAGGTAAAGGATATAAGATACATGCTCCGAGTTATCGGTAACGCGTTACGAGATCCAAGTTCTGATTTACACGTCACGAGATACAAGATGCGAGTTCCCACTTATTGGTAACGAGTTACGAGATACGAGAGGCAAGATACGAGTTCCTTGTTATTGGTAATGGGTTACAATCTACGATACACAAGATACGAGTTCCGGGTAATCAGTAATGAGTTACGAGCTACTATATACAAGATGCGAGTTCACATCTATCGGTAACGATTTACGAGCTACGAGATGCATGATACGAGTTCCGGGTTATCGGTAATGGATTATAAATTACGATATTTAAGATACGAAGTCCTGGTTATTGGTAGCGAGTTACAAGGTAAGAGATACAACATACATGCTCCGAGTTATCGGTAACGCGTTACAAGTTCCAAGTTCTGAGTTACGCGTCACTAGATAAAAGTTGCGAGTTCCTACCTATCGGTAACGATTTACGAGCTACGTGAAGCAAGATACTAGATCCTTGTTATTGGTAATGTGTTACAAGCTACGATACACAAGATACGAGTTCCGGGTTATGAGTAGCGAGCTATAAGCTGCGATTTACGACTTACGAATTTCGACTTACGATTTTCGAGTTGCGAGTTACCATATACGAGTTACGAGTAACAAATTACGACTTACGATCTACGAGGTACTAGTTACGAGTTACGAGATACAAGATGCGAGTTCCTACTTATCGTAACGAGTTACGAGCTACGAGACACAAGATACGAGTTCCAGGTAATGAGTAATGAGTTACGAGCTACTAGATACAAGATACGTGTTCCGAGTTATGGGTAACGAGTTACGAGTTACAGTATACGAGTTCCCGAGTTATTGGTTCGCATTACGAGTTCCAAGTTCTGAGTTTCGCGTCATGAGATACAAGATGCGAGTTTTCACCTATCGGTAACGAGTTACAAACTACTAGATCTAGGTTACGAACTCGTGGCTATCGTCATTGATTTACAAAATCCGAGATCAGGATTCGAATTCCGAGATATGGGCAACGAGTTATGGGTTACGAGTTATGGGTTACGAGTTACGAGATACAAGGTAAATGATACAAGATACGAGTTACGAGTTTGGAGTTACGAGTTACGAGTTACAAGGTAAATGATACAAGATACGAGTTACGAGTTTGGAGTTACGAGTTTGGAGTTTCGAGTTACGAGTTTCGAGTTACGACTTTCGAGTTTCGCGTCCTGAGTTACGCGTCACGAGATACAAGATCCGAGTTCCCATCTATCGGTAACGATTTACGAGCTACGAGATGCAAGATACGAATTCCAGGTTATCGGAAACGGATTACAAGTTACGATATATAAGATACGAGTTCTGAGGTATGGGTAACGAGTTACGAGTTACAAGGTACAATATATAAGCTCCGAGTTATCGGTAACGCGTTACGAGTTATCGGTAACGCGTTACGAGTTCCAAGTCCTGAACTACGCGTCACGAGATACAAGTTGCGAGTTCCCACTAATCAGTAACGATTTACGAGCTACGATAGGCAAGATACGAGTTCCTTGTTATGAGTAGCGAGTTATAAGCTGCGATTTACGAGTTACGAGTTTCGAGTTGAGAGCTACGATATACGAGTTACGATGTATGAGGTACCAGTTACGAGTTACGAGATACAAGATGCGAGTTCCCACTCATCGGTAACGATTTACGAGCTACGAGAAGCAAGATAAAAGATCATTGTTATCGGTAATGTGTTACATGCTACGATACACAAGATACGAATTCCGGGTTATGGGTAGCGAGTTATAAGCTGCGATTTACGTGTTACGAGTTAAGAGTTTCGAGTTACGAGTTACGAGTTTCGAGTTACGAGTTTCGAGTTACGAGTTTCGAGTTACATGTTTTGAGTTGCGGGTTACCATGTATGAGTTACGAGTTACGAATTACGACTTACGAACTACAAGGTACTAGATACGAGCTACGAGACACAAGATACGAGTTCCAGGTTATCAGTAATGAGTTACGAGCTACTAGATACAAGATACGAGTTCCGAGTTATGGGTAACGAGTTACGAGTCACGAGTTACGCTTTACAAGGTAAGATATATAAGATACAAGCTCCAAGTCATCGGTAACACGTTACGAGTTCCAAGTTCTGAGTTATGCGTCACGAGATACAAGATGCGAGTTCCCACTCATCGGTAACGATTTACGAGCTAAGAGAGGCAAGTTAAAAGATCCTTGTTATTGGTAATGTGTTACATGCTACGATACGCAAGATACGAGTTCCGGGTTATGGGCAACGAGTTACGGGTTACGAGTTACAAGGTAGGTGATACAAGATACGAGCGCCGAGTTATCGGTAACACTTACACGTTCCGAGTCCTGATTTACGCGTCACGAGATACAAGATGCCAGTTCCCATTTATCGATAATTATTTACGAGCTACGAGATGCAAGATACGAGTTCCAGGTTATCGGTAATGGTTAACAAGTTACGATATATAAGGTACGAGTTCCGAGTTATGGGTAACGAGTTACAAGTTACAAGATACGAGCTCCGAGCTATCGGTAACGCGTTACTAGTTCCGAGTTCTGAGTTACGCGTCACGTGATACAAGATGGGAGTTCCCATTTATCGATAACGATTTACGAGCTACGAGATGCAAGATACGAGTTCCAGGTTATCGGTAATGGATTACAAGTTACGATATATAAGATACGAGTTCTGAGGTATGGGTAACGAGTTACGAGTTACAAGGTACAATATATAAGCTCCGAGTTATCGGTAACGCGTTACGAGTTATCGGTAACGCGTTACGAGTTCCAAGTCCTGAACTATGCGTCACGAGATACAAGTTGCGAGTTCCCACTAATCAGTAACGATTTACGAGCTACGATAGGCAAGATACGAGTTCCTTGTTATGAGTAGCGAGTTATAAGCTGCGATTTACGAGTTACGAGTTTCGAGTTGAGAGCTACGATATACGAGTTACGATGTATGAGGTAATAGTTACGAGTTACGAGATACAAGATGCGAGTTCCCACTTATCGTAACAAGTTACGGGCTACGAGACCCAAGATAGGAGTTCCAAGTAATCAGCAATGAGTTACGAGCTACTAGATACAAGATACGGGTTCCGAGGTATGGGTACCGAGTTACGAGTTACAAGTAACAAGATATAATCTCCGAGTTATCGGTGACGCGTAACGAGTTCCGAGTTCTGAGTTACACGTCACGAGACAAAAGTTGCGAGTTCCCACTCATCGGTAGCGATTTATGAGCTACGAGATACAAGATGCGAGCTCCGAGTTATCGGTTACACGTTACGAGTTCCGAGTTCTGAGTTTCGCGTCATGAGATACAAGATGCGAGTTTCCACTTATTGGTAACGAGTTACGATCTTCAAGATCTAGGATACGAGTTCCAGGTTATCGGCAATGATTTGCGAGATCCGAGATAGAAGATACGAGTCCCGAGTAATGGGTAACGAGTTACGAGTTACGAGTTACAAGGTAAGAGATACAATATACAAGCTCGAAGTTATCGGTAACGCGTTACGAGTTCCAAGTTCCGAGTTACGCGTCACGAGATACAAGTTACGAGTTCCCGCTTATCAGTAACGATTTACGAGCTACAAGAGGCAAGATACGAGTTCCTTGTTATTGGTAATTGGTTACAAGCTACGATACACAAGATACGAGTTCCTGGTTATGAGTAGCGAGTTATAAGCTGCGATTTACGAGTTGAGAGTTACGACATACGAGTTACAGCTTACGATCTACGAGGTACTAGTTACGAGTTACGAGATGCAAGATGCGAGTTCCTACTTATCGTAAAGAGTTACGAGCTACGAGACACAAGATACGAGTTCCAGGTAATCAGTAATGAGTTACGAGCTACTAGATACAAGATATGTGTTTCGAGTTATGGGTAACGAGTTACGAGTTACAGTATACGAGTTTCCGAGTTATTGGTTCGCGTTACGAGTTCCAAGTTCTGAGTTTCGCGTCATGAGATACAAGATGCAAGTTTTCACCTATCGGTAACGAGTTAAGAACTACTAGATCTAGGATACTAGTTCGAGGTTATCGTCATTGGTTTACAAGATCCGAGATCAAGATTCGAGTTCCGAGTTATGGGCAACGAGTTACGGGTTACGAGTTACGAGGTAAGTGATACAAGATACAAGCTCCGGGTTATCGATAACACTTACACGTTCCGAGTCCTGAGTTACGCGTCACGAGATACAAGATGCCAGTTCCCATTTATCGATAACGATTTACGAACTACGAGATGCTAGATACGAGTTCCAGGTTATCGGTAATGGTTTACAAGTTACGATATATAAGGTACGAGTTCCGAGTTATGGGTAACTGTTACGAGTTACAAGATACGAGCTCCGAGCTATCGGTACCGCGTTACTAGTTCCAAGTTCTGAGTTACGCGTCACGAGACACAAGTTGCGAGTTCCCACTCATCGGTAACGATTTATGAGCTACGAGATACAAGATGCGAGTTCCTACTTATCGTAAAGAGTTACGAGCTACGAGACACAAGATACGAGTTCCAGGTAATCAGTAATGAGTTATGGACTACTAGATACAAGATGCGAGCTCCGAGTTATCGGTTACACGTTACGAGTTCCGAGTTCTGAGTTTCGCGTCATGAGATACAAGATGCGAGTTTCCACTGATTGGTAACGAGTTACGATCTTCAAGATTTAGGATATGAGTTCCAGGTTATCGGCAATGATTTGCGAGATCCGAGATAGGAGATACGAGTTCCGAGCAATGGGTAACGAGTTACGAGCTACCAGTTGAGAGTCTCACTTATCGGAAACGATTTACGAGCTACGAGAGGCAAGATACAAGATCCTTGTTATTGGTTATGGGTTACAAGCTACTATACACAAGATACGAGTCCCGGGTTATGAGTAGCGAGTTATAAGCTGCGATATACGAGCTACGAGTTTCGAATTACTAGTTTCGAGTTGCGAGTTACCATATACGAGTAACGAATTACGACTTACGATCTACTAGGTACTAGTTACGAGTTACGAGATACAAGATGCGAGTTCCTACTTATCGTAACGAGTTACGAGCTACGAGACACAAGATACGAGTTCCAGGTAATCAGTAATGAGTTACGAGCTACTAGATACAAGATGTGTTCCGAGTTATGGGTAACGATTTACGAGTTACAGTATACGAGTTCCCGGGTTATTGGATCGCGTTACGAGTTCCAAGTTCTGAGTTTCGCGTCATGAGGTACAAGATGCGAGTTTTCACCTATCGGTAACGAGTAACGAACTACTAGATCTAGGATACGAGTTCGAGGTCATCGTCATTGATTCACAAGATCCGAGATCAAGACTCGAGTTCCGAGTTATGGGCAACGAGTTATGGGTTACGAGTTACAAGGTAAGTGATACAAGATACGAGTTACGAGTTATCGGGAACACTTTCGAGTTCCAAGTCCTGAGTTACGCGTCACGAGATAAAAGATGCGAGTTCCCATCTATCGGTAACGATTTACGAGCTACGCGATGCAAGATACGAGTTCCAGGTTATCGATAATGGATTACAAGTTACGATATATATGATACGAGTTCCGAGTTATTGGTAGCGAGTTACAAGGTAAGAGATATAAGATGCATGCTCTGAGTTATCGGTAACGCGTTACGAGTTCCAAGTTCTGAGTTACGCGTCACTAGATACAAGTTGCGAGTTCCCTCTTATCGGTAACGATTTACGAGCTACGAGAGGCAAGATAAAAGATCCTTGTTATTGGTAATGTATTACAAGCTACGATACACAATATACGAGTTCCGGGCTATGAGTAGCGAGTTATAAGCTGCGATTTACGAGTTACGAGTTAAGAGTTTGGAGTTACGAGTTACAAGTTTCGAGTTGCGGGTTACCATGTACGAGTTACGAGTTACGAATTACGACTTATGATCTACAAGGTACTAGATACGAGTTACGAGATACAAGATGCGAGTTCCTACTTATCGTAACGAGTTACGAGCTACGAGACACAAGATACGAGTTCCAGGTTATCAGTAATGAGTTACGAGCTACTAGATACAAGATGTGTTCCGAGTTATGGGTAACGATCTACGAGTTACAGTATACGAGTTCCCGGGTTATTGGATCGCGTTACGAGTTCCAAGTTCTGAGTTTCGCGTCATGAGGTACAAGATGCGAGTTTTCACCTATCGGTAACGAGTAACGAACTACTAGATCTAGGATACGAGTTCGAGGTCATCGTCATTGATTTACAAGATCCGAGATCAAGACTCGAGTTCCGAGTTATGGGCAACGAGTTATGGGTTACGAGTTACAAGGTAAGTGATACAAGATACGAGTTACGAGTTATGGGTAACGAGTTACGAGTTACAGTATATGAGTTCCCGAGTTATTGGTTCGCGTTACGAGTTTCAAGTACTGAGTTTCGCGTCATGAGACACAAGATGCGAGTTTTCACCTACCGGTAACGAGTTACAAGCTACTAGATCTAGGATACGAGTTCGTGGCTATCGTCATTGATTTACAAAATCCGAGATCAAGATTCGAGTTCCGAGTTATGGGCAACGAGTTATGGGTTACGAGTTATGGGTTACGTGTAACGAGTTACAGTGTAAGTGATACGAGATACGAGTTACGAGTTATCGGTAACACTTTCGAGTTCCGAGTCCTGAGTTACGCATCACGAGATACAAGATGCGAGTTCCCATCTATCGGTAACGATTTACGAGCTAGGAGATGCAAGATACGAGTTCCAGGTTATCGGTAACGGATTACAAGTTACGATATATATGATACGAGTTCCGAGTTATTGGTAGCGAGTTACAAGGTAAGAGATATAAGATGCATTCTCTGAGATATCGGTAACACGTTACGAGTTCCAAGTTCTGAGTTACGCGTCACTAGATACAAGTTGCGAGTTCCCTCTTATCGGTAACGATTTACGAGCTACGAGAGGCAAGATAAAAGATCCTGGTTATTGGTAAAGTGTTGCAAGCTACGATACATAATATACGAGTTCCGGGCTGTGAGTAGCTAGTAATAAGCTGCGATTTACGAGTTACGAGTTAAGAGTTTGGAGTTACGAGTTTCGAGTTACGAGTTTCGAGTTACGAGTTTCGAGTTGCGGGTTACCATGTACGAGTTACGAGTTACGAATTACGACTTACGATCTACACGGTACTAGATACGAGCTACGAGACACAAGATACGAGTTCCAGGTGATCAGTAATGAGTTACGGGCCACTAGATACAAGATACGAGTTCCGAGTTATGGGTAAGGAGTTACGAGTCACGAGTTACGCTTTACAAGGTAAGATATACAAGATACAAGATCCAAGTTATCGGTAACACGTTACGAGTTCCAAGTTCTGAGCTATGCGTCACGAGATATAAGTTGAGAGTTCCCACTTATCGGAAACGATTTACGAGCTACGAGAGGCAAGATACGAGTTCCTTGTTATTGGTAATGGGTTACAAGCTACGATACACAAGATACAAGTTCCTGGTTATGAGTAGCGAGTTCTAGGCTGCGATTAACGAGTTACGAGTTTCGAGTTACGAGTACCGAGTTACGATATACGAGTTACGAGTTACGAGTTACGAGTTACGAATTACGAATTACGATCTACGAGGTACTGGCTACGAGTTACGAGATAAATGATGCGAGTTCCCATTTATCGTAACGAGTTACGAGTCACAAGATACGAGGTACGAGTTATTAGATACGCGTTACGAGTTCCAAGTTCTAAGTTACGCGTCACGAGATACAAGTTACGAGTTCCCACTTATCAGTAACGATTTACAAGCAAGAGAGTTCCTTGTTATTGGTAATGGGTTACAAGCTACGATACACAAGATACGAGTTCCTGGTTATGAGTAGCGAGTTATAAGCTGCGATTTACGAGTAACGAGTTACGAGTCACGAGTTACGCTTTACAAGGTAAGATATACAAGATAAAAACTTCAAAATATCGGTAACACGTTACGAGTTTCAAGTTCTGAGTTATGCGTCACGAGATATAAGTTGAGAGTTCTCACTTATCGATAACGATTTACGAGCTACGAGATGCAAGATACGAGTTCCAGGTTGTCGGTAATAGATTGCAAGTAACGATATATAAGATACGAGTTCCGAGGTATGGGTAACGAGTTACGAGTTACGAGTCACAAGGTAAGAGATACAAGCTACAAGCTCCGAGTTATCGCTAACGCGTTTGGAGTTCCAAGTTATGAGTTACGCGTCACGAGATACAAGTTGCGAGTTCCCACTTATCGGTAACGATTTACGAGCTACGAGAGGCAAGATACGAGTTCCTTGTTATTGGTAATGGGTTACAAGCTACGATACACATGTTACGAGTTCCGGGTTATGAGTATAAACATGGGCAACGAGTTACGAGTTACGAATTACAAGGTAAGTGATACAACATACGAGCTCCCGGTTACTGGTAACACTTTCGAATTCCGAGTCCTGAGTTACGCGTCACGAGATACAAGATGCGAGTTCCCATTTATCGGTAAAGATTTACGAGCTACGAGAGGCAAGATACGAGTTCCTTGTTATTGGTAATGAGTTACAAGCTACTTTACACAAGATACGAGTTCCGGGTTATGAGTAGCGAGTTGTAAGCCTCGATTCACGAGTTACGACTTACGAGTTACAAGTTTCGAGTTTCGAGTTGCGAGTTACGATATACGAGTTACGAGTTACGAATTACGACTTACGATCTACGAGGTACTAGTTACGAGATACAAGTTGCGAGTTCCTACTTATTGTGAAGAGTTACGAGCTACGAGACACAGGATACGAGTTCCAGGTAATCAGTAATGAGTTACGAGCTACTAGATACAAGATACGAGCTCTGAGTTATCGGTCACACGTTACGAGTTCCGAGTTCTGAGTTTCGCGTCATGAGATACAAGATGCGAGTTTCCACTTATCGGTAACGAGTTACGAACTTCTAGATCTAGGATACGACTTCGAGGTTATCATCATTGATTTTCAAGACCCGAGATCAAGATTCGAGTTCCAAGTTATGGGCAACGAGTTACGGGTTACGAGATGCGAGATAAGAGTTCCAGGATATTGATAATCGTTTACAAGCTACGATATATAAGATACGAGTTACGGGTTATGGGTAACGAGTTACGAGTTACTAGTTACAAGATACGAGCTCCGAGTTATCGGTAACGCGTTACTAGTTCCGAGTTCTGAGTTACACGTCACGAGATACAAGATGCGAGCTCACACTTATTGGTAACGAGTTAGGATCTTCAAGATCTAGGATACGAGTTCCAGGTTATCGGCAATGATTGGCGAGATCCGAGATAGAAGATACGAGTTCCGAGCAATGGGAAACGAGTTACGAGCTACGAGTTACGAGTTACAAGGTAAGGGATACAAGATACAAGCTCCCAGTTATCGGTAAAGCGTTACGAGTTCCAAGCTCTGAGTCACTCGTCACGAGATACATGTTGCGAGTCCCACTTATCGGTAACGATTTACGAGCTACGAGAGGCAAGATACAAGATCTTTGTTATTGGTAATGTGTTACAAGCTACGATACACAAGATACGAGTTCCGGGTTATGAGTAGCGGGTTATAAGCTGCGATTTACGAGTTACGAGTTTCGAATTACGAGTTTCGAATTGCGAGTTACCATATACGAGTTACGAGTAACGAATTACGACTTACCATCTACGAGGTACTAGTTACGAGTTACGAGATACAAGATGCGATTCCTACTTATCGTAACGAGTTACGAGCTACGAGACACAAGATACGAGTTCCAGGTGATCAGTAATGAGTTACGAGCTACTAGATACAAGATACGATTTCCGAGTTATGGGTAACGAGTTACGAGTCACGAGTTACGCTTTACAAGGTAAGATATACAAGATAAAAGCTTCAAAATATCGGTAACACGTTACGAGTTTCAAGTTCTGAGTTATGCGTCACGAGATATAAGTTGAGAGTTCTCACTTATCGGAAACGATTTACGAGCTACGAGAGGCAGGATACGAGTTCCTTGTTATTGGTAATGGGTTACAAGCCACGATACACAAGATACGAGTTCCGGGCTATCCGTTACGCGTTACGAGTTCCGAGATCTGAGTTTCGCGTCACTAGATAATAAGTTACGAGTTCCTACCTATCGGTAACGATTTACGAGCTACGAGAGGCAAGATACAAGATCCTTGTTATTGGTAATGTGTTACAAGCTACGATATACAAGATACGAGTTCCGGGTCATGAGAACCGAGTTATAAGCTGCGATTTACGAGTTACGAGTTTCGAATTAGGAGTTTCGAGTTGCGAGTTACCATATACGAGTAACGAGTAACGAATTACGACTTACGATCTACGCGGTACTAGTTACGAGTTACGAGATAAAGATGCGAGTTCCTACTTATCGTAACGAGTTACGAGCTACGAGACACAAGATACGAGTTCCAGGTAATGAGTAATGAGTTACGAGCTACTCGATACAAGATACGCGTTCCGAGTTATGGGTAACGAGTTACGAGTTACAGTATATGAGTTCCCGGGTTATTGGTTCGCGTTACGAATTCCAAGTTCTGAGTTTCGCGTCATGAGATACAAGATGCGAGTTTTCACTTACCGGTAACGAGTTACAAGCTACTAGATCTAGGATACGAGTTCCTGGCTATCGTCATTGATTTACAAAATCCGAGATCAAGATTCGAGTTCCGAGTTATGGGCAACGGGTTATGGGTTACGAGTTATGGGTTACGAGTTACTAGTTACAGTGTAAGTGATACGAGATACGAGTTACGAGTTATCGGTAACACTTTCGAGTTCCGAGTCCTGAGTTACGCATGACGAGATACAAGATGCGAGTTCCCATCTATCGGTAACGATTTACGAGCTAGGAGATGCAAGATACAAGATCTTTGTTATTGGTAATGTGTTACAAGCTACGATACACAAGATACGAGTTCCGGGTTATGAGTAGCGAGTTATAAGCTGCGATTTACGAGTTCTGGGTTATGAGTAGCGAGTTATAAGCTGCGATTTACGAGCTGCGAGTTTCGACTTACGAGTTTCGAGTTGCCAGTTACCATATACGAGTTACGAGTAACGAATTACGACTTACGATCTACGAGGTACTAGTTACGAGTTACGAGATACAAGATGCGAGTTCCTACTTATCGTAACGAGTTACGAGCTACGAGACACAAGATGACACAGAATGAGTTCCAGGTAATCAGTAATGAGTTACGAGCTACTAGATACAAGATACCCGTTCCGAGTTATGGGTAACGAGTTACGAGTTACAGTATATGAGTTCCCGAGTTATTGGTTCGCGTTACGAGTTCCAAGTTCTGAGTTTCGCGTCATGAGATACACGATGCGAGTTTTCACCTATCGGTAACGAGTAACGAACTACTTGATCTAGGATACGAGTTCGAGGTTATCGTGATTGATTTACAAAATCTGAGATGAAGATTCGAGTTCCGAGCTATGGGCAACGAGTTACGGGTTGCGAGTTACAAGGTAAGTGATACAAGATACGAGCTCCGAGTTATCGGTAGCACTTACACGTTCCGAGTCTGAGTTACGTGTCACGAGATACAAGGTGCGAGTTCCCATTTATCGATAACGATTTACGAGCTACGAGATGCTTGATACGAGTTCCAGGTTATCGGTAATGGGTTACAAGTTACGCTATATAAGATACGAGTTCCGAATTATGGGTAACGAGTTACGAGTTACAAGATACGAGCTCCGAGCTATCGGTAACGCGTTGCTAGTTCCGAGTTCTGAGTTACGTGTCACCAGATACAAGATGCGAGTTCCCATTTATCGATAACGATTTACGAGCTACGAGATGCAAGATACGAGTTCCTTGTTATTGGTAATGGGTTACAAGCTACGATACACATGTTACGAGTTCCGTTTTATGAGTATAAACATGGGCAACGAGTTACGGGTTACGAGTTACGAATTACAAGGTAAGTGATACAACATACGAGCTCCGAGTTACTGGTAACACTTTCGAATTCCGAGTCCTGAGTTACGCGTCACGAGATACAAGATGCGAGTTCCCATTTATCGGTAACGATTTACGAGCTACGGGAGGCAAGATACGAGTTCCTTGTTATTGGTAATGGGTTACAAGCTACTTTACACAAGATACGAGTTCCGGGTTATGAGTAGCGAGTTGTAAGCCTCGATTCACGAGTTACGAGTTACGAGTTACGAGTTACGAGTTACGAGTTACGAGGTACGAGCTACGAGTTACGAGTTACGAGGTACGAGTTACGAGTTACGAGTTACGAGTTTCGAGTTTCGAGTTGCGAGTTACGCTATACGAGTTACGAGTTACGAATTACGACTTACGATCTACGAGGTACTAGTTACGAGATACAAGTTGCGAGTACCTACTTATCGTAAAGAGTTACGAGCTACGAGACACCAGATACGAGTTCCAGGTAATCAGTAATGAGTTACGAGCTACTAGATACAAGATACGAGCTCCGAGTTATCGGTCACACGTTACGAGTTCCGAGTTCTGAGTTTCGCGTCATGAGATACAAGATGCGAGTTTCCACTTATCGGTATCGAGTTACGAACTTCTAGATCTAGGATACGAGTTCGAGGTTATCATCATTGATTTTCAAGATCCGAGATCAAGATTCGAGTTCCAAGTTATGGGCAACGAGTTACGGGTTACGAGATGCGGGATAAGAGTTCCAGGATATTGGTATTGGTTTACAAGCTACGATATATAAGATACGAGTTACGGGTTATGGGTAACGAGTTACTAGTTACAAGATAAGAGCTCCGAGTTATCGGTAACGCGTTACTAGTTCCGAGTTCTGAGTTACACGTCACGAGATACAAGATGCGAGCTCATACTTATTGGTAACAAGTTAGGATCTTCAAGATCTAGGATACGAGTTCCAGGTTATCGGCAATGATTTGCGAGATCCGAGATAGAAGATACGAGATCCGAGTAATGGGTAACGAGTTACGAGTTACGAGTTACAAGGTAAGAGATACAATATACAAGCTCGAAGTTATCGGTAACGCGTTACGAGTTCCAAGTTCCGAGTTACGCGTCACGAGATACAAGTTACGAGTTCCCACTTATCAGTAACGATTTACGAGCTACAAGAGGCAAGATACGAGTTCCTTGTTATTGGTAATGGGTTACAAGCGACGATACACAAGATAGGAGTTCCTGGTTATGAGTAGCGAGTTATAAGCTGCGATTTACGAGTTACAAGTTGAGAGTTACTATATACGAGTTACCAGTAACGAATTACGACTTACGATCTACGAGGTACTAGTTACGAGTTACGAGATACAGGATGCGAGTTCCTACTTATCGTAACGAGTTACGAGCTACGAGACACAAGATACGAGTTCCAGGTAATCAGTAATGAGTTACGAGCTACTAGATACAAGATATGTGTTTCGAGTTATGGGTAACGAGTTACGAGTTACAGTATACGAGTTCCCGAGTTATTGGTTCGCGTTATGAGTTCCAAGTTCTGAGTTTCGCGTCATGAGATACAAGATGCGAGTTTTCACCTATCGGTAACGAGTAACGAACTACTAGATCAAGGATACGAGTTCGAGGTTATCGTCATTGATTTACAAGATCCGAGATCAAGATTCGAGTTCCGAGTTATGGGCAACGAGTTACGAGTTACGAGGTAAGTGATACAAGATACGAGCTCCGGGTTATCGGTAACACTTACACGTTCCGAGTCCTGAGTTACGCGTCACAAGATACAAGATGCGAGTTTCCACTTATCGGTAACGATTTCCGAGCTACGAGAGGCAAGATACAAGATCCTTGTTAATGGTAATGTGTTACAAGCTACGATACACAAGATACGACTTCCGGGTTATGAGTAGCGAGTTATAAGCTGCGATTTACGAGTTACAAGTTTCGAATTACGAGTTTCGAGTTGCGAGTTACCATATACGAGTTACGAGTAACGAATTACGACTTACGATCTACGAGGTACTAGTTACGAGTTACGAGATACAAGATGCGAGTTCCTACTTATCGTAACGAGTTACGAGCGACGAGACACAAGATACGAGTTCCAGGTAATCAGTAATGAGTTACGAGCTACTAGATACAAGATGTGTTCCGAGTTATGGCTAACGAGTGACGAGTTACGGTATACGAGTTCCCGAGTTATTGGTTCGCGTTACGAGTTCCAAGTAACGGTAACGATTTATGAGCTACGAGATACAAGATGCGAGTTCCAACTTATCGTGAGGAGTTACGAGCTACGGGACACAAGATACGAGTTCCAGGTAATCAGTAATCAGTTATGGACTACTAGATACAAGATGCGAGCTCCGAGTTATCGGTTACACGTTACGAGTTCCGAGTTCTGAGTTTCGCGTCATGAGATACAAGATGCGAGTTCCCATTTATCGATAACGATTTACGAGCTACGAGATGCAGGTTATCGGTAATGGTTTACAAGTTACGATATATAAGGTACGAGTTCCGAATTATGGGTAACGCGTCACGAGATACAAGATGCGAGTTCCCATTTATCAATAACGATTTACGAGCTACGAGATGCAAGATACGAGTTCCAGGTTATCGGTGATGGATTACAAGCTACGATATATAAGATACGAGTTCTGAGGTATGTGTAACGAGTTACGAGTTACAAGTTACAAGATACGTGTTCCGAGTTATGGGCAACGAGTTACGAGTTACAGTATACGAGTTCCCGAGTAATTGGTTCGCGTTACGAGTTCCAAGTTCTGAGTTTCGCGTCATGAGATACAAGATGCGAGTTTTCAGCTATCGGTAACGAGTTACAAACTACTAGATCTAGGATACGGGTTCGTGGCTATCGTCATTGATTTACAAAATCCGAGATCAAGATTCGAGTTCCGAGTTATGGGCAACCAGTTATGGGTTACAAGTTACGAGTTACATGGTAAGTGATACAAGATACGAGTTACGAGTTATCGGTAACACTTTCGAGTTCCAAGTCCTGTGTTACGCGTCACGAGATACAAGATGCGAGTTCAGATCTATCGGTAACGATTTTCGAGCTACGAGATGCAAGATACAAGTTCCAGGTTATCGGTAATGGATTACAAGTTACGATATATATTATACGAGTTCCGAGTTATTGGTAGCGAGTTACAAGGTAAGAGATATAAGATGCATGCTCTGAGTTATCGGTAACGCTTTACGAGTTCCAAGTTCTGAGTTACGCGTCACTAGATACAAGTTGCGAGTTCCCTCTTATCGATAACGATTTACGAGCTACGAGAGGCAAGATAAAAGATCCTTGTTGTTGGTAATGTGTTACAGGCTACGATACACAAGATACGAGTTCCGGGCTACGAGCAGCGAGTTATAAGCTGCGATTTACGAGTTACAAGTTAAGAGTTTGGAGTTTCGAGTTACGAGTTGCGGGTTACCATCTACGAGTTACGAGTTACGAATTACGACTTACGATCTACAAGGTACTAGATACGAGCTACGAGACACAAGATACGAGTTCCAGGTGATCGGTAATGAGTTACGGGCTACTAGATACAAGATACGAGTTCCGAGTTATGGGTAACGAGTTACGAGTCACGAGTTACTCTTTACAAGGTAAGATATACAAGATACAAGCTCCAAGTTATCGGTAACATGTTACGAGTTCCAAGTTCTGAGTTTCGCGTCCAGAGATACAAGATGCGAGTTTTCACCTATAGGTAACTAGTTACGAAGTACTAGATCTCGGATACGAGGTTATCGTCATTGATTTACAAGATCCGAGATCAAGATTCGAGTTCCGAGTTATGGGCAACACTTTCGAGTTCCGAGTCCTGAGTTACGCGTCACGAGATACAAGATGCGAGTTCCCATCTATCGGTAACGATTTACGATCTACGAGATGCAAGATACGAGTTCCAGGTTATCGGTAATGGAGTACAAGTTACGATATATATGATACGAGTTCCGAGTTATTGGTAGCGAGTTACGAGTTATGAGTCACAAGGTAAGAGATACAAGCTACAAGCTCCGAATTATCGCTAACGCGTTTCGAGTACCAAGTTATGAGTTACGCGTCACGAGATACAAGTTCCGAGTAACAACTTATCGGTAACGAGCTACGAGAGGCAAGATAGGTGTTCCTTGTTAAAGGTAATGGGTTACAAGCTACGATACACAAGATACGAGTTCCTGGTTATGAGTAGCGAGTTATAAGCTGCGATTTACGAGCTACGAGTTACGAGTTTCGAGTTGAGAGCTACGATATACGAGTTACGAGTTACGAGTTACGAATTACGACCTACGATCTACGAGGTACTAGTTACGAGTTACGAGATAAAAGATGCGAGTTCACACTCATCGGTAACGATTTACGAGCTACGAGAGGCAAGATAAAAGATCCTTGTTATTGGTAATGTGTTACATGCTACGATACACAAGATACGAGTTCCGGGTTATGAGAAGCGAGTAATAAGCTCCGATTTACGAGTTACGAGTTTCGAATTACGAGTTTCGAGTTTCGAGTTACGAGTTTCGAGTTGCGGGTTACCATGTACGAGTTACGAGTTACGAATTACGACTTACGATCTACAAGGTACTAGATACGAGCTACGAGACACAAGATACGAGTTCCAGGTGATCACTAATGAGTTACGAGCTACTAGATACAAGATACGGGTTCCGAGTTATGGTTAACGAGTGACGAGTTACAAGATGAGAGCACCGAGTTATCGGTTACGCGTTACGAGTTCTGAGTTCTGAGTTTCGCGTCATGAGACACAAGATGCGAGTTTTCACCTATCAATAACGAGTAACGAACTACTAGATCTAGGATACGAGTTCGAGGTTATAGTCATTGATTTACAAAATCCGAGATGAAGATTCGGGATCCGAGCTATGGGCAACGAGTTACGGTTTACGAGTTACAAGGTAAGTGATACAAGATACGAGCTCCGAGTTATCGGTAACACTTACACGTTCCGAGTCTGAGTTACGTGTCACGAGATACAAGGTGCGAGTTCCCATTTATCGATAACGATTTACGAGCTACGAGATGCAAGATACGAGTTCCAGGTTATCGGTAATGGGTTACAAGTTACGCTATATAAGATACGAGTTCCGTATTATGGGTTTCGAGTTACGAGTTACAAGATACAAGCTCCGAGCTATCGGTAACACGTTACTAGTTCCGAGTTCTGAGTTACGTGTCACCAGATACAAGTTGCGAGTTCCCACTTATCGGTAACGATTTACGAACTACGAGAGGCAAGATACGAGTTCCTTGTTATTGGTAATGGGTTACAAGCTACGATACACATGTTACGAGTTCCGGGTTATGAGTATAAACATGGGCAACGAGTTACGGGTTACGAGTTACGGATTACAAGGTAAGTGATACAACATACGAGCTCCGAGTTACCGGTAACACTTTCGAATTCCGAGTCCTGAGTTACGCGTCACGAGATACAAGATGCGAGTTCCCATTTATCGGTAACGATTTACGAGCTACGGGAGGCAAGATACAAGATACGAGTTCCTTGTTATTGGTAATGGGTTACAAGCTACTTTACACAAGATACGAGTTCCGGGGTATGAGTAGCGAGTTGTAAGCTTCGATTAACGAGTTACGAGTTACGAGTTACGAGTTACGAGTTACGAGTTACGAGTTACGAGTTACGAGTTACGAGTTACGAGTTACGAGTTACGAGTTACGAGTTACGAGTTACGAGTTACGAGTTACGAGTTACGAGTTACGAGTTACGAGTTACGAGTTACGAGTTACGAGTTACGAGTTACGAGTTACGAGTTACGAGTTACGAGTTACGAGTTACGAGTTACGAGTTACGAGTTACGAGTTACGAGTTACGAGTTACGAGTTACGAGTTACGAGTTACGAGTTACGAGTAACGAGTTACGAGTTACGAGTTACGAGTTACGAGTTACGAGTTACGAGTTACGAGTTACGAGTTACGAGTTACGAGTTACGAGTTACGAGTTACGAGTTACGAGTTACGAGTTACGAGTTACGAGTTACGAGTTACGAGTTACGAGTTACGAGTTACGAGTTACGAGTTACGAGTTACGAGTTACGAGTTACGAGTTACGAGTTACGAGTTACGAGTTACGAGTTACGAGTTACGAGTTACGAGTTACGAGTTACGAGTTACGAGTTACGAGTTACGAGTTACGAGTTACGAGTTACGAGTTACGAGTTACGAGTTACGAGTTACGAGTTACGAGTTACGAGTTACGAGTTACGAGTTACGAGTTACGAGTTACGAGTTACGAGTTACGAGTTACGAGTTACGAGTTACGAGTTACGAGTTACGAGTTACGAGTTACGAGTTACGAGTTACGAGTTACGAGTTACGAGTCACGAGTTACGAGTTACGAGTCACGAGTTACGAGTTTCGAGTTTCGAGTTGCGGGTTACGATATACGAGTTACGAATTACGACTTACGATCTACGAGGTACTGGTTACGAGTTACGAGATACAAGATGCGAGTTCCCACTTATCGTAACAAGTTACGGGCTACGAGACACAAGATACGAGTTCCAGGTAATCAGTAATGAGTTACGAGCTACTAGATACAAGATACGTGTTCCGAGTTATGGGTAACGAGTTACGAGTCACGAGTTACGCTTTGCAAGGTAAGATGTACAGGATACAAGCTGCAAGTTATCGGTAACACGTTACGAGTCCCAACTTCTGAGTTATGCGTCACGAGATATAAGTTGAGAGTTCCCACTTATCGGAAACGATTTACGAGCTACGAGAGGCAAGATACGAGTTCATTGTTATTGGTACTGGGTTACAAGCCACGATACACAAGATACGAGTTCCGGGCTATCCGTTACGCGTTACGAGTTCCGAGATATGAGTTTCGCGTCACGAGATACAAGATGCCAGTTCCCATTTATCGATAACGATTTACGAGCTACGAGATGCAAGATACGAGTTCCAGGTTATCGGTAATGGTTTACAAGTTACGATATATAAGGTACGAGATCCGAGTTATGGGTAACGAGTTACGAGTTACGAGTTACAAGATACGAGCTTCGAGCTATCGGTAACGCGTTACGCGTGAATTTCGCGTCATGAGATACACGATGCGAGTTTTCACCTATCGGTAACGAGTAACGAACTACTTGATCTAGGATACGAGTTCGAGGTTATCGTCATTGATTTACAAAATCCGAGATGAAGATTTGAGTTCCGAGCTATGGGCAACGAGTTACGGGTTACGAGTTACAAGGTAAGTGATACAAGATACGAGCTCCGAGTTATCGGTAACACTTACACGTTCCGAGTCTGAGTTACGTGTCACGAGATACAAGGTGCGAGTTCCCATTTATCGATAACGATTTACGAGCTACGAGATGCAAGATGCGAGTTCCAGGTTATCGGTAACGGGTTACAAGTTACGCTATATAAGATACGAGTTCCGAATTATGAGTAACGAGTTACGAGTTACAAGGTACGAGCTCCGAGCTATCGGTAACGCGTTACTAGTTCCGAGTTCTGAGTTACGTGTCACCAGATACAAGATGCGAGTTCCCATTTTGTCGATAACGATTTACGAGCTACGAGATGCAAGATACGAGTTCCAGGTTGTCGGTAACGGATTGCAAGTTACGATATATAAGATACGAGTTCCGTGGTATGGGTAACGAGTTACGAGTTACGAGTCACAAGGTAAGAGATATAAGCTACAAGCTCCGAGTTATCGCTAACGCGTTTCGAGTTCCAAGTTATGAGTTACGCGTCACGAGATACAAGTTGCGAGTTCCCACTTATCGGTAACGATGTACGAGCTACGAGAGGCAAAATAGGAGTTCCTTTTTATCGGTAATGGGTTACAAGCTACGATACACATGTTACGAGTTCCGGGTTATGAGTATAAACATGGGCAACGAGTTACGAGTTACGAGTTACGAATTACAAGGTAAGTGATACAACATACGAGCTCCGAGTTACCGGTAACACTTTCGAATTCCGAGTTCTGAGTTACGCGTCACGAGATACAAGTTGCGAGTTCCCATTTATCTGTAACGATTTACGAGCTACGGGAGGCAAGATACGAGTTCCTTGTTATTGGTAATGGGTTACAAGCTACTTTACACAAGATACGAGTTCCGGGTTATGAGTAGCGAGTTGTAAGCCTCGATTCACGAGTTACGAGTTACGAGTTACGAGTTACGAGTTACGAGTTACGAGTTACGAGTTACGAGTTACGAGTTACGAGTTACAAGTTTCGAGTTTCGAGTTGCGAGTTACGATATACGAGTTACGAGTTACGAATTACGACTTACGATCTACGAGGTACTAGTTACGAGATACAAGTTGCGAGTTCCTACTCATCGTAAAGAGTTACGAGCTACGAGATACAAGATATGTGTTTCGAGTTATGGGTAACGAGTTACGAGTTACGAGTTACAGTATACGAGTTCCCGAGTTATTGGTTCGCGTTACGAGTTCCAAGTTCTGAGTTTCCGTCATGAGATCCAAGATGCGAGTTTTCACCTATCGGTAACGAGTAACGAACTACTAGATCTAGGATACGAGTTCGAGGTTATCGTCATTGATTTACAAGATCCGAGATCAAGATTCGAGTTCCGAGTTATGGGCAACGAGTTACGGGTTACGAGTTACGAGGTAAGTGATACAAGATACGAGCTCCGGGTTATCGGTAACACTTACACGTTCCGAGTCCTGAGTTACGCGTCACGAGATACAAGATGCGAGTTCCCATTTATCGATAACGATTTACGAGCTACGAGATGCTAGATACGAGTTCCAGGTTATCGGTAATGGTTTACAAGTTACGATATATAGGGTACGAGTTCCGAGTTATGGGTAACGAGTTACGAGTTACAGTATATGAGTTCCCGAGTTATTGGTTCGCGTTACGAGTTTCAAGTACTGAGTTTCGCGTCATGAAATACAAGATGCGAGTTTTCACTCATCGGTAACGATTTATGAGCTGCAAGATACAAGATGCGAGTTCCTACTTATCGTAAAGAGTTACGAGCTACGAGATACAAGATACGAGTTCCAGGTAATCAGTAATGAGTTACGGACTACTAGAGACAAGATGCGAGCTCCGAGTTATTGGTTCGCGTTACGAGTTCCAAGTTCTGAGTTACGCGTCACTAGATAAAAGTTACGAGTTCCTACCTATCGGTAACGATTTACGAGCTACGAGAGGCAAGATACAAGATCCTTGTTATTGGTAATGTGTTACAAGCTACGATATACAAGATACGAGTTCCGGGTTATGAGTAGCGAGTTATAAACTGCGATTCACGAGTTACGAGTTTCGAGTTTCGAGTTGCGATTTACCATATACGAGTAACGAATTACGGCTTACGATCTACGAGGTACTAGTTACGAGTTACGAGATACAAGTTGCGAGTTCCCACTTATCGGTAACGATTTACGAGCTACGAGAGGCAAGATACGAGTTCCTTGTTATTGGTAATGGGTTACAAGCTACGATACACATGTTACGAGTTCCGGGTTATGAGTATAAACATGGGCAACGAGTTACGAGTTACGAATTACAAGGTAAGTGATACAACATACGAGCTCCCGGTTACTGGTAACACTTTCGAATTCCGAGTCCTGAGTTACGCGTCACGAGATACAAGATGCGAGTTCCCATTTATCGGTAAAGATTTACGAGCTACGAGAGGCAAGATACGAGTTCCTTGTTATTGGTAATGAGTTACAAGCTACTTTACACAAGATACGAGTTCCGGGTTATGAGTAGCGAGTTGTAAGCCTCGATTCACGAGTTACGACTTACGAGTTACAAGTTTCGAGTTTCGAGTTGCGAGTTACGATATACGAGTTACGAGTTACGAATTACGACTTACGATCTACGAGGTACTAGTTACGAGATACAAGTTGCGAGTTCCTACTTATTGTGAAGAGTTACGAGCTACGAGACACAGGATACGAGTTCCAGGTAATCAGTAATGAGTTACGAGCTACTAGATACAAGATACGAGCTCTGAGTTATCGGTCACACGTTACGAGTTCCGAGTTCTGAGTTTCGCGTCATGAGATACAAGATGCGAGTTTCCACTTATCGGTAACGAGTTACGAACTTCTAGATCTAGGATACGACTTCGAGGTTATCATCATTGATTTTCAAGACCCGAGATCAAGATTCGAGTTCCAAGTTATGGGCAACGAGTTACGGGTTACGAGATGCGAGATAAGAGTTCCAGGATATTGATAATCGTTTACAAGCTACGATATATAAGATACGAGTTACGGGTTATGGGTAACGAGTTACGAGTTACTAGTTACAAGATACGAGCTCCGAGTTATCGGTAACGCGTTACTAGTTCCGAGTTCTGAGTTACACGTCACGAGATACAAGATGCGAGCTCACACTTATTGGTAACGAGTTAGGATCTTCAAGATCTAGGATACGAGTTCCAGGTTATCGGCAATGATTGGCGAGATCCGAGATAGAAGATACGAGTTCCGAGCAATGGGAAACGAGTTACGAGCTACGAGTTACGAGTTACAAGGTAAGGGATACAAGATACAAGCTCCCAGTTATCGGTAAAGCGTTACGAGTTCCAAGCTCTGAGTCACTCGTCACGAGATACATGTTGCGAGTCCCACTTATCGGTAACGATTTACGAGCTACGAGAGGCAAGATACAAGATCTTTGTTATTGGTAATGTGTTACAAGCTACGATACACAAGATACGAGTTCCGGGTTATGAGTAGCGGGTTATAAGCTGCGATTTACGAGTTACGAGTTTCGAATTACGAGTTTCGAATTGCGAGTTACCATATACGAGTTACGAGTAACGAATTACGACTTACCATCTACGAGGTACTAGTTACGAGTTACGAGATACAAGATGCGATTCCTACTTATCGTAACGAGTTACGAGCTACGAGACACAAGATACGAGTTCCAGGTGATCAGTAATGAGTTACGAGCTACTAGATACAAGATACGATTTCCGAGTTATGGGTAACGAGTTACGAGTCACGAGTTACGCTTTACAAGGTAAGATATACAAGATAAAAGCTTCAAAATATCGGTAACACGTTACGAGTTTCAAGTTCTGAGTTATGCGTCACGAGATATAAGTTGAGAGTTCTCACTTATCGGAAACGATTTACGAGCTACGAGAGGCAGGATACGAGTTCCTTGTTATTGGTAATGGGTTACAAGCCACGATACACAAGATACGAGTTCCGGGCTATCCGTTACGCGTTACGAGTTCCGAGATCTGAGTTTCGCGTCACTAGATAATAAGTTACGAGTTCCTACCTATCGGTAACGATTTACGAGCTACGAGAGGCAAGATACAAGATCCTTGTTATTGGTAATGTGTTACAAGCTACGATATACAAGATACGAGTTCCGGGTCATGAGAACCGAGTTATAAGCTGCGATTTACGAGTTACGAGTTTCGAATTAGGAGTTTCGAGTTGCGAGTTACCATATACGAGTAACGAGTAACGAATTACGACTTACGATCTACGCGGTACTAGTTACGAGTTACGAGATAAAGATGCGAGTTCCTACTTATCGTAACGAGTTACGAGCTACGAGACACAAGATACGAGTTCCAGGTAATGAGTAATGAGTTACGAGCTACTCGATACAAGATACGCGTTCCGAGTTATGGGTAACGAGTTACGAGTTACAGTATATGAGTTCCCGGGTTATTGGTTCGCGTTACGAATTCCAAGTTCTGAGTTTCGCGTCATGAGATACAAGATGCGAGTTTTCACTTACCGGTAACGAGTTACAAGCTACTAGATCTAGGATACGAGTTCCTGGCTATCGTCATTGATTTACAAAATCCGAGATCAAGATTCGAGTTCCGAGTTATGGGCAACGGGTTATGGGTTACGAGTTATGGGTTACGAGTTACTAGTTACAGTGTAAGTGATACGAGATACGAGTTACGAGTTATCGGTAACACTTTCGAGTTCCGAGTCCTGAGTTACGCATGACGAGATACAAGATGCGAGTTCCCATCTATCGGTAACGATTTACGAGCTAGGAGATGCAAGATACAAGATCTTTGTTATTGGTAATGTGTTACAAGCTACGATACACAAGATACGAGTTCCGGGTTATGAGTAGCGAGTTATAAGCTGCGATTTACGAGTTCTGGGTTATGAGTAGCGAGTTATAAGCTGCGATTTACGAGCTGCGAGTTTCGACTTACGAGTTTCGAGTTGCCAGTTACCATATACGAGTTACGAGTAACGAATTACGACTTACGATCTACGAGGTACTAGTTACGAGTTACGAGATACAAGATGCGAGTTCCTACTTATCGTAACGAGTTACGAGCTACGAGACACAAGATGACACAGAATGAGTTCCAGGTAATCAGTAATGAGTTACGAGCTACTAGATACAAGATACCCGTTCCGAGTTATGGGTAACGAGTTACGAGTTACAGTATATGAGTTCCCGAGTTATTGGTTCGCGTTACGAGTTCCAAGTTCTGAGTTTCGCGTCATGAGATACACGATGCGAGTTTTCACCTATCGGTAACGAGTAACGAACTACTTGATCTAGGATACGAGTTCGAGGTTATCGTGATTGATTTACAAAATCTGAGATGAAGATTCGAGTTCCGAGCTATGGGCAACGAGTTACGGGTTGCGAGTTACAAGGTAAGTGATACAAGATACGAGCTCCGAGTTATCGGTAGCACTTACACGTTCCGAGTCTGAGTTACGTGTCACGAGATACAAGGTGCGAGTTCCCATTTATCGATAACGATTTACGAGCTACGAGATGCTTGATACGAGTTCCAGGTTATCGGTAATGGGTTACAAGTTACGCTATATAAGATACGAGTTCCGAATTATGGGTAACGAGTTACGAGTTACAAGATACGAGCTCCGAGCTATCGGTAACGCGTTGCTAGTTCCGAGTTCTGAGTTACGTGTCACCAGATACAAGATGCGAGTTCCCATTTATCGATAACGATTTACGAGCTACGAGATGCAAGATACGAGTTCCTTGTTATTGGTAATGGGTTACAAGCTACGATACACATGTTACGAGTTCCGTTTTATGAGTATAAACATGGGCAACGAGTTACGGGTTACGAGTTACGAATTACAAGGTAAGTGATACAACATACGAGCTCCGAGTTACTGGTAACACTTTCGAATTCCGAGTCCTGAGTTACGCGTCACGAGATACAAGATGCGAGTTCCCATTTATCGGTAACGATTTACGAGCTACGGGAGGCAAGATACGAGTTCCTTGTTATTGGTAATGGGTTACAAGCTACTTTACACAAGATACGAGTTCCGGGTTATGAGTAGCGAGTTGTAAGCCTCGATTCACGAGTTACGAGTTACGAGTTACGAGTTACGAGTTACGAGTTACGAGGTACGAGCTACGAGTTACGAGTTACGAGGTACGAGTTACGAGTTACGAGTTACGAGTTTCGAGTTTCGAGTTGCGAGTTACGCTATACGAGTTACGAGTTACGAATTACGACTTACGATCTACGAGGTACTAGTTACGAGATACAAGTTGCGAGTACCTACTTATCGTAAAGAGTTACGAGCTACGAGACACCAGATACGAGTTCCAGGTAATCAGTAATGAGTTACGAGCTACTAGATACAAGATACGAGCTCCGAGTTATCGGTCACACGTTACGAGTTCCGAGTTCTGAGTTTCGCGTCATGAGATACAAGATGCGAGTTTCCACTTATCGGTATCGAGTTACGAACTTCTAGATCTAGGATACGAGTTCGAGGTTATCATCATTGATTTTCAAGATCCGAGATCAAGATTCGAGTTCCAAGTTATGGGCAACGAGTTACGGGTTACGAGATGCGGGATAAGAGTTCCAGGATATTGGTATTGGTTTACAAGCTACGATATATAAGATACGAGTTACGGGTTATGGGTAACGAGTTACTAGTTACAAGATAAGAGCTCCGAGTTATCGGTAACGCGTTACTAGTTCCGAGTTCTGAGTTACACGTCACGAGATACAAGATGCGAGCTCATACTTATTGGTAACAAGTTAGGATCTTCAAGATCTAGGATACGAGTTCCAGGTTATCGGCAATGATTTGCGAGATCCGAGATAGAAGATACGAGATCCGAGTAATGGGTAACGAGTTACGAGTTACGAGTTACAAGGTAAGAGATACAATATACAAGCTCGAAGTTATCGGTAACGCGTTACGAGTTCCAAGTTCCGAGTTACGCGTCACGAGATACAAGTTACGAGTTCCCACTTATCAGTAACGATTTACGAGCTACAAGAGGCAAGATACGAGTTCCTTGTTATTGGTAATGGGTTACAAGCGACGATACACAAGATAGGAGTTCCTGGTTATGAGTAGCGAGTTATAAGCTGCGATTTACGAGTTACAAGTTGAGAGTTACTATATACGAGTTACCAGTAACGAATTACGACTTACGATCTACGAGGTACTAGTTACGAGTTACGAGATACAGGATGCGAGTTCCTACTTATCGTAACGAGTTACGAGCTACGAGACACAAGATACGAGTTCCAGGTAATCAGTAATGAGTTACGAGCTACTAGATACAAGATATGTGTTTCGAGTTATGGGTAACGAGTTACGAGTTACAGTATACGAGTTCCCGAGTTATTGGTTCGCGTTATGAGTTCCAAGTTCTGAGTTTCGCGTCATGAGATACAAGATGCGAGTTTTCACCTATCGGTAACGAGTAACGAACTACTAGATCAAGGATACGAGTTCGAGGTTATCGTCATTGATTTACAAGATCCGAGATCAAGATTCGAGTTCCGAGTTATGGGCAACGAGTTACGAGTTACGAGGTAAGTGATACAAGATACGAGCTCCGGGTTATCGGTAACACTTACACGTTCCGAGTCCTGAGTTACGCGTCACAAGATACAAGATGCGAGTTTCCACTTATCGGTAACGATTTCCGAGCTACGAGAGGCAAGATACAAGATCCTTGTTAATGGTAATGTGTTACAAGCTACGATACACAAGATACGACTTCCGGGTTATGAGTAGCGAGTTATAAGCTGCGATTTACGAGTTACAAGTTTCGAATTACGAGTTTCGAGTTGCGAGTTACCATATACGAGTTACGAGTAACGAATTACGACTTACGATCTACGAGGTACTAGTTACGAGTTACGAGATACAAGATGCGAGTTCCTACTTATCGTAACGAGTTACGAGCGACGAGACACAAGATACGAGTTCCAGGTAATCAGTAATGAGTTACGAGCTACTAGATACAAGATGTGTTCCGAGTTATGGCTAACGAGTGACGAGTTACGGTATACGAGTTCCCGAGTTATTGGTTCGCGTTACGAGTTCCAAGTAACGGTAACGATTTATGAGCTACGAGATACAAGATGCGAGTTCCAACTTATCGTGAGGAGTTACGAGCTACGGGACACAAGATACGAGTTCCAGGTAATCAGTAATCAGTTATGGACTACTAGATACAAGATGCGAGCTCCGAGTTATCGGTTACACGTTACGAGTTCCGAGTTCTGAGTTTCGCGTCATGAGATACAAGATGCGAGTTCCCATTTATCGATAACGATTTACGAGCTACGAGATGCAGGTTATCGGTAATGGTTTACAAGTTACGATATATAAGGTACGAGTTCCGAATTATGGGTAACGCGTCACGAGATACAAGATGCGAGTTCCCATTTATCAATAACGATTTACGAGCTACGAGATGCAAGATACGAGTTCCAGGTTATCGGTGATGGATTACAAGCTACGATATATAAGATACGAGTTCTGAGGTATGTGTAACGAGTTACGAGTTACAAGTTACAAGATACGTGTTCCGAGTTATGGGCAACGAGTTACGAGTTACAGTATACGAGTTCCCGAGTAATTGGTTCGCGTTACGAGTTCCAAGTTCTGAGTTTCGCGTCATGAGATACAAGATGCGAGTTTTCAGCTATCGGTAACGAGTTACAAACTACTAGATCTAGGATACGGGTTCGTGGCTATCGTCATTGATTTACAAAATCCGAGATCAAGATTCGAGTTCCGAGTTATGGGCAACCAGTTATGGGTTACAAGTTACGAGTTACATGGTAAGTGATACAAGATACGAGTTACGAGTTATCGGTAACACTTTCGAGTTCCAAGTCCTGTGTTACGCGTCACGAGATACAAGATGCGAGTTCAGATCTATCGGTAACGATTTTCGAGCTACGAGATGCAAGATACAAGTTCCAGGTTATCGGTAATGGATTACAAGTTACGATATATATTATACGAGTTCCGAGTTATTGGTAGCGAGTTACAAGGTAAGAGATATAAGATGCATGCTCTGAGTTATCGGTAACGCTTTACGAGTTCCAAGTTCTGAGTTACGCGTCACTAGATACAAGTTGCGAGTTCCCTCTTATCGATAACGATTTACGAGCTACGAGAGGCAAGATAAAAGATCCTTGTTGTTGGTAATGTGTTACAGGCTACGATACACAAGATACGAGTTCCGGGCTACGAGCAGCGAGTTATAAGCTGCGATTTACGAGTTACAAGTTAAGAGTTTGGAGTTTCGAGTTACGAGTTGCGGGTTACCATCTACGAGTTACGAGTTACGAATTACGACTTACGATCTACAAGGTACTAGATACGAGCTACGAGACACAAGATACGAGTTCCAGGTGATCGGTAATGAGTTACGGGCTACTAGATACAAGATACGAGTTCCGAGTTATGGGTAACGAGTTACGAGTCACGAGTTACTCTTTACAAGGTAAGATATACAAGATACAAGCTCCAAGTTATCGGTAACATGTTACGAGTTCCAAGTTCTGAGTTTCGCGTCCAGAGATACAAGATGCGAGTTTTCACCTATAGGTAACTAGTTACGAAGTACTAGATCTCGGATACGAGGTTATCGTCATTGATTTACAAGATCCGAGATCAAGATTCGAGTTCCGAGTTATGGGCAACACTTTCGAGTTCCGAGTCCTGAGTTACGCGTCACGAGATACAAGATGCGAGTTCCCATCTATCGGTAACGATTTACGATCTACGAGATGCAAGATACGAGTTCCAGGTTATCGGTAATGGAGTACAAGTTACGATATATATGATACGAGTTCCGAGTTATTGGTAGCGAGTTACGAGTTATGAGTCACAAGGTAAGAGATACAAGCTACAAGCTCCGAATTATCGCTAACGCGTTTCGAGTACCAAGTTATGAGTTACGCGTCACGAGATACAAGTTCCGAGTAACAACTTATCGGTAACGAGCTACGAGAGGCAAGATAGGTGTTCCTTGTTAAAGGTAATGGGTTACAAGCTACGATACACAAGATACGAGTTCCTGGTTATGAGTAGCGAGTTATAAGCTGCGATTTACGAGCTACGAGTTACGAGTTTCGAGTTGAGAGCTACGATATACGAGTTACGAGTTACGAGTTACGAATTACGACCTACGATCTACGAGGTACTAGTTACGAGTTACGAGATAAAAGATGCGAGTTCACACTCATCGGTAACGATTTACGAGCTACGAGAGGCAAGATAAAAGATCCTTGTTATTGGTAATGTGTTACATGCTACGATACACAAGATACGAGTTCCGGGTTATGAGAAGCGAGTAATAAGCTCCGATTTACGAGTTACGAGTTTCGAATTACGAGTTTCGAGTTTCGAGTTACGAGTTTCGAGTTGCGGGTTACCATGTACGAGTTACGAGTTACGAATTACGACTTACGATCTACAAGGTACTAGATACGAGCTACGAGACACAAGATACGAGTTCCAGGTGATCACTAATGAGTTACGAGCTACTAGATACAAGATACGGGTTCCGAGTTATGGTTAACGAGTGACGAGTTACAAGATGAGAGCACCGAGTTATCGGTTACGCGTTACGAGTTCTGAGTTCTGAGTTTCGCGTCATGAGACACAAGATGCGAGTTTTCACCTATCAATAACGAGTAACGAACTACTAGATCTAGGATACGAGTTCGAGGTTATAGTCATTGATTTACAAAATCCGAGATGAAGATTCGGGATCCGAGCTATGGGCAACGAGTTACGGTTTACGAGTTACAAGGTAAGTGATACAAGATACGAGCTCCGAGTTATCGGTAACACTTACACGTTCCGAGTCTGAGTTACGTGTCACGAGATACAAGGTGCGAGTTCCCATTTATCGATAACGATTTACGAGCTACGAGATGCAAGATACGAGTTCCAGGTTATCGGTAATGGGTTACAAGTTACGCTATATAAGATACGAGTTCCGTATTATGGGTTTCGAGTTACGAGTTACAAGATACAAGCTCCGAGCTATCGGTAACACGTTACTAGTTCCGAGTTCTGAGTTACGTGTCACCAGATACAAGTTGCGAGTTCCCACTTATCGGTAACGATTTACGAACTACGAGAGGCAAGATACGAGTTCCTTGTTATTGGTAATGGGTTACAAGCTACGATACACATGTTACGAGTTCCGGGTTATGAGTATAAACATGGGCAACGAGTTACGGGTTACGAGTTACGGATTACAAGGTAAGTGATACAACATACGAGCTCCGAGTTACCGGTAACACTTTCGAATTCCGAGTCCTGAGTTACGCGTCACGAGATACAAGATGCGAGTTCCCATTTATCGGTAACGATTTACGAGCTACGGGAGGCAAGATACAAGATACGAGTTCCTTGTTATTGGTAATGGGTTACAAGCTACTTTACACAAGATACGAGTTCCGGGGTATGAGTAGCGAGTTGTAAGCTTCGATTAACGAGTTACGAGTTACGAGTTACGAGTTACGAGTTACGAGTTACGAGTTACGAGTTACGAGTTACGAGTTACGAGTTACGAGTTACGAGTTACGAGTTACGAGTTACGAGTTACGAGTTACGAGTTACGAGTTACGAGTTACGAGTTACGAGTTACGAGTTACGAGTTACGAGTTACGAGTTACGAGTTACGAGTTACGAGTTACGAGTTACGAGTTACGAGTTACGAGTTACGAGTTACGAGTTACGAGTTACGAGTTACGAGTTACGAGTTACGAGTAACGAGTTACGAGTTACGAGTTACGAGTTACGAGTTACGAGTTACGAGTTACGAGTTACGAGTTACGAGTTACGAGTTACGAGTTACGAGTTACGAGTTACGAGTTACGAGTTACGAGTTACGAGTTACGAGTTACGAGTTACGAGTTACGAGTTACGAGTTACGAGTTACGAGTTACGAGTTACGAGTTACGAGTTACGAGTTACGAGTTACGAGTTACGAGTTACGAGTTACGAGTTACGAGTTACGAGTTACGAGTTACGAGTTACGAGTTACGAGTTACGAGTTACGAGTTACGAGTTACGAGTTACGAGTTACGAGTTACGAGTTACGAGTTACGAGTTACGAGTTACGAGTTACGAGTTACGAGTTACGAGTTACGAGTTACGAGTTACGAGTTACGAGTTACGAGTTACGAGTTACGAGTTACGAGTTACGAGTTACGAGTTACGAGTCACGAGTTACGAGTTACGAGTCACGAGTTACGAGTTTCGAGTTTCGAGTTGCGGGTTACGATATACGAGTTACGAATTACGACTTACGATCTACGAGGTACTGGTTACGAGTTACGAGATACAAGATGCGAGTTCCCACTTATCGTAACAAGTTACGGGCTACGAGACACAAGATACGAGTTCCAGGTAATCAGTAATGAGTTACGAGCTACTAGATACAAGATACGTGTTCCGAGTTATGGGTAACGAGTTACGAGTCACGAGTTACGCTTTGCAAGGTAAGATGTACAGGATACAAGCTGCAAGTTATCGGTAACACGTTACGAGTCCCAACTTCTGAGTTATGCGTCACGAGATATAAGTTGAGAGTTCCCACTTATCGGAAACGATTTACGAGCTACGAGAGGCAAGATACGAGTTCATTGTTATTGGTACTGGGTTACAAGCCACGATACACAAGATACGAGTTCCGGGGTATCCGTTACGCGTTACGAGTTCCGAGATATGAGTTTCGCGTCACGAGATACAAGATGCCAGTTCCCATTTATCGATAACGATTTACGAGCTACGAGATGCAAGATACGAGTTCCAGGTTATCGGTAATGGTTTACAAGTTACGATATATAAGGTACGAGATCCGAGTTATGGGTAACGAGTTACGAGTTACGAGTTACAAGATACGAGCTTCGAGCTATCGGTAACGCGTTACGCGTGAATTTCGCGTCATGAGATACACGATGCGAGTTTTCACCTATCGGTAACGAGTAACGAACTACTTGATCTAGGATACGAGTTCGAGGTTATCGTCATTGATTTACAAAATCCGAGATGAAGATTTGAGTTCCGAGCTATGGGCAACGAGTTACGGGTTACGAGTTACAAGGTAAGTGATACAAGATACGAGCTCCGAGTTATCGGTAACACTTACACGTTCCGAGTCTGAGTTACGTGTCACGAGATACAAGGTGCGAGTTCCCATTTATCGATAACGATTTACGAGCTACGAGATGCAAGATGCGAGTTCCAGGTTATCGGTAACGGGTTACAAGTTACGCTATATAAGATACGAGTTCCGAATTATGAGTAACGAGTTACGAGTTACAAGGTACGAGCTCCGAGCTATCGGTAACGCGTTACTAGTTCCGAGTTCTGAGTTACGTGTCACCAGATACAAGATGCGAGTTCCCATTTTGTCGATAACGATTTACGAGCTACGAGATGCAAGATACGAGTTCCAGGTTGTCGGTAACGGATTGCAAGTTACGATATATAAGATACGAGTTCCGTGGTATGGGTAACGAGTTACGAGTTACGAGTCACAAGGTAAGAGATATAAGCTACAAGCTCCGAGTTATCGCTAACGCGTTTCGAGTTCCAAGTTATGAGTTACGCGTCACGAGATACAAGTTGCGAGTTCCCACTTATCGGTAACGATGTACGAGCTACGAGAGGCAAAATAGGAGTTCCTTTTTATCGGTAATGGGTTACAAGCTACGATACACATGTTACGAGTTCCGGGTTATGAGTATAAACATGGGCAACGAGTTACGAGTTACGAGTTACGAATTACAAGGTAAGTGATACAACATACGAGCTCCGAGTTACCGGTAACACTTTCGAATTCCGAGTTCTGAGTTACGCGTCACGAGATACAAGTTGCGAGTTCCCATTTATCTGTAACGATTTACGAGCTACGGGAGGCAAGATACGAGTTCCTTGTTATTGGTAATGGGTTACAAGCTACTTTACACAAGATACGAGTTCCGGGTTATGAGTAGCGAGTTGTAAGCCTCGATTCACGAGTTACGAGTTACGAGTTACGAGTTACGAGTTACGAGTTACGAGTTACGAGTTACGAGTTACGAGTTACGAGTTACGAGTTACAAGTTTCGAGTTTCGAGTTGCGAGTTACGATATACGAGTTACGAGTTACGAATTACGACTTACGATCTACGAGGTACTAGTTACGAGATACAAGTTGCGAGTTCCTACTCATCGTAAAGAGTTACGAGCTACGAGATACAAGATATGTGTTTCGAGTTATGGGTAACGAGTTACGAGTTACGAGTTACAGTATACGAGTTCCCGAGTTATTGGTTCGCGTTACGAGTTCCAAGTTCTGAGTTTCCGTCATGAGATCCAAGATGCGAGTTTTCACCTATCGGTAACGAGTAACGAACTACTAGATCTAGGATACGAGTTCGAGGTTATCGTCATTGATTTACAAGATCCGAGATCAAGATTCGAGTTCCGAGTTATGGGCAACGAGTTACGGGTTACGAGTTACGAGGTAAGTGATACAAGATACGAGCTCCGGGTTATCGGTAACACTTACACGTTCCGAGTCCTGAGTTACGCGTCACGAGATACAAGATGCGAGTTCCCATTTATCGATAACGATTTACGAGCTACGAGATGCTAGATACGAGTTCCAGGTTATCGGTAATGGTTTACAAGTTACGATATATAGGGTACGAGTTCCGAGTTATGGGTAACGAGTTACGAGTTACAGTATATGAGTTCCCGAGTTATTGGTTCGCGTTACGAGTTTCAAGTACTGAGTTTCGCGTCATGAAATACAAGATGCGAGTTTTCACTCATCGGTAACGATTTATGAGCTGCAAGATACAAGATGCGAGTTCCTACTTATCGTAAAGAGTTACGAGCTACGAGATACAAGATACGAGTTCCAGGTAATCAGTAATGAGTTACGGACTACTAGAGACAAGATGCGAGCTCCGAGTTATTGGTTCGCGTTACGAGTTCCAAGTTCTGAGTTACGCGTCACTAGATAAAAGTTACGAGTTCCTACCTATCGGTAACGATTTACGAGCTACGAGAGGCAAGATACAAGATCCTTGTTATTGGTAATGTGTTACAAGCTACGATATACAAGATACGAGTTCCGGGTTATGAGTAGCGAGTTATAAACTGCGATTCACGAGTTACGAGTTTCGAGTTTCGAGTTGCGATTTACCATATACGAGTAACGAATTACGGCTTACGATCTACGAGGTACTAGTTACGAGTTACGAGATACAAGATGCGAGTTTCTACTTATCGTAACGAGTTACGAGCTACGAGACACAAGATACGAGTTCCAGGTGATCAGTAATGAGTTACGAGCTACTAGATACAAGATACGCGTTCCGAGTTATGGGTAACGAGTTACGAGTTACAGTATATGAGTTCCCGAGTTATTGGTTCGCGTTACGAGTTTCAAGTACTGAGTTTCGCGTCATGAGATACAAGATGCGAGTTTTCACCTACCGGTAACGAGTTACAAGCTACTAGATCTAGGATACGAGTTCGTGGCTATCGTCATTGATTTACAAAATCCGAGATCAAGATTCGAGTTCCGAGTTATGGGCAACGAGTTATGGGTTACGAGTTATGGGTTACGTGTAACGAGTTACAGTGTAAGTGATACGAGATACGAGTTACGAGTTATCGGTAACACTTTCGAGTTCCGAGTCCTGAGTTACGCATCACGAGATACAAGATGCGAGTTCCCATCTATCGGTAACGATTTACGAGCTAGGAGATGCAAGATACGAGTTCCGGGTTATCGGTAACGGATTACAAGTTACGATATATATGATACGAGTTCCGAGTTATTGGTAGCGAGTTACAAGGTAAGAGATATAAGATGCATTCTCTGAGATATCGGTAACACGTTACGAGTTCCAAGTTCTGAGTTACGCGTCACTAGATACAAGTTGCGAGTTCCCTCTTATCGGTAACGATTTACGAGCTACGAGAGGCAAGATAAAAGATCCTGGTTATTGGTAAAGTGTTGCAAGCTACGATACACAATATACGAGTTCCGGGCTGTGAGTAGCTAGTAATAAGCTGCGATTTACGAGTTACGAGTTAAGAGTTTGGAGTTACGAGTTTCGAGTTACGAGTTTCGAGTTACGAGTTTCGAGTTGCGGGTTACCATGTACGAGTTACGAGTTACGAATTACGACTTACGATCTACACGGTACTAGATACGAGCTACGAGACACAAGATACGAGTTCCAGGTGATCAGTAATGAGTTACGGGCTACTAGATACAAGATACGAGTTCCGAGTTATGGGTAACGAGTTACGAGTCACGAGTTACGCTTTACAAGGTAAGATATACAAGATACAAGCTCCAAGTTATCGGTAACACGTTACGAGTTCCAAGTTCTGAGCTATGCGTCACGAGATATAAGTTGAGAGTTCCCACTTATCGGAAACGATTTACGAGCTACGAGAGGCAAGATACGAGTTCCTTGTTATTGGTAATGGGTTACAAGCTACGATACACAAGATACAAGTTCCTGGTTATGAGTAGCGAGTTCTAGGCTGCGATTAACGAGTTACGAGTTTCGAGTTACGAGTACCGAGTTACGATATACGAGTTACGAGTTACGAGTTACGAGTTACGAGTTACGAATTACGAATTACGATCTACGAGGTACTAGCTACGAGTTACGAGATAAATGATGCGAGTTCCCATTTATCGTAACGAGTTACGAGTCACAAGATACGAGGTACGAGTTATTAGATACGCGTTACGAGTTCCAAGTTCTAAGTTACGCGTCACGAGATACAAGTTACGAGTTCCCACTTATCAGTAACGATTTACAAGCAAGAGAGTTCCTTGTTATTGGTAATGGGTTACAAGCTACGATACACAAGATACGAGTTCCTGGTTATGAGTAGCGAGTTATAAGCTGCGATTTACGAGTAACGAGTTACGAGTCACGAGTTACGCTTTACAAGGTAAGATATACAAGATAAAAGCTTCAAAATATCGGTAACACGTTACGAGTTTCAAGTTCTGAGTTACGCGTCACGAGATACAAGTTGCGAGTTCCCACTTATCGGTAACGATTTACGAGCTACGAGAGGCAAGATACGAGTTCCTTGTTATTGGTAATGGGTTACAAGCTACGATACACATGTTACGAGTTCCGGGTTATGAGTATAAACATGGGCAACGAGTTACGAGTTACGAATTACAAGGTAAGTGATACAACATACGAGCTCCCGGTTACTGGTAACACTTTCGAATTCCGAGTCCTGAGTTACGCGTCACGAGATACAAGATGCGAGTTCCCATTTATCGGTAAAGATTTACGAGCTACGAGAGGCAAGATACGAGTTCCTTGTTATTGGTAATGAGTTACAAGCTACTTTACACAAGATACGAGTTCCGGGTTATGAGTAGCGAGTTGTAAGCCTCGATTCACGAGTTACGACTTACGAGTTACAAGTTTCGAGTTTCGAGTTTCGAGTTGCGAGTTACGATATACGAGTTACGAGTTACGAATTACGACTTACGATCTACGAGGTACTAGTTACGAGATACAAGTTGCGAGTTCCTACTTATTGTGAAGAGTTACGAGCTACGAGACACAGGATACGAGTTCCAGGTAATCAGTAATGAGTTACGAGCTACTAGATACAAGATACGAGCTCTGAGTTATCGGTCACACGTTACGAGTTCCGAGTTCTGAGTTTCGCGTCATGAGATACAAGACGCGAGTTTCCACTTATCGGTAACGAGTTACGAACTTCTAGATCTAGGATACGACTTCGAGGTTATCATCATTGATTTTCAAGACCCGAGATCAAGATTCGAGTTCCAAGTTATGGGCAACGAGTTACGGGTTACGAGATGCGAGATAAGAGTTCCAGGATATTGATAATCGTTTACAAGCTACGATATATAAGATACGAGTTACGGGTTATGGGTAACGAGTTATGAGTTACTAGTTACAAGATACGAGCTCCGAGTTATCGGTAACGCGTTACTAGTTCCGAGTTCTGAGTTACACGTCACGAGATACAAGATGCGAGCTCACACTTATTGGTAACGAGTTAGGATCTTCAAGATCTAGGATACGAGTTCCAGGTTATCGGCAATGATTTGCGAGATCCGAGATAGAAGATACGAGTTCCGAGCAATGGGAAACGAGTTACGAGCTACGAGTTACGAGTTACAAGGTAAGGGATACAAGATACAAGCTCCCAGTTATCGGTAAAGCGTTACGAGTTCCAAGCTCTGAGTCACTCGTCACGAGATACATGTTGCGAGTCCCACTTATCGGTAACGATTTACGAGCTACGAGAGGCAAGATACAAGATCTTTGTTATTGGTAATGTGTTACAAGCTACGATACACAAGATACGAGTTCCGGGTTATGAGTAGCGGGTTATAAGCTGCGATTTACGAGTTACGAGTTTCGAATTGCGAGTTGCCATATACGAGTTACGAGTAACGAATTACGACTTACCATCTACGAGGTACTAGTTACGAGTTACGAGATACAAGATGCGATTCCTACTTATCGTAACGAGTTACGAGCTACGAGACACAAGATACGAGTTCCAGGTGATCAGTAATGAGTTACGAGCTACTAGATACAAGATACGATTTCCGAGTTATGGGTAACGAGTTACGAGTCACGAGTTACGCTTTACAAGGTAAGATATACAAGATAAAAGCTTCAAAATATCGGTAACACGTTACGAGTTTCAAGTTCTGAGTTATGCGTCACGAGATATAAGTTGAGAGTTCTCACTTATCGGAAACGATTTACGAGCTACGAGAGGCAGGATACGAGTTCCTTGTTATTGGTAATGGGTTACAAGCCACGATACACAAGATACGAGTTCCGGGCTATCCGTTACGCGTTACGAGTTCCGAGATCTGAGTTTCGCGTCACTAGATAATAAGTTACGAGTTCCTACCTATCGGTAACGATTTACGAGCTACGAGAGGCAAGATACAAGATCCTTGTTATTGGTAATGTGTTACAAGCTACGATATACAAGATACGAGTTCCGGGTCATGAGAACCGAGTTATAAGCTGCGATTTACGAGTTACGAGTTTCGAATTAGGAGTTTCGAGTTGCGAGTTACCATATACGAGTAACGAGTAACGAATTACGACTTACGATCTACGCGGTACTAGTTACGAGTTACGAGATAAAGATGCGAGTTCCTACTTATCGTAACGAGTTACGAGCTACGAGACACAAGATACGAGTTCCAGGTAATCAGTAATGAGTTACGAGCTACTCGATACAAGATACGCGTTCCGAGTTATGGGTAACGAGTTACGAGTTACAGTATATGAGTTCCCGGGTTATTGGTTCGCGTTACGAATTCCAAGTTCTGAGTTTCGCGTCATGAGATACAAGATGCGAGTTTTCACTTACCGGTAACGAGTTACAAGCTACTAGATCTAGGATACGAGTTCCTGGCTATCGTCATTGATTTACAAAATCCGAGATCAACATTCGAGTTCCGAGTTATGGGCAACGGGTTATGGGTTACGAGTTATGGGTTACGAGTTACTAGTTACAGTGTAAGTGATACGAGATACGAGTTACGAGTTATCGGTAACACTTTCGAGTTCCGAGTCCTGGGTTACGCATGACGAGATACAAGATGCGAGTTCCCATCTATCGGTAACGATTTACGAGCTAGGAGATGCAAGATACAAGATCTTTGTTATTGGTAATGTGTTACAAGCTACGATACACAAGATACGAGTTCCGGGTTATGAGTAGCGAGTTATAAGCTGCGATTTACGAGTTCTGGGTTATGAGTAGCGAGTTATAAGCTGCGATTTACGAGCTGCGAGTTTCGACTTACGAGTTTCGAGTTGCCAGTTACCATATACGAGTTACGAGTAACGAATTACGACTTACGATCTACGAGGTACTAGTTACGAGTTACGAGATACAAGATGCGAGTTCCTACTTATCGTAACGAGTTACGAGCTACGAGACACAAGATACGAGTTCCAGGTAATCAGTAATGAGTTACGAGCTACTAGATACAAGATACCCGTTCCGAGTTATGGGTAACGAGTTACGAGTTACAGTATATGAGTTCCCGAGTTATTGGTTCGCGTTACGAGTTCCAAGTTCTGAGTTTCGCGTCATGAGATACACGATGCGAGTTTTCACCTATCGGTAACGAGTAACGAACTACTTGATCTAGGATACGAGTTCGAGGTTATCGTGATTGATTTACAAAATCAGAGATGAAGATTCGAGTTCCGAGCTATGGGCAACGAGTTACGGGTTGCGAGTTACAAGGTAAGTGATACAAGATACGAGCTCCGAGTTATCGGTAGCTCTTACACGTTCCGAGTCTGAGTTACGTGTCACGAGATACAAGGTGCGAGTTCCCATTTATCGATAACGATTTACGAGCTACGAGATGCTTGATACGAGTTCCAGGTTATCGGTAATGGGTTACAAGTTACGCTATATAAGATACGAGTTCCGAATTATGGGTAACGAGTTACGAGTTACAAGATACGAGCTCCGAGCTATCGGTAACGCGTTGCTAGTTCCGAGTTCTGAGTTACGTGTCACCAGATACAAGATGCGAGTTCCCATTTATCGATAACGATTTACGAGCTACGAGATGCAAGATACGAGTTCCTTGTTATTGGTAATGGGTTACAAGCTACGATACACATGTTACGAGTTCCGTTTTATGAGTATAAACATGGGCAACGAGTTACGGGTTACGAGTTACGAATTACAAGGTAAGTGATACAACATACGAGCTCCGAGTTACTGGTAACACTTTCGAATTCCGAGTCCTGAGTTACGCGTCACGAGATACAAGATGCGAGTTCCCATTTATCGGTAACGATTTACGAGCTACGGGAGGCAAGATACGAGTTTCTTGTTATTGGTAATGGGTTACAAGCTACTTTACACAAGATACGAGTTCCGGGTTATGAGTAGCGAGTTGTAAGCCTCGATTCACGAGTTACGAGTTACGAGCTACGAGGTACGAGTTACGAGTTACGAGTTACGAGTTTCGAGTTTCGAGTTGCGAGTTACGCTATACGAGTTACGAGTTACGAATTACGACTTACGATCTACGAGGTACTAGTTACGAGATACAAGTTGCGAGTACCTACTTATCGTAAAGAGTTACGAGCTACGAGACACCAGATACGAGTTCCAGGTAATCAGTAATGAGTTACGAGCTACTAGATACAAGATACGAGCTCCGAGTTATCGGTCACACGTTACGAGTTCCGAGTTCTGAGTTTCGCGTCATGAGATACAAGATGCGAGTTTCCACTTATCGGTATCGAGTTACGAACTTCTAGATCTAGGATACGAGTTCGAGGTTATCATCATTGATTTTCAAGATCCGAGATCAAGATTCGAGTTCCAAGTTATGGGCAACGAGTTACGGGTTACGAGATGCGGGATAAGAGTTCCAGGATATTGGTATTGGTTTACAAGCTACGATATATAAGATACGAGTTACGGGTTATGGGTAACGAGTTACTAGTTACAAGATAAGAGCTCCGAGTTATCGGTAACGCGTTACTAGTTCCGAGTTCTGAGTTACACGTCACGAGATACAAGATGCGAGCTCATACTTATTGGTAACAAGTTAGGATCTTCAAGATCTAGGATACGAGTTCCAGGTTATCGGCAATGATTTGCGAGATCCGAGATAGAAGATACGAGATCCGAGTAATGGGAAACGAGTTACGAGTTACAAGGTAAGAGATACAATATACAAGCTCGAAGTTATCGGTAACGCGTTACGAGTTCCAAGTTCCGAGTTACGCGTCACGAGATACAAGTTACGAGTTCCCACTTATCAGTAACGATTTACGAGCTACAAGAGGCAAGATACGAGTTCCTTGTTATTGGTAATGGGTTACAAGCGACGATACACAAGATAGGAGTTCCTGGTTATGAGTAGCGAGTTATAAGCTGCGATTTACGAGTTACGAGTTGAGAGTTACGATATACGAGTTACCAGTAACGAATTACGACTTACGATCTACGAGGTACTAGTTACGAGTTACGAGATACAGGATGCGAGTTCCTACTTATCGTAACGAGTTACGAGCTACGAGACACAAGATACGAGTTCCAGGTAATCAGTAATGAGTTACGAGCTACTAGATACAAGATATGTGTTTCGAGTTATGGGTAACGAGTTACGAGTTACAGTATACGAGTTCCCGAGTTATTGGTTCGCGTTATGAGTTCCAAGTTCTGAGTTTCGCGTCATGAGATACAAGATGCGAGTTTTCACCTATCGGTAACGAGTAACGAACTACTAGATCAAGGATACGAGTTCGAGGTTATCGTCATTGATTTACAAGATCCGAGATCAAGATTCGAGTTCCGAGTTATGGGCAACGAGTTACGAGTTACGAGGTAAGTGATACAAGATACGAGCTCCGGGTTATCGGTAACACTTACACGTTCCGAGTCCTGAGTTACGCGTCACAAGATACAAGATGCGAGTTCCCATTTATCGATAACGATTTACGAGCTACGAGATTCTAGATACGAGTTCCAGGTTATCGCTAATGGTTTACAAGTTACGATATTAACCCTTAACTGGTAACGTGCCGTCTGTGAGACTGCAAGCAATCTTAAATTCGACCCTTCAACAAAACCGTACGGCATTTCCGGTAAATGACCTTATCTAATCTACCTGCTATTGGTACCCCATTTATAACCCATTTATTAGTAAGTTTGTGTAAACAATATTCGAGATGTGCTTAGTTGTTAGTTCGGTGCAGTCTGCGAGACGGTGCGTTACCGTTTACGTTACAATTTCTCACGACTGGTAATCATGGCATCAGTAGTGAATTCATATATTTTACATCAGTGTTACAAAGACAATAAAGTAATCAAGGAAAAATCTGTATTTGCAAAAGAACTGGCTACAAAACTTGTCCAAGAACACATGGAAAGACGTCTACAGAATCCCCGTGTGCCTCGCGAATTACGCTTCACGATATCACGTATCTTGGGCAGACGAGAAGAAAATTTACCCGGAAAACAAGAAAATTTGACACTTGAGAACAGAAAATTTGTGTCATAAGACCACACACCGAATGATAAAGTATCTGTGTTCGGAGTGCAGGAAGCCAGTTTGCTTGCAGTGTTCAAAACCCAAGTGCAATAGCTGTGCAGATCAGTCTTAGATTAGGGACTTGCCGGGACTCATAAATTCCAGTATTTTAAACAAGATATTTTTACAGCTGTATTGCTTTACTTATTATTAATCACAATATATATAAAAAATCGTGTGTTCAAAAGTTTTTTTTTTATTATCTTGGTCCTTAAAATTTGTATTACTAATTTGTGTTCTAGTTAATAATTATCTCATTTTTTTTTCTTTACATCACATGTTTAATTACTTTATATATAATTATCATTAAAGGATATATACCCAACAAATATTTATGCATTTTTTCCAATAAATAATTAGGACAGTTCGATTTTTTACGCTTCAAAGGGGTAACAGTCTCACAGACTGCACGTTACCAGCTATGGTCCGAACTTACACGTTACCGGTTAAGGGTTAAGGTACGAGTTCCGAGTTATGGGTAACGAGGTTACGAGTTACGAGTACAACATACGAGCTCCGAGTTATCGGTACCGCGTTACTACTTCCAAGTTCTAAGTTACGCGTCACGAGATACAAGATGCGAGTTCCCATTTATCAATAACGATTTACGAGCTAGGGGATGCAAGATACGAGTTCCAGGTTATCGGTGATGGATTACAAGCTACGATATATAAGATACGAGTTCTGAGGTATGGGTAACGAGTTACGAGTTACAAGTTACAAGATATAATCTCCGAGTTATCGGTGACGCGTAACGAGTTCCGAGTTCTGAGTTACACGTCATGAGACACAAGTTGCGAGTTCCCACTCATCGGTAACGATTTATGAGCTACGAGATACAAGATGCGAGTTCCTCCTTATCGTAAAGAGTTTCGAGCTACGAGACACAAGATACGAGTTCCAGGTAATCAGTAATGAGTTACGGACTACTAGATACAAGATGCGAGCTCCGAGTTATCGGTTACACGTTACGAGTTCCGAGTTCTGAGTTTCGCGTCATGAGATACAAGATGCGAGTTTCCACTTATTGGTAACGAGTTACGATCTTCAAGATCTAGGATACGAGTTCCAGGTTATCGGCAATGATTTGCGAGATCCGAGATAGAAGATACGAGTTCCGTGCAATGGGTAACGAGTTACGAGCTACGAGTTACGAGTTACAAAGTAAGGGATACAAGATACAAGCTCCAAGTTATCGGTAACGCGTTACTAGTTCCAAGTTCTGAGTCACGCGTCACGAGATACAAGTTGCTAGTCCCACTTATCGGTAACGATTTACGAGCTACGAGAGGCAAGATACAACATCCTTCTTATTGGTAATGTGTTACAAGCTACGATACACAAGATACGAGTTCCGGGTTATGAGTAGCGAGTTATAAGCTGCGATTTACGAGTTACGAGTTTCGAATTACGAGTTTCGAGTTGCGAGTTACCATATACGAGTTACCAGTAACGAATTACGACTTACGATCTACGAGGTACTAGTTACGAGTTACGAGATACAGGATGCGAGTTCCTACTTATCGTAACGAGTTACGAGCTACGAGACACAAGATACGAGTTCCAGGTAATCAGTAATGAGTTACGAGCTACTAGATACAAGATATGTGTTTCGAGTTATGGGTAACGAGTTACGAGTTACAGTATACGAGTTCCCGAGTTATTGGTTCGCGTTACGAGTTCCAAGTTCTGAGTTACGCGTCACTAGATAAAAGTTGCGAGTTCCTACCTATCGGTAACGATTCACAAGCTACGAGAGGCAAGATACAAGATCCTTGTTATTGGTAATGTGTTACAAGCTACGATACACAAGATACGAGTTCCTGGTTATGAGCAGCGAGTTATAAGCTGCAATTTACGAGTTACGAGTTGCGAGTTACGATATACGAGTTACGAGTAACGAATTACGACTTACGATCTACGAGGTACTAGTTACGAGTTACGAGATACAATATGCGAGTTCCTACTTATCGTAACGAGTTACGAGCTACGAGACACAAGATACGAGTTCCAGGTAATCGGTAATGAGTTACGAGCTACTAGTTACAAGATACGCGTTCCGAGTTATGAGTAACGAGTTACGAGTTACAAGATACGAGTTCCAGGTAATCAGTAATGAGTTACGGACTACTAGATACAAGATGCGAGCTCCGAGTTATCGGTTACACGTTACGAGTTCCGAGTTCAGAGTTTCGCGTCATTAGATACAAGATGCGAGTTTCCACTTATTGGTAACGAGTTACGATCTTCAAGATCTAGGATACGAGTTCCAGGTTATCGGCAATGATTTGCGAGATCCGAGATAGAAGATACGAGTTCCGTGCAATGGGTAACGAGTTACGAGCTACGAGTTACGAGTTACAAAGTAAGGGATACAAGATACAAGCTCCAAGTTATCGGTAACGCGTTACGAGTTCCAAGTTCTGAGTCACGCGTCACGAGATACAAGTTGCTAGTCCCACTTATCGGTAACGATTTACGAGCTACGAGAGGCAAGATACAACATCCTTCTTATTGGTAATGTGTTACAAGCTACGATACACAAGATACGAGTTCCGGGTTATGAGTAGCGAGTTATAAGCTGCGATTTACGAGTTACGAGTTTCGAATTACGAGTTTCGAGTTGCGAGTTACCATATACGAGTTACCAGTAACGAATTACGACTTACGATCTACGAGGTACTAGTTACGAGTTACGAGATACAGGATGCGAGTTCCTACTTATCGTAACGAGTTACGAGCTACGAGACACAAGATACGAGTTCCAGGTAATCAGTAATGAGTTACGAGCTACTAGATACAAGATATGTGTTTCGAGTTATGGGTAACGAGTTACGAGTTACAGTATACGAGTTCCCGAGTTATTGGTTCGCGTTACGAGTTCCAAGTTCTGAGTTACGCGTCACTAGATAAAAGTTGCGAGTTCCTACCTATCGGTAACGATTCACAAGCTACGAGAGGCAAGATACAAGATCCTTGTTATTGGTAATGTGTTACAAGCTACGATACACAAGATACGAGTTCCTGGTTATGAGCAGCGAGTTATAAGCTGCGATTTACGAGTTACGAGTTGCGAGTTACGATATACGAGTTACGAGTAACGAATTACGACTTACGATCTACGAGGTACTAGTTACGAGTTACGAGATACAATATGCGAGTTCCTACTTATCGTAACGAGTTACGAGCTACGAGACACAAGATACGAGTTCCAGGTAATCGGTAATGAGTTACGAGCTACTAGTTACAAGATACGCGTTCCGAGTTATGAGTAACGAGTTACGAGTTACAAGATACGAGTTCCAGGTAATCAGTAATGAGTTACGGACTACTAGATACAAGATGCGAGCTCCGAGTTATCGGTTACACGTTACGAGTTCCGAGTTCTGAGTTTCGCGTCATAAGATACAAGATGCGAGTTTCCACTTATTGGTAACGAGTTACGATCTTCAAGATCTAGGATACGAGTTCCAGGTTATCGGCAATGATTTGCGAGATCCGAGATAGAAGATACGAGTTCCGAGTAATAGGTAACGAGTTACGAGTTACAAGGTAAGGGATACAAGATACAAGCTCCAAGTTATCGGTAACACGTTACGAGTTCCAAGTTCTGAGTCACGCGTCACGAGATACAAGTTGAGAGTCCCACTTATCGGTAACGATTTACGAGCTACGAGAGGCAAGATACGAGTTCCTTGTTATTGGTAATTGGTTACAAGCTACGATACACAAGATACGAGTTCATGGTTATGAGAAACGAGTTATAAGCTGCGATTTACCTGTTACGAGTTACGAGTTGCGAGTTACGATATACGAGTTACGAGTTACGAGTTACGAATTACGAATTACGACTTACGATCCACGAGGTACTAGTTACGAGTTACGAGATACAAGATGCGAGTTCCCACTTATCGTAACAAGTTACGAGCTACGAGACACAAGATACGAGTTCCAGGTAATCAGTAATGAGTTACGAGCTACTAGATACAAGATACGGGTTCCGGGTTATGAGTAACGAGTGATGAGTTATAAGATAAGCGCTCCGGGTTATCGGTTACGCGTTATGAGTTCCGAATTCTGAGTTTCGCGTCATGAGATACAAGATGCGAGTTCCCATTTATCGGTAACGATTTACGAGCTACGGGAGTAATGGGTTACAAGCCACGATACACAAGATACGAGTTCCGTGTTATCCGTTACGCGTTACGAGTTCCAAGTTCTGAGTTTCGCGTCATGAGATACAAGATGCGAGTTTTCACCTATAGGTAACTAGTTTAGAACTACTAGATCTAGGATACGAGTTCGAGGTTATCGTCATTGATTTACAAGATCCGAAATCAAGATTCGAGTTCCGAGCTATGGGCAACACTTTTGAGTTCCGAGTCCTGAGTTACGCGTCACGAGAAACAAGATGCGAGTTCCCATCTATCGGTAACGATTTACGAGCTACGAGATGCAAGATACGAGTTCCAGGTTATCGGTAATGGATTACAAGTTACGATATATATGATACGAGTTATCGGTAACGCGTTACGAGATCCAAGTTCTGAGTTTCGCGTCACGAGATACAAGATGCGAGTTCCCATTTATCGGTAACGATTTACGAGCTGCAAGATACGAGTTCCAGGTTATCGGTAATGGATTCAAGTTACGATCTATAAGATACGAGTTCCGAGTTATGGGTAACTAGTTACGAGTTACGAGCTACAAGATACGAGCTACGAGTTATCGGTAACGCGTTACTAGTTCCGAGTACTGATTTACACGTCACGAGATACAAGGTGCGAGTTCCCACTTATTGGTAACGAGTTACGGGATACGAAAGGCAAGATACGAGTTCCTTGTTATTGGTAATGGGTTACATTCTACGATACACAAGATACGAGTTCCGGGTAATCAGTAATGAGTTACGAGCTACTATATACAAGATGCGAGTTCCCATCTATCGGTAACGATTTACGAGCTACGAGATGCATGATACGAGTTCCAGGTTATCGGTAATGGATTATAAGTTACGATATTTAAGATACGAGGTCCTAGTTATTGGTAGCGAGTTACAAGGTAAGAGATACAAGATACATGCTCCGAGTTATCGGTAACGCGTTACGAGTTCCAAGTTCTGAGTTACGCGTCACTAGATAAAAGTTGCGAGTTCCTACCTATCGGTAACGATTTACGAGCTACGAGAGGCAAGATACAAGATGCTTGTTATTGGTAATGTGTTACAAGCTACGATACACAAGATACGAGTTCCGGGTTATGAGTAGCGAGTTATAAGCTGCGATTTACGAGTTACGAGTTTCGACTTACAAGTTTCGAGTTGCGAGTTACCATATACGAGTTACGAGTAACGAATTACGACTTACGATCTACGAGGTACTAGTTACGAGTTACGAGATACAAGATGCGAGTTCCAGGTGATCAGTAATGAGTTACGAGCTACTAGATACAAGATACGAGTTCCGAGTTATGGGTAACGAGTTACGAGTCACGAGTTACGCTTTACAAGGTAAGTGATACAAGATAAAAGCTCCAAATTATCGGTAACACTTTCGAGTTCCGAGTCCTGAGTTACGCGTCACGAGATAAAAGATGCGAGTTCCCATTTATCGGTACCGATTTACGAGCTACGACATGCATGATACGAGCTCCAGGTTATCGGTAATGGATTATAAGTTACGATATTTAAGATACGAGGTCCGGGCTATGGGTAGCGAGTTACAAGGTAAGAGATACAAGATACATGCTCCGAGTTATCGGTAACGCGTTACGAGTTCCAAGTTCTGAGTTACACGTCACGAGATACAAGTTACGGGTTATGCGGGTTATGAGTAGCGAGTTATAAGCTGCGATTTACGAGTTACGAGTTAAGAGTTCGGAGTTACGAGTTTCGAGTTACGAGTTTCGAGTTGCGGGTTACCATGTACGAGTTACGAGTTACGAATTACGACTTACGATCTACAAGGTACTAGATACGAGCTACGAGACACAAGATACGAGTTCCAGGTGATCAGTAATGAGTTACGAGCTACTAGATACAAGATACGAGTTCCGAGTTATGGGTAACGAGTTACGAGTCACGAGTTACGCTTTACAAGGTAAGTGATACAAGATAAAAGCTCCAAATTATCGGTAACACTTTCGAGTTCCGAGTCCTGAGTTACGCGTCACGAGATACAAGATGCGAGTTCCCATTTATAGGTAACGATTTACGAGCTACGGGAGGCAAGACACGAGTTTCCTGTTATTGGTAATGGGTTACAAGCTACTTTACGCAAGATACGAGTTCCGGGTTATGAGTAGCGAGTTACGAGTTTCGAGTTTCGAGTTTCGAGTTGCGAGTTACGATATACGAGTTACGAGTTACGAATTACGTCTTACGATCTACGAGGTACTAGTTACGAGTTACGAGATACAAGTTGCGAGTTCCTACTTATCGTAAAGAGTTACGAGCTACGAGACACAAGATACGAGTTCCACGTAATCAGTAATGAGTTACGAGCTACTAGATACAAGATACGGGCTCCGAGTTATCGGTCACACGTTACGAGTTCCGAGTTCTGAGTTTCGCGTCATGAGATACAAGATGCGAGTTTCCACCTATCGGTAACGAGTTACGAACTTCTAGATCTAGGATACGACTTCGAGGTTATCTTCATTGATTTTCGAAATCCGAGATCAAGATTCGAGTTCCAAGTTATGGGCAACGAGTTACGGGTTACGAGATGCAAGATAAGAGTTCCAGGATATTGGTAATGGTTTACAAGCTACGATATATAATATACGGGTTACGGCTTATGGGTAACGAGTTACGAGTTACTAGTTACGAGATACGAGCTCCGAGTTATCGGTAACGCGTTACTAGATCCGAGTTCTGAGTTCCACGTCACGAGATACAAGATGCGAGCTCCCACTTACGAATTACGACCTACGATCTACGAGGTACTAGTTACGAGTTACGAGATACAAGATGCGAGTTCCTACTTATCGTAACGAGTTACGAGCTACGAGACACAAGATACGAGTTCCAGGTAATCAGTAATGAGTTACGAGCTACTAGATACAAGATACGTGTTCCGAGTTATGGGTAACGAGTTACGAGTTACAGTATACGAGTTTCCAAGTTATTGGTTCGCGTTACGATTTCCAAGCTCTGAGTTTCGCGTCAAGAGATACAAGATGCGAGTTTTCAGCTATCGGTAACGAGTTACAACCTACTAGATCTAGGATACGAGTTCGTGGCTATCGTCATTGATTTACAAGATCCGAGATCAAGATTCGAGTTCCGAGTTATGGGCAACGAGTTATGGGTTACAAGTTACGAGTTACAAGGTAAGAGATACAAGATACATGCTCCGAGTTATCGGTAACGCGTTACGAGTTCCAAGTTCTGAGTTACGCGTCACTAGATAAAAGTTGCGAGTTCCTACCTATCGGTAACGATTTACGAGCTACGAGAGGCAAGATACAAGATCCTTGTTATTGGTAATGTGTTACAAGCTACGATACACAAGATACGAGTTCCGGGTTATGAGTAGCGAGTTATAAGCTGCGATTTACGAGTTACGAGTTTCGACTTACAAGTTTCGAGTTGCGAGTTACCATATACGAGTTACGAGTAACGAATTATGACCTACGATCTACGAGGTACTAGTTACGAGTTACGAGATACAAGATGCGAGTTCCTACTTATCGTAACGAGTTACGAGCTACAAGACACAAGATACGCGTTCCCAGTTATGAGTAACGAGTTACAGTATACGAATTCCCGAGTTATTGGTTCGCGTTACGAGTTCCAAGTTCTGAGTTTCGCGTCATGAGATACAAGATGCGAGTTTTCACCTATCGGTAACGAGTTACAAACTACTAGATCTAGGTTACGAACTTGTGGCTAACGTCATTGATTTACAAAATCCGAGATCAAGATTCGAGTTCCGAGATATGGGCAACGAGTTATGAGTTACGAGTTATGGGTTACGAGTTACAAGGTAAATGATACAAGATACTAGTTACGAGTTTGGAGTTACGAGTTACGAGTTACAAGGTAAATGATACAAGATACGAGTTACGAGTTTGGAGTTACGAGTTTGGAGTTACGAGTTTCGAGTTACGAGTTACGAGTTACGAGTTACGAATTACGACTTACGATCCACGAGGTACTAGTTACGAGTTACGAGATACAAGATGCGAGTTCCCACTTATCGTAACAAGTTACGAGCTACGAGACGCAAGTACGAGTTCCAGGTAATCAGTAATGAGTTACGAGCTACTAGATACAAGATACGGGTTCCAGGTTATGGGTAACGAGTGATGAGTTATAAAATAAGCGCTCCGGGTTATCGGTTACGCGTTATGAGTTCCGAGTTCTGAGTTTCGCGTCATGAGATACAAGATGCAAGTTTCCACCTATCGATAACTAGTTACGAACTACTAGATCTAGGATACGAGTTCGAGGTTATCGTCATTGATTTACAAGATCCGAGATCAAGATTCGAGTTCCGAGTTATGGGCAACGAGTCATGGGTTACGAGTTACAAGTTATAAGGTAAGTGATACAAGATACGAGCTCCGAGTTATCGGTAACACTTTCGAGTTCCGACTCCTGGGTTACGCCTCACGAGATACAAGATGCGAGTTTCCATTTATCGGTTATGATTTACGAGCTACGATATATAAGATACGAGTTCCGAGTTATGGTTAACGAGTTACGAGTTACGAGTTACAAGATGCGAGCTCCGAGTTATCGGTACCGCGTTTCTAGTTCCGAGTTCTGAGTTACACGTCACGAGATACAAGATGCGAGTTCCCACCTATTGGTAACGAGTTACGATCTTCAAGATCTAGGATACGAGTTCCAGGTTATCGGCAATGATTTGCAAGATCCTAGATAGAAGATACGAGTTCCGAGTAATATGTAACGAGTTACGAGTTACAAGGTAAGAGATACAAGATACAAGCTTCGAGTTATCCGTAAGGCGTTACGAGTTCCAAGTCCTGAGCTACGCGTCACGAGATACAAGTTGCGAGTTCCCACTTATCAGTAACGATTTACGAGCTACGAGAGGCAAGATACGTGTTCCTTGTTAAAGGTAATGGGTTACAAGCTACGATACACAAGATACGAGTTCCTGGTTATGAGTAGCGAGTTATAAGCTGCGATTTACGAGTTACGAGTTACGAGTTTCGAGTTTTGAGCTACGATATACGAGTTACGAGTTCCGAATTACGACTTACGATCTACGAGGTACTAGTTACGAGTTACGAGATACAAGATGCGAGTTCCCACTCATCGGTAACGACTTATGAGCTACGAGAGGCGAGATAAAAGATCCTTGTCATTGGTAATGTGTTACATGCTACGATACATAAGATACGAGTTCCGGGTTATGAGTAGCGAGTTATAAGCTGCGATTTACGTGTTACGAGTTAAGAGTTTCGAGTTACGAGTTTCGAGTTACGAGTTTCGAGTTAAGACTTTCGAGTTGCGGGTTACCATGTACGAGTTACGAGTTACGAATTACGACTTACGATCTACAAGGTACTAGATACGAGCTACGAGACACAAGATACGAGTTCCAGGTGATCAGTAATGAGTTACGAGCTACTAGATACAAGATACGAGTTTCGAGTTATAGGTAACGAGTTACGAGTCACAAGTTACGCTTTCCAAGGTAAGATATACAAGATACAAGCTCCAAGTTATCGGTAACACGTTACGAGTTCCAAGTTCCGAGTTATGCGTCACGAGATATAAGTTGAGAGTTCCCACTCATCGATTATAGGTTACAAGCCACGATACACAAGATACGAGTTCCGGGTTATCCGTTACGCGTTACGAGTTCAGAGATCTGAGTTTCGCGTCATGAGATACAAGATGCGAGGTTTCACCTCTAGGTAACTAGTTACGGACTACTAGATCTAGGATTCGAGTTCGAGGTTATCGTCATTGATTTACAAGATCCGAGATCAAGATTCGAGTTCCGAGTTATGGGCAACGAGTTACGAGTTACGAGTTACAAGGTAGTTGATACAAGATACGAGCTCCCAGTTACCTGTAACACTTTCGAGTTCCGAGTCCTGAGTTACGCGTCACGAGATACAAGATGCGTGTTCCCATTTATCGGTAAGGATTTACGAGCTACGAGAGGCAAGATACGAGTTCCTTGTTAAAGGTAACGGGTTACAAGCTACGATACACAAGATACGAGTTCCTGGTTATGAGTAGCGAGTTATAAGCTGCGATTTACGAGTTACGAGTTTCAAGTTGAGAGCTACGATATACGAGTTACGATCTACGAGGTACTAGTTACGTGTTACGAGATACAAGATGCGAGTTCCCACTTATTGTAACAAGTTACGAGCTACGAGACACAAGATAGGAGTTCCAGGTAATCAGTAATGAGTTAAGATCTACTAGATACAAGATACGGGTTCCGAGTTATGGGTAACGAGTGACGAGTTGCAAGATGAGAGCACCGAGTTATCGGTTACGCGTTACGAGTTCTGAGTTTCGCGTCATGAGATACAAGATGCGAGTTTTCACCTATCGGTAACGAGTAACGAACTACTATATCTAGGATACCAGTTCGGGGTTATCGTCATTGATTTACAAAATCCGAAATGAAGAGTCGAGTTCCGAGTTATGGGCAACGAGTTATGGGTTACGAGTTACAAGTTTCAAGGTTAGTGATACAAGATACGAGGTCCGAGTAATCGGTAACGCGTTACGAGTTCCAAGTCCTGAGCTACGCGTCACGCGATACAGGTTGCGAGTTCCCACTTATCAGTAACGATTTACGAGCTACGATACACTAGATACGAGTTCCTGGTTATGAGATCCTTGTTATTGGTAATGGGTTACAAGCTACGATACACAAGATACGAGTTCCTGGTTATGAGTAGCGAGTTATAAGCTGCGATTCACGAGTTACGAGTTACGAGTAGCGAGTTACGATATACGAGCTACGAGTTTATGAATTACGACTTACGATCTACGAGGTACTGGTTACGAGTTACGAGATACAAGATGCGAGTTCCCACTTATCGTAACAAGTTACGAGCTACGAGACACAAGATACGAGTTCCAGGTAATCAGTAATGAGTTACGAGCTACTAGATACAAGATACGGGTTCCGAGTTATGGGTAACGAGTGATGAGTTATAAGATAAGAGCACCGGGTTATCGGTTACGCATTACGGGTTCCGAGTTCTGAGTTTCGCGTCATGAGATACAAGATGCGAGTTTTCACCTATCGGTAACTAGTTACGAACTACTAGATCTAGGATACGAGTTCGAGGTTATCGTCATTGATTTACAAGATCCGAGATGAAGATTCGAGTTCCGAGTTATGGGCAACGAGTTACGGGTTACGAGTTACAAGGTAAGTGATACCAGATACTAGCTCCGAGTTATGGGCAACGAGTTATGGGCAACGAGTTACGGGTTACAAGTTACAAGTTACAAGCTAGGTGATACAAGATACGAGCTCCGAGTTACCTGTAACACTTTCGAGTTCCGAGTCCTGAGTTACGCGTCACGAGATACAAGATGCGTGTTCCCATTTATCGGTAAAGATTTACGAGCTACGAGATGCAAGATACGAGTTCCAGGTTATCGGTAATGGATTACAAGTTACGATATATAAGATACGAGTTCCGTGTTATAGGTAACGAGTGACGAGTTACAAGATGAGAGCACCGAGTTATCGGTTACGCGTCACGAGTTCTGAGTTCTGAGTTTCGCGTCATGAGATACAAGATGCGAGTTTTCACCTATCGGTAACGAGTAACGAACTACTAGATCTAGGATACGAGTTCGAGGTTATCGTCATTGATTCACAAAATCCGAGATGAAGATTCGAGTTCCGAGTTATGGGCAACGAGTTACGGGTTACGAGTTACAAGGTAAGTGATACAAGATACGAGCTCCGAGCTATCGGTAACACTTACACGTTCCGAGTCTAAGTTACGCGTCACGAGATACAAGATGCGAGTTCCCATTTATCGATAACGATTTACGAGCTACGAGATGCAAGATACGAGTTCCAGGTTATCGGTAATGGATTACAAGTTACGATATATAAGATACGAGTTCCGAGTTATGGGTAACAAGTTACGAGTTACGAATTACAAGATATGAGCTCCGAGCTATCGGTAACGCGTTACTTGTTCCGAGTTCTGAGTTACGCGTCACGAGATACAAGTTGCGAGTTCCCACTTATCGGTAACGATTTACGAGCTACGAGAGGCAAGATACGAGTTCCTTGTTATTGGTAATGGGTTACAAGCTACTTTACACAAGATACGAGTTCCGGGTTATGAGTAGCGAGTTGTAAGCCTCGATTCACGAGTTACGAGCTCCGAGTTATCGGTTACACGTTACGAGTTCCGAGTTCTGAGTTTCGCGTGATGAGATACAAGATGCGAGTTTCCACCTATCGGTAACGACTTATGAACTTCTAGATCTAGGATACGACTTCGAGGTTATCATCATTGATTTTCAAGATCCGAGATCAAGATTCGGGTTCCAAGTTATGGGCAACGAGTTACGGGTTACGAGTTACGAATTACAAGGTAAGTGATACAAGATGCGAGCTCCAAATTATCGGTAACACTTTCGAGTTCCGAGTCCTGAGTTACGCGTCACGAGATACAAGATGCGAGTACCCACTTATTGGTAACAAGTTACGATCTTCAAGATCTAGGTTACGAGTTCCAGGTTATCGGCAATGATTTGCGAGATCCGAGATAGAAGATACGAGTTCCGAGCAATGGGTAACGAGTTATGAATTACGAGTTACGAGTTACAAGGTAAGAGATACAAGATACAAGCTCCGAGTTATCGGTAACGCGTCACGTGTTCCAACTTCCGAGTTACACGTCACGAGATACAAGTTGCGAGTTCCCACTTATCGGTAACGATTTACGAGCTCCGAGATGCAAGATACGAGTTCCGGGTTATGAGTAGCGAGTTATAAGCTGCGATTTACGAGTTACGAGTTTCGAGTTACAAGCAGTGAGTGGCGAGTTACGATATACGAGCTACGGATTACGACTTACGATCTACGATCTACGAGGTACTAGTAACGAGTTACGAGATACAAGATGCAAGTTCCCACTTATCGTAACGAGTTACGAGCTACGAGCTACGAGAGAGAAGGTACGAGTTCCAAGTAATCAGTAATGAGTTACGAGCTACTAGATACATGATACGAGTCCCGAGTTATGGGCAACGAGTTAAAGTTTACGAGTAACGAGTTACAAGGTAAGTGATACAGGATACGAGCTCCGAGTTATCGGTAACGCGTTACTAGTTCCGAGTTCTGAGTTACACGTTACGAGATACAAGTTGCGAGTTCCCACTTATCGGTAACGATTTACGAGCTACGAGATGCAACATACGAGTTCCAGGTTATCGGTAATGGATTACAAGTTAGGATATATAAGATACGAGTTCCGAGTTATTGGTAAAGGATTGCAAGCCACGATACACAAGATACGAAATCCGGGTTATCCGTTACGCATTACGAGTTCCGAGTTCTGAGTTTCGCGTCATGTGTGATTCACAAGATCCGAGATCAAGATTTGAGTTCCGAGCTATGGGCAACGAGTTACGGGTTACGAGTTACGAATTACAAGGTAAGTGATACAAGATACGAGCTCCGAGTTATCGCTAACACTTTCGAGTTCCGAGTCCTGAGTTACGCATCACGAGATACAAGATGCGAGTTCCCATTTATCGGTAACGATTTACGAGCTACGAGATGTAAGACACGAGTTCCAGGTTATCGGTAATGGACTACAAGCTGCGATATATAAGATATGAGTTCCGACTTATGGGTAACGAGTTACGAGTTACGAGTTACAAGATACGAGCTCCGAGTTATCGGTAACGCGTTACTAGTTCCGATTTCTGAGTTACACGTCACGAGATACAAGATGCGAGTTCCAACTTATTGGTAACGAGTTACGATCCTAAAGATCCAGGATACGAGTTCCAGGTTATCGGCAATGATTTGTGAGATCCGAGATAGAAGGTACGAGTTCCGAGCAATAGGTAACAAGTTACGAGCTACGAGTTACGAGTTACAAGGTAAGAGATACAATATACAAGCTCCGAGTTATCGGTAACGCGTTACGAGCTCCGAATTCTGAGTTACGCATCACGAGATACAAGTTGGGAGTTCCCACATATCGGTAACGATTTACGAGCATAAATTGATTTTATGGAAGTGTTTCACCAAATCAGCACACAAATATATTTAGGATATGATCCCCTGTAATTGTTTGAATGGTTTAAAATTGCTTTTGCAGACCTTTGCTGGAAGCTCATAACTATTAAGAAAAATATTATCACAAGAGGTAAGCTTATTATGCTTTACATATTTCTGGAGTATTGAAGCCAAAATTTTAATGGAAATAAACCTCAGATTTTGAGAAAACCCAGTATAAAGCTTGTTGAATAGAAGAGTCAGTTCCAGTACACCAAGCACAGTTGCGGTACAATATAGGCCAGGACAATCACTTTTTGTGTGAAATTAGTTTAAGTTTTTGAAATTTATTTACAAATGTTTCTGTTATAAGACTATTCACATGGAGACATTTACACTGATTTTTTTCAGGTTCCAACACTGCTGTACTAATTGTAATGGTATGTACATACCATGAATTTAACCATTTTATATGTTCATGATTGAAACCCATCAGTGGCGGATTTACGAATTTCCTGCCAGATGGTTAATCAATTTTTGCCGCATCTATTGACCCCTGAAATTCAAAACCCCCTACTTCACAATCATAATAATTACATTTATTGTAACCATGAAATTGCAACTTCACCATTTGTAAACTAGGGCATCGTTGTATCAGTTTCTAGATTATTCTTGCAACCCACGATTTAGTGATGATTACTCGAGAAACAGTTTTTGAGTATACCTTTGAGCTAAGGAAAGCTCAATCACGCACTTATTGTGAAGTAAGGTAAGGTATGCCTTCAAATTTTCGAGACTCATTTTCTCTGGGGATATAATAAATGTTTTTTTTTATATCTGTAAAAAAAAATTAGTCATATTTGCTGCCCTAGGCTCCAGCCTACTCAGCCACTGAAACCTATTATTGTTCTAATAAGTATTTTATTCATAGGTCCATCATTTTACAAGTGTGAAAATTCTTATGAAAAATATAAAACCATTTAAATTGATCATCTTTTATGAATCTAATTTCAGATGTAGTTAAAACATTATTTTTATTATAGTAGTCAAGACAATTTTCTTTTAATCTGATAAAATTCCATATATTTTTTCACATTATAGATCACATATCACATAGATAGATGAAGGATAGATCCATAGTGAAACCTATACCTGTATGAAATATTGTAGTAACACTTGAGAGATATTTCAAAATCGCAACATTGTTGAAGGGTGTTAAGGCATATTTTAATCAACATTACTGTGAAATGAATGAAACAGAATAGAATAACATTGCGTCTTCCATTGCAATGTAGATATAGTATTGCAGCAGCCTAATTTTGTTTTGTTTAGTGAGCAGCATCCCAGCATCTATTAGTGTCTGTCAGGGCGACTTTTATTAATTACACACATAGAGGACCACGGAATGGTAGGGGTAAGTGGTTTAAAACAGAGGAACGATAGCTAGTCTATTGACAAAAATTATTTCCTGTTTTGAAGTCTAACATCATCACGTGTTTCACGGTCTTTTTTTAGATTGTTTGATAAATAACAAAAATTCTTGCAAGAATTTTGAATTTGTAGACAATAAGTATGCTAGTGAAATGCTGTTTGCTGGTAGGGCATTGAATCTACCTAGTAATGTACGCAAGAATGAGATGGCAATAGTGTTACTTTGACAAGAAAAAAACATATGATTGAGGTCTCCATAGGATATCCCGTCGCATTCACAGAATGGTTCAGAAATTAAGCTCATTTTTTACAGAAGTGCGTTACAGTTTGCAACACCAAAGCAACATCTCAATGAAAAAATATGTGTTGGACGGGCAGCAGCTATTTCCTTAAAAATTGGCATGGCAGGTAGGGTAGGGTTTATACAAGTATAGTGGCATGGGTGGGTGGATACGAAATCTCGGTACTCAGCATTCCATTTTTCATCGCATTTCGCTTTTATGACGGGTAGGAGGTCCTGCTTGAGTAGACTTGCAACTAGATTGCTAGAGTTTATTGCCTCCTTGGCCATTTTATCCACTACGACGTTACCAGTAATGCCTACATGACCTTTTACCCATAAGAAGGTGACAAACACATACTTTTGACGGAGAAGGACTAATAGTTCGATTATCTGCGCAACCAAATCATGTTTATATGTGTTTGCGATACTAAGCGATTGTAGTACAGACCGTGAGTCTGTGATACTGATGATTTTCTGGTCATTTGTCCCCTGTTCTCTATTTATGTATTCCAGTGCCTTTACTATAGCAGTGGCCTCAGCGTTGAAGATTGACATGTATCTATGGCATTTATATAATTCTTTGTAGCGCAGAGATGGGATCCAAATGGCACAGCCGACACCGTCATTACCCTTGGAAGCATCGGTATATATCTGGCAAGCAGGACTGTATTCTTCTAAAGTGTTTCCAATTATACTGTTGTTGATAAATGCATTTTCTGTATATTCAGGATATATTATATGAGGCTTCTCTAGGAGTCAAGAATATTCTGATCGGAAGAAAGGGAGCTGTTTATGTGACATCAGTTGACTGCTGTAGTCTGCCAAGTTTTCAAATGCTTCGGCAAGTGGGGGAGAGTTTTTGTGGGCCCAGTACCTATTCGTTAGGTTATATGTAGTTAAGGTTGCCCGTTTGTTGTGTATTAGTGTATCATCGGCACTCATACATTTGAGGACAGTCTTTTGAGCTAGAAGCTGCCTTCTGATGCGCATTGGTGGTTCACCACTTTCTGCTAGCAAAGCAATTGTAGGAGTAGCTTTTAAAGTCCCTGTTATTAATCTAAGCGCTTTGTATTGGAGTCTGTCGATCTTCAGTAGTCTAGAATTAGTTGCAGAACCGTAAAATATCGAGCCAAAATCCAGTATCGATCTTGTGAAGGCGTTATAGAAAGTCAAAGCACTTGAAGGATCAGCGCCCCAAAACTTTCTAGTCGTGCTCTTTAGGATATTCAAACTTTTTTCAGCTTTGCATAGCGTATTTTTAATTTGTGTCTTCCAGGATAATTTCTGGTCTAACACTAAGCCGAGGTATTTATGCTCTGTCTTACAAACAACAGGGATATTGCCTATATTCATGTGGTCTGTCATATTAATACGGTGTCGAGTATATTTCACAATAGCTGATTTATTAAATGAGACCTCGAGACCATTTTCAATGAGGTAGTTATTCACTTCAAGGCCGTAGCTTCTGATATTATTTAGACAGTCTGCTAACTTTTTCCTGGAGCTATAAAGGCACAAGTCATCAGCATATTGTAGTATGTTTACTGAAATATTTTTTGAGTGGAGGTCCAACGTATAAATATTGAAGAGAACAGGACTGAGCACCGACCCTTGGGGAAGACCTGTGCTGCTTATCCGTGGTCCTACTAGTTCTTCGCTCGTTGAGATATAAATAACCCTATCATAAAAAATAGTTATTAGATTGGCACCAAATTGTCTGGGGATTCCGATATTAATAGTTTTTTCAAATAAAGTGAACAGGTTAACATTGTCATAAGTAGCGTTTATATCAAGATATAATGCCGTAAGGTGTTCATTTCTTGAGAAGGTAATTTCTATGTTATTGACTAAATGTGCTAGACAGTCTGTTACTCCTTTTCCTCGCCTGAAACCGAGCTCACATGCGGGCATTAACTTCTTGCTTTCTAACCACCATTCTAGCCGATTTTTGACTATTCTTTCTAATGTTTTCAGAATACAAGACATTAGTGATATTGGTCTGAATGAAGTGGGATCGGATCGTTTACTGATTGGTAGGATAATAATCTTCTAGATATTGTGACAGTCTTCCTCATCTATAAGAACCTTGTTGAAAGCTTGGCAGAGTAATTCTTTGGCGTTATCGGGGAGGTGTTCAATCATGGAGTAAGTAACTCCATCGTGCCCAGGCGCTGAGTCGTTTTTCTTTAAATTAGAATCGAGCTCATTTATTGTAATTTCATTCATCAGAAAATGGCCCTGGTACATTTCTTGGTTGGGTATAATCAGGGGTGCCGAATCGGGGGCAACCTTCTTGATGAATTCCTCAGCATTTTTTTGTAACATGTTGTTGGTGTTGTTGGGATTTATTCCTCTGCTTATAGCGTTCACCCTTCTCCAGATCGTGGACGGATTAGTCTGGGCGTTTAATTAATTGCAGAATGATGACCAGCTTGCTTTAGCCTTGATCTTGTAAAGTTTTTTGGATTCAGCTACATTTATTTGATATTTTATGAAGTTATCTGAATTCATATTTGCTTTAAATTTTCGTAAAGATTCTTTAGGCTCCTGAGCCTTATTAGTACATTCTGCATCCCACCACGGTGGTGAGGGGTGCTTACTCAATGCAGGATTATTTTTTTTGGTGCGGTATCAGCTGCTCTCGATATAGCGTCAATGAGGGCCGAAAAAAGAGAGTTAGCATCAATGCTCAAGTCAATAGAGTGAATGTGGGATTCTACTAGCGTCGTATACAGATTCCAGTTGGGTTCATTGGTGGTTTTCCATTTGTAAGTGGTGTTTTATCGAAGATGTGCACAGGAATCTCCAATGGTGAACATGATCGGATAATGATCAGATCCGTACGTATCGTCTAGAACGATCCAAGTTGACTTAGGCAACAAATTGCTTGATATAATTGTAACATCTACCACAGATATATTTGTGTTAGGTCTTGATATCCTTGTCGGTTGCCCTTCGTTCCTGAATATAAGATTGGGAAACTGCTCGACTGCTTCTACTAAAATTTTTCCAGGTGTATTGTTATCTGCTGATCCCCAAGCGTGATGGTGTCCGTTAATGTCGCCGCCTATGATGCAAAGGTTATCTAACTTGCTGAAAATCTGAAGGTAGTCATTTGCCGTCGCTGAGATATTTAGTGGTCTATATATATTGATGCTATGGATATTATACTGGAACCTATTGGTATATTGATTGCGCAAGTTTCTAGGTTTTGATTACTGACACTGCTCATATCAATTTCGGTATATGGTATGCCCTTTCTAAGAAATATTGCCACACCACCCTTGCCATCTGCTCTATCTTTGCGTATAATATTATACTGTTTAAGAGAAATAGAATAATTCTTCCTATACCACGTTTCGGATATGAGAGCTACATCAAAATTACAATTATGAGCTAGACTTTTAAATAAGTTATGATTAGAGAATGCCGATCTGGCATTCCACTGTATAACCTTAAGTTGAGTGTGGAATGTAGTTTTTAAAAATATCAGACAAGAACCCTTCAATGAGATGTTCAAAATTAATGGTTTGAGACACGTTGCTGGAGGTTTGCGGGATTAATGTTTGGAAAACTTGTGTAAGATTACTGTTAAGGTCTCTTATTATTTTATTTTTCATATCTTCGAAAGTCTGATTCATTGAGGGGCTGCTAGGGTCAATGATAGGCCTACCAGCAAAAGTCCATTGATATTCTCTTCTAATTGGTAGATGTTGGGGTTCAGTTTCTTGAACTTTCCTTTTTTGCTGAAACTCTTCGTGCGCGTGGGTGGAGGATAAACTGAATTAGTGGTAGCATTCGACTTTGGATTCTTTGACTGCCTGTTTGGCAGTGTAGGAAATTTTAACTCGGAATTAAGTAAGGGAGCGTATTTATTTTTTGACGTTAAGCTAACATAACTTGGCTGGTCAACAATTTTTTCAGCTTCCTTGAATGATAAATGGAGATGCGCCATTGCTTTTTTTACACGTTTCTGTTTTAGAAAAGCAGGACAATTTTTATCGGTACTGGGGTAACTTTGAGATTTACAATGGACACAAAATGGTCTACAGTTATTACATATTGTAGTATCGTCTGATTCCACGCCGCAATTCTTACATTTTGTTAATGTAAATATATTGAGGTATTTTTAAACCCAAGAACGATAAAATTATCATCTGCCTAGGGACTTTCGATGATTCTTCTCCATTTTTCACTGTTTTAAACATTCGTTTAACAGATTGTACAGGAATATCGGATACAATTGTCCTTAATGGTTCATCCTCTGAATACGTAGTATCTACGCCTTTGACAATAGCTTTCTTTTCTGTGTGATTTAAAGGTATGTAAGCAATCAAGCCATTGTTTTCAAAAACGGGATTGTTTATCAGTCTGTTTGCTGCCAATGTGGAGTCGACTTGTATTTTAATTCTATTTCGACCTACTAAACTCAATTCGACAATATGTTTTTCATCCACGCCTATTTCCAACAATTTCTCACGCAGTCTCATAGGATGTAGACGGCAAACGTTTAGGTTTTTATGTTCCGCAAATATAAAAAATGGACCTTTGCTATTTGGTTGGTATTTGTTTTCACGGTTTATTTTTATCAATCTATTATCCGTAGCTTCAGTTAGCGTATTTCTATATACGGATGGATTACGAATCTCATGAGTCATGTGAACTATTTCAATATTTTGAATATTCGTTTGTGGTGAGCGTTGTTGGATATAGGGGGGGGCCAGGGCCACCAGCCCCTGGTGAGTTGGAGCTCGACATTTAGACGAGCACCGTCTGGATATAATTACTTATTGCTATCTACTCACAGTACGATGTAAATAGACCTAATGGAATAAAACACAAAAATAATCTGGAAACAAAAACGCGCGCGGTGACAAAGTCGAATAAGAACCTCTCTCGGCCGATGTACACTGTATGAACGCCGGACGAAAACTGATGCTGGATTGTTGAAAACAGAATTTCAATGAAGCCACCTTTTTGATAGATGGCACTAATGTTAGGGAAGCTATTTTGAAATATTCCAAAACATATTTTTTTTTTAGTTTCAAACCAATTTTGACTAGATATTTGGGTTTCGTGTTTTGTTTCTGACTACTTGTGGTGTGTTTTGTGCCTGGGAAGCTGGGATTTTCCTCAGCGATTTTCCCCCTTTTTCAGTGTTTTCCAAGCTTATTTGAGCAAAAAGAAATTTTGTCTTGTTTTCGCTATTTGTAAAATTACTTCCATGCTCCCTAAGAGGTATGCTCTAAATATTCAGTACAAATTACTGATAACCTAATATATGCGAACAAAACACAAATATATTGACAGGGCTGTGATGAACAACTCTAAAAAGTTGTAAATCGTAGATACTAAATCTTTGCTGAAAAAGAAAAGCATTTAAATCAAATACTTTTTTTCCGAATAATTTGATTTAGAATTGTAAGTTATTATTCAAAACAATCCTTTTTGCAGATAAAAAGTCGTGTAATTAACACACAGTTACACAAATAAGTCTTTTTCTTTCAGTGACGCGTTTCGATTTATATTTAAATCATCGTCGTACTGTCAAATCTTACACAACTTTTTATCTGCATGATGGAAGACTTTCACCAAGTAAAACCATCTACAATCTATATGATATAGTAAGACATGTTTAAATGCCAATTTTTTTATGGAACGTGACCCAAGATATTTTTAAAAACAATTTTGAAACTATATTACAACTTATAGAAACGTTAAAATGTGTCATCCGTGGGAAAATACGTGCCCGGCTTCATGGAGACCTTGGCAAGACGATGATATTGAATGTGAAAATCGAGGTGAAAACATTGACATGGATCCTAACAGGGGTCCATACTCGGATTTGATATAATATATATAATAAATATATATTATATCAAATTGAGTTTCTCACCATAGAGATGATTCAGGAAACTCTCTCAAAAATGGGAAAACCATGCCTACGGTCGGCTTTGCCTCGAAGATTGAAAAAACTTGGATTTAAGTTTAAAGTAATCGACTAAAGGTCAGCTTTATTGGAAAGTCGGCGGATTTTCAGATGGCGTATTGAACATTTGGAGAAAATAAAAAACATAGAGAGGAAGATTGACTAATCTACTATTTGGATGAGACATAGTATGATACACCGGAGAGATCATCATTCATTGTCGTTTGAAAGATAGTTCGATTAAAGATGGACTCAAGTTTTGTGGTCGCGTGCATGTAGTTGGAATAAAAACAATAATAATGGCTAATAATAGATGACACCTAGCATATAAGAAAGTATGTTAAAGAAGTAATGGAGCTTAAAAAAGAAATGTGATGCGGAAAGTGTCCATGTTCGAATAATGGATGCTAATTCACAACAAGCAATACGTTCAACGCACTAAATATGGCTCTGGCCAGCCCATGGCTCATGGGTGATTTTCTTTATATTGGTGTTCCAAGTTACTTCGAATAAACTATACAAAATTTCAATCCTATATATAAAACCTACTAAATAAAATCATTTTGAATCCGGGCCGACCGACCTGAAACGGCTTAATATTAGTCCCGAGGTTGAAGTACACGTAAAATCTATCCATTTATTGAAATCTCTTGAAAATTTATATTTTTTTAAAAGAAAAACAAAAATTCAGTCTTGGTTTTACAATTATTTTGCTCTGTGTTCCATAAAAATGTTGTTCTTCAAACATGTTTATTAGATGACATAATAATATATTGGACCGGACTATGGGTAGCAAATACAACCTATTTCTGTTTCTGCTATTCTAATGTGAGATTTCAGTCATTTCAGACAAACAACTGGAGAGGGAGAGTAATTGTATCACACAGGGTTGCCAGATCGTCTGGAAGAATTGTCCTATAAATGCTAGCGAATTTTCGTTTTTGGTTGAAAATTATCGTACGCTGGTGCGAAACCAGGATTTCGAGAGGGGGGGCCTTCACCATTATTTTCCCAAAAAAATGCCACTTTTCCACTCACACTTCCATATATACCATGGTGACATTCCTTTAACGGACCTCAGCTCTTGTGCATCAGACGCGTTCCCGTTTTTTAACGAAAAGTACAGCGGTATAATGTACAATTACGTCTATGCTTATCCCATGCTTTTTATGTAAATATTAGAATGAAACAATTTGAGAGGGTTAAGAAACGACCCGAAATTGCTGTTGCGAAACCTCCTCTTCATTTACATTCATTGAAATGTAGTCAAAATAACAAAACGTTCAATAACAAATAATGCCTTTATCTTAAAATACCGTGTGTATATAGAATCAAAGTATGGAAGGTTAATAAAAAAATATACATATGGAATCAGATAAATAGGAACTTTTTAAACACAATATTTAAGTGAAATAAAGGAATGTAATAATTAATCAGTCTCCGAATCTGGTAGATCGACATAAATGTTGCTATTTATGTTTTTGTTAATTCTTTAGAAAGGTTCAATTCAATTTTACCTCCTTGTCAATTTACAAGTTGAGAAGCAATCATGCTTTTGCCGATCGTTTCTACTTTCAATTTATTTCTGGCCTTTGTTTTTTTTTGTTTTAGGGGGGCATAATGCCTTCATATTAAAACTGATCAAACTGATCAACCATTAATTTTCCTTTGAATTCTTACAAACTAATACTTATCACTAAAGTGAATCCATCGATGTCCTTTAGATTACGTTAACACTATAACTACAAATTCGTGCACATGCTCTGCTCTATGCACAAAAGCACTACACTAATTCGTATGGCTTGGTTCTCTTCAATCGTCGGACAGCGTTGTGGTTGTCCAGCAGCTGAAGAGCTTCTGCGTTTGGGTGGTGATGGAGCCTTTCTTCATGCCTGGCCGCCATTCTCTTGATCTCGTCAACTACCAGAGGTATATTCAAATCGCGATGAATATCCTTATTACGAATGTACCAAGGGGCATTAACAATAGCTCTTAAAACTTTATTTTGGAATCTTTGTATAATCTTGATGTTAGAATCTTTGGAACAACCCCACAGTTGACAACCGTAGAGCCAAACAGGTTTGAGAATCTGATTATAGATCATGATTTTGTTATAGAGGGACAGTTTTGAGGATCTTCCCAATAACCAGTAGTATTGTTTGTAGCGAAAATTGAGTTCTTCCCGCTTTTTTTTGATGTGATGTTTCCATTTCAGTCTTGTGTCAAGGGTCATACCTAGGTACTTAGCGTTAGCTTCTCGTGGTACGGTAGTCCCATTAACGCTTATTGGAGGAGGATTTATCTGTCTTCGGTTCGAAAAGCAGACATAGATCGATTTTAATTCATTTAGTTTCATTTTCCACTTTTGTGACCAAGTCACTAATTCGTTGGCAGCTGTCTGAACTTTGTTAGTAGACAAAGCAAGATTTTTGTCAGTTGCAATCAAAGCTGTGTCGTCTGCAAAGGTTGCAACCGTTACATCCCTCATCGTTGGAATATCACAAATATACAATAGGTATAATATTGGTCCCAGGACACTTCCTTGAGGTACTCCAGCTTTGATATCCATAAGGTCAGAATACTCATTTTCTTGCTTGACTCTGAAAGTTCTATCAGAGATATATGACCTGATAACTTCTACATATTGGTTAGGAAGGAGTATTTTTAATTTGTTGATGAGTCCTTCATGCCAGACTTTGTCAAAAGCCTGGGCGACGTTTAGAAATAATGCAGTGCAATATTCCTTTTCCTCCAAAGCTGATTCTATGATGTTTGTGATGCGATGAACTTGATCAATGGTGAAGTGCTTATCTCTGAATCCGAATTGATAATCAGGGATCAAACCATTATTTTCAATAAGTGGCTAAAGTCTTTTGAGTAGCAGCTTCTCAAACAATTTTGAGATAATAGGCAACAGTGATATGGGTCTATAAGATTTAACTTCATTTGGTGGCTTTCCTGGCTTGGGAATCATCAACACTTCTGCGACTTTCCATATTTCAGGCACGTATTTCAACCTAATGACTGCGTTGAATAGGTATGTCAACATTACTATACCTTTTTTCGGTAACTGTTTCAGCACTTCTCCAGTGATGAGGTCAAATCCTGGGGCCTTTTTTGGATTGAAGTTGGTCATGATCTCGGTGGTCACTTCTTTGGGGGTAACGAAGGGAATGTCTTCCAGAAGATTGTTAGCGACACCTTCAGGAATCATTTCAGAGTTCACCTCATTTGGTTGGAATGTTGACGCTAGATATTCTGCGAATAATTTTGCTTTTTGTTTGTTGTCTCTAGCCCATGCTCCAGTATCTCTTCTTCTTATGGGAGGATTTGATGTTATTGGTCGATTGACTCTTCTTGCTGCTTTCCACAGAGAATAACCAGAATCTTTACGATCAGTTAACGATTCTAAGTAATTGTTAAAAGATGTATTGTTAAGTTGTTGAATTTCTCGCTTCAACTTTTGCGTTTTGTTATTAAGAATATTTTTGTCTACTGGATCTCTCGAATGTTGCCATTTACGCCGGGCCCTCCGTTTTTCAGTCACTAATTCTCTTATTTCTGTCGGATAGTTATTTCCTTTAGTAATATGAGTAGATGGTTTAGTGCTATCGAACGCAGCATTTTGGATGTTTTTCACGAACTTTTCGGCTTCAAAATCTAGTTGTTGATTTGTTTTCAGGCAAACATTTAGATTGATATTATTCTCAATTTTATGTCTGAAGTTATCCCAATCAGTGGAATTATTGACCAGCATAGGGCAAGATTCTTTCTTAATTATTGTTTCACTGAGAGTAATTATAACCGCAGAATGGTCTGAATCCGTATTAAAATTTTCTTCAACCTCCAGAAAATTGGGAGAAACTTTCCTTGTTATGAAAAAGTCTAACAGATCGGGTATTTTGTTGACATTCGTTGGCCAGTATGTGGGCTTACCTGAAGAATGATATTCACATCCCAGCTCTCTGATCGCATTACGCAATTCTCTAGCCTTAGTAGTGGTTAGTCTTGAGCCCCAGTCAACGTGCTTTGCATTAAAGTCTCCTCCAAGTATAAATCTTTCACCTGCTTGTTTGAGAAATTCTTTGTAGTCAGACGTTTCTAATTATGCCTTGGTGGGAAGTAAGCTGCTCCAATTATCAGATTTTGCTTTGTAGAATTAACGCAAACTAGTGTAGGTTGCACTTCCGCTTCCTGAATGTGCTTCTCTTCATGATGCTTGATCGACTCTTTGATGATAACTGCGCTTCCACCTTTCGCTTTGTTATCCGGGTGAAAAGTATGATAGGTTTCATACCCTTGGATCTTAAGGTATGATTCTTTAGTAAAATGTGTTTCGGAAATCAGACATGCATCTATATTTTGGGTTACCAAAAATACCTCTAGCTCCGCCCTTTTGTTTAGAATGCCATTAGCATTCCAGGTACCAATTCTCAAGTCTTTTCTGTCCATTAGTGTTTGGTAGCAGCAACAGTACTTCGGACTTCTAGCCTGTCGAGTCTATCATTGACTTGCTTAAACATTATCAGCAGGCTGAGATACATTTGATTAAGGTCTTGTATCACGTTACTTGAGGTTGCAACTGAACTGGGTGTACGCTGATTTTGAGCGGCTTGTGCGTATAATACGCCTGGCTTAGCTATATTGGAGATAAATTCTCTTCGTGCTGTAGGTGGTTTTCTAGCTTCATCTTTACGTTTCTGGAGCTGTTTGGCAATTTCACAACCCCTATAGTTGGTCGGATGGGGCTCACCGCAGTTAGAGCACTTTGCGGGAAGATCTTTCGGTTTTGAGCAATCTTTGGTAGCATGGTTCTTTGCACACTTAACGCAAACAGGATCACGTCTGCAGTATTTCTGAGTATGTCCATACCTTTGAGACATCTTTTACACTGTGGTATCATTTTGTTAGCTCGTATTACTTCTATTTTGTTTTTCATGGAGCATATATATTGTATTCCAAATATATTTTTGATACCTTCCGATTGCCTTTGGCCTTTGTTTCTATTAAATTTAGCTTGCAAAACACTCGTTCACACTCGACATTACAGTGCGACCAACTTAAGATATTCAATCCATACTGTGATCTTCAGAGTACATAGAATCTATAAACAGATGACTTACCTTGAAAAACTGTAAAAAATCTTTGATTACAGCTAGTAATTATCGTTTACAACAAGAGGCGAAATCATTGTACGTCTGGCAACCCTGGTATGCTAACCCGCTGACGAGGTATGGTAGCGATATCTATGATTTTCTGATTCAAAGTAATATGTAAAACTTAATATAATATACAGCTTTCAAAAAAATCCTAGAAAATGGTTAAAATTTCACTCGACAGATAGTTTTTGCTACCCTAACTTAATCCTAAATATGTGCTGTGCTGGACAGAATCCACAACCCACAACCGAATATTTCTCATGACAGAGCTTCGTAAAGTTATAAGAAAACGTAGGGATATCACATTGTTAAAATCTGGTTGTTTATTGTTTCATTTCAGATATTACCACAAACTTAGATTTATACATATTTGTAAAGTGTCCTAGCAGTATCCCAATAATGATACTAGGGTAATGTTTATATTTTTAAATTCCCACAAAGGTACTTGTGAATGGTCTACAAAAATATTGCAGTTAAGTGAATCCTTTTTATTTTGCACAGTGTCCCTAATATACTGGAATGTTGAAAACATGATTTCAATGAAGCCACCTCTTTGATAGATGGCAGTAATGTTAGAAAATATATTTTGAAAATTCCAAAACATATTTTTTTGTTTCAAACCAATTTCAAACTAGATACGTTTGGGTTTCTTGATTTGTTCCTAACTACTTGTGTTGTGGTTTGTGTCTGGGAAACCGGGATTTACCTCACATATTTTTCCCCTTATTTCAGTGGTTTCCAAGCTTATTTGATGAATAATTCACTATTGTTCTCTATATGGATTCCAAAGGATGTCAAATGATCAAGACATGTGTCTGATTTATTATTCAATAGTATATGCTAGGTTTTTATAATAAAGTTTGTTCTTCATTTATTCAGAATATTGCACAATAACTGTTTGCTGTTCATCTTCTATGTTTTAATGACTAACATCATCTGCAATCTATATGATGGATATTTATAACAGATTGTTCTGAAAATATGAATAGGAATTTGCTAATATATTGTGTAATGATTGTTCCAGCTTTCTCAGTTGTGGCTACGGCTTGTAAAATGAGAAACTTCTTCAAAAAACATTTGAGCATATCAAGAAGGCTTATCAAGTGTGTGATCAACATGTCTCTACACAGGCAAGAATACCAGATGGAAAAGGAATGGTGGGATCCAACCTGCAGGCAGATGCAGCTCGATACATTACTTGGACAAGATAATTTGGGTATTGTACTAGTAGTCTGGAATGATAGTTGTAAGTATATGCTAGGTATTCATAATGGAATTTGTTTCTCATTTATTCAGAATATTGCACAATAACTGTTTGCTATTTATCCTCTTTGTTTTAATGACACATCTGCATTCTATATGATTGATATTTGTAACATATTGTTCTGAAAATAGGAATAGGAATTTGCTAATATATTGTGTTACAATTGTTCCAGCTTTCTCAGTTGTGGCTGTGGCTTGTAAAATGAGAGACTTCTTCAAAAAACGTTCGAGCATATTAAGAATGCTTATCAAGTGTGTGATCAACATGTCTCTAGACAGGCAAGAATACCAGATGGAAAAAGAAGGGTAGGATTCAACCTGAAGGCAGATGCAGTTCGATCCATCACTTTGACAAGATAATTTGGGTATTGTACTAGTAGTCTGGAATGATAGTTGTAAGTATATGCTAGGTATTCATAATGGAATTTGTTTCTCATTTATTCAGAATATTGCACAATAACTGTTTGCTATTTATCCTCTATGTTTTAATGACACATCTGCATTCTATATGATTGATATTTGTAACATATTGTTCTGAAAATAGGAATAGGAATTTGCTAATATATTGTGTTACAATTGTTCCAGCTTTCTCAGTTGTGGCTGTGGCTTGTAAAATGAGAGACTTCTTCAAAAAACGTTCGAGCATATTAAGAATGCTTATCAAGTGTGTGATCAACATGTCTCTACACAGGCAAGAATACCAGATGGAAAAAGAAGGGTAGGATTCAACCTGAAGGCAGATGCAGTTCGATCCATCACTTTGACAAGATAATTTGTGTATTGTACTAGTAGTCTGCAATGATAGTTGTAAGTATATGCTAGGTTTTTATAATAAAGTTTGTTCTTCATTTATTCAGAATATTGCACAATAACTGTTTGCTGTTCATCTTCTATGTTTTAATGACTAACATCATCTGCAATCTATATGATGGATATTTATAACAGATTGTTCTGAAAATATGAATAGAAATTTGCTAATATATTGTGTAATGATTGTTCCAGCTTTCTCAGTTGTGGCTACGGCTTGTAAAATGAGAAACTTCTTCAAAAAACATTTGAGCATATCAAGAAGGCTTATCAAGTGTGTGATAATCATGTCTCTACACAGGCAAGAATACCAGATGGAAAAGGAAGGGTGGGATCCAACCTGCAGGCAGATGCAGCTCGATCCATTACTTGGACAAGATAATTTGGGTATTGTACTAGTAGTCTGGAATGATAGTTGTAAGTATATGCTAGGTATTTATAATGGAATTTGTTTCTCATTTATTCAGAATATTGCACAATAACTGTTTGCTATTTATCCTCTATGTTTTAATGACACATCTGCATTCTATATGATTGATATTTGTAACATATTGTTCTGAAAATAGGAATAGGAATTTGCTAATATATTGTGTTACAATTGTTCCATCTTTCTCAGTTGTGGCTGTGGCTTATTAAATGAGAGACTTCTTCATAAAACATTCGAGCATATCAAGAATGTTTACCACGTGTGTGGTCAACATGTCTCTACAGAGGCAAGAATACCAGATGGAAAAAGAAGGGTAGGATCCAACCTAAAGGCAGATACAATTCCATCCATTACCTGGACAAGATAATTTGTGTATTGTACTAGTAGTCTGCAATGATAGTTGTAAGTATATGCTAAGTTTTTATAATAAAGTTTGTTTCTCATTTATTCAGAATATTGCACAATAACTGTTTGCTGTTCATCTTCGATGTTTTAATGACTAACATCATCTGCAATCTATATGATGGATATTTATAACAGATTGTTCTGAAAATATGAATATGAATTTGCTAATATATTGTGTAACGATTGTTCCAGCTTTCTCAGTTGTGACTATGGCTTGTAAAATGAGGGAATTTTTCAAAAATACATTCAAACATATTGAGAATGCTTATCAAGTGTGTGATCAGTATGTCTCTACACAGGCAAGAATACCAGATGGAAAAAGAAGAGTAGGAACCAACCTAAAGGTAGATACAGTTCCATCCATTACCTGGACAAGACAATTTGTGTATTGTACTAGCAGTAGTCTGGAATGTTAGTTGTATGTATATATGTATGTATGTTATAGATGTGTATAACCCGATCAGTGCTATATTCAGTAAACATAAGAATAGAATTCTCCATTCATCTTTTTTTGTATGTATTGTAACATATGCTAAGTGAAAGATTTTAATGGTGAACTGTAGGACAAAGATATTAAGATATCATAAATATTGTGATGGTAAATCTTATGAGAAATGATATAAAACGAAAAAGTCATACATAATTTTGTTATAAGTAGTCTATAAGTTCCATAATTTCGTTTTTTGCTCAAATTACCCACACAGGAAAACTACAAAGCTGACTTGCTGCCTGTAAAGAAAATAGTAATGATTGTTAGATACATAAATTTGATCGTTTTCTTGTATTCTGCATCAATCTATAGAGATGGAATGGGTCAGCCAGATTTTTCAGGTACTTCCAGAGATAGGGTTACTATAATGATTTGTTTTTTTTATGAGTGGGAGTAAATCTGTTCTATTAATTTTGTTAATGGTCATTTATTTGTAAGTGAAGCTGTGTTTATATAATGTGGGATTTTTTTGTTTGCCTTTGACATACTTTTATTTGCCCTGAAATCGCACTGAGTGCAAATATCACCACAGACCCTGATCTTGTGGCATTTTGGGGTATATTCAACAGCTATCAATATCTATGGCACCCAAGTGAAAAATCATCATCTCGATTTTTTGAATGTTCAATTTTATGTGGTAGTATTGTCTAAATTGTAACATATTTATTTGCATTTATACAAATTGATATAGCAGCATGGATGATATGGTACAGGAAGTGCTAGTTTTGAATCAACTAATAACATCCTACCGATTAATAGTGCTACATAGGCAAGTTTCATAGTGAAATTTCAATTAAAATGCAGCTTTGTGACACAATTTCAGTGTGCCTACGTGTGCCTACATGTGCCTACATATAACACCATCAGAATCAATAGTGTGTAGAGGTGGTGTTGCTACATAATACTATAAATTGATTTTATGGGAGAGTTTCACCAAGTCAGCACACAAATATATTTAGGATATGATGCCCCTGTGATTGTTGGAATAGTTTAAAATTGCTTTTGCAGACCTTTGCTGGAAGCTCATAATTATCAAGAAAATTATTATCACAAGAAGTAAACTTATTATGCTTTACATATTTTTGGATATTGAAACCAACTTTTCAATGGAAATAAACCTTTCACCTCAGATTTTGAGAAAATCCAGTATAAAGCTTGTTGAATAGAAGATTCAGTTCCAGTACACAAAGTAAACTTGCGGTATAATATAGGCCAGGACAATCACTTTTTGTATGAAATTAGTTTATGTTTTGATATTTATTTACAAATATTTCTGTTATAAGACTATTCACATGAAGACATTTACACTGATTTTTTTTCAAGTTCCAACACTGCTGTATTAGTTGTAGTGTTATGTGCATACCATCAATTAAACCATTTTATATGTTCATGAATAAAACCCATCAGCGGATTTACGAATTTCCTACCAGATGGCTATTCAATTTTTGCCGCACACCTATTGACCCCTGAAATTTAAAACCCCCTACTTCACAATCATAATAATTACATTTATTGTAACCATGAAATTGCAACTTCACCATTTGTAAACTAGGGCATGGTTGTGTCAGTTTCTAGATTATTCTTGCAACCCACGATTTAGTGAAGATTACTCGAGAAACAGTTTTTGAGTATACTTTAGAGCTCAAAAAGCTCAATCACGCACTTATTGTAAAGTAAGGCAAGGTATGCCTTCAAATTTTCGAGACTCGTTTTCTCTGGGGATATAATAAATGTTTTTTTATTTCTGTAAAAAAAAAATTGAGCCATATCTGCTGCCCTAGGCTTCAGCCTACTCAGCCACTGGAACCCATTATTGTACTAATAAGTATTTCATCCATAGGTACATCATTTTCCAGGTTTGAAGATTCCTATGAAAAATATAAAACCATTTAAATTGATCATCCTTTATGAATCTTATTTCAGATGTAGTTAAAACATTATTTTTATTAGAATACTCAAGGCAATTTTCTTTTAATCTGATAAAATTCCATATATTTTTTCACATTATAGATCACATATCACATAGATAAATGAAGGATAGATCCATAGTGAAACCTATACCTGTATGAAATATTGTAGTAACACTTGAGAGATATTTCATTTGTAATGCTAAAATCGCAACATCGTTGAAGGGCGTTAAGGCATATTTTAATCAACATTACTGTGAAATGAATGAAACAGAATAGAATAACTTCTATCGCTCAGATAAAAATTTGTGTGTTCAACACAGAATTTTTGCAACTAAAACTCTCTTTGAGTGACGCGTTTCGATTTATACATATTTGAGATTGACAGTCCAACAATGACTTAAATATAAATCAATGGTCATCACTGAAAAAAAGAAAGTTTCATTCGTCAAACTTCTGTGTTAAACACACAATTTTTTATCTGAATAATATGGAATCTATCGTGATTACCATACTCCCCCGCCAATTGTAGGCTCATATTGAATTAACCGATAAATTAGCTATTCCACTTGGAAATTGTGCTGAATTATCCGTAAAAATAGTATAATTGTTTAGTTTGATAAAGTATACGCCTTTCTTACGAAAATATCTACATAAAGACTACACCATCTCAAAATATCATGATGTACCTAACAACGCTCTAGCAATTTCAACTAGCTTCGTTGTGGTGCTGATTGTTCTCATTTTAACCAGATAACACCTCAGTATCTGAACAATTTTATATCCCTTTCCTCTTCAGTTCTGACTCAGTACTAATGTAGATATGCCTACCCATGGGGATTTTGAATATGCTCAAATATCATTATCGATCACGCATATGTATGCTTCGATGATATCAATGGTAGCTTATCCCTGGATAAATATGGCATCACCGTTTGTAAATAGTCGAGAAAATGGCAATTTAATCACGATTTATGATGAATACTCTATAAAATAGACGAACTGTGCTAAATGAAGCGAGAAATTGCGCACATTCTATGATCCAGTCTCAAATGTATATCTTTGTTAAACATTTCAAATGTTCAATTTGTCAGTTCCGCCTTAAGTGCGTGTAGTACACCTTGGATGTGCATCAGATGATTTTTAAGTCGTCGATAACTAGAAAATTCAACTCATCTCCAAGTGTCGCCCTCTATGGGGAGGCCCATTGGCAACTTACGAAGTCAAAGGTCCTAGAACCTTGACCTTGTAAATTGCCAAAGGGCGTCCCCATAGTCGACAAAATTTGGAGATGAGTTGATGTTACTATCACACCCTTGACTAGTTTACGTATATACCCATCTGATTACTTTTTACAGCTAGACAAAACATGCATGTCTATAGCAGGTCTGATGCATAGTGGAGACCATACACTTGATAACTAGAATTCGTGAAAATATCTTCACGATTTTTAACCCAATAAGCCACGGTAGTATAAAACGTGCCTTTTCATTAGCACAAGATAGATTGGCAACACTGATGCCTACGTGTCAATTGTCTCTTGAATGCTAAATAAGTTGTTTAAATGTTGCAAAATTAAAACGACTTAAGATACTATGTAAACATAGTGACTATATCTATGATTACGCATTACGACTGATAATAATTGGTTTTTATGTTTCAATATTTGTCTGATATAAGTCGTATTTCAGATTACTTTCAACACATCCTTGTGTTGTGGCAGTTTATAGTAACTATGCGTAAACTACAATTCATGGCTAAAATAGAATATACGTGATGATCGGAAAAAGAAATAATTAATCATGTAGATGTAGATCGAAACGTGTCACTGAAAGAGTAGCATTATTAAAAGTAATAGTAGCTATTTTCTGTTCAATTTTGTCTTGCTATGCATTGCGATATAACCGTTTACATTCGTCGCTGCTCGCTCCAGCGCTTGCGCGGTACGTTATAATTCACGTTTGTCGTTTTTCGCGAATCAATAAAAGACGTAAAATACCGAGAGGAGGCTCAGTCAAATATCAACAATCACTTTGAAACATGTTAATACAAATGTAAACTAACGTCCGGATGATTATAGACTATCTTTCACCATAACAACAGCAGTTTATAAATGCTCTGTTAAGCTAACTCAACTTTGAAGGACTATCAACTGCGAAGGACACGTTTATAAATCATACTTTAGAACGACAAGCAAAATCGCGCATAGCTATTGAAATTTGCTTGTTAATGGAATCAAAATATTATTTAAATTTGTCCTAACTGTTTTTCATATAGTTTACCACATTATTTATAGATAATGGTTCGAGCATACATAGCCGTGAATCCATGAACATACAGTTTAGAATGAACTCATCTTGCATCTTGTTAATGTCTATACATCTTGATGACATACATAAAATGACAGTAAATATAGTTTGAATTACATTTAGGAGTGAAACATGTGCATTTGTCAGGCGCATCTTTCGCAAATAAGCACTAGTTCGTACAAATAGATACCTTTATAAGCTGAATAAATTTCATTGTTATGAAAGAATCATCTCATATATGACTATCAAAAACGGCAATTTTCAATTCTTTGTGTGAAGATAAGGTTATATAACCTTATAATAACCACCATATTGAAATTGTCAGTTGAACGCTAATGCCTGCCGCATACAGAAAAATGGAGCCAAGTATATGGGATTGGTACTTTCCACACTGTAACAATACGGCTTGTTGCTTAGGAATATAATTTTCCAATATGATCGTGGAAAACTGACCCTTTGCTAGAACCATTCACCGATCGAACCCGTCTAGCGTTAGCGTGCTGGATTTTGTGGCCACACCGCCACACTGTGAGCGAATCTTTAGATTTAGAGTTACGAGTTACGAGTTACGAGTTACGAGTTACGAGTTACGAGTTACGAGTTACGAGTTACGAGTTACGAGTTACGAGTTACGAGTTACGAGTTACGAGTTACGAGTTACGAGTTACGAGTTACGAGTTACGAGTTACGAGTTACGAGTTACGAGTTACGAGTTACGAGTTACGAGTTACGAGTTACGAGTTACGAGTTACGAGTTACGAGTTACGTGTTACGAGTTACGAGTTACGAGTTACGAGTTACGAGTTACGAGTTACGAGTTACGAGTTACGAGTTACGAGTTACGAGTTACGAGTTACGAGTTACGAGTTACGAGTTACGAGTTACGAGTTACGAGTTACGAGTTACGAGTTACGAGTTACGAGTTACGAGTTACGAGTTACGAGTTACGAGTTACGAGTTACGAGTTACGAGTTACGAGTTACGAGTTACGAGTTACGAGTTACGAGTTACGAGTTACGAGTTACGAGTTACGAGTTACGAGTTACGAGTTACGAGTTACGAGTTACGAGTTACGAGTTACGAGTTACGAGTTACGAGTTACGAGTTACGAGTTACGAGTTACGAGTTACGAGTTACGAGTTACGAGTTACGAGTTACGAGTTACGAGTTACGAGTTACGAGTTACGAGTTACGAGTTACGAGTTACGAGTTACGAGTTACGAGTTACGAGTTACGAGTTACGAGTTACGAGTTACGAGTTACGAGTTACGAGTTACGAGTTACGAGTTACGAGTTACGAGTTACGAGTTACGAGTTACGAGTTACGAGTTACGAGTTACGAGTTACGAGTTACGAGTTACGAGTTACGAGTTACAAGGTAAGAGATACATAGTTACAAGATACGAGCTCCGAGTTATCGGTAACGCGTTACGAGTTCTGAGTTAAATGTCACGAGATACAAGATGCGAGTTCACACCTATTGGTAACGAGTTACGATCTACAAGATATATGATACGAGTTCCAGGTTACCGGCAATGATTTGCGAGTTCCGAGAAACAAAATACGAGTTCCGAGTTATGGGTAACGAGAGTACAAGGTTAGAGATACAAGATACGAGCTCCGTGTCATCGGTAACGCGTTACGAGCTCCGAGTTCTAAGTTACACGTCTCGAGATACAAGATGCGAGTTCCCAGTTACCGGGAAATTGTTACGAACTATAAGATCTAGGATACGCTTTCAAGGTTATCGGCAATGATTTACGAGATCCGAGACACAAGAAATGAATTCCGAGTTTTGGGCAACGAGTTACGAGTTACGAGTTACAAGGTAAGAGATACAAAATACGAGCTCCGAGTTATCGGTAACGCGTTACGAGTTCCGAGTCCTGAATTACGCGTCACGAGATACAAGATGCGAGTTCACATTTATCGGTAACGATTTACGAGCTACGAGATGCAAGATACGAGTACCAGGTTATCGGTGATGGATTACAAGTTACGATATATAAGATACGAGTTCCGGGTTATGGGCAGCGAGTTGCAAGTTGTTATTTACGACTTTACAGTTTCGAGTTTTGAGTTTCGATTTGCGAGTTACGATTTACGAGTTACGAGTTACGAGTTACAAGTTACGAGTTACGAGTTACGACTTACGATCTACGAGGTACGACTCACCAGTTACGAGTTACAAGATGCGAGTTCCTACTTGTCGGTAACGAGTTATGAGCTACGAGGCACAATAAACAATTTCCAGGTTATCAGTAAAGAGATCCGAGTTACTAGATACAAGATACGAGTTCCGAGATCTGAGTTACGCGTCACGAGATACAAGATGCAAGTTCCCACTTATTGGTAACGAGCTATGATCTACACGATCTAGAATACGAGTTCCAGGTTATCGGCTATAATTTGCGAGATCCGAGATACAAGATACGAGTTCCGAGTTATGGGTAACGAGCTACAAGTTGTGATTTACGAGTTAGAAGTTTCGAGTTGCGTGTTACTAGTTACGAGTTACCAGTTACAAGGTAAGAGATAGAAGATACGAGCTCCGAGTTATCGGTAACATGTTACGAGTTCCGTGTCCTGAGACACGAGTTACGAGATTCAAGATGCGAATTCCCATTTATCGGTAACGATTAACCAGCTACGAGATGCAAGATACGAGTTCCTGGTTGTCGGTAATGGGTTACAAGTTAGGATATACAAGGTACGACTTTCGGGTTTGGGGAGCATGCTACAAGCTGCGATATACGAGTCAAGAGCTACGAGCCTCGAGTTTCGAGTTGCGAGTTACGATTAAGGAGGTACAAGTTACGAGTTACGACAAAATATCTACTAGGTACGAGTAACGAGTTACGAGATACAAGATGCGAGTTCCCACTTATCGTAACGATTTGCGAGCTACGATACGAGCTCCAGGTTATCTGTGATGAGTTACGAGCTACTAGATACAAGATACGAGTACCGAGTTATGGGTAACGAGTTACGAATTACAGGATACGAGCTCCAAATTATCGGTTACGCGTTACGAGTTCCGAGTTCTGAGTTACACGTCAGGAGATAGAAGATGCGAGTTCCCACTTATCCGTAACGATATACGAGCTACATGATCTAGGATACGCTTTCCAGGTTATCGGAAATGATTTACGAGATCCGAGATACAAGATACGAGTTCCGAGTTATGGGTAACGCGTTACGAGTTACGAGTTACGAGTTACGAGTTACGAGTTACGAGTTACGAGTTACGAGTTACGAGTTACGAGTTACGAGTTACGAGTTACGAGTTACGAGTTACGAGTTACGAGTTACGAGTTACGAGTTACGAGTTACGAGTTACGAGTTACGAGTTACGAGTTACGAGTTACGAGTTACGAGTTACGAGTTACGAGTTACGAGTTACGAGTTACGAGTTACGAGTTACGAGTTACGAGTTACGAGTTACGAGTTACGAGTTACGAGTTACGAGTTACGAGTTACGAGTTACGAGTTACGAGTTACGAGTTCCAGGTGATCAGTAATGAGTTACGAGCTACTAGATACAAGATACGAGTTCCGAGTTATGGGTAACGAGTTACGAGTCACGAGTTACGCTTTACAAGGTAAGATATACAAGATACATGCTCCGAGTTATCGGTAACGCGTTACGAGTTCCAAGTTCTGAGTTACGCGCCACTAGATACAAGTTGCGAGTTCCCTCTTATCGGTAACGATTTACGAGCTACGAGAGGCAAGATAAAAGATCCTTGTTATTGGTAATGTGTTACAAGCCACGATACACAAGAAACAAGTTCCAGGTTATGAGTAGCGAGTTATATGCTGCGATTAACGAGTTACGAGTTTCGAGTTACGAGTACCGAGTTACGAGTTACGAACTACGACTTACGATCTACGAGGTACTAGCTACGAGTTACGAGATAAAAGATGCGAGTTCCCATTTATCGTAACGAGTTACGGGTTACGAGATACTAGATACGAGTTCCAGGTAATCAGTAATGAGTTACGAGCTACTAGATACAAGATACGTGTTCCGAGTTATGGGTAACGAGTGATGAGTTATAAGATAAGAGCACCGGGTTATCGGTTACGCATTACGAGTTCTGAGTTCTGAGTTTCGCGTCATGAGATACAAGATGCGAGTTTTCACCTATCGGTAACGAGTAACGAACTACTAGATCTAGGACACGAGTTCGAGGTTATCGTCATTGATTTACAAAATCCGAGATGAAGATTCGAGTTCCGAGTTATGGGCAACGAGTTACGGGTTACGAGTTACAAGGTAAGTGATACAAGATACGAGCTCCGAGTTATCGCTAATGCGTTTCGAGTTCCAAGTTATGAGTTACGCATCACGAGATGCAAGTTGCGAGTTCCCACTTATCGGTAACGATTTACGAGCTACGAGAGGCAAGATACGTGTTCCTTGCTAAAGGTAATGGGTTACAAGCTACGATACACAAGATACGGGTTCCTGGTTATGAGTAGCGAGTTATAAGCTGCGATTTACGAGTTATGGGTTACGAGTTACGAGTTTCGAGTTGAGAGCTACGATATACGAGTTACGAGTTACGAGTTACGAATTACGACTTACGATCTACGTGGTACTAGTTACGAGCTACGTTATACAAGATGCGAGTTGCCACTCATCGGTAACGATTTACGAGCTACGAGAGGCAAGATAAAAGATCCTTGTTATTGGTAATGTGTTACATGCTACGATACACAAGATACGAGTTCCGGGTCATGAGGAGCGAGTTATAAGCTGCGATTTACGAGTTACGAGTTAAGAGTTTCCAATTACGAGTTTCGAGTTACGAGTTTCGAGTTGAGAGTTTCGAGTTGCGGGTTACCATGTACGAGTTACGAGTTACGAATTACGACTTACGATCTACAAGGTACTAGATACGAGCTACGAGACACAAGATACGAGTTCCAGGTGATCAGGAATGAGTTACGAGCTACTAGATACAAGATACGGGTCCCGAGTTATGGGTAACAAGTGATGAGTTATAAGATAAGCGCTCTGGGTTATCGGTTACGCGTTATGAGTTCAGAGTTCTGAGTTTCGCGTCATGAGATACAAGATGCGAGTTTCCACCTATCGGTAACGAGCTACGAACTTCTAGATCTAGGATACGACTTCGAGGTTATCACCATTGATTTTCAAGATCCGAGATCAAGATTCGAGTTCCAAGTTATGGGCAACGAGTTACGGGTTACGAGTTACGAGTTACAAGGTGAGTGATAGGAGACACGAGCTCCGAGCTATCTATAACACTTTTGAGTTCCGAGTCCTGAGTTACGCGTCACGAGATTCAAGATGCGAGTTCCCATTTATCTGTAACGATTTACGGGCTACGAGATGCAAGATAAGAGTTCCAGGATATTGGTAATGGTTTACAAGCTACGATATATAACTTATTGTAACAAGTTACGAGCTACGAGACACAAGATACGAGTTCCAGGTAATCAGTAATGAGTTACGAGCTACTAGATACAAGATACGCGTTCCGAGTTATGGGTAACGAGTTATGGGTTACGAGTTACAAGTTACAAGGTAAGTGATACGAGATACGAGTTATCGGTAACACTTTCCAGTTCCGAGTCCTGAGTTACGCGTCACGAGATACAAGATGCAAGTTCCCATCTATCGGTAACGATTTACGAGCTACGAGAGGCAAAATAAAAGATCCTGGTTATTGGTAATGTGTTACACGCTACGATATACAATATACGAGTTCCGGGCTATGAGTAGCGAGTTATAAGCTGCGATTTACGAGTTACGAGTTAAGAGTTTGGAGTTACGAGTTTCGAGTTACGAGTTTCGAGTTACGAGTTTCGAGTTTCGAGTTACGAGTTTCGAGTTACGAGTTTCGAGTTACGAGTTTCGAGTTGCGGGTTACCATGTACGAGTTACGAGTTACGAACTACGACTTACGATCTACAAGGTACTAGATACGAGCTACGAGACACAAGATACGAGTTCCAGGTGATCGATAATGAGTTACGAGCTACTAGATACATCATACGAGTTCCGAGTTATGGGTAACAAGTTACGAGTCACGAGTTACGCTTTACAAGGTAAGATATACAAGATACAAGCTCCAAATTATCGGTAACACTTTCGAGTTCCGAGTCCTGAGTTACGCGTCACGAGATAAAAGTTGCGAATTCCTACCTATCGGTAACGATTTACGAGCTACGAGATGCATGATACGAGCTCCAGGTTATCGGTAATGGATTATAAGTTACGATATTTAAGATACGAGGTCCGGGTTATGGGTAGCGAGTTACAAGGTAAGAGATACAAGATACAAGTTCCGAGTTATCGGTTACACGTTACGAGTTCCGAGTTCTGAGTTTCGCGTCATGAGATACAAGATGCGAGTTTCCACTTATTGGTAACGAGTTCGACCTTCAAGATCTAGGATACGAGTTCCAGGTTATCGGCAATGATTTGCGAGATCCGAGATAGAAGATACGAGTTCCGAGCAATGGGTAACGAGTTACGAGCTACGAGTTACGAGTTACAAGGTAAGGGATACAAGATACAAGCTCCAAGTTATCGGTAACGCGTTACGAGTTCCAAGTTCTGAGTCACGCGTCACGATATACAAGTTGCGAGTCCCACTTATCGGTAACGATTTACGAGCTACGAGAGGCAAGATACAAGATCTTTGTTATTGGTAATGTGTTACAGGCTACGATACACAAGATACGAGTTCCGGGTTATGAGTAGCAGGTTATAAGCTGCGATTTACGAGTTACGAGTTTCGAGTTTCGAGTTGCGAGTTACCATATACGAGTTACGAGTAGCGAATTACGACTTACGGTCTACGAGGTACTAGTTACGAGTTACGAGATACAAGATGCGAGTTCCTACTTATCGTAACGAGTTACGAGCTACGAGACACAAGATACGAGTTCCAGGTAATCAGTAATGAGTAACGAGCTACTAGATACAAGATACGTGTTCCGAGTTATGGGTAACGAGTTACGAGTTACAGTATACGAGTTCCCGAGTTATTGGTTCGCGTTACGAGTTCCAAGTTCTGAGTTACGCGTCACTAGATAAAAGTTGCGAGTTCCTACCTATCGGAAACGATTTACGAGCTACGAGAGGCAAGATACAAGATCCTTGTTATTGGTAATGTGTTACAAGCCACGATACACAAGGTACAAGTTCCGGGTTATCGGTTACGCGTTACGAGTTCCGAGATCTGAGTTTCGCGTCAAGAGATACAAGATGCGAGTTTTCACCTATAGGTAACTAGTTACGAACTACTAGATCTAGGATACGAGTTCGAGGTTATCGTCTATGATTTACAAGATCCGAGATCAAGATTCGAGTTCCGAGTTATGGGCAACACTTTCGAGTTCCGAGTCCTGAGTTACGCGTCACGAGATACAAGTTGCGAGTTCCCACTCATCGGTAACGATTTACGAGCTACGAGAGGCAAGATACGAGTTCCTTGTTATTGGTAATGGGTTACAAGCTACGATACACATGTTACGAGTTACGGGTTATGGGTAACGTGTTACGAGTTACTAGTTACATGATACGAGCTCCGAGTTATCGGTAACGCGTTACTAGTTCCGAGTTCTGAGTTACACGTCACGAGATACAAGATGCGAGCTGCCACTTATTGCTAACGAGTTAGGATGTTCAAGATCTAGTATACGAATTCCAGGTTATCGGCAATGATTTGCGAGATCCGAGATAGAAGATACGAGTTCCGAGTAATGGGTAACGAGTTACGAGTTACGAGTTACAAGGTAAGAGATACAAGATACAAGCTCGAAGTTTTTTGGTAACGCGTTACGAGTTCCAAGTTCCGAGTTACGCGTCACGAGATACAAGTTACGAGTTCCCACTTATCAGTAACGATTTACGAGCTACAAGGGGCAAGATACGAGTTCCTTGTTATTAGTAATGGGTTACAAGCAACGATACACAAGATACGAGTTCCTGGTTATGAGTAGAGCGCTATAAGCTGCGATTTACGAGTTACGAGTTAAGAGTTTGGAGTTACGAGTTTCGAGTTGCTGGTTACCATGTACGAGTTACGAGTTACGAATTACGACTTACGATCTACAAGGTACTAGATACGAGCTACGAGACACAAGATACGAGTTCCAGGTGATCAGTAATGAGTTACGAGCTACTAGATACTAGATACGAGTTCCGAGTTATGGGTAACGAGTTACGAGTCACGAGTTACGCTTTACAAGGTAAGATATACAAGATACAAGCTCCAAGTTATCGGTAACACGTTACGAGTTCCAAGTTCTGAGTTACGCGTCACTAGATACAAGTTGCGAGTTCCCTCTTATCGGTAACGATTTACGAGCTACGAGAGGCAAGATAAAAGATCCTTGTTATTGGTAATGTGTTACAAGCTACGATACACAAGATACGAGTTCCGGACTATGAGTAGCGAGTTATAAGCTGCGCTTTACGAGTTACGAGTTAAGAGTTTGGAGTTACGAGTTTCGAGTTGCTGGTTACCATGTACGAGTTACGAGTTACGAATTACGACTTACGATCTACAAGGTACTAGATACGAGCTACGAGACACAAGATACGAGTTCCAGGTGATCAGTAATGAGTTACGAGCTACTAGATACTAGATACGAGTTCCGAGTTATGGGTAACGAGTTACGAGTCACGAGTTACGCTTTACAAGGTAAGATATACAAGATACAAGCTCCAAGTTATCGGTAACACGTTACGAGTTCCAAGTTCTGCTTTTCGCGTCAAGAGATACAAGATGCGAGTTTTCACTTATCGGTAACGAGTTACAAACTACTAGATCTAGGTTACGAACTCGTGGCTATCGTCATTGATTTACAAAATCCGAGATCAAGATTCGAGTTCCGAGATATGGGCAACGAGTTATGGGTTACCAGTTATGGGTTACGAGTTACGAGTTACGAGTTACAAGGTAAATGATACAAGATACGAGTTACGAGTTTGGAGTTACGAGTTACGAGTTACAAGGTAAATGATACGAGATACGAGTTACGAGTTTGGAGTTACGAGTTTCGAGTTACGACTTTCGAGTTCCGAGTCCTGAGTTACGCGTCACGAGATACAAGATGCGAGTTCCCATATATCGGTAACGATTTACGAGCTACGAGAGGCAAGATACGTGTTCCTTGTTAAAGGTAATGGGTTACAAGCTACGATACACAAGATACGAGTTCCTGGTTATGAGTAGCGAGTTTCACGAGTTACGAGTTACGAGTTACGAGTTAACAAGTTACGAGTTACGAGTTACGAGTTTCGAGTTTCGAGTTGCGAGTTACGATACACGAGTTACGAGTTACGAATTACGACTTACGATCTACGAGGTACTAGTTACGAGTTACGGGATACAAGTTGCGAGTTCCTACTTATCGTAAAGAGTTACGAGCTACGAGACACAAGATACGAGTTCCAGGTAATCAGTAATGAGTTACGAGCTACTGGATACAGGATACGAGCTCCGAGTTATCGGTCACACGTTACGAGTTCCGAGTTCTGAGTTTCGCGTCATGAGATACAAGAGTTTCCACCTATCGGTAACGAGTTACGAACTTCTAGATCTAGGATACGAGTTCGAGGTTATCATCATTGATTTTCAAGATCTGAGATCAAGATTCTAGTTCCAAGTTATGGGCAACACTTTCGAGTTCCGAGTCATGAGTTACGCGTCACGAGATACAAGATGCGAGTTCCCATCTATCGGTAACGATTCACGAGCTACGAGATGCAAGATACGAGTTCCAGGTTAACGGTAATGGATTACAAGTTACGATATATATGATACGAGTTCTGAGTTATTGGTAATGGGGCTACGATACGAAAGATACGAGTGCCTGGTTATGAGTAGCGAGTTATAAGCTGCGATATACGAGTTACGAGTTGCGAGTTACGATATACGAGTTACGAGTAACGAATTACGACTTACAATCTACGAGGTTCTAGTTACGAGTTACGAGATACAAGATGCGAGTTCCTACTTATCGTAACGAGTTACGAGCTACGAGACACAAGATACGAGTTCCAGGTAATCAGTAATGAGTTACGAGCTACTAGATACAAGATATGTGTTTCGAGTTATGGGTAACGAGTTACGAGTTACAGTATACGAGTTCCCGAGTTATTGGTTCGCGTTACGAGTTCCAAGTTCTGAGTTTCGCGTCATGAAATACAGGATGCGAGTTTTCACCTATCGGTAACGAGTAACAAACTACTAGATCTAGGATACGAGTTCGACGTTTTCGTCATTGATTTACAAGATCCGAGATCAAGATTCGATTTCCGAGTTATGGGCAACGAGTTACGGGTTAGGAGTTACGAGGTAAGTGATACAAGATACGAGCTCCGGGTTATCGGTAACAATTACACGTTCCGAGTCCTGAGTTACGCGTCACGAGATACAAGATGCGAGTTCCCATTTATCGATAACGATTTACGAGCTACGAGATGCTAGATACGAGTTCCAGGTTATCGGTAGTGGTTTACAAGTTACGATATATAAGGTACGAGTTCCGAGTTATGGGTAACGAGTTACGAGTTACGAGTTACGAGTTACAAGATACGAGCTCCGAGCTATCGGTACCGCGTTACTAGTTCCAAGTTCTGAGTTACGCGTACGAGACACAAGTTGCGAGTTCCCACTCATCGGTAACGATTTATGAGCTACGAGATACAAGATGCGAGTTCCTACTTATCGTAAAGAGTTACGAGCTACGGGACACAAGATACGAGTTCCAGGTAATCAGTAATGAGTCACGGACTACTAGATACAAGATGCGAGCTCCGAGTTCCGAGTTCTGAATTTCGCGTCATGAGATACAAGATGCGAGTTTCCACTTATTGGTAACGAGTTACGATCTTCAAGATCTAGGATACGAGTTCCAGGTTATCGGCAATGAATTGCGAGATCCGAGATAGAAGATACGAGTTCCGAGCAATGGGTAACGAGTTACGAGCTACGAGTTACGAGTTACAAGGTAAGGGATACAAGATACAAGCTCCCAGTTATCGGTAACGCGTTACGAGTTCCAAGATCTGAGTCACGCGTCACGAGATACAAGTTGCGAGTCCCACTTATCGGTAACGATTTACGAGCTACGATAGGCAAGATACAAGATCCTTGTTATTGGTAATGTGTTACAAGCTACGATACACAAGATACGAGTTCCGGGTTATGAGTAGCGAGTTATAAGCTGCGATTTACGAGTTACGAGTTTCGAATCACGAGTTTCGAGTTGCGAGCTACCATATACGAGTTACGAGTAACGAATTACGACTTACGATCTACGAGGTACTAGTTACGAGTTACGAGATAAAAGATGCGAGTTCCTACATATCGTACCGAGTTACGAGCTACGAGACACAAGATACGAGTTCCAGGTAATCAGTAATGAGTTACGAGCTACTAGATACAAGATACGTGTTCCGAGTTATGGGTAACGAGTTACGAGTTACAGTATACGAGTTCCCGAGTTATTGGTTCACGTTACGAGTTCCAAGTTCTGAGTTACGCGTCACTAGATAAAAGTTACGAGTTCCTACCTATCGGTTACGATTTACGAGCTACGAGAGGCAAGATACAAGGTCCTTGTTATTGGTAATTTGTTACAAGCTACGATACACAAGATACGAGTTCCGGGTTATGAGTAGCGAGTTATAAGCTGCGATTTACGAGTTACGAATTTCGAATTACGAGTTTCGAGTTGCGAGTTACCATATACGAGTTACGAGTAACGAATTACGACTTACGATCTACGAGGTACTAGTTACGAGTTACGAGATACAAGATGCGAGTTCCTACTTATCGTAACGAGTTACGAGCTACGAGACATAAGATACGAGTTCCAGGTAATCAGTAATGAGTTACGAGCTACTAGATACAAGATAGGTGTTCCGAGTTATGGGTAACGAGTTACGAGTTGCAGTATACGAGTTCCCGAGTTATTGGTTCGCGTTACGAGTTCCAAGTTCTGAGTTTCGCGTCATGAGATACAAGATGCGAGTTTTCACCTATCGGTAACGAGTAACGAACTACTAGATCTAGGATACGAGTTCGAGGTCATCGTCATTGATTTACAAGATCCGAGATCAAGACTCGAGTTCCGAGTTATGGGCAACGAGTTATGGGTTACGAGTTACGAGTTACAAGGTAAGTGATACAAGATACGAGTTACGAGTTATCGGTAACACTTTCGAGTTCCAAGTCCTGAGCTACGCGTCACGAGATACAAGATGCGAGTTTCCATCTATCGGTAACGATTTACGAGCTACGAGATGCAAGATACGAGTTCCAGGTTATCGGTAATGGATTACAAGTTACGATATATTTGATACGAGTTCCGAGTTATTGGTAGCGAGTTACAAGGTAAGAGATATAAGATGCATGCTCTGAGTTATCGGTAACGCGTTACTTATCGGAAACGATTTACGAGCTACGAGAGGCAAGATACGAGTTCATTGTAATTGGTAATGGGTTACAAGCCACGATACACAACATACGAGTTCCGTGTTATCCGTTACGCGTTACGAGTTCCAAGTTCTGAGTTTCGCGCCATGAGATACAAGATGCGAGTTTTCACCTATAGGTAACTAGTTACGAACTACTATATCTAGGATACGAGTTCGAGGTTATCGTCATTGATTTACAAGATCCGAAATCAAGATCCGAGTTCCAGGTTATCGGTAATGGATTACAAGTTACGATATATTTGATACGAGTTCCGAGTTATTGGTAGCGAGTTACAAGGTAAGAGATATAAGATGCATGCTCTGAGTTATCGGTAACGCGTTACTTATCGGAAACGATTTACGAGCTACGAGAGGCAAGATACGAGTTCATTGTAATTGGTAATGGGTTACAAGCCACGATACACAACATACGAGTTCCGTGTTATCCGTTACGCGTTACGAGTTCCAAGTTCTGAGTTTCGCGCCATGAGATACAAGATGCGAGTTTTCACCTATAGGTAACTAGTTACGAACTACTATATCTAGGATACGAGTTCGAGGTTATCGTCATTGATTTACAAGATCCGAAATCAAGATCCGAGTTCCAGGTTATCGGTAATGGATTACAAGTTACGATATAATTGATACGAGTTCCGAGTTATTGGTAGCGAGTTACAAGGTAAAGTATATAAGATACATGCTCCGAGTTATCGGTAACGCATTACGAGATCCAAGTTGTGAGTTACGCGTCACGAGATACAAGATGCGAGTTCCCATTTATCGGTAACGATTTACGAGCTGCAAGATACGAGTTCCAGGTTATCGGTAATGGATTCAAGTTACGCTCTATAAGAAACGAGTTCCGAGTTATGGGTAACTAGTTACAAGATACGAGTTACGAGTTATCGGTAACGCGTTACTAGTTCCGAGTTCTGATTTACACGTCACGAGATACAAGATGCGAGTTCCCACTTATTGGTAACGAGTTACGAGATATGAAAAGCAAAATACAAGTTCCTTGTTATTGGTAATGTGTTACAAGCTACGATACACAAGATACGAGTTCCAGGTTATGAGTAGCGAGTTATAAGCTGCGATTTACGAGTTTTGAATTACGAGTTTCGAGTTGCGAGTTACCATATACGAGTTACGAGTAACGAATTACGACTTACGATCTACGAGGTACCAGTTACGAGTTACGAGATACAAGATGCGAGTTCCTACTTATCGTAACGAGTTACGAGCTACGAGACACAAGATACGAGTTCCAGGTAATCAGTAATGAGTTACGAGTTATGGGTAACGAGTTACGAGTTACATTATACGAGTTTCCAAGTTATTGGTTCGCGTTACGAGTTCCAAGTTCTGAGTTTCGCGTCATAAGATACAAGATGCGAGTTTTCAGCTATCGGTAACGAGTTACAACCTACTAGATCTAGGATACGAGTTCGTGGCTATCGTCATTGATTTACAAAATCCGAGATTCGAGTTCCGAGTTATGGGCAACGAGTTACGAGTCACGAGTTACGCTTTACAAGGTAAGATATACAAGATACAAGCTCCAAGTTATCAGTAACACGTTACGAGTTCCAAGTTCTGAGTTTCGCGTCAAGAGATAGAAGATGCGAGTTTTCACCTATAGGTAACTAGTTACGAACTACTAGATCTAGGATACGAGTTCGAGGTTATCGTCATCGATTTACAAGATCCGAGATCAAGATTCGAGTTCCGAGTTATGGGCAACACTTTCGAGTTCCGAGTCCTGAGTTACGCGTCACGAGATACAAGATGCGAGTTCCCATCTATCGGTAACGATTTACGAGCTACGAGATGCAAGATACGGGTTCCAGGTTATCGGTAATGGATTACAAGTTACGATATATATGATACGAGTTCCGAGTTATTGGTCGCGAGTTACAAAGTAAAACATATAAGATACATGCTCCGAGTTAGCGGTAACGCGTTACGAGTTCCAGGTTCTGAGTTACGCGTCACTAGATACAAGTTGCGAGTTCCCTCTTATCGGTAACGATTTGCGAGCTACGAGAGGAAAGTTAAAAGATTCTTGTTATTGGTAATGTTTTACAAGCTACGATACACAAGATACGAGTTCCGGGTGATCAGTAATGAGTTACGAGCCACTAGATACAAGATAGCTCCGAGTTATCGGTTAAACGTTACGAGTTCCAAGTCCTGAGTTACGCGTCACGAGATACAAGTTGCGAGTTCCCATCTATCGGTAACGATTTACGAGCTACGAGATGCAAGATACGAGTTCCAGGTTATACAAGATACGAGTTACGAGTTATCGGTAACACTTTCGAGTTCCAAGTCCTGAGTTACGCGTCACGAGATACAAGATGCGAGTTCCCATCTATCGGTAACGATTTACGAGCTACGAGATGCAAGATACGAGTTCCAGGTTATCGGTAATGGATTACAAGTTACGATATATATGATACGAGTTCCGAGTTATTGGTAGCGAGTTGCAAGGTAAGAGATATAAGATGGATGTGCTGAGTTATCGGTAACGCGTTACGAGTTCCAAGTTCTGAGTTACGCGTCACGAGATACAAGTTGCGAGTTCCCTCTTATCGGTAACGATTTACCAGCTACGAGAGGCAAGATAAAAGATCCTTGTTATTGGTAATGTGTTACAAGCTACGATACACAAGATACGAGTTCCGGGCTATGAGTAGCGAGTTATAAGCTGCGATTTACGAGTTACGAGTTAAGAGTTTGGAGTTACGAGTTACTAGTTTCGAGTTACGAGTTTCGAGTTGTGGATTACCATGTACGAGTTACGAATTACGAATTACGACTTACGATCTACAAGGTACTAGATACGAGCTACGAGACACAAGATACGAGTTCCGAGTTATGGGCAACGAGTTACGGGTTACGAGTTACGAGTTACAGGGTAGGTGATACAAGATACGAGCTCCGAGTTACTAGTAACACTTTCGAGTTCCGAGTCCTGAGTTACGCGTCACGAGATACAAGATGCGTGTTCCCATTTATCGGTAAAGATTTACGAGCTACGAGAGGCAAGATACGAGTTCCTTGTTAAAGGTAACGGGTTACAAGCTACGATACACAAGATACGAGTTCCTGGTTATGAGTAGCGAGTTATAAGCTGCGATTTACAGGTTACGAGTTACGAGTTTCGAGTTGAGAGCTACGATATACGAGTTACGATCTACGAGGTACTAGTTACGAGTTACGAGATACAAGATGCGAGTTCCTACTTATTGTAACAAGTTACGAGCTACGAGACACAAGATACGAGTTCCAGGTAATCAGTAATGAGTTACGAGCAACTAGATACAAGATACGGGTTCCGAGTTATGGGTAACGAGTGATGGGTTATAAGATAAGTGCTCCGGGTTATCGGTTACGCGTTATGAGTTCCGAGTTCTGAGTTTCGCGTCACGAGATACAAGTTGCGAGTTCCCACTTATCAGTAACGATTTACGAGCTACGAGAGGCAAGATACGTGTTCCTTGTTGAAGGTAATTGGTTACAAGCTACGATACACAAGATACGAGTTTCTGGTTATGAGCAGCGAGTTATAAGCTCATTTACGAGTTACGAGTTTCGAGTTGAGAGCTACGATATACGAGTTACGAGTTACGAGTTACGAGTTACGAATTACGACTCACGATCTACGAGGTACTAGTTACGAGTTACGAGTTACGAGTTACAAGATACGAGCTCCGAGCTATCGGTAACGCGTTACTGTTTCCGAGTTCTGAGTTACGCGTCACGAGATACAAGATGCGAGTTCCCATCTATCGATAACGATTTACGAGCTACGAGATGCAAGATACGAGTTCCAGGTTATCGGTAATGGATTACAAGTTACGATATATAGGATACGAGTTCCGTGGTATGGGTAACGAGTTACAAGGTACAAGATATAAGCTCCGAGTTATCGGTAACGCGTTACGAGTTATCGGTAACGCGTTACGAGTTCCAAGTCCTGAACTACGCGTCACGAGATACAAGTTGCAAGTTTTACACTTATCAGTAACGATTTACGAGCTACGATAGGCAAGATACGAGTTCCTTGTTAAAGGTAATGGGTTACACGCTACGATACACAAGATACGAGTTCCTGGTTATGAGTAGCGAGTTATAAGCTGCGATTTACGAGTTACGAGTTACGAGTTACGAGTTTCGAGTTGAGAGCTACGATATACGAGTTACGATCTATGAGGTACTAGTTACAAGTTATGAGATACAAGATGCGAGTTCCCACTTATCCTAACAAGTTACGAGCTACGAGACCCAAGATAGGAGTTCCAGGTAATCAGCAATGAGTTACGAGCTACTAGATACGGGTTCCGAGTTATGGGTAACGAGTGACGAGTTACAAGATGAGAGCACCGAGTTATCGGTTAAGCGTTACGAGTTCCGAATTCTGAGTTTCGCGTCATGAGATACACGATGCGAGTTTTTACCTATCGGTAACGAGTAACGAAGTACTAGATCTAAGATACGTGTTCGAGGTTATCGTCATTGATTTACAAAATCCGAGATGAAGATTCGAGCTCCGAGTTATGGGCAACGAGTTACGGGTTACGAGTTACGAGGTAGGTGATACAAGATACGAGCTCCGGGTTATCGGTAACACTTACACGTTCCAAGTTCTGAGTTACGCGTCACGAGATACAAGATGCGAGTTCCTACTTATCGTAAAGAGTTACGACCTACGAGACACAAGATATGAGTTCCAGGTAATCAGTAATGAGTTACGGGTTACTAGATACAAGATGCGAGCTCCGAGTTATCGGTTACACGTTACGAGTTCCGAGTTCTGAGTTTCGCGTCATGAGATACAAGATGCGAGTTTCCACTTATTGGTAACGAGTTACGATCTTCAAGATATATGATACGAGTTCCAGGTTATCGGCAATGATTTGCGAGATCCGAGATAGAAGATACGAGTTCCGAGCAATGGGTAACGAGTTACGAGCTACGGGTTACGAGTTACAAGGTAAGGGATACAAGATACAAGCTCCAAGTTATCGGTAACGCGTTACGAGTTCCAAGTTCTGAGTCACGCGTCACGAGATACAAGTTGCGAGTCCCACTTATCGGTAACGATTTACGAGCCAGGAGAGGCAAGATACAAGATCCTTGTTATTGGTAATGTGTTACAAGCTACGATACACAAGATACGAGTTCCAAGTTATGAGTAGCGAGTTATAAGCTGCGATTTACGAGTTACGAGTTTCGAATTACGAGTTTCGAGTTGCGAGTTACCATATACGAGTTACGAGTAACGAATTACGCTTTACAAGGTAAGATATACGAGATACAAGCTCCAAGTTATCGGTAACACGTTACGAGTTCCAAGTTCTGAGTTATGCGTCACGAGATATAAGTTGGCAGTGCCCACTTATCGGAAACGATTTACGAACTACAAGGGGCAAGATACGAGTTCCTTGTTATTGGTAATGGGTTACAAGCCACGATACACAAGATACGAGTTCCGTGTTATCCGTTACGCGTTACGAGTTCCAAGTTCTGAGTTTCGCGTCAAGAGATACAAGATGCGAGTTTTCACCTATAGGTAACTATTCACGAACTACTAGTTCTAGGATACGAGTTCGAGGTTATCGTCATTGATTTACAAGATCCGAGATCAAGATTCGAGTTCCGAGTTATGGGCAACACTGTCGAGTTCCGAGTCCTGAGTTGCGCGTCACGAGATACAAGATACGAGTTCCCATCTATCGGTAACAATTCACGACCTACGAGATGCAAGATACGAGTTCCAAATTATCGGTAATGGATTACAAGTTACGGTAACGATTTACGAGCTACGAGAGGCAAGATAAAAGATCCTTGTTATTAGTAAAGTGTTAAAAGCTACGATACACAAGATACGAGTTCCGGGTTATGAGAAGCGAGTTATAAGCTGCAATTTACGAGTTACGAGTTAAGAGTTTCGAGTTACGAGTTTGGAGTTACGAGTTTCGAGCTACGAGTTTTGAGTTGCGGGTTACCATGTACTAGTTACGAATTACGACTTACGATCTACAAGGTACTAGATACGAGTTACGAGATACAAGATGCAAGTTCCCACTTATCGTCACGAGTTACGAGCTACGAGACACAAGTTACGAGTTCCAGGTGATCGGTAATGAGTTACGAGCTACTAGATACAACATACGAGTTACGAGCTACTAGATACAACATACGAGTTCCGAGTTATGGGTAACGAGTTACGAGTCACGAGTTACGCTTTACAAGGTAAGATATACGAGATACAAGCTCCAAGTTATCGGTAACACGTTACGAGTTCCAAGTTCTGAGTTATGCGTCACGAGATATAAGTTGAGAGTTCCCTCTTATCGGTAACGATTTACGAGCTACGAGAGGCAAGATATAAGATCCTTGTTATTGGTAATGTGTTACAAGCTACCATACACAAGATACGAGTTCCGGGTTATGAGTAGCGAGTTATAAGCTGCGATTTACGAGTTACGAGTTAATAGTTTGGAGTTACGAGTTTCGAGTTGCGGGTTACCATGTACGAGTTACGAATTACGAATTACGACTTACGATCTACAAGGTACTAGATACGAGCTACGAGACACAAGATACGAGTTTCAGGTGATCAGTAATGAGTTGCGAGCTACTAGATACAAGATACGAGTTCCGAGTTATGGGTAACGAGTTACGAGTCACGAGTTACGCTTTACAAGGTAAGTGATACAAGATACAAGCTCCAAATTATCGGTAACACTTTCAAGTTCCGAGTCCTGAGTCACGCGTCACGAGATAAAAGATGCGAGTTCCCATGTATCGGTACCGATTTACGAGCTACGAGATGCATGATACGAGCTCCAGGTTATCGGTAATGGATTATAAGTTACGATATTTAAGATACGAGGTCCGGTTTATGGGTAGCGAGTTACAAGATAAGAGATACAAGAAACAAGCTCCAAGTTATCGGTAACACGTTACGAGTTCCAAGTTCTGAGTTATGCGTCACGAGATATAAGTTAGGAGTTCCCACTTATCGGAAACGATTTACGAGCTACGAGAGGCAAGATACGAGTTCCTTGTTATTGGTAATGGGTTACAAGCTACGATACACATGTTACGAGTTCCGGGTTATGAGTATAAACATGGGCAACGAGTTACGGGTTACGACTTACGAATTACAAGGTAAGTGATACAACATACGAGCTCCGAGTTACCGGTAACACTTTCGAATTCCGAGTCCTGAGTTACGCGTCACGAGATACAAGATGCGAGTTCCCATTTATCGGTAACGATTTACGAGCTACGGGAGACAAGATACGAGTTCCTTGTTATTGGTAATGGGTTACAAGCTACTTTACACAAGATAAGAGTTCCGGGTTATGAGTAGCGAGTTGTAAGCTGCGATTTACGAGTTACGAGCTTCGAATTACGAGTTTCGAGTTGCGAGTTGCCATATACGAGTTACGAGTAACGAATTACGACTTACGATCTACGAGGTACTAGTTACGAGTTACGAGATACAAGATGCGAGTTCCCACTTATCGTAACAAGTTACGGGCTACGAGACACAAGATATGTGTTCCGAGTTATGGGTAACGAGTGATGAGTTATAAGATAAGAGCACCGGGTTATCGTTTACGCATTACGAGTTCTAAGTTTCGCGTCATGAGATACAAGATGCGAGTTTTCACCTGTCGGTAACTAGTTACGAACTACTTGATCTAGGATACGAGTTCGAGGTTATCGTCATTGATTTACAAGATCCGAGATCAAGATTCGAGTTCCGAGTTATGGGCAACGAGTTACGGGTTACGAGTTACGAGTTACGAGTTACAAGGTAGGTGATACAAGATACGAGCTCCGAGTTACCTGTAACACTTTCGAGTTCCGAGTCCTGAGTTACGCGTCACGAGATACAAGATGCGAGTTCCCATCTATCGATAACGATTTACGAGCTACGAGATGCAAGATACGAGTTCCAGGTTATCGGTAATGGATTACAAGTTACGATATATAGGATACGAGTTCCGTGGTATGGGTACCGAGTTACAAGGTACAAGATATAAGCTCCGAGTTATCGGTAACGCGTTACGAGTTATCGGTAACGCGTTACGAGTTCTAAGTCCTGAACTACGCGTCACGAGATACAAGTTGCAAGTTTTCCACTTATCAGTAACGATTTACGAGCTACGATAGGCAAGATACGAGTTCCTTGTTAAAGGTAATGGGTTACACGCTACGATACACAAGATACGAGTTCCTGGTTATGAGTAGCGAGTTATAAGCTGCGATTTACGAGTTACGAGTTACGAGTTTCGAGTTCCGAGTTGAGAGCTACGATATACGAGTTACGATCTATGAGGTACTAGTTACAAGTTACGAGATACAAGATGCGAGTTCCCACTTATCCTAACAAGTTACGAGCTACGAGACCCAAGATAGGAGTTCCAGGTAATCAGCAATGAGTTACGAGCTACTAGATACGGGTTCCGAGTTATGGGTAACGAGTGACGAGTTACAAGATGAGAGCACCGAGTTATCGGTTAAGCGTTACGAGTTCCGAATTCTGAGTTTCGCGTCATGAGATACACGATGCGAGTTTTTACCTATCGGTAACGAGTAACGAAGTACTAGATCTAAGATACGTGTTCGAGGTTATCGTCATTGATTTACAAAATCCGAGATGAAGATTCGAGCTCCGAGTTATGGGCAACGAGTTACGGGTTACGAGTCACAAGACGCGAGTTCCCACTCATCGGTAACGATTTACGAGCTACGAGATTAAAGATACGAGTTCCAGGTTATCGGTGATGGATTACAAGCTACGATATATAAGATACGAGTTCCGAGGTATAGATAACGAGTTACGAGTTACAAGTTACAAGATATAATCTCCGAGTTATCGGTGACGCGTAACGAGTTCCGAGTTCTGAGTTACACGTCACGAGACACAAGTTGCGAGTTCCCACTCATCGGTAACGATTTATGAGCTACGAGATACAAGATGCGAGTTCCTACTTATCGTAAAGAGTTACGACCTACGAGACACAAGATATGAGTTCCAGGTAATCAGTAATGAGTTACGGGTTACTAGATACAAGATGCGAGCTCCGAGTTATCGGTTACACGTTACGAGTTCCGAGTTCTGAGTTTCGCGTCATGAGATACAAGATGCGAGTTTCCACTTATTGGTAACGAGTTACGATCTTCAAGATATATGATACGAGTTCCAGGTTATCGGCAATGATTTGCGAGATCCGAGATAGAAGATACGAGTTCCGAGCAATGGGTAACGAGTTACGAGCTACGGGTTACGAGTTACAAGGTAAGGGATACAAGATACAAGCTCCAAGTTATCGGTAACGCGTTACGAGTTCCAAGTTCTGAGTCACGCGTCACGAGATACAAGTTGCGAGTCCCACTTATCGGTAACGATTTACGAGCCAGGAGAGGCAAGATACAAGATCCTTGTTATTGGTAATGTGTTACAAGCTACGATACACAAGATACGAGTTCCAAGTTATGAGTAGCGAGTTATAAGCTGCGATTTACGAGTTACGAGTTTCGAATTACGAGTTTCGAGTTGCGAGTTACCATATACGAGTTACGAGTAACGATTTACGCTTTACAAGGTAAGATATACGAGATACAAGCTCCAAGTTATCGGTAACACGTTACGAGTTCCAAGTTCTGAGTTATGCGTCACGAGATATAAGTTGGCAGTGCCCACTTATCGGAAACGATTTACGAACTACAAGGGGCAAGATACGAGTTCCTTGTTATTGGTAATGGGTTACAAGCCACGATACATAAGATACCAGTTCCGGGTTATCCGTTACGCGTTACGAGTTCCGAGATCTGAGTTTCGCGTCAAGAGATACAAGATGCGAGTTTTCACCTATAGGTAACTATTCACGAACTACTAGTTCTAGGATACGAGTTCGAGGTTATCGTCATTGATTTACAAGATCCGAGATCAAGATTCGAGTTCCGAGTTATGGGCAACACTGTCGAGTTCCGAGTCCTGAGTTGCGCGTCACGAGATACAAGATGCGAGTTCCCATCTATCGGTAACAATTCACGACCTACGAGATGCAAGATACGAGTTCCAAATTATCGGTAATGGATTACAAGTTACGGTAACGATTTACGAGCTACGAGAGGCAAGATAAAAGATCCTTGTTATTAGTAAAGTGTTAAAAGCTACGATACACAAGATACGAGTTCCGGGTTATGAGAAGCGAGTTATAAGCTGCAATTTACGAGTTACGAGTTAAGAGTTTCGAGTTACGAGTTTGGAGTTACGAGTTTCGAGCTACGAGTTTTGAGTTGCGGGTTACCATGTACTAGTTACGAATTACGACTTACGATCTACAAGGTACTAGATACGAGTTACGAGATACAAGATGCAAGTTCCCACTTATCGTCACGAGTTACGAGCTACGAGACACAAGTTACGAGTTCCAGGTGATCGGTAATGAGTTACGAGCTACTAGATACAACATACGAGTTACGAGCTACTAGATACAACATACGAGTTCCGAGTTATGGGTAACGAGTTACGAGTCACGAATTACGCTTTACAAGGTAAGATATACGAGATACAAGCTCCAAGTTATCGGTAACACGTTACGAGTTCCAAGTTCTGAGTTATGCGTCACGAGATATAAGTTGAGAGTTCCCTCTTATCGGTAACGACTTACGAGCTACGAGAGGCAAGATATAAGATCCTTGTTATTGGTAATGTGTTACAAGCTACCATACACAAGATACGAGTTCCGGGTTATGAGTAGCGAGTTATAAGCTGCGATTTACGAGTTACGAGTTAATAGTTTGGAGTTACGAGTTTCGAGTTGCGGGTTACCATGTACGAGTTACGAATTACGAATTACGACTTACGATCTACAAGGTACTAGATACGAGCTACGAGACACAAGATACGAGTTTCAGGTGATCAGTAATGAGTTGCGAGCTACTAGATACAAGATACGAGTTCCGAGTTATGGGTAACGAGTTACGAGTCACGAGTTACGCTTTACAAGGTAAGTGATACAAGATACAAGCTCCAAATTATCGGTAACACTTTCAAGTTCCGAGTCCTGAGTCACGCGTCACGAGATAAAAGATGCGAGTTCCCATGTATCGGTACCGATTTACGAGCTACGAGATGCATGATACGAGCTCCAGGTTATCGGTAATGGATTATAAGTTACGATATTTAAGATACGAGGTCCGGTTTATGGGTAGCGAGTTACAAGATAAGAGATACAAGAAACAAGCTCCAAGTTATCGGTAACACGTTACGAGTTCCAAGTTCTGAGTTATGCGTCACGAGATATAAGTTAGGAGTTCCCACTTATCGGAAACGATTTACGAGCTACGAGAGGCAAGATACGAGTTCCTTGTTATTGGTAATGGGTTACAAGCTACGATACACATGTTACGAGTTCCGGGTTATGAGTATAAACATGGGCAACGAGTGACGGGTTACGACTTACGAATTACAAGGTAAGTGATACAACATACGAGCTCCGAGTTACCGGTAACACTTTCGAATTCCGAGTCCTGAGTTACGCGTCACGAGATACAAGATGCGAGTTCCCATTTATCGGTAACGATTTACGAGCTACGGGAGACAAGATACGAGTTCCTTGTTATTGGTAATGGGTTACAAGCTACTTTACACATGATAAGAGTTCCGGGTTATGAGTAGCGAGTTGTAAGCTGCGATTTACGAGTTACGAGCTTCGAATTACGAGTTTCGAGTTGCGAGTTGCCATATACGAGTTACGAGTAACGAATTACGACTTACGATCTACGAGGTACTAGTTACGAGTTACGAGATACAAGATGCGAGTTCCCACTTATCGTAACAAGTTACGGGCTACGAGACACAAGATACGTGTTCCGAGTTATGGGTAACGAGTGATGAGTTATAAGATAAGAGCACCGGGTTATCGTTTACGCATTACGAGTTCTAAGTTTCGCGTCATGAGATACAAGATGCGAGTTTTCACCTGTCGGTAACTAGTTACGAACTACTTGATCTAGGATACGAGTTCGAGGTTATCGTCATTGATTTACAAGATCCGAGATCAAGATTCGAGTTCCGAGTTATGGGCAACGAGTAACGGGTTACGAGTTACGAGTTACGAGTTACAAGGTAGGTGATACAAGATACGAGCTCCGAGTTACCTGTAACACTTTCGAGTTCCGAGTCCTGAGTTACGCGTCACGAGATACAAGATGCGTGTTCCCATTTATCGGTAAAGATTTACGAGCTACGAGAGGCAAGATACGAGTTCCTTGTTAAAGGTAACGGGTTACAAGCTACGATACACAAGATACGAGTTCCTGGTTATGAGTAGCGAGTTATAAGCTGCGATTTACGAGTTACGAGTTTCGAGTTGAGAGCTACGATATACGAGTTACGATCTACGAGGTACTAGTTACGGGTTACGAGATACAAGATGCGAGTTCCTACTTATTGTAACAAGTTACGAGCTACGAGACACAAGATAGGAGTTCCAGGTAATCAGTAATGGGTTACGAGCTACTAGATACAAGGTACGAGTTCGGAGTTATGGGTAACGAGTGACGAGTTACAAGATAAGAGCACCGAGTTATCGGTTACGCGTTACGAGTTCTGAGTTCTGAGTTTCGCGTCATGAGATACAAGATGCGAGTTTTCACCTATCAGTAACGAGTAACGAACTACGAGACACAAGATACGAGTTCCAGGTTATCGGTAATGGATTACAAGTTACGATATATATGATACGAGTTCCGAGTTATTGGTAGCGAGTTATAAGCTGCAATTTACGAGTTACGAGTTAAGAGTTTCGAGTTACGAGTTTGGAGTTACGAGTTTCGAGTTACGAGTTTCGAGTTACGAGTTTTGAGTTGCGGGTTACCATGTACTAGTTACGAATTACGACTTACGATCTACAAGGTACTAGATACGAGTTACGAGATACAAGATGCAAGTTCCCACTTATCGTAACGAGTTACGAGCTACGAGACACAAGTTACGAGTTCCAGGTGATCGGTAATGAGTTACGAGCTACTAGATACAACATACGAGTTCCGAGTTATGAGTAACGAGTTACTAGTCACGAATTACGCTTTACAACGCGTATATACGAGATACAAGCTCCAAGTTATCGGTAACACGTTACGAGTTCCAAGTTCGGAGTTATGCGTCACGAGATATAAGTTGAGAGTTCCCTCTTATCGGTAACGATTTACGAGCTACGAGAGGCAAGATAAAAGATCCTTGTTATTGGGAATGTGTTACAAGCTACGATACACAAGATACGAGTTCCGGGCTATGAGTAGCGAGTTATAAGCTGCGATTTACGAGTTACGAGTTAAGAGTTTGGAGTTACGAGTTTCGAGTTACGAGTTTCGAGTTGCGGGTTACCATGTACGAGTTACGAGTTACGGTTCACGACTTACAATCTACAAGGTACTAGATACGAGCTACGAGACAAGATACGAGTTCCAGGTGATCAGTAATGAGTTACGAGCTACTAGATACAAGATACGAGTTCCGAGTTATGGGTAACGAGTTACGAGTCACGAGTTACGCTTTACAAGGTAAGATATACAAGATACAAGCTCCAAGTTATGGGTAACACGTTACGAGTTTTCACCTATCGGTAACGAGTAACGAACTACGAGACACGAGATACGAGTTCCAGGTTATCGGTAATGGATTACAAGTTACGATATATATGATACGAGTTCCGAGTTATTGGTAGCGAGTTACAAGGTAAGAGATATAAGATACATGCTCAGAGTTATCGGTAACGCGTTACGAGTTGCAAGTTCTGAGTTACGCGTCACTAGATACAAGTTGCGAGTTCCCTCTTATCGGTAACGATTTACGAGCTACGAGAGGCAAGATAAAAGATCCTTGTTATTGGTTCTATGTTACAAGCTACGATACACGAGATACGAGTTCCGGGTTATGAGTAGCGAGTTATAAGCTGCAATTTACGAGTTACGAGTTAAGAGTTTCGAGTTACGAGTTTGGAGTTACGAGTTTCGAGTTACGAGTTTCGAGTTACGAGTTTTGAGTTGCGGGTTACCATGTACTAGTTACGAATTACGACTTACGATCTACAAGGTACTAGATACGAGTTACGAGATACAAGATGCAAGTTCCCACTTATCGTAACGAGTTACGAGCTACGAGACACAAGATAGGAGTTCCAGGTAATCAGTAATGAGTTAGGAGCTACTAGATACAAGATACGGGTTCCGAGTTATGGGTAACCAGTGACGAATTACAAGATGAGAGCACCGAGTTATCGGTTACGCGTTACGAGTTCTGGGTTCTGAGTTTAGCGTCACGAGATACAAGATGCGAGATTTCACCTATCGGTAACGAGTAACGAACTACTAGATCTAGGAAACGAGTTCGAGGTTATCGTCATTGATTTACAAGATCCGAGATCAAGATTCGAGTTCCGAGTTATGGGCAACGAGTTACGGGTTACGAGTTACGAGGTAAGTGATACAAGATACGAGCTCCGGGTTATCGGTAACACTTACACGTTCTGAGTCCTGAGTTACGCGTCACAAGATACAAGATGCGAGTTCCCATTTATCGATAACGGTTTACGAGCTACGAGATGCTAGATACGAGTTCCAGGTTATCGGTAATGGTTTACAAGTTACGATATATGAGGTACGAGTTCCGAGTTATGGGTATCGAGTTACGAGTTACGAGTTACAAGATACGAGCTCCGAGTTATCGGTAACGCGTTTCTAGTTCCGAGTTCTGAGGTACACGTCATGAGATACAAGTTGCGAGTTCCCACTTATCAGTAACGATTTACAAGCTACGAGAGGCAAGATACGAGTTCCTTGTTATTGGTAATGGGTTACAAGCTACGATACACAAGATACGAGTTCCTGGTTATGAGTAGCGAGTTATAAGCTGCAATTTACGAGTAACGAGTTACGAGTTGCGAGTTACGATATACGAGTTACGAGTTACGAATTACGACTTACGATCTACGAGGTACTGGTTACGAGTTACGAGATACAAGATGCGAGTTCCCACTTATCGTAACAAGTTACGGGCTACTAGACACAAGATACGTGTTCCGAGTTATGGGTAACGAGTGATGAGTTATAAGATAAGAGCACCGGGTTATCGGTTACGCATTACGAGTTCCGAGTTTTAAGTTTCGCGTCATGAGATACAAGATGCGAGCTTTCACCTGTCGGTAATTACTTACGAACTACTAGATCTAGGATACGAGTTCGAGGTTATCGTCATTGATTTACAAGATCCGAGATCAAGATTCGAGTTCCGAGTTATGGGCAACGAGTTACGGGTTACGAGTTACGAGTTACAAGGTAGGTGATACAAGATACGAGCCCCGAGTTACCTGTAACACTTTCGAGTTCCGAGTCCTGAGTTACGCGTCACGAGATACAAGATGCGTGTTCCCATTTATCGGTAAAGATTTACGAGCTACGAGAGGCAAGATACGAGTTCCTTGTTAAAGGTAACGGGTTACAAGCTACGATACACAAGATACGAGTTCCTGGTTATGAGTAGCGAGTTATAAGCTGCGATTTACGAGTTACGAGTTACGAGTTTCGAGTTGAGAGCTACAATATACGAGTTACGATCTGCAAGGTACTAGTTACGAGTTACGAGATACAAGATGCGAGTTCCTACTTATTGCAACAAGTTACGAGCTACGAGACACAAGATAGGAGTTCCAGGTAATCAGTAATGGGTTACGAGCTACTGGATACAAGATACGGGTTCCGAGTTATGGGTAACGAGTGACGAGTTACAAGATGAAAGCACCGAGTTATCGGTTACGCGTTACGAGTTCTGAGTTCTGAGCTTCGCGTCATGAGATACAAGATGCGAGTTTTCACCTATCGGTAACGAGTAACGAACTAATAGATCTAGGATACGAGTTCGAGGTTATCGTCACTGATTTACAAAATCCGAGATGAAGATTCGAGTTCCGAGTTATGGGCAACGAGTTATGGGTTACGAGTTACAAGGTAAGTGATACAAGATACGAGCTCCGAGTTATCGGTACCACTTACACGTTCCGAGTCTGAGTTACGCGTCACGAGATACAAGATGCGTGTTCCCATTTATCGGTAAAGATTTACGAGCTACGAGAGGCAAGATACGAGTTACTTGTTAAAGGTAACGGGTTACAAGCTACGATACACAAGATACGAGGTCCTGGTTATGAGTAGCGAGTTATAAGCTGCGATTTACGAGTTACGAGTTACGAGTTTCGTGTTGAGAGCTACGATATACGAGTTACGATCTACGAGGTACTAGTTACGAGTTACGAGATACAAGATGCGAGTTCCTACTTATTGTAACAAGTTACGAGCTACGAGACACAAGATAGGAGTTCCAGGTAACCAGTAATGGGTTACGAGCTACTGGATACAAGATACGGGTTCCGAGTTATGGGTAACGAGTGACGAGTTACAAGATGAGAGCACCGAGTTATCGGTTACGCGTTACGAGTTCTGAGTTCTGAGTTTCGCGTCACGAGATACAAGATGCGAGTTCCCATTTATCGATAACGATTTACGAGCTACGAGATGCAAGATACGAGTTCAAGGTTATCGGTAATGGATTACAAGTTACGATATGTAAGATACGAGTTCCGGGTTATGAGTAGCGAGTTATAAGCTGCGATTTACGAGTTACGAGATTCGAATTACGAGTTTCGAGTTGCGAGTTGCCATATACGAGTTACGAGTAACGAATTACGACTTACGATCTACGAGGTACTAGTTACGAGTTACGAGATACAAGATGCGAGTTCCTACTTATCGTAACGAGTTACGAGCTACGAGACACAAGATACGAGTTCCAGATAATCAGTAATGAGTTACGAGCCACTAGATACAAGATACGTGTTCCGAGTTATGGGTAACGAGTTACGAGCTACAGTATACGAGTTCCCGAGTTATTGGTTCGCGTTACGAGTTCCAAGTTCTGAGTTACGCGTCACTAGATAAAAGTTACGAGTTCCTACCTATCGGTAACGATTTACGAGCTACGAGAGGCAAGATACAAGATCCTTGTTATTGGTAATGTGTTACAAGCTACGATACACAAGATACGAGTTCCGGGTTACAAGTAGCGAGTTATAAGCTGCGATTTACGAGTTACGAGCTTCGAATTACGAGTTTCGAGTTGCGAGTTGCCATATACGAGTTTCGAGTAACGAATTACGACTTACGATCTACGAGGTACTAGTTACGAGTTACGAAATACAAGATGCGAGTTCCTACTTATCGTAACGAGTTACGAGCTACGAGACACAAGATGCGAGTTCCAGGTAATCAGTAATGAGTTACGAGCTACTAGATACAAGATATGTGTTCCGAGTTATGGGTAACGAGTTACGAGTTACAGTATACGAGTTCCCGAGTAATTGGTTTGCGTTACGAGTTCCAAGTTCTGAGTTTCGCGTCATGAGATACAAGATGCGAGTTTTCACCTATCGGTAACGAGTAACGAACTACTAGATCTAGGATACGAGTTCGAGGTTATCGTCATTGATTTACAAGATCCGAGATCAAGACTCGAGTTCCGAATTATGGGCAACGAGTTATGGGTTACGAGTTACGACTTACAAGGTAAGTGATACAAGATACGAGTTACGAGTTATCGGTAACACTTTCGAGTTCCAAGTCCTGAGTTACGCGTCACGAGATACAAGATGCGAGTTCCCATCTATCGGTAACGATTTACGAGCTACGAGATGCAAGATACGAGTTCCAGGTTATCGGTAATGGATTACAAGTTACGATATATATGATACGAGTTCCGAGTTATTGGTAGCGAGTTACAAGTTAAGAGATATAAGATGCATGCTCTGAGTTATCGGTAACGCGTTACGAGTTCCAAGTTCTGAGAACGCGTCACTAGATACAAGTTGCGAGTTCCCTCTTATCGGTAACGATTTACGAGCTACGAGAGGCAAGATAAAGGATCCTTTTTATTGGTAATGTGTTACAAGCTACGATACACAATATACGAGTTCCGGGCTATGAGTAGCGAGTTATAAGCTGCGATTTACGAGTTACGAGTTAAGAGTTTGGAGTTACGAGTTTCGAGTTACGAGTTTCGAGTTACGAGTTTCGAGTTGCGGGTTACCATGTACGAGTTACGAGTTACGAATTACGACTTACGATCTACAAGGTACTAGATACGAGCTACGAGACACAAGATACGAGTTCCAGGTGATCAGTAATGAGTTACGAGCTACTAGATACAAGATACGAGTTCCGAGTTATGGGTAACGAGTTACGAGTCACGAGTTACGCTTTACAAGGTAAGATATACAAGATACAAGCTCCAAGTTATCGGTAAGACGTTACGAGTTCCAAGTTCCGAGTTACGCGTCACGAGATACAAGTTACGAGTTCCCACTTATCAGTTACGATTTACGAGCTACAAGAGGCAAGATACGAGTTCCTAGTTATTGGTAATGTCTTACAAGCTACGATACACAAGATACGAGTTCCTGGTTATGAGTAGCGAGTTATAAGCTGCGATTTACGAGTAACGAGTTACGAGTTGCGAGTTACGATATACGAGTTACGAGTTACGAATTACGACTTACGATCTACGAGGTACTGGTTATGAGTTACGAGATACAAGATGCGAGTTCCCACTTATCGTAACAAGTTACGGGCTACGAGACACAAGATACGTGTTCCAGATAATCAGCAATGAGTTACGAGCTACTAGATCCAAGATACGTGTTCCGAGTTATGGGTAACGAGTGATGAGTTATAAGATAAGAGCACCGGGTTATCGGTTACGCATTACGAGTTCCGAGTTCTAAGTTTCGCGCCATGAGATACAAGATGCGAGTTTTCACCTCTCGGTAACTGGTTACGAACTACTAGATCTAGGATACGAGTTCGAGGTTATCGTCATTGATTTACAAGATCCGAGATCAAGATTCGAGTTCCGAGCTATGGGCAACGAGTTACGGGTTACGAGTTACGAGTTAGAAGGTAGGTGATACAAGATACGAGCTCCGAGTTACCTGTAACACTTTCGAGTTCCGAGTCCTGAGTTACGCGTCAAAAGATACAAGATGCGTGTTCCCATTTGTCGGTAAAGATTTACGAGCTACGAGAGGCAAGATACGAGTTCCTTGTTAAAGGTAACGGGTTACAAGCTACGATACTCAAGATAGGAGTTCCAGGTAATCAGTAATGAGTTACGAGCTACTAGATACAAGAAACGGGTTCCGAGTTATCGGTTACGCGTTACGAGTTCTGAGTTCTGAGTTTCGCGTCATGAGATACAAGATGCGAGTTCCCATTTATCGATAATGATTTACGAGCTACGAGATGCAAGATACGAGTTCCAGGTTATCGGTAATGGATTACAAGTTACGATATATAAAATACGAGTTCCGAGGTAGAGGTAACGAGTTACGAGTTATGAGTCACAAGGTAAGAGATACAAGCTACAAGCTCCGGATTATCGCTAACGCGTTTCGAGTACCAAGTTATGAGTTACGCGTCACGAGATACAAGTTGCGAGTTCAATACAATACAATACAATACAATATTTATTCATGACAGTACATACATAGAAAGTATTTTCATACGTCACAATACAATAAAATATTTAAAACCACGAAAAAGTGTTGTTTAGAAATTAAAAGTATTAAGACACTAAAAGCATGTATGGATTCACAAGACACATTACATCAACAAATAAATGTTACAATTACAATTGTTGGAAAGCAAAGACACTACATTTAGCCCTTAGTAAATAAGATTACATGTTATACATTTCAAGTATTAGTGTTAATTTATTTTTATTATATATACTCTGATACTTATAAATACATACATAAATAGAGAGTGTTTCTCAAAATGTTCTACATAATCATGTTACTGCTGAGGAACTCCTCCTCACTGAAAAATGCATTTGTTTTAAAAAATCTCTTAATTCTTGTTTCAAAAGCCTTCTGCTGTAGCTGTTTGATTTCAAATGGAAGAGCATTGTAGAATTTTATTCCATAGTGTTTTGTCCCATCCCTGGCTCGCGTAGTTCTACTATGATTAATTGAAAGGTCGTCCTTGCCTCTGGTGTTGTAGGAGTGAAAATCGCGATTTCGTGTATACCTCTCCAGATGTCTCTTTACATGTACTAGACATGTAAATATATATAAGCATGGCAAAGTGAGTACACCCAATGATACAAAGGCCTGTCTACAACATTCCCCATATTTCAGGCCAGCAATAACTCTAACACCTCTCCTCTGCACTGCGAACACTCTTGTGGCATGTGCAGAGTGTCCCCAGCACAGAAGAGCATATGCCAGATGGCAATGGACATATGCATAGTATGCGCTCAATAAGACACCGACCGACACGCAATTTTTCAAGTTCCTAAGAGCATATATGCCCTTGTTGATCTTTTTTATAACACTTTCGCAGTGTACTTCCCATGTTAATTTGGAATCAAGGATGACTCCCAGAAACTTTACTGGCTGCACCTCGGTGCTATTAGGTCTGAGACAGAACGTGAGAGTCTGCGTCTTAGCATCATTTACGCTCAATTTGTTAGCCAGGAACCAATTGAGGAGACGTGACTACATATCCACGACCAATCCGTCCAGTCCCACCAGGTCATCAGCCGAACCGACAGCAGTTGTATCATCAGCAAATAGTATGACGTCTGTAGATGGAGAAGACATGCAGAAACCTATGTCATTTATAAACAACAGGAACAGAACCGGACCCAAGACAGACCCCTGAGGCACTCCGTGACAGACCGGGAGCCTACCAGAGGTTTTCATGTTGTACGACACATACTGCTGCCTGTCAGTAAGATACGACTTTAATAAATTTAAGCTGCAATCAGCAAAGCCATAAGACTGGAGCTTCCTAACCAAAAGATCATGAGACACACAATCGAAGGCCTTTGTGAGGTCAAAAAACAGAGCCTGAGCATATCTTTTACCCTCAAAGCAGTCCTGAACAAATGCTATTAAGTGATTAATTGCGGCTGTGGCTGATTTGTTGGTGCGAAAACCAAACTGCCTGGGATTAAATAATCCATGTGTTTCCAAATAAGCACATATTTGCTTCTTCAGAACTGCCTCAAAGATTCTGCCAAATAATGGCAAAATAGATATGGGTCTATAATTGGAAGTCTCTTCAACATCTCCCTGCTTATGAATTGGTACTACCCGTGCGATCTTCAGCAAGTTTGGGAAAGTACCTGATGCAATACAAAAATTTATTAATTTGGTCAAGGGATAAAGAATTGTTTCTTTGATACTTTTTAAAATCTTAGTCGTTATTCCAAAATGATCCCTGCTGGTGCTGTTTTTAACTTCGTCAATGATTTCTCGCATCTCAATAAAAGTGATCGTTTTAAAATGGAATATTAAGTTGGGGTTAACTGATAAATTATCAAGATAGCTAAGGGGATCATTATTGGACTTGGGCAAAACTTTAATGATGTTTTGCGCAATCTGAGAAAAATATGTATTAAAACACTCAGCATCAATATTGTGAGCCACTGAGGTAGTGGTGACAGGGTTATTATTCTTTATGACCTCCCATATTGCTTTACCCTTGTTTCTAGCATTTGTAATATGTCGATCATTTGCAAGTTTTTTACTAGCTTCTATTTTTTTCTTATAACTATATCTTAGAGATTTAATTACATCATTAGGCACAAAATTAGGATTAGTAGCGCGCAAGGACGTTAGAAACTTCAAGAGTTCTCTCTCTCGCCTAAGATCATCACTAAACCAGAGTATTTGCCTATGCCCATAGGAGCTACTCTGTTTAGCAACCCTAGTCTTTTCTGGAAATGACGAGTTGCAAACGTTTAAGATTAAATTAATAAATGAATCAAACTTCTCACTTGGTGAGAGCGTCTGCTCCTCAAGATAAGACCAGTTTATGTCTCTAACTTGGTTCACCAGTTGCAACAATCCCATATCAGTAATTGGTCTATATACAATCCTAAGACCATCCCCAGTGTTTTTTGGTTCAAAACTAGGAAAACTTATGGATATAGCCCTATGATCGGATAAACCAGGGTCGATCACCTGTGCACTGTGGTTGTTGTTAATTAAATTAGTGAAAACATTGTCTAGGCAAGCACTATTTCTAGTGCTCTCCAAGACAAGTTGAATCATACCATATGATTCAAAAGTATCCACCAGAATCTGGGCCTCCAACGATCTTGTCTGAAAATGCACATTGAAATCTCCTGTCAGGACGATACCCTTGTTAATGTCCAGAGCATCCAAGAGTTTGGTCAGTCCCTGCACATAAGATGTGAAGTCTCCATCAGGAGAGCGATATACTGAGCAAATTTGGATGTTATTTATAATCAAGCCTGCTAGCTCAAAATCCAACTCTCTCGATAGATAGGAAGCATCAAATGGCAAATGAACCGTTTTTAAATGATTTTTAACAAAAATAGCTACACCGCCATGTTTCCGAACAGTTCTACAAAAGCCAGTTACAGGCACGAATCCATTAATGTTAACCAATGGTAGTTCTTCCTTGTTTAGCCAATGTTCATTGAAACAAAGAACATTATAGTTTTTATCAATTAAAAAAGCATCTATTAAATTTACTTTATTTTTAAGAGATTGTATGTTAAGATGCAGAACATTTAGAGAACCACTCACCTGTTTGCATCCAGTTAAGTTTCTGTGTTGATCACTTCTCCCTGGTTCTTGTAGTTTTTGTTGTTCTTTGGAGAGCGTCTGAGATTGATAAAATGGTTAAAAAGTATACCAGATGGCCATATGTCAGGATTCAGCAGCTCCTTAGCATGGTCCTGAGGAACGCCAATTTTAAATGAACTTTTCCATTTGTCCTTTCTTGTAAGTAGCTTTTCACACTTGCAATCCTTTAGGCCAGTGCAGTCTTTGACATAGTTAGCAATTGATTCTGGTGTAGTGTCAGTGGTGAAACCAGACAAAAACAACCAAGCATTGTCTGACAGAAGGGTATTAGAGTGTGCAGCAGCCCGAAGACTGGTTATGTTCTGGTTCGTGCCTTGCTGGGGCGCTGGTCTAGTTACATCAAGATTTCTGGAGTTACGAACTGAGTCAGCGTGTTTTTTTCCCTGTTGCTGATGAGAAAATTTTGTGCCAGGCGATTTGAAAACTGGGTTGTCGCCTTGTACATTTAGGTTAATTATGGTATTTAGTTTAGCTCGATCTACTGCTTCTTGAACATTCGGTTTTGTTACATAAGATGTAGAAGCTCCAGGTGGCAAAGGTGATGTGATTGCTGCGGTAAACCTCTTCAGCCCAGCGGTGTGTGCACCAGAAGTGTCTGGTTTATCAATTTTTACCTCCACTTGCTTCTTTTGGATCTTATTTTTTGCTGAATTGGTATTTGGAGTCAAACGACATTCATTCAGAGAGCTTTTGATATCCAGTAACTGACCACTCAAACTTGTATTAAGTTCCTTAATTTTTTTCTCCAAGTTGTTATTGTAAGATGTTTTAAAACTTTCCAGAGATTCCAGGAACTTTTTTTCCAACCCTGTCTTCAAAGTCTGTAGTCTCGAGTCTATTGAAGCATTAAAAGTTTTAACTGAGTTAACAGCGATGGGATTGCAGTTTTCACAGGCAAATAACAAGATTCTTTTGGACAATCTTGTTACATGTGCCTCAGATGTTGTCAAGCCGGAGCAGCCGACACAATAAGCACCCTTGCAAAAATCACATATTATTTTGTACTTTTTATCTTCATCACTTATAGATTTTTCACATTTTGCACAGGACATTGTAAATTAGGATTTTCTAATGAGAAGGTTTGGCAACGACGCCCAGCTAATCACGTTTTTGGTCGGAAAACAACTGTTCAACTCAGCTGAAAATTGGATGACTTCAGGGTCTCCTTTATTTTACACACGAATAAAACGCACTAAACAATGATTTCACAACACTTTTACTAATTAAAGTTTGCAAAAATTTCGATAAATCTTAAATTATGTTTGCCGAAACAAAACAAACAACATGCCGCGTTGCCGCTTAGTAACATATTTGCCACTTATCGGTAACGATTTACGAGCTAGGAGAGGCAAGATAGGTGTTCCTTGTTAAAGGTAATGGGTTACAAGCTACGATACACAAGATACGAGTTCCTGGTTATGAGTAGCGAGTTATAGGCTGCGATTTACGAGTTACGAGTTACGAGTTTCGAGTTGAGAGCTACGATATACGAGTTACGAGTTACGAGTTACGAATTACGACCTACGATATACGAGGTACTAGTTACGAGTTACGAGATACAAGATGCGAGTTCCCACTCATCGGTAACGATTTACGAGCTACGAGAGGCAAGATAATAGATCCTTGTTATTGGTAATGTGTTACATGCTACGATACACAGGATACGACTTCCGGGTTATGAGTAGCGAGTAATAAGCTACGATTTACGAGTTACGAGTTAAGAGTTTCGAGTTAAGAGTTTCGAGTTACGAGTTTCGAGTTTCGAGTTACGAGTTTCGAGTTACGAGTTTCGAGTTGCGGGTTACCATGTACGAGTTACGAGTTACGAATTACGACTTACGATCTACAAGGTACTAGATACGAGCTACGAGACACAAGATACGAGTTCCAGGTGACCAGTAATGAGTTGCGAGCTACTAGATACAAGATACGATTCACGAGTTATAGGTAACGAGTTACGAGTTCCAAGTTCTGAGTTATGCGTCACGAGATACAAGATGCGAGTTCCCATCTATCGGTAACGATTCACGAGCTACGAGATGCAAGATACGAGTTCCAGGTTATCGGTAATGGATTACAAGTTACGATATATATGATACGATTTCCGAGTTATTGGTAGCGAGTTAAAAGGTGAAGGATATAAGATACATGCTCCGAGTTATCGGTAACGCATTACGAGAACCAAGTTCAGAGTTACGCGTCACGAGATACAAGATGCGAGTTCCCATTTATCGGTAACGATTTACGAGCTGCAAGATACGAGTTCCAGGTTATCGGTAATGGATTCAAGCTACGATCTATAAGATACGAGTTCCAAGTTATGGGTAACTAGTTACGAGTTACGACTTACAAGATACGAGCTACGAGTTATCGGTAACGCGTTACTAGTTCCGAGTTCTGATTTACACGCCACGAGATACAAGATGCGAGTTCCCACTTATTGGTAACGAGTTACGAGATACGAAAGGCAAGATACGAGGTCCTTGTTATTGGTAATGGGTTACAATCTACGATACACAAGATACGAGTTCCGGGTAATCAGTAATGAGTTACGAGCTACTATATACAAAATGTGAGTTCCCATCTATCGGTAACGATTTACGAGCTACGAGATGCATGATACGAGTTCCAGGTTATCGGTAATGGATTCTTAGTTACGATATTTAAGATACGAGGTCCTGGTTATTGGTAGCGAGTTACAAGGTAAGAGATACAAGATACATGCTCCGAGTTATCGGTAACGCGTTACGAGTTCCAAGTTCTGAGTTTCGCTTCATGAGATACAAGATGCGAGTTTTCACCTACCGGTAACGAGTTACAAACTACTAGATCTAGGATACGAGTTCGTGGCTATCGTCATTGATTTACTAAATCCGAGATCAAGATTCGAGTTCCGAGTAATGGGCAACGAGTTATCGGTTACGAGTTATGGGTTAGGAGTTACGAGTTACAAGGTAAGTGAAACGAGATACGAGTTACGAGTTATCGGTAACACTTTCGAGTTCCGAGTCCTGAGTTACGCGTCACGAGATACAAGATGCGAGTTCCCATCTATCGGTAACGATTTACGAGCTACGAGATGCAAGATACGCGTTCCAGGTTATCGGTAATGGATTACAAGTTACGATACATATGATACTTGTTCCGAGTTATTGGTAGCGAGTTACAAGATAAGAGATATAAGATGCATGCTCTGAGATATCGGTAACGCGTTACGAGTTCCAAGTTCTGAGTTACGCGTCACTAGATACAAGTTGCGAGTTCCCTCTTATCGGTAACGATTTACGAGCTATGAGAGGCAAGATCCTTGTTATTGGTAATGTGTTACAAGCTACCATACACAAGATACGAGTTCCGGGTTATCAGTAGCGAGTTATAAGCTGCGATTTACGAGTTACGAGTTAAGAGTTTGGAGTTACGGGTTTCGAGTTGCGAGTTACGATATACGAGTTACGAGTTACGAGTTACGAGTTACGAGTTACGAGTTACGAGTTACGAGTTACGAGTTACGAGTTACGAGTTACGAGTTACGAGTTACGAGTTACGAGTTACGAGTTACGAGTTACGAGTTACGAGTTACGAGTTACGAGTTACGAGTTACGAGTTACGAGTTACGAGTTACGAGTTACGAGTTACGAGTTACGAGTTACGAGTTACGAGTTACGAGTTACGAGTTACGAGTTACGAGTTACGAGTTACGAGTTACGGGTTACGAATTACGACTTACGATCTACGAGGTACTAGTAACGAGTTACGAGATAGAAGTTACGAATTACGACTTACGATCTACAAGGTACTAGATACGAGCTACGAGACACAAGATACGAGTTCTAGGTGGTCAGTAATTAGTTACGAGCTACTAGATACAAGATACGAGTTTCGGGTTATGGGTAACGAGTTACAAGTCACGAGTTACGCTTTACAAGGTAAGTGATACAAGATACAAGCACCAAATTATCGGTAACACTTTCGAGTTCCGAGTCCTGAGTTACGCGTCACGAGATAAAAGATGCGAGTTCCCATTTATCGGTACCGATTTACGAGCTACGAGATGCATAATACGAGCTCCAGGTTATCGGTAATGGATTATAAGTTACGATATTTAAGATACGAGGTCCGGGTTATGGGTAGCGAGTTACAAGGTAAGAGATACAAGTTACAAGCTCCAAGTTATCGGTAACACATTACGAGTTCCAAGTTCTGAGTTATGCGTCACGAGATATAAGTTAGGAGTTCCCACTTATCGGAAACGATTTACGAGCTACAAGGGGCAAGATACGAGTTCCTTGTTATTGGTAATGTGTTACAAGACACGATACACAAGATACAAGTTCCGGGTTATCCGTTACGCGTTACGAGATTCGAGATCTGAGATTCGCGTCAAGAGATACAAGATGCGAGTTTTCACCTATAGGTAACTAGTTACGAACTACTAGATCTAGGATACGAGTTCGGGATTATCGTCTATGATTTACAAGATCCGAGATCAAGATTCGAGTTCCGAGTTATGGGCAACACTTTCGAGTTCCGAGTCCTAAGTTACGCGTCACGAGATACAAGTTGCGAGTTCCCTCTTATCGGTAACGATTTACGAGCTACGAGAGGCAAGATACGAGTTCCTTGTTATTGGCAATGGGTTACAAGCTACGATACACATGTATGTAGTTATAAGCTACGATTTACGAGTTACGACTTTCGAATTACGAGTTACGAGTTGCGAGTTACGATATACGAGTTACGAGTAACTAATTACGACTTACGATCTACGAGGTACTAGTTACGAGTTACGAGATACAAGATGCGAGTTCCTACTTATCGTAACGAGTTACGAGCTACGAGACACAAGATACGAGTTCCAGCTAATCAGTAATGAGTTACGAGCTACTAGATACAAGATATGTGTTCCGAGTTATGGGTAACGAGTTACGAGTTACAGTATACGAGTTCCCGAGTTATTGGTTCGCGTTACGAGTTCCGAGTTCTGAGTTACACGTCACGAGATACAAGATGCGAGTTCCCACCTATTGGTAACGAGTTACGATCTTCAAGATCTAGGATACGAGTTCCAGGTTATCGGCAATGATTTGCAAGATCCTAGATAGAAGATACGAGTTCCGAGTAATAGGTTACGAGTTACAAGGTAAGAGATACAAGATACAAGCTCCGAGTTATCGGTAACGCGTTACGTGTTCCAAGTACTGGGCTACGCGTCACGAGATACAAGTTGCGAGTTCCCACTTATCAGTAACGATTTACCAGCTACGAGAGGCAAGATACGTGTTCCTTGTTAAAGGTAATGGGTTACAAGCTACGATACACAAGATACGAGTTCCTGGTTCTGAGTAGCGAACTATAAGCTGCGATTTACGAGTTACGAGTTTCTAGTTGAGAGCTACGATATACGAGTTACGAGTTACGAGTTACGAATTACGACTTTCGATCTACGAGGTACTAGTTACGAGTTACGAGATACAAGATGCGAGTTCCCACTCATCGGTAACGATTTACGAGCTACGAGAGGCAAGATAAAAGATCCTTGTTATTGGTAATGTGTTACATGCTACGTACACAAGATACGAGTTCCGGGTGATCAGTAATGAGTTACGAGCTACTAGATACAAGATACGAGTTCCGAGTTATGGGTAACGAGTTACGAGTCACGAGTTACGCTTTACAAGGTAAGATATACAACATACATGCTCCGAGTTATCGGTAACGCGTTACGAGTTCCAAGTTCTGAGTTACGCGCCACTAGATACAAGTTGCGAGTTCCCTTTTATCGGTAACGATTTACGAGCTACGAGAGGCAAGATAAAAGATCCTTGTTATTGGTAATGTGTTACAAGCTACGATACACAAGATACGAGTTCCAGGTTATGAGTAGCGAGTTATATGCTGCGATTAACGAGTTACGAGTTTCGAGTTACGAGTACCGAGTTACGATATACGAGTTACGAGTTACGAACTACGACTTACGATCTACGAGGTACTAGCTACGAGTTACGAGATAAAAGATGCGAGTTCCCATTTATCGTAACGAGTTACGAGTTTCGAGTTACGAGTTTCGAGTTACGAGTTTCGAGTTACGAGTTTCGAGTTACGAGTTTCGAGTTGCGGGTTACCATGTACGAGTTACGAGTTACGAACTACGACTTACGATCTACAAGGTACTAGATACGAGCTACGAGACACAAGATACGAGTTCCAGGTGATCGATAATGAGTTACGAGCTACTAGATACAACATACGAGTTCCGAGTTATGGGTAACGAGTTACGAGTCACGAGTTACGCTTTACAAGGTAAGATATACAAGAACAAGCTCCAAATTATCGGTAACACTTTCGAGTTCCGCGTCCTGAGTTACGCGTCACGAGATGAAAGTTGCGAGTTCCTACCTATCGGTAACGATTTACGAGCTACGAGATGCACGATACGAGCTCCAGGTTATCGGTAATGGATTATAAGTTACGATATATATGATACGAGTTCCGAGTTATTGGTAGCGAGTTATAAGGTAAAAGATATAAGATACATGCTCCGAGTTATCGGTAACGCGTTACGACTTCCAAGTTCTGAGTTACGCGCCACTAGATACAAGTTGCAAGTTCCCTCTTATCAGTAACGATTTACTAGCTACGAGAGGCAAGATAAAAGATCCTTGTTATTGGTAATGTGTTACAAGCTACGATACACAAGATACGAGTTCCGGGTTATGAGTAGCGAGTTATAAGCTGCGATTTACGAGTAACGAGTTACGAGTTACGATATACGAGTTACGAGTTACGAATTACGACTTACGATTTACGAGGTACTGGTTACGAGTTACGAGATACAAGATGCGAGTTCCCACTGATCGTAACAAGTTACGAGCTACGAGAAACAAGATACGAGTTCCAGGTAATCAGTAATGAGTTACGTGCTACTAGATACAAGATACGCGTTCCGAGTTATGGGTAACGAGTGATGATTTGTAAGATAAGAGCACCGGGTTATCGGTTAAGCATTACGAGTTCCGAGTTCTAAGTTTCGCGTCATGAGATACAAGATGCGAGTTTTCACCTGTCGGTAACTAGTTACGAACTACTAGATCTAGGATACGAGTTCGGGGTTAACGTCATTGCTTTACAAAATCCGAGATGAAGATTCGAATTTCGAGTTATGGGCAACGAGTTACGGGTTACGAGTTACGAGTTACAAGGTAGGTGATACAAGATACGAGCTCCGAGTTACCTGTAACACTTTCGAGTTCCGAGTCCTGAGTTACGCGTCACGAGATACAAGATGCGTGTTCCCATTTATCGGTAACGATTTACGAGCTACGAGAGGCAAGATACGAGTTCCTTGATGAAGGTAATGGGTTACAAGCTACGATACACAAGATACGAGTTCTTTGTTATGAGTAGCGAGTTATAAGCTGCGATTTACGAGTTACGAGTTTCGAGTTGAGAGCTACGATATACGAGTTACGATCTACGAGGTACTAGTTACGAGTTACGAGATACAAGATGCGAGTTCCCACTTATTGTAACAAGTTACGAGCTACGAGACACAAGATAGGAGTTCCAGGTAATCAGTAATGAGTTACGAGCTACCGGATACAAGATACGGGTTCCGAGTTATGAGTAACGAGTTACGAGTTAGTAGTTACAAGATACGAGCTCCGAGTTATCGGTAACGCGTTACTAGTTCCGGGTTCTGAGTTACACGTCACGAGATACAAGATGCAGGCTGCCACCTATTGGTAACGAGTTAGGATCTTCAAGATCTAGGATACGAGTTCCAGGTTATCGGCAATGATTTGCGAGATCCGAGATAGAAGATACAAGTTCCGAGTAATGGGTAACGAGATACGAGTTACGAGTTACAAGGTAAGAGATACAAGATACAAGCTCGAAGTTATCGGTAACGCGTTACGAGTTCCAAGTTCCGAGTTACGCGTCACGAGATACAAGTTACGAGTTCCCACTTATCAGTAACGATTTACGAGCTACAAGAGGCAAGATACGAGTTCCTTGTTATTGGTAATTGGATACAAGCTACGATACACAAGATACGAGTTCCTGGTTATGAGAAGCGAGTTATAAGCTGCGATTTACGTGTTACGAGTTGCGAGTTACGATATACGAGTTACGAGTTACGAATTACGACTTACGATCTACGAGGTACTAGTTACGAGTTACTAGATACAAGATGCGTGTTCCCACTTATCGTAACAAGTTACGAGCTACGAGACACAAGATACGAGTTCCAGGTAATCAGTAATGAGTTACGAGCTACTATATGCACGAAACGTATTCCGAGTTATGGGTAACGAGTTACGAGTTACAGAATACGAGTTCCCGAGTTATTGGTTCGCGTTACGAGTTCCAAGTTCTGAGTTACGCGTCACTAGATAAAAGTTGCGAGTTCCTACCTATCGGTAACAATTTACGAGCTACGAGAGGCAAGATACAAGATCCTTGTTATTGGTAATGTGTTACAAGCTACGATACACAAGATACGAGTTCCGGGTTATGAGTAGCGAGTTATAAGCTGCGATTTACGAGTTACGAGTTTCGAATTACGAGTTTCGAGTTGCGAATTACCATATACGAGTTACGAGTAACAAATTACGACATACGATCTACGAGGTACTAGTTACGTGTCACGAGACACAAGATACGAATTCCAGGTAATCAGTAATGAGTTACGAGCTACTAGATACAAGATACGCGTTCCGAGTTATGGGTAATGAGTGATGAGTTATAAGATAAGCGCTCCGGGTTATCGGTTACGCGTTATGAGTTCAGAGTTCTGAGTTTCGCGTCACGAGATAAAAGATGCGAGTTCCCATTTATCGGTACCGATTTACGAGCTACGAGATGCATGATACGAGTTCCAGGTTATCGGTAATGGATTATAAGTTGCGATATTTAAGATAAGAGGTCCGGGTTATGGGTAGCGAGTTACAAGGTAAGAGATACAAGATACATGCTCCGAGTTATCGGTAACGCGTTACGAGTTCCAAGTTCTGAGTTACACGTCACGAGATACAAGTTACGAGTTCCCACTTATCAGTAACGATTTACGAGCTACGAGAGTCAAGATACGAGTTCCTTGTTATTGGTAATTGGATACAAGCTACGATACACAAGATACGAGTTCCTGGTTATGAGAAGCGACTTATAAGCTGCGATTTACGTGTTACGAGTTACGAGTTGCGACTTACGATCTACGAGGTACTAGTTACGAGTTACGAGATACAAGATGCGAGTTCCCACTTATCGTAGCAAGTTACGAGCTACGAGACACAAGATACGAGTTACAGGTAATCAGTAATGAGTTACGAGCTACTAGATAAAAGATACGTGTTTCGAGTTATGGGTAACGAGTTACGAGTTACAGTATACTAGTTCCCGAGTTATTGGTTCGCGTTACGAGTTCCAAGTTCTGAGTTTCGCGTCATGAGATACAAGATGCGAGTTCCCATCTATCGGTAACGATTTACGAGCTACGAGACGCAAGATACGAGTTCCAGGTTATCGGTAATGGATTACAAGTTACGATATATATGATACGAGTTCCGAGTTATTGGTAGCGAGTTACAAGGTAAGAAATATAAGATGCATGCTCTGAGTTATCGGTAACTCGTTACGAGTTCCAAGTTCTGAGTTACGCGTCACTAGATACAAGTTGCGAGTTCTCATCTATCGGTAACGTTTTACGAGCTTCGAGATGCAAGATACGAGCTCCAGGTTATCGGTAATGGATTATAAGTTACGATATTTAAGATACGAGGTCCGGGTTATGGGTAGCGAGTTACAAGATAAGAGATACAAGATACAAGCTCCCAGTTATCGGTAACGCGTTACGAGTTCCAAGTTCTGAGTTACGCGTCACTAGATACAAGTTGCGAGTTCCCTCTTATCAGTAACGATTTACGAGCTACGAGAGGCAAGATACGTGTTCCTTGTTAAAGGTAATGGGTTACAAGCTACGATACACAAGATACGAGTTCCTGGTTATGAGTAGCGAGTTATAAGCTGCGATTTACGAGTTACGAGTTACGAGTTTCGAGTTGAGAGCTACGATATACGAGTTACGAGTTACGAATTACGACTAACGATCTACGAGGTACTAGTTACGAGTTACGAGATACAAGATGCGAGTTCCCACTTATCGTAACAAGTTACGGGCTACGAGACACAAGATACGTGTTCCGAGTTATGGGTAACGAGTGATGAGTTATAAGATAAGAGCACCGGGTTAACGTTTACGCATTACGAGTTCTAAGTTTCGCGTCATGAGATACAAGATGCGAGTTTTCACCTGTCGGTAACTAGTTACGAACTACTTGATCTAGGATACGAGTTCGAGGTTATCGTCATTAATTTACAAGATCCGAGATCAAGATTCGAGTTCCGAGTTATGGGCAACGAGCTACGGGCTACTAGTTACGAGTTACAAGGTAGGTGATACAAGATACGAGCTCCGAGTTACCTGTAACACTTTCGAGTTCCGAGTCCTGAGTTACGCGTCACGAGATACAAGATGCGTGTTCCCATTTATAGGTAAAGATTTACGAGCTACGAGAGTCAAGATACGAGTTCCTTGTTAAAGGTAACGGGTTACAAGCTACGATACACAAGATGCGAGTTCCTGGTTATGAGTAGCGAGTTATAAGCTGCCATTTACGAGTTACGAGTTTCGAGTTGAGAGCTACGATATACGAGTTACGATCTACGAGGTACTAGTTACGGGTTACGAGATACAAGATGCGAGTTCCTACTTATTGCTACAAGTTACGAGCTACGAGACACAAGATAGGAGTTCCAGGTAATCAGTAATGGGTTACGAGCTACTAGATACAAGGTACGAGTTCGGAGTTATGGGTAACGAGTGACGAGTTACAAGATAAGAGCACCGAGTTATCGGTTACGCGTTACGAGTTCTGAGTTCTGAGTTTCGCGTCATGAGATACAAGATGCGAGTTTTCACCTATCGGTAACGAGTAACGAACTACGAGACACAAGATACGAGTTCCAGGTTATCGGTAATGGATTACAAGTTACGATATATATGATACGAGTTCCGAGTTATTGGTAGCGAGTTACAAGGTAAGAGATATAAGATACATGCTCCGAGTTATCGGTAACGCGTTACGAGTTGCAAGTTCTGAGTTACGCGTCACTAGATACAAGTTGCGAGTTCCCTCTTATCGGTAACGATTTACGAGCTACGAGAGGCAAGATAAAAGATCCTTGTTATTGGTAATATGTTACAAGCTACGATACACAAGATACGAGTTCCGGGTTATGAGTAGCGAGTTATAAGCTGCAATTTACGAGTTTCGAGTTGAGAGCTACGATATGCGAGCTACGAGTTACGAGTTACGAGTTACGAGTTACGAGTTACGAGTTACGAGTTACGAGTTACGAGTTACGAGTTACGAATTACGACTTACGATCTACGAGGTACTAGTTACGAGTTACGAGATACAAGATGCGAGTTTCCACTGATCGTAACTAGTTACGAGCTACGAGACACAAGATAGGAGTTCCAGGTAATCAGTAATGAGTTAGGAGCTACTAGATACAAGATACGGGTTCCGAGTTATGGGTAACGAGTGACGAATTACAAGATGAGAGCACCGAGTTATCGGTTACGCATTACGAGTTCTGGGTTCTGAGTTTAGCGTCACGAGATACAAGATGCGAGATTTCACCTATCGGTAACGAGTAACGAACTACTAGATCTAGGAAACGAGTTCGAGGTTATCGTCATTGATTTACAAGATCCGAGATCAAGATTCGAGTTTCGAGTTATGGGCAACGAGTTACGGGTTACGAGTTACGAGGTAAGTGATACAAGATACGAGCTCCGGGTTATCGGTAACACTTACACGTTGTGAGTCCTGAGTTACGCGTAACAAGATACAAGATGTGAGTTCCCATTTATCGATAACGGTTTACGAGCTACGTGATGCTAGATACGAGTTCCAGGTTATCGGTAATGGTTTACAAGTTACGATATATGAGGTACGAGTTCCGAGTTATGGGTAACGAGTTACGAGTTACAAGATGAAAGCACCGAGTTATCGGTTACGCGTTACGAGTTCTGAGTTCTGAGTTTCGCGTCATGAGATACAAGATGCGAGTTTTCACCTATCGGTAACGAGTAACGAACTAATAGATCTAGGATACGAGTTCGAGGTTATCGTCATTGATTTACAAAATCCGAGATGAAGATTCGAGTTCCGAGTTATGGGCAACGAGTTATGGGTTACGAGTTACAAGGTAAGTGATACAAGATACGAGCTCCGAGTTATCGGTAACACTTACACGTTCCAAGTCTGAGTTACGCGTCACGAGATACAAGATGCGTGTTCCCATTTATCGGTATAGATTTACGAGCTACGAGAGGCAAGATACGAGTTCCTTGTTAAAGGTAACGGGTTACAAGCTACGATACACAAGATACGAGGTCCTGGTTATGAGTAGCGAGTTATAAGCTGCGATTTACGAGTTACGAGTTACGAGTTTCGAGTTCAGAGCTACGATATACAAGTTACGATCTACGAGGTACTAGTTACGAGTTACGAGATACAAGATGCGCGTTCCTACTTACTGTAACAAGTTACGAGCTACGAGACACAAGATAGGAGTTCCAGGTAATCAGTAATGGGTTAAGAGCTGCTGGATACAAGATACGGGATCCGAGTTATGGGTAACGAGTGACGAGTTACAAGATGAGAGCACCGAGTTATCGGTTACGCGTTACGAGTTCTGAGTTCTGAGTTTCGCGTCACGAGATACAAGATGCGAGTTCCCATTTATCGATAACGATTTACGAGCTACGAGATGCAAGATACGAGTTCAAGGTTATCGGTAATGGATTACAAGTTACGATATGTAAGATACGAGTTCCGGGTTATGAGTAGCGAGTTATAAGCTGCGATTTACGAGTTACGAGCTTCGAATTACGAGTTTCGAGTTGCGAGTTGCCATATACGAGTTACGAGTAACGAATTACGACTTACGATCTACGAGGTACTAGTTACGAGTTACGAGATACAAGATGCGAGTTCCTACTTATCGTAACGAGTTACGAGCTACGAGACACAAGATATGAGTTCCAGATAATCAGTAATGAGTTACGAGCTACTAGATACAAGATACGTGTTCCGAGTATGGGTAACGAGTTACGAGCTACAGTATACGAGTTCCCGAGTTATTGGTTCGCGTTACGTGTTCCAAGTTCTGAGTTACGCGTCACTAGATAAAAGTTACGAGTTCCTACCTATCGGTAACGATTTACGAGCTACGAGAGGCAAGATACAAGATCCTTGTTATTGGTAATGTGTTACAAGCTACGATACACAAGATACGAGTTCCGGGTTATGAGTAGCGAGTTATAAGCTGCGATTTACGAGTTACGAGCTTCGAATTACGAGTTTCGAGTTGCGAGTTGCCATATACGAGTTTCGAGTAACGAATTACGACTTACGATCTACGAGGTACTAGTTACGAGTTACGAAATACAAGATGCGAGTTCCTAATTATCGTAACGAGTTACGAGCTACGAGACACAAGATACGAATTCCAGGTAATCAGTAATGAGTTACGAGCTACTAGATACAAGATATGTGTTCCGAGTTATGGGTAACGAGTTACGAGTTACAGTATACGAGTTCCCGAGTAATTGGTTCGCGTTACGAGTTCCAAGTTCTTAGTTTCGCGTCATGAGATACAAGATGCGAGTTTTCACCTATCGGTAACGAGTAACGAACTACTAGATCTAGGATACGAGTTCGAGGTTATCGTCATTAATTTACAAGATCCGAGATCAAGATTCGAGTTCCGAGTTATGGGCAACGAGCTACGGGCTACTAGTTACGAGTTACAAGGTAGGTGATACAAGATACGAGCTCCGAGTTACCTGTAACACTTTCGAGTTCCGAGTCCTGAGTTACGCGTCACGAGATACAAGATGCGTGTTCCCATTTATAGGTAAAGATTTACGAGCTACGAGAGTCAAGATACGAGTTCCTTGTTAAAGGTAACGGGTTACAAGCTACGATACACAAGATGCGAGTTCCTGGTTATGAGTAGCGAGTTATAAGCTGCCATTTACGAGTTACGAGTTTCGAGTTGAGAGCTACGATATACGAGTTACGATCTACGAGGTACTAGTTACGGGTTACGAGATACAAGATGCGAGTTCCTACTTATTGCTACAAGTTACGAGCTACGAGACACAAGATAGGAGTTCCAGGTAATCAGTAATGGGTTACGAGCTACTAGATACAAGGTACGAGTTCGGAGTTATGGGTAACGAGTGACGAGTTACAAGATAAGAGCACCGAGTTATCGGTTACGCGTTACGAGTTCTGAGTTCTGAGTTTCGCGTCATGAGATACAAGATGCGAGTTTTCACCTATCGGTAACGAGTAACGAACTACGAGACACAAGATACGAGTTCCAGGTTATCGGTAATGGATTACAAGTTACGATATATATGATACGAGTTCCGAGTTATTGGTAGCGAGTTACAAGGTAAGAGATATAAGATACATGCTCCGAGTTATCGGTAACGCGTTACGAGTTGCAAGTTCTGAGTTACGCGTCACTAGATACAAGTTGCGAGTTCCCTCTTATCGGTAACGATTTACGAGCTACGAGAGGCAAGATAAAAGATCCTTGTTATTGGTAATATGTTACAAGCTACGATACACAAGATACGAGTTCCGGGTTATGAGTAGCGAGTTATAAGCTGCAATTTACGAGTTTCGAGTTGAGAGCTACGATATGCGAGCTACGAGTTACGAGTTACGAGTTACGAGTTACGAGTTACGAGTTACGAGTTACGAGTTACGAGTTACGAGTTACGAATTACGACTTACGATCTACGAGGTACTAGTTACGAGTTACGAGATACAAGATGCGAGTTTCCACTGATCGTAACTAGTTACGAGCTACGAGACACAAGATAGGAGTTCCAGGTAATCAGTAATGAGTTAGGAGCTACTAGATACAAGATACGGGTTCCGAGTTATGGGTAACGAGTGACGAATTACAAGATGAGAGCACCGAGTTATCGGTTACGCATTACGAGTTCTGGGTTCTGAGTTTAGCGTCACGAGATACAAGATGCGAGATTTCACCTATCGGTAACGAGTAACGAACTACTAGATCTAGGAAACGAGTTCGAGGTTATCGTCATTGATTTACAAGATCCGAGATCAAGATTCGAGTTTCGAGTTATGGGCAACGAGTTACGGGTTACGAGTTACGAGGTAAGTGATACAAGATACGAGCTCCGGGTTATCGGTAACACTTACACGTTGTGAGTCCTGAGTTACGCGTAACAAGATACAAGATGTGAGTTCCCATTTATCGATAACGGTTTACGAGCTACGTGATGCTAGATACGAGTTCCAGGTTATCGGTAATGGTTTACAAGTTACGATATATGAGGTACGAGTTCCGAGTTATGGGTAACGAGTTACGAGTTACAAGATGAAAGCACCGAGTTATCGGTTACGCGTTACGAGTTCTGAGTTCTGAGTTTCGCGTCATGAGATACAAGATGCGAGTTTTCACCTATCGGTAACGAGTAACGAACTAATAGATCTAGGATACGAGTTCGAGGTTATCGTCATTGATTTACAAAATCCGAGATGAAGATTCGAGTTCCGAGTTATGGGCAACGAGTTATGGGTTACGAGTTACAAGGTAAGTGATACAAGATACGAGCTCCGAGTTATCGGTAACACTTACACGTTCCAAGTCTGAGTTACGCGTCACGAGATACAAGATGCGTGTTCCCATTTATCGGTATAGATTTACGAGCTACGAGAGGCAAGATACGAGTTCCTTGTTAAAGGTAACGGGTTACAAGCTACGATACACAAGATACGAGGTCCTGGTTATGAGTAGCGAGTTATAAGCTGCGATTTACGAGTTACGAGTTACGAGTTTCGAGTTCAGAGCTACGATATACAAGTTACGATCTACGAGGTACTAGTTACGAGTTACGAGATACAAGATGCGCGTTCCTACTTACTGTAACAAGTTACGAGCTACGAGACACAAGATAGGAGTTCCAGGTAATCAGTAATGGGTTAAGAGCTGCTGGATACAAGATACGGGATCCGAGTTATGGGTAACGAGTGACGAGTTACAAGATGAGAGCACCGAGTTATCGGTTACGCGTTACGAGTTCTGAGTTCTGAGTTTCGCGTCACGAGATACAAGATGCGAGTTCCCATTTATCGATAACGATTTACGAGCTACGAGATGCAAGATACGAGTTCAAGGTTATCGGTAATGGATTACAAGTTACGATATGTAAGATACGAGTTCCGGGTTATGAGTAGCGAGTTATAAGCTGCGATTTACGAGTTACGAGCTTCGAATTACGAGTTTCGAGTTGCGAGTTGCCATATACGAGTTACGAGTAACGAATTACGACTTACGATCTACGAGGTACTAGTTACGAGTTACGAGATACAAGATGCGAGTTCCTACTTATCGTAACGAGTTACGAGCTACGAGACACAAGATATGAGTTCCAGATAATCAGTAATGAGTTACGAGCTACTAGATACAAGATACGTGTTCCGAGTATGGGTAACGAGTTACGAGCTACAGTATACGAGTTCCCGAGTTATTGGTTCGCGTTACGTGTTCCAAGTTCTGAGTTACGCGTCACTAGATAAAAGTTACGAGTTCCTACCTATCGGTAACGATTTACGAGCTACGAGAGGCAAGATACAAGATCCTTGTTATTGGTAATGTGTTACAAGCTACGATACACAAGATACGAGTTCCGGGTTATGAGTAGCGAGTTATAAGCTGCGATTTACGAGTTACGAGCTTCGAATTACGAGTTTCGAGTTGCGAGTTGCCATATACGAGTTTCGAGTAACGAATTACGACTTACGATCTACGAGGTACTAGTTACGAGTTACGAAATACAAGATGCGAGTTCCTAATTATCGTAACGAGTTACGAGCTACGAGACACAAGATACGAATTCCAGGTAATCAGTAATGAGTTACGAGCTACTAGATACAAGATATGTGTTCCGAGTTATGGGTAACGAGTTACGAGTTACAGTATACGAGTTCCCGAGTAATTGGTTCGCGTTACGAGTTCCAAGTTCTTAGTTTCGCGTCATGAGATACAAGATGCGAGTTTTCACCTATCGGTAACGAGTAACGAACTACTAGATCTAGGATACGAGTTCGAGGTTATCGTCATTGATTTACAAGATCCGAGATCAAGACTCGAGTTCCGAGTTATGGGCAACGAGTTATGGGTTACGAGTTACGACTTACAAGGTAAGTGATACAAGATACGAGTTACGAGTTATCGGTAACACTTTCGAATTCCAAGTCCTGAGTTACGCGTCACGAGATACAAGATGCCAGTTCCCATCTATCGGTAATGATTTACGAGCTACGAGATGCAAGATACGAGTTCCAGGTTATCGGTAATGGATTACAAGTTACGATATATATGATACGAGTTCCGAGTTCCGAGTTCCGATAAGAGTGAGAGGCTATCGTCATTGATTTAAAAGATCCGAGATCAAGATTCGAGTTCCGAGTTATGGGCAACGAGTTAAAGTTTACGAGTAACGAGTTACAAGGTAAGTGATACAGGATACGAGCTCCGAGTTATCGGTAACGCGTTACTAGTTCCGAGTTCTGAGTTACACGTTACGAGATACAAGTTGCGAGTTCCCACTTATCGGTAACGATTTACGAGCTACGAGATGCAACATACGAGTTCCAGGTTATCGGTAATGGATTACAAGTTAGGATATATAAGATACGAGTTCCGAGTTATTGGTAAAGGATTGCAAGCCACGATACACAAGATACGAAATCCGGGTTATCCGTTACGCGTTACGAGTTCCGAGTTCAGAGTTTCGCGTCATGTGTGATTCACAAGATCCGAGATCAAGATTCGAGTTCCGAGCTATGGGCAACAAGTTACGGGTTACGAGTTACGAATTACAAGGTAAGTGATACAAGATACGAGCTCCGAGTTATCGCTAACACTTTCGAGTTCCGAGTCCTGAGTTACGCATCACGAGATACAAGATGCGAGTTCCCATTTATCGGTAACGATTTACGAGCTACGAGATGTAAGACACGAGTTCCAGGTTATCGGTAATGGACTACAAGTTGCGATATATAAGATATGAGTTCCGACTTATGGGTAACGAGTTACGAGTTACGAGTTACAAGATACGAGCTCCGAGTTATCGGTAACGCGTTACTAGTTCCGATTTCTGAGTTACACGTCACGAGATACAAGATGCGAGTTCCAACTTATTGGTAACGAGTTACGATCCTAAAGATCCAGGATACGAGTTCCAGGTTATCGGCAATGATTTGTGAGATCCGAGATAGAAGATACGAGTTCCGAGCAATGGGTAACAAGTTACGAGCTACGAGTTACGAGTTACAAGGTAAGAGATACAATATACAAGCTCCGAGTTATCGGTAACGCGTTACGAGTTCCAAGTTCTGAGTTACGTGTCACGAGATACAAGTTGCGAGTGCCTACTTAACGGTAACGATTTACGAGCTACGAGAGGCAGGATACGAGTTCCTTGTTATTGGTAATGGGTTACAAGCTACGATACACAAGATACAAGGTTCGGGTTATGAGTAGCGAGTTATAAGCTGCGATTTACGAGTTTCGAGTTACGAGCTTCGAGTTGAGAGTTACGATATACGAGTTACGAATTACGACTTACGATCTACTATCTACGAGGTACTAGTTACGAGTTACGAGATACAAGATGCAAGTTCCCACTCATCGTGACGAGTTACGAGCTACGAGACACAAGATACGAGTTCCATGTAATCAGTAATGAGTTACGAGCTACTAGATACAAGATACGAGTTCCGTGTTATGGGTAACGAGTTACGAGTTACAAGATACGAGCTCCGAGTTACGGGTTACGAATTACGAGTTACAAGGTAAGTGATACAAGATACGAGCTCCGAGTTATCGTTAACGCGTTACTAGTTCCGAGTTCTGAGTTACACGTCACGAGATACAAGATGCGAGTTCCCATTTATCGGCAACGATTTACGAGCTACGAGATGCAAGATACGAGTTCAAGGTTATCGGTTATGGATTATAAGTTACGATATACAGGATACGACTTCCAGGTTATGGGTAGTAAGCTACAAGTTGCGATTTACGAGTTAGGAGCTACGAGATGCGAGTTACGATTTTCGAGGTACGAGTTACTAGTTACGACTTAATATCTACCAGGTAAGAGTTACGAGATACAAGGTAAAAGTTAGATACTAGCTCCAAATAATCGGTAACGCGTTACGAGCTCCAAGTTCTGAGTTACGCGTCACGAGATACAAGATGCGGGTTCCCATTTATCTTTAACGATTTACGAGCTGCGAGATGCAAGATACGAGTTCCTGGTTATCGGTAATGGGTTACAAGTTACGATATATAAGATACGACTTCCGGGTTATGGGTAGTAAGCTACAAGTTGCGATTTACGAATTAAGAGCTACGAGATGCGAGCTACGATTTACGAGGTACGAGTTACGAGTTACGACTTAATATCTACGAGGTACGAGTTACGAGATACAAGGTAAAATATACAAGACACAAGCTCCGAGTTATCGGTAACGCATTACGAGCTCCAAGTTCTGAGTTACGCATCATGAGATACAGGTTGGGAGTTCCCACATATCGGTAACGATTTACGAGCATAAATTGATTTTATGGAAGTGTTTCACCAAATCAGCACACAAATATATTTAGGATATGATCCCCTGTAATTGTTTTAATGGTTTAAAATTGCTTTTGCAGACCTTTGCTGGAAGCTCATAACTATTAAGAAAATTATTATCACAAGAAGTAAGCTTATTATGCTTTACATATTTCTGGAGTATTGAAACCAAAATTTTAATGGAAATAAACCTCAGATTTTGAGAAAATCCAGTATAAAGCTTGTTGAATAGAAGAGTCAGTTCCAGTACACCAAGCACAGTTGCGGTACAATATAGGCCAGGACAATCACTTTTTGTGTGAAATTAGTTTAAGTTTTTGAAATTTATTTACAAATGTTTCTGTTATAAGACTGCTGTACTAATTGTAATGGTATGTACATACCATGAATTTAACCATTTTATATGTTCATGATTGAAACCCATCAGTGGCGGATTTACGAATTTCCTGCCAGATGGTTAATCAATTTTTGCCGCACCTATTGACCCCTGAAATTCAAAACCCCCTACTTCACAATCATAATAATTACATTTGTTGTGACAATGAAATTGCAACTTCACCATTTGTAAACTAGGGCATCGTTGTGTCAGTTTCTAGATTATTCTTGCAACCCACGATTTAGTGATGATTACTCGAGAAACAGTTTTTGAGTATACCTTTGAGCTAAGGAAAGCCCAATCACGCACTTATTGTGAAGTAAGGTAAGGTATGCCTTCAAATTTTCGAGACTCATTTTCTCTGGGGATATAATAAATGTTTTTTTTTATATCTGTAAAAAAAAATTAGCCATATTTGCTGCCCTAGGCTCCAGCCTACTCAGCCACTGAAACCTATTATTGTTCTAATAAGTATTTTATTCATAGGTCCATCATTTTACAAGTGTGAAAATTCTTATGAAAAATATAAAACCATTTAAATTGATCATCTTTTATGAATCTAATTTCAGATGTAGTTGAAACATTATTTTTATTATAGTAGTCAAGACAATTTTCTTTTAATCTGATAAAATTCCATATATTTTTTCACATTATAGATCACATATCACATAGATAGATGAAGGATAGATCCATAGTGAAACCTATACCTGTATGAAATATTGTAGTAACACTTGAGAGATATTTCAAAATCGCAACATTGTTGAAGGGTGTTAAGGCATATTTTAATCAACATTACTGTGAAATGAATGAAACAGAATAGAATAACATTGCGTCTTCCATTGCAATGTAGATATAGTATTGCAGCAGCCTAATTTTGTTTTGTTTAGTGAGCAGCATCCCAGCATCTATTAGTGTCTGTCAGGGCGACTTTTATTAATTACACACATAGAGGACCACGGAATGGTAGGGGTAAGTGGTTTAAAACAGAGGAACGATAGCTAGTCTATTGACAAAAATTATTCCCTGTTTTGAAGTCTAACATCATCACGTGTTTCACGGTCTTTTTTTAGATTGTTTGATAACAAAAATTCTTGCAAGAATTTTGAATTTGTAGACAATAAGTATGCTAGTGAAATGCTGTTTGCTGGTAGGGCATTGAATCTACCTAGTAATGTACGCAAGAATGAGATGGCAATAGTGTTACTTTGACAAGAAAAAAACCTATGATTGAGGTCTCCATAGGATATCCCGTCGCATTCACAGAATGGTTCAGAAATTAAGCTCATTTTTTACAGAAGTGCGTTACAGTTTGCAACACCAAAGCAACATCTCAATAAAAAAATATGTGTTGGACGGGCAGCAGCTATTTCCTTAAAAATTGGCATGGCAGGTAGGGTAGGGATTATACAAGTATAGTGGCATGGGTGGGTGGATACGAAATCTCGGTACTCAGCATTCCATTTTTCATCGCATTTCGCTTTTATGACGGGTAGGAGGTCCTGCTTGAGTAGACTTGCAACTAGATTGCTAGAGTTTATTGCCTCCTTGGCCATTTTTTCCACTACGACGTTACCAGTAATGCCTACATGACCTTTTACCCATAAGAAGGTGACAAACACATACTTTTGACGGAGAAGGACTAATAGTTCGATTATCTGCGCAACCAAATCATGTTTATATGTGTTTGCGATACTAAGCGATTGTAGTACAGACCGTGAGTCTGTGATACTGATGATTTTCTGGTCATTTGTCACCTGTTCTCTATTTATGTATTCCAGTGCCTTTACTATAGCAGTGGCCTCAGCGTTGAAGATTGACATGTATCTATGGCATTTATATAATTCTTTGTAGCGCAGAGATGGGATCCAAATGGCACAGCCGACACCGTCATTACCCTTGGAAGCATCGGTATATATCTGGCAAGCAGGACTGTATTCTTCTAAAGTGTTTCCAATTATACTGTTGTTGATAAATGCATTTTCTGTATATTCAGGATATATTATATGAGGCTTCTCTAGGAGTCAAGAATATTCTGATCGGAAGAAAGGGAGCTGTTTATGTGACATCAGTTGACTGCTGTAGTCTGCCAAGTTTACAATTGCTTCGGCAAGTGGGGGAGAGTTTTTGTGGGCCCAGTACCTATTCGTTAGGTTATATGTAGTTAAGGTTGCCCGTTTGTTGTGTATTAGTGTATCATCGGCACTCATACATTTGAGGACAGCCTTTTGAGCTAGAAGCTGCCTTCTGATGTGCATTGGTGGTTCACCACTTTCTGCTAGCAAAGCAATTGTAGGAGTAGCTTTTAAAGTCCCTGTTATTAATCTAAGCGCTTTGTATTGGAGTCTGTCGATCTTCAGTAGTCTAGAATTAGTTGCAGAACCGTAAAATATCGAGCCAAAATCCAGTATCGATCTTGTGAAGGCGTTATAGAAAGTCAAAGCACTTGAAGGATCAGCGCCCCAAAACTTTCTAGTCGTGCTCTTTAGGATATTCAAACTTTTTTCAGCTTTGCATAGCGTATTTTTAATTTGTGTCTCTCAGGATAATTTCTGGTCTAACACTAAGCCGAGGTATTTATGCTCTGTCTTACAAACAACAGGGATATTGCCTATATTCATGTGGTCTGTCATATTAATACGGTGTCGAGTATATTTCACAATAGCTGATTTATTAAATGAGACCTCGAGACCATTTTCAATGAGGTAGTTATTCACTTCAAGGCCGTAGCTTCTGATATTATTTAAACAGTCTGCTAACTTTTTCCTGGAGCTATAAAGGCACAAGTCATCAGCATATTGTAGTATGTTTACTGAAATATTTCTTGAGTGGAGGTCCAACGTATAAATATTGAAGAGAACAGGACTGAGCACCGACCCTTGGGGAAGACCTGTGCTGCTTATCCGTGGTCCTACTAGTTCTTCGCTCGTTGAGATATAAATAACCCTATCATAAGAAATAGTTATTAGATTGGCACCAAATTGTCTGGGGATTCCGATATTAATAATTTTTTCAAATAAAGTGAACAGGTTAACATTGTCATAAGTAGCGTTTATATCAAGATATAATGCCGTAAGGTGTTCATTTCTTGAGAAGGTAATTTCTATGTTATTGACTAAATGTGCTAGACAGTCTGTTACTCCTTTTCCACTCCTGAAACCGAGCTCACATGCGGGCGTTAACTTCTTGCTTTCTAACCACCATTCTAGACGATTTTTGACTATTCTTTCTAATGTTTTCAGAATACAAGACATTAGTGATATTGGTCTGAATGAAGTGAGATCGGATCGTTTACTGATTGGTAGGATAATAATCTTCTAGATATTGTGACAGTCTTCCTCATCTATAAGAACCTTGTTGAAAGCTTGGCAGAGTAATTCTTTGGCGTTATCGGGGAAGTGTTCAATCATGGAGTAAGTAACTCCATCGTGCCCAGGCGCTGAGTCGTTTTTCTTTAAATTAGAATCGAGCTCATTTATTGTAACTTCATTCATCAGAAAATGGCCCTGGTACATTTCTTGGTTGGGTATAATCAGGGGTGCCGAATCGGGGGCAACCTTCTTGATGAAATCCTCAGCATTTTTTTGTAACATGTTGTTGGTGTTGTTGGGATTTATTCATCTGCTTATAGCGTTCACCCTTCTCCAGATCGTGGACGGATTAGTCTGGGCGTTTAATTAATTGCAGAATGATGACCAGCTTGCTTTAGCCTTGATCTTGTAAAGTTTTTTGGATTCAGCTACATTTATTTGATATTTTATGAAGTTATCTGAATTCATATTTGCTTTAAATTTTCGTAAAGATTCTTTACGCTCCTGAGCCTTATTAGTACATTCTGCATCCCACCACGGTGGTGAGGGGTGCTTACTCAATGCAGGATTATTTTTTTTGGTGCGGTATCAGCTGCTCTCGATATAGCGTCAATGAGGGCCGAAAAAAGAGAGTTAGCATCAATGCTCAAGTCAATAGAGTGAATGTGGGATTCTACTAGCGTCGTATACAGATTCCAGTTGGGTTCATTGGTGGTTTTCCATTTGTAAGTGGTGTTTTATCGAAGATGTGCACAGGAATCTCCAATGGTGAACATGATCGGATAATGATCAGATCCGTACGTATCGTCTAGAACGATCCAAGTTGACTTAGGCAACAAATTGCTTGATATAATTGTAACATCTACCACAGATATATTTGTGTTAGGTCTTGATATCCTTGTCGGTTGCCCTTCGTTCCTGAATATTAGATTGGGAAACTGCTCGACTGCTTCTACTAAAATTTTTCCAGGTGTATTGTTATCTGCTGATCCCCAAGCGTGATGGTGTCCGTTAATGTCGCCGCCTATGATGCAAAGGTTATCTAACTTGCTGAAAATCTGAAGGTAGTCATTTGCCGTCGCTGAGATATTTAGTGGTCTATATATTGATGCTATGGATATTATACTGGAACCTATTGGTATATTGATTGCGCAAGTTTCTAGGTTTTGATTACTGACACTGCTCATATCAATTTCGGTATATGGTATGCCCTTTCTAAGAAATATTGCCACACCACCCTTGCCATCTGCTCTATCTTTGCGTATAATATTATACTGTTTAAGAGAAATAGAATAATTCTTCCTATACCACGTTTCGGATATGAGAGCTACATCAAAATTACAATTATGAGCTAGACTTTTAAATAAGTTATGATTAGAGAATGCCGATCTGGCATTCCACTGTATAACCTTAAGTTGAGTGTGGAATGTAGTTTTTAAAAATATCAGACAAGAACCTTTCAATGAGATGTTCAAAATTAATGGTTTGAGACACGTTGCTGGAGGTTTGCGGGATTAATGTTTGGAAAACTTGTGTAAGATTACTGTTAAGGCCTCTTATTATTTTATTTTTCATATCTTCGAAAGTCTGATTCATTGAGGGGCTGCTAGGGTCAATGATAGGCCTACCAGCAAAAGTCCATTGATATTCCCTTCTAATTGGTAGTTGTTGGGGTTCAGTTTCTTGAACTTTCCTTTTTTGCTGAAACTCTTCCTGCGCGTAGGTGGAGGATAAACTGAATTAGTGGTAGCATTCGACTTTGGATTCTTTGACTGCCTGTTTGGCAGTGTAGGAAATTTTAACTCGGAATTAAGTAAGGGAGCGTATTTATTTTTTGACGTTAAGCTAGCATAACTTGGCTGGTCAACAATTTTTTCAGCTTCCTTGAATGATAAATGGAGATGCGCCATTGCTTCTTTTACACGTTTCTGTTTTAGAAAAGCAGGACAATTTTTATCGGTACTGGGGTAACTTTGAGATTTACAATGGACACAAAATGGTCTACAGTTATTACATATTGTAGTATCGTCTGATTCCACGCCGCAATTCTTACATTTTGTTAATGTAAATATATTGAGGTATTTTCAAACCCAAGAACGATAAAATTATCATCTGCCTAGGGACTTTCGATGATTCTTCTCCATTTTTCACTGTTTTAAACATTCGTTTAACAGATTGTACAGGAATATCGGATACAATTGTCCTTAATGGTTCATCCTCTGAATACGTAGTATCTACGCCTTTGACAATAGCTTTCTTTTCTGTGAGATTTAAAGGTATGTAAGCAATCAAGCCATTGTTTTCAAAAACGGGATTGTTTATCAGTCTGTTTGCTGCCAATGTGGAGTCGACTTGTATTTTAATTCTATTTCGACCTACTACACTCAATTCGACAATATGTTTTTCATCCACGCCTATTTCCAACAATTTCTCACGCAGTCTCATAGGATGTAGACGGCAAACGTTTAGGTTTTTATGTTCCGCAAATATAAAAAATGGACCTTTGCTATTTGGTTGGTATTTGTTTTCACGGTTTATTTTTATCAATCTATTATCCGTAGCTTCAGTTAGCGTATTTCTATATACGGATGGATTACTAATCTCATCAGTCATGTGAACTATTTCAATATTTTGAATATTCGTTTGTGGTGAGCGTTGTTGGATATAGGGGGGGGGCAGGGCCACCAGCCCCTGGTGAGTTGGAGCTCGACATTTAGACGAGCACCGTCTGGATACAATTACTTATTGCTATCTACTCACAGTACGATGTAAATAGACCTAATGGAATAAAACACAAAAATAATGTGGAAACAAAAACGCGCGCGGTGACAAAGTCGAATAAGAACCTCTCTCGGCCGATGTACACTGTATGAACGCCGGACGAAAACTGATGCTGGAATGTTGAAAACAGAATTTCAATGAAGCCACCTTTTTGATAGATGGCACTAATGTTAGGGATGCTATTTTGAAATATTCCAAAACATATTTTTTTTTTAGTTTCAAACCAATTTTGACTAGATATTTGGGTTTCGTGATTTGTTTCTGACTACTTGTGGTGTGTTTTGTGCCTGGGAAGCTGGGATTTTCCTCAGCGATTTTTCCTCCTTTTTCAGTGTTTTCCAAGCTTATTTGAGCAAAAAGAAATTTTGTCTTGTTTTCGCTATTTGTAAAATTACTTCCATGCTCCCTAAGAGGTATGCTCTAAATATTCAGTACAAATTACTGATAACCTAATATATGCGAACAAAACACAAATATATTGACAGGGCTGTGATGAACAACTCTAAAAAGTTGTAAATCGTAGATACTAAATCTTTGCTGAAAAAGAAAAGCATTTAAATCAAATACTTTTTTCCGAATAATTTGATTTAGAATTGTAAGTTATTATTCAAAACAATCCTTTTTGCAGATAAAAAGTCGTGTAATTAACACACAGTTACACAAATAAGTCTTTTTCTTTCAGTGACGCGTTTCGATTTATATTTAAATCATCGTCGTACTGTCAAATCTTACACAACTTTTTATCTGCATGATGGAAGACTTTCACCAAGTAAAACCATCTACAATCTATATGATATAGTAAGACATGTTTAAATGCCAATTTTTTTATGGAACGTGACCCAAGATATTTTAAAAACAATTTTGAAACTATATTACAACTTATAGAAACGTTAAAATGTTTCATCCGTGGGAAAATACGTGCCCGGCTTCATGGAGACCTTGGCAAGACGATGATATTGAATGTGAAAATCGAGGTGAAAACATTGACATGGATCCTAACAGGGGTCCATACTCGGATTTGATATAATATATATAATAAATATATATTATATCAAATTGAGTTTCTCATCATAGAGATGATTCAGGAAACTCTCTCTAAAATGGGAAAACCATGTCTACGGTCGGCTTTGCCTCGAAGATTGAAAAAACTTGGATTTAAGTTTAAAGTAATCGACTAAAGTTCAGCTTTATTGGAAAGTCGGCGGATTTTCAGATGGCGTATTGAACATTTGGAGAAAATGAAAAACATAGAGAGGAAGATTGACTAATCTACTATTTGGATGAGACATAGTATGATACACCGGAGAGATCATCATTCATTGTCGTTTGAAAGATAGTTCGATTAAAGATGGACTCAAGCTTTGTGGTCGCGTGCATGTAGTTGGAATAAAAACAATAATAATGGCTAATAATAGATGACACCTAGCATATAAGAAAGTATGTTAAAGAAGTAATGGAGCTTAAAAAAGAAATGTGATGCGGAAAGTGTCCATGTTCGAATAATGGATGCTAATTCACAACAAGCAATACATTCAACGCACTAAATATGGCTCTGGCCAGCCCATGGCACATGGGTGATTTTCTTTATATTGGTGTTCCAAGTTACTTCGAATAAACTATACAAAATTTCAATCCTATATATAAAACCTACTAAATAAAATCATTTTGAATCCGGGCCGACCGACCTGAAACGGCTTAATATTAGTCCCGAGGTTGAAGTACACGTAAAATCTATCCATTTATTGAAATCTCTTGGAAATTTATATTTTTTTAAAAGAAAAACAAAAATTCAGTCTTGGTTTTACAATTATTTTGCTCTGTGTTCCATAAAAATGTTGTTCTTCAAACATGTTTATTAGATGACATAAAAATATATTGGACCGGACTATGGGTAGCAAATACAACCTCTTTCTGTTCCTGCTATTCTAATGTGAGATTTCAGTCATTTCAGACAAACAACTGGAGAGGGAGAGTAATTGTATCACACAGGGTTGCCAGATCGTCTGGAAGAATTGTCCTATAAATGCTAGCGAATTTTCGTTTTTGGTTGAAAATTATCGTACGCTGGTGCGAAACCAGGATTTTGAGAGGGGGGGCCTTCACCATTATTTTCCCAAAAAAATGCCACTTTTCCACTCACACTTCCATATATACCATGGTGACATTCCTTTAACGGACCTCAGCTCTTATGCATCAGACGCGTTCCCGTTTTTTAACGAAAAGTACAGCGGTATAATGTACAATTACGTCTATGCTTATCCCATGCTTTTTATGTAAATATTAGAATGAAACAATTTGAGAGGGTTAAGAAACGACCCGAAATTGCTGTTGCGAAACCTCCTCTTCATTTACATTCATTGAAATGTAGTCAAAATAACAAAACGTTCAATAACAAATAATGCCTTTATCTTAAAATACCGTGTGTATATAGAATCAAAGTATGGAAGGTTAATAAAAAAATATACATATGGAATCAGATAAATAGGAACTTTTTAAACACAATATTTAAGTGAAATAAAGGAATGTAATAATTAATCAGTCTCCGAATCTGGTAGATCGACATTAATGTTGCTATTTATGTTTTTGTTAATTCTTTCGAAAGGTTCAATTCAATTTTACCTCCTTGTCAATTTACAAGTTGAGAAGCAATCATGCTTTTGCCGATCGTTTCTACTTTCAATTTATTTCTGGCCTTTGTTTTTTTTTGTTTTAGGGGGGCATAATGCCTTCATATTAAAACTGATCAAACTGATCAACCACTAATTTTCCTTTGAATTCTTACAAACTAATACTTATCACTAAAGTAAATCCATCGATGTCCTTTAGATTACGTTAACACTATAACTACAAATTCGTGCACATGCTCTGCTCTATGCACAAAAGCACTACACTAATTCGTATGGCTTGGTTCTCTTCAATCGTCGGACAGCGTTGTGGTTGTCCAGCAGCTGAAGAGCTTCTGCGTTTGGGTGGTGGTGGAGCCTTTCTTCATGCCTGGCCGCCATTCTCTTGATCTCGTCAACTACCAGAGGTATATTCAAATCGCGATGAATATCCTTATTACGAATGTACCAAGGGGCATTAACAATAGCTCTTAAAACTTTATTTTGGAATCTTTGTATAATCTTGATGTTAGAATCTTTGGAACAACCCCACAGTTGACAACCGTAGAGCCAAACAGGTTTGAGAATCTGATTATAGATCATGATTTTGTTATAGAGGGACAGTTTTGAGGATCTTCCCAATAACCAGTAGTATTGTTTGTAGCGAAAATTGAGTTCTTCCCGCTTTTTTTTGATGTGATGTTTCCATTTCAGTCTTGTGTCAAGAGTCATACCTAGGTACTTAGCGTTAGCTTCTCGTGGTACGGTAGTCCCATTAACGCTTATTGGAGGAGGATTTATCTGTCTTCGGTTCGAAAAGCAGACATAGATTGATTTTAATTCATTTAGTTTCATTTTCCACTTTTGTGACCAAGTCACTAATTCGTTGGCAGCTGTCTGAACTTTGTTAGTAGACAAAGCAAGATTTTTGTCAGTTGCAATCAAAGCTGTGTCGTCTGCAAAGGTTGCAACCGTTACATCCCTCATCGTTGGAATATCACAAATATACAATAGGTATAATATTGGTCCCAGGACACTTCCTTGAGGTACTCCAGCTTTGATATCCATAAGGTCAGAATACTCATTTTCTTGCTTGACTCTGAAAGTTCTATCAGAGATATATGACCTGATAACTTCTACATATTGGTTAGGAAGGAGTATTTTTAATTTGTTGATGAGTCCTTCATGCCAGACTTTGTCAAAAACCTGGGCGACGTTTAGAAATAATGCAGTGCAATATTCCTTTTCCTCCAAAGCTGATTCTATGATGTTCGTGATGCGATGAACTTGATCAATGGTGAAGTGCTTATCTCTGAATCCGAATTGATAATCAGGGATCAAACCATTATTTTCAATAAGTGGCTAAAGTCTTTTGAGTAGCAGCTTCTCAAACAATTTTGAGATAATAGGCAACAGTGATATGGGTCTATAAGATTTAACTTCATTTGGTGGCTTTCCTGGTTTGGGAATCATCAACACTTCTGCGACTTTCCATATTTCAGGCACGTATTTCAACCTAATGACTGCGTTGAATAGGTATGTCAACATTACTATACCTTTTTTCGGTAACTGTTTCAGCACTTCTCCAGTGATGAGGTCAAATCCTGGGGCCTTTTTTGGATTGAAGTTGGTCATGATCTCGGTGGTCACTTCTTTGGGGGATACGAAGGGAATGTCTTCCAGAAGATTGTTAGCGACACCTTCAGGAATCATTTCAGAGTTCACCTCATTTGGTTGGAATGTTGACGCTAGATATTCTGCGAATAATTTTGCTTTTTGTTTGTTGTCTCTAGCCCATGCTCCAGTATCTCTTCTTCTTATGGGAGGATTTGATGTGATTGGTCGTTTGACTCTTCTTGCTGCTTTCCACAGAGAATAACCAGAATCTTTAAGATCAGTTAACGATCCTAAGTAATTGTTAAAAGATGTATTGTTAAGTTGTTGAATTTCTCGCTTCAGCTTTTGCGTTTTGTTATTAAGAATATTTTTGTCTACTGGATCTCTCGAATGTTGCCATTTACGCCGGGCCCCCCGTTTTTCAGTCACTAATTCTCTTATTTCTGTCGGATAGTTATTTCCTTTAGTAATATGAGTAGATGGTTTAGTGCTATCGAACGCAGCATTTTGGATGTTTTTCACGAACTTTTCGGCTTCAAAATCTAGTTGTTGATTTGTTTTCAGGCAAACATTTAGATTGATATTATTCTCAATTTTATGTCTGAAGTTATCCCAATCAGTGGAATTATTGACCAGCATAGGGCGAGATTCTTTCTTAATTATTGTTTCGCTGAGAGTAATTATAACCGCAGAATGGTCTGAATCCGTATCAAAATTTTCTTCAACCTCCAGAAAACTGGGAGAAACTTTCCTTGTTATGAAAAAGTCTAACAGATCGGGTATTTTGTTGACATTCGTTGGCCAGTATGTGGGCTTACCTGAAGAGTGATATTCACATCCCAGCTCTCTGATCGCATTACGCAATTCTCTAGCCTTAGTAGTGGTTAGTCTTGAGCCCCAGTCAACGTGCTTTGCATTAAAGTCTCCTCCAATTATAAATCTTTCACCTGCTTGTTTGAGAAATTCTTTGTAGTCAGACGTTTCTAATTATGCCTTGGTGGGAAGTAAGCTGCTCCAATTATCAGATTTTGCTTTGTAGAATTAACGCAAACTAGTGTAGGTTGCACTTCCGCTTCCTGAATGTGCTTCTCTTCATGATGCTTGATCGACTCTTTGATGATAACTGCGCTTCCACCTTTCGCTTTGTTATCCGGGTGAAAAGTATGATAGGTTTCATACCCTTGAATCTTAAGGTATGATTCTTTAGTGAAATGTGTTTCGGAAATCAGACATGCATCTATATTTTGGGTTACCAAAAATACCTCTAGCTCCGCCCTTTTGTTTAGAATGCCATTAGCATTCCAGGTACCAATTCTCAAGTATTTCCTGTCCATTAGTGTTTGGTAGCAGCAACAGTACTTCGGACTTCTAGCCTGTCGAGTCTATCATTGACTTGCTTAAACATTGTCATCAGGCTGAGATTCATTTGATTAAGGTCTTGTATCACGTTACTTGAGGTTGCAACTGAACTGGGTGTACGCTGATTTTGAGCGGCTTGTGCGTAGAATACGCCTGGCTTAGCTATATTGGAGATAAATTCTCTTCGTGCTGTAGGTGGTTTTCTAGCTTCATCTTTACGTTTCTGGAGCTGTTTGGCAATTTCACAACCCCTATAGTTGGTCGGATGGGGCTCACCGCAGTTAGAGCACTTTGCGGGAAGATCTTTCGGTTTTGAGCAATCTTTGGTAGCATGGTTCTTTGCACACTTAACGCAAACAGGATCACGTCTGCAGTATTTCTGAGTATGGCCATACCTTTGACATCTTTTACACTGTGGTATCATTTTGTTAGCTCGTATTACTTCTATTTTGACTTTCATGGAGCATATATATTGTATTCCAAATATATTTTTGATACCTTCCGATTGCCTTTGGCCTTTGTTTCTATTAAATTTAGCTTGCAAAACACTCGTTCACACTCGACATTACAGTGCGACCAACTTAAGATATTCAATCCATACTGTGATCTTCAGAGTACATAGAATCTATAAACAGATGGCTTACCTTGAAAAACTGTAAAAAATCTTTGATTACAGCTTGTAATTATCGTTTACAACAAGAGGCGAAATCATTGTACGTCTGGCAACCCTGGTATGCTAACCCGCTGACAAGGTATGGTAGCGATATCTATGATTTTCTGATTCAAAGTAATATGTAAAACTTAATATAATATACAGCTTTCAAAAAAATCCTAGAAAATGGTTAAAATTTCATTCGACAGATAGTTTTTGCTACCCTAACTTAATCCTAAATATGTGCTGTGCTGGACAGAATCCACAACCCACAACCGAATATTTCTCATGACAGAGCTTCGTAAAGTTATAAGAAAACGTAGGGATATCACAATGTTAAAATCTGGTTGTTTATTGTTTCATTTCAGATATTACCACAAACTTAGATTTATACATATTTGTAAAGTGTTCTAGCAGTATCCCAATAATGATACTAGGGTAATGTTTATATTTTTAAATTCCCACAAAGGTACTTGTGAATGGTCTACAAAAATATTGCAGTTAAGTGAATCCTTTTTATTTTGCACAGTGTCCCTAATATACTAGAATGTTGAAAACATGATTTCAATGAAGCCACCTCTTTGATAGATGGCAGTAATGTTAGAAAATATATTTTGAAAATTCCAAAACATATTTTTTTGTTTCAAACCAATTTCAAACTAGATACGTTTGGGTTTCTTGATTTGTTCCTAACTACTTGTGTTGTGGTTTGTGTCTGGGAAACCGGGATTTACCTCACATATTTTTCCCCTTATTTCAGTGGTTTCCAAGCTTATTTGATGAATAATTCACTATTGTTCTGTATATGGATTCCAAAGGATGTCAAATGATCAAGACATGTGTCTGATTTATTATTCAATAGTATATACTAGGTATTTATAATGAAGTTTGTTCCTTATTTATTCAGAATATTGGGAATAACTGTGTGCTATTCATCTTCTATGTTTTAATGACACATCTGCAATCTTTATGATTGATATTTGTAACATATTGTTCTGAAAATAGGAATAGGAATTTGCTAATGTATTGTGTTACAATTGTTCCAGCTTCCTCAGTTGTGGCTATGGCTTGTAAAATGAGAGACTTCTTCAAAAAACATTCGAGCATATCAAGAATGCTTATCAAATGTGTGATCAACATGTCTCTACACAGGCAAGATTACCAGATGGAAAAGGAATGGTGGGATCCAACCTGCAGGCAGATGCAGCTCGATCCATTACTTGGACAAGATAATTTGTGTATTGTACTAGTAGTCTGCAATGATAGTTGTAAGTATATGCTAGGTTTTTATAATAAAGTTTGTTCTTCATTTATTCAGAATATTGCACAATAACTGTTTGCTGTTCATCTTCTATGTTTTAATGACTAACATCATCTGCAATCTATATGATGGATATTTATAACAGATTGTTTTGAAAATATGAATAGGAATTTGCTAATATATTGTATAATGATTGTTCCAGCTTTCTCAGTTGTGGCTACGGCTTGTAAAATGAGAAACTTCTTCAAAAAACATTTGAGCATATCAAGAAGGCTTATCAAGTGTGTCATCAACATGTCTCTACACAGGCAAGAATACCAGATGGAAAAGGAATGGTGGGATCCAACCTGCAGGCAGATGCAGCTCGATCCATTACTTGGACAAGATAATTTGGGTATTGTACTAGTAGTCTGGAATGATAGTTGTAAGTATATGCTAGGTATTCATAATGGAATTTGTTTCTCATTTATTCAGAATATTGCACAATAACTGTTTGCTATTTATCTTCTATGTTTTAATGACACATCTGCATTCTATATGATTGATATTTGTAACATATTGTTCTGAAAATAGGAATAGGAATTTGCTAATATATTGTGTTACAATTGTTCCAGCTTTCTCAGTTGTGGCTGTGGCTTGTAAAATGAGAGAATTCTTCAAAAAACGTTCGAGCATATTAAGAATGCTTATCAAGTGTGTGATCAACATGTCTCTACACAGGCAAGAATACCAGATGGAAAAAGAAGGGTAGGATTCAACCTGAAGGCAGATGCAGTTCGATCCATCACTTTGACCAGATAATTTGTGTATTGTACTAGTAGTCTGTAATGATAGTTGTAAGTATATGCTAGGTTTTTATAATAAATTTTGTTCCTCATTTATTCAGAATATTGCACAATAACTGTTTGCTGTTCATCTTCTATGTTTTAATGACTAACAGCATCTGCAATCTATATGATGGATATTTATAACAGATTGTTCTGAAAATATGAATAGGAATTTGCTAATATATTGTGTAATGATTGTTCCAGCTTTCTCAGTTGTGGCTACGGCTTGTAAAATGAGAAACTTCTTCAAAAAACATTTGAGCATATCAAGAAGGCTTATCAAGTGTGTGATCAACATGTCTCTACACAGGCAAGAATATCAGATGGAAAAAGAAGGGTAGGATCCAACCTGAAGGCAGATGCAGTTCGATCCATCACTTTGACCAGATAATTTGTGTATTGTACTAGTAGTCTGTAATGATAGTTGTAAGTATATGCTAGGTTTTTATAATAAATTTTGTTCCTCATTTATTCAGAATATTGCACAATAACTGTTTGCTGTTCATCTTCTATGTTTTAATGACTAACAGCATCTGCAATCTATATGATGGATATTTATAACAGATTGTTCTGAAAATATGAATAGGAATTTGCTAATATATTGTGTAATGATTGTTCCAGCTTTCTCAGTTGTGGCTACGGCTTGTAAAATGAGAAACTTCTTCAAAAAACATTTGAGCATATCAAGAAGGCTTTTCAAGTGTGTAATCAACATGTCTCTACACAGGCAAGAATATCAGATGGAAAAGGAATGGTGGGATCCAACCTCCAGGCAGATGCAGCTCGATCCATTACTTGGACAAGATAATTTGGGTATTGTACTAGTAGTCTGGAATGATAGTTGTAAGTATATCCTAGGTATTCATAATGGAATTTGTTTCTCATTTATTCAGAATATTGCACAATAACTGTTTGCTCTTTATCCTCTATGTTTTAATGACACATCTGCATTCTATATGATTGATATTTGTAACATATTGTTCTGAAAATAGGAATAGGAATTTGCTAATATATTGTGTTACAATTGTTCCAGCTTTCTCAGTTGTGGCTGTGGCTTGTAAAATGAGACACTTCTTCAAAAAACGTTCGAGCATATTAAGAATGCTTATCAAGTGTGTGATCAACATGTCTCTACACAGGCAAGAATACCAGATGGAAAAAGAAGGGTAGGATTCAACCTGAAGGCAGATGCAGTTCGATCCATCACTTTGACAAGATAATTTGTGTATTGTACTAGTAGTCTGCAATGATAGTTGTAAGTATATGCTAGGTTTTTATAATAAAGTTTGTTCTTCATTTATTCAGAATATTGCACAATAACTGTTTGCTGTTCATCTTCTATGTTTTAATGACTAACATCATCTGCAATCTATATGATGGATATTTATAACAGATTGTTCTGAAAATATGAATAGGAATTTGCTAATATATTGTGTAATGATTGTTCCAGCTTTCTCAGTTGTGGCTACGGCTTGTAAAATGAGAAACTTCTTCAAAAAACATTTGAGCATATCAAGAAGGCTTATCAAGTGTGTGATCAACATGTCTCTACACAGGCAAGAATACCAGATGGAAAAGGAAGGGTGGGATCCAACCTGCAGGCAGATGCAGCTCGATCCATTACTTGGACAAGATAATTTGGGTATTGTACTAGTAGTCTGGAATGATAGTTGTAAGTATATGCTAGGTATTTATAATGGAATTTGTTTCTCATTTATTCAGAATATTGCACAATAACTGTTTGCTATTTATCTTCTATGTTTTAATGACACATCTGCATTCTATATGATTGATATTTGTAACATATTGTTCTGAAAATAGGAATAGGAATTTGCTAATATATTGTGTTACAATTGTTCCATCTTTCTCAGTTGTGGCTGTGGCTTATTAAATGAGAGACTTCTTCATAAAACATTCGAGCATATCAAGAATGCTTATCACGTGTGTGGTCAACATGTCTCTACACAGGCAAGAATACCAGATGGAAAAAGAAGGGTAGGATCCAACCTAAAGGCAGATACAATTCCATCCATTACCTGGACAAGATAATTTGTGTATTGTACTAGTAGTCTGCAATGATAGTTGTAAGTATATGCTAAGTTTTTATAATAAAGTTTGTTTCTCATTTATTCAGAATATTGCAGAATAACTGTTTGCTGTTCATCTTCGATGTTTTAATGACTAACATCATCTGCAATCTATATGATGGATATTTATAACAGATTGTTTTGAAAATATGAATATGAATTTGCTAATATATTGTGTAACGATTGTTCCAGCTTTCTCAGTTGTGACTATGGCTTGTAAAATGAGGGAATTTTTCAAAAATACATTCAAACATATTGAGAATGCTTATCAAGTGTGTGATCAGTATGTCTCTACACAGGCAAGAATACCAGATGGAAAAAGAAGAGTAGGAACCAACCTAAAGGTAGATACAGCTCCATCCATTACCTGGACAAGACAATTTGTGTATTGTACCAGAAGTAGTCTGGAATGTTAGTTGTATGTATATATGTATGTATGTTATAGATGTGTATAACCCGATCAGTGCTATATTCAGTAAACATAAGAATAGAATTCTTCATTCATCCTTTTTTGTATGTATTGTAACATATGCTAAGTGAAAGATTTTAATGGTGAACTGTAGGACAAAGATATTAAGATATCATAAATATTGTGGTGGTAAATCTTATGAGAAATGATATAAAACGAAAAAGTCATACATAATTTTGTTATAAGTAGTCTATAAGTTCCATAATTTCGTTTTTTGCTCAAATTACCCACACAGGAAAACTACAAAGCTGACTTGCTGCCTGTAAAGAAATTAGTAATGATTGTTAGATACATAAATTTGATCGTTTTCTTGTATTCTGCATCAATCTATAGAGATGGAATGGGTCAGCCAGATTTTTCAGGTACTTCCAGAGATAGGGTTACTATAATGATTTGTTTTTTTTATGAGTGGGAGTAAATCTGTTCTATTAATTTTGTTAATGGTCATTTATTTGTAAGTGAAGCTGTGTTTATATAATGTGGGATTTTTTTGTTTGCCTTTGACATACTTTTATTTGCCCTGATATCGCACTGAGTGCAAATATCACCACAGACCCTGATCTTGTGGCATTTTGGGGTATATTCAACAGCTATCAATATCTATGGCACCCAAGTGAAAAATCATCATCTTGATTTTTTGAATGTTCAATTTTATGTGGTAGTATTGTCTAAATTGTAACATATTTATTTGCATTTATACAAATTGATATAGCAGCATGGATGATATGGTACAGGAAGTGCTAGTTTTGAATCAACTAATAACATCCTACCGATTAATAGTGCTACATAGGCAAGTTTCATAGTGAAATTTCAATTAAAATGCAGCTTTGTGACACAATTTCAGTGTGCCTACGTGTGCCTACATATAACACCATCTCAATCAATAGTGTGTAGAGGTGGTGTTGCTACATAATACTATAAATTGATTTTATGGAAGAGTTTCACCAAGTCAGCACACAAATATATTTAGGATATGATGCCCCTGTGATTGTTGGAATGGTTTAAAATTGCTTTTGCAGACCTTTGCTGGAAGCTCATAATTATCAAGAAAATTATTATCACAAGAAGTAAACTTATTATGCTTTACATATTTTTGAAGTATTGAAACCAACATTTCAATGGAAATAAACCTTTTACCTCAGATTTTGAGAAAATCCAGTACACAAAGTACACTTGCGGTATAATATAGGCCAGGACAATCACTTTCTGTATGAAATTAGTTTATGTTTTGATATTTATTTACAAATATTTCTGTTATAAGACTATTCACATGAAGACATTTACACTGATTTTTTTTCAAGTTCCAACACTGCTGTATTAGTTGTAGTGTTATGTGCATACCATCAATTAAACCATTTTATATGTTCATGAATAAAACCCATCAGCGGATTTACGAATTTCCTGCCAGATGGCTATTCAATTTTTGCCGCACACCTATTGACCCCTGAAATTTAAAACCCCCTACTTCACAATCATAATAATTACATTTATTGTAACCATGAAATTGCAACTCCACCATTTGTAAACTAGGGCATGGTTGTGTCAGTTTCTAGATTATTCTTGCAACCCACGATTTAGTGAAGATTACTCGAGAAACAGTTTTTGAGTATACTTTAGAGCTCAAAAAGCTCAATCACGCACTTATTGTAAAGTAAGGCAAGGTATGCCTTCAAATTTTCGAGACTCGTTTTCTCTGGGGATATAATAAATGTTTTTTTTATTTCTGTAAAAAAAAATTGAGTCATATCTGCTGCCCTAGGCTCCAGCCTACTCAGCAACTGGAACCCATTATTGTACTAATAAGTATTTCATCCATAGGTACATCATTTTCCAGGTTTGAAGATTCCTATGAAAAATATAAAACCATTTAAATTGATCATCTTTTATGAATCTTATTTCAGATGTAGTTAAAACATTATTTTTATTATAATACTCAAGGCAATTTTCTTTTAATCTGATAAAATTCCATATATTTTTTCACATTATAGATCACATATCACATAGATTAATGAAGGATAGATCCATAGTGAAACCTATACCTGTATGAAATATTGTAATAACACTTGAGAGATTTTTCATTTGTAATGCTAAAATCGCAACATCGTTGAAGGGCGTTAAGGCATATTTTAATCAACATTACTGTGAAATGAATGAAACAGAATAGAATAACTTCTATCACTCAGATAAAAATTTATGTGTTCAACACAGAATTTTTGCAACTAAAACTCTCTTTGAGTGACGCGTTTCGATTTATACATATTTGAGATTGACAGTCCAACAATGACTTAAATATAAATCAATGGTCATCACTGAAAAAAAGAAAGTTTCATTCGTCAAACTTCTGTGTTAAACACACAATTTTCTATCTGAATAATATGGAATCTATCGTGATTACCATACTCCCCCGCCAATTGTAGGCTCATATTGAATTAACCGATAAATTAGCTATTCCACTTGGAAATTGTGCTGAATTATCCGTAAAAATAGTATAATTGTTTAGTTTAATAAAGTATACGCCTTTCTTACGAAAATATCTACATAAAGACTACACCATCTCAAAATATCATGATGTACCTAACAACGCTCTAGCAATTTCAACTAGCTTCGTTGTGGTGCTGATTGTTCTCATTTTAACCAGATAACACCTCAGTATCTGAACAATTTTATATCCCTTTCCTCTTCAGTTCTGACTCAGTACTAATGTAGATATGCCTACCCATGGGGATTTTGAATATGCTCAAATATCATTATCGATCACGCATATGTATGCTTCGATGATATCAATGGTAGCTCATCCCTGGATAAATATGGCATCACCGTTTGTAAATAGTCGAGAAAATGGCAATTTAATCACGATTTATGATGAATACTCTATAAAATAGACGAACTGTGCTAAATGAAGCGAGAAATTGCGCACATTCTATGATCCAGTCTCAAATGTATATCTTTGTTAAACATTTCAAATGTTCAATTTGTCAGTTCCGCCTTAAGTGCGTGTAGTACACCTTGGATGTGCATCAGATGATTTTTAAGTCGTCGATAACTAGAAAATTCAACTCATCTCCAAGTGTCGCCCTCTATGGGGAGGCCCATTGGCAACTTACGAAGTCAGAGGTCCTAGAACCTTGACCTTGTAAATTGCCAAAGGGCGTCCCCATAGTCGACAAAATTTGGAGATGAGTTGATGTTACTATCACACCCTTGACTAGTTTAAGTATATACCCATCTGATTACTTTTTACAGCTAGACGAAACATGCATGTCTATAGCAGGTCTGATGCATAGTGGAGACCATACACTTGATAACTAGAATTCGTGAAAATATCTTCACGATTTTTAACCCAATAAGCCACGGTAGTATAAAACGTGCCTTTTCATTAGCACAAGATAGATTGGCGACACTGATGCCTACGTGTCAATTGTCTCATGAATGCTAAATAAGTTGTTTAAATGTTGCAAAATTAAAACGACTTAAAATACTATGTAAACATAGTGACTATATCTATGATTACGCATTACGACTGATAATAATTGGTTTTTATGTTTCAATATTTGTCTGATATAAGTCGTATTTCAGATTACTTTCAACACATCCTTGTGTTGTGGCAGTTTATAGTAACTATGCGTAAACTGCAATTCATGGCTAAAATAGAATATACGTGATGATCGGAAAAAGAAATAATTAATCATGTAGATGTAGATCGAAACGTGTCACTGAAAGAGTAGCATTATTAAAAGTAATAGTAGCTATTTTCTGTTCAATTTTGTCTTGCTATGCATTGCGATATAACCGTTTACATTCGTCGCTGCTCGCTCCAGCGCTTGCGCGGTACGTTATAATTCACGTTTGTCGTTTTTCGCGAATCAATAAAAGACGTAAAATACCGAGAGGAGGCTCAGTCAAATATCAACAATCACTTTGACACATGTTAAAACAAATGTAAACTAACGTCCGGATGATTATAGACTATCTTTCACCATAACAACAGCAGTTTATAAATGCTCTGTTAAGCTAACTCAACTTTGAAGGGCTATCAACTGCGAAGGACACGTTTATAAATCATACTTTAGAACGACAAGCAAAATCGCGCATAGCTATTGAAATTTGCTTGTTAATGGAATCAAAATATTATTTTAATTTGTCCTAACTGTTTTTCATATAGTTTACCACATTATTTATAGATAATGGTTCGAGCATACATAGCCGTGAATCCATGAACATACAGTTTAGAATAAACTCATCTTGCATCTTGTTAATGTCTATACATCTTGATGACATACATAAAATGACAGTAAATATAGTTTGAATTACATTTAGGAGTGAAACATGTGCATTTGTCAGGCGCATCTTTCGCAAATATGCACTAGTTTGTACAAATAGATACCTTTATAAGCTGAATAAACTTCATTGTTATGAAAGAATCATCTCATATATGACTATCAAATACGGCAATTTTCAATTTTTTGTGTGAAGATAAGGTTATATAACCTTGTAATAACCACCATATTGAAATTGTCAGTTGAACGCTAATGCCTGCCGCATACAGAAAAATGGAGCCAAGTATATGGGATTGGCACTTTCCACACTGTAACAATACGGCTTGTTGCTTAGGAATATAATTTTCCAATATGATCGTGGAAAACTGACCCTTTGCTAGAACCATTCACCGATCGAACCCTAGCGTTAGCGTGCTGGATATTGTGGCCACACCGCCACACTGTGAGCGAATCTTTAGATTTACGAGTTACGAGTTACGAGTTACGAGTTACGAGTTACGAGTTACGAGTTACGAGTTACGAGTTACGAGTTACGAGTTACGAGTTACGAGTTACGAGTTACGAGTTACGAGTTACGAGTTACGAGTTACGAGTTACGAGTTACGAGTTACGAGTTACGAGTTACGAGTTACGAGTTACGAGTTACGAGTTACGAGTTACGAGTTACGAGTTACGAGTTACGAGTTACGAGTTACGAGTTACGAGTTACGAGTTACGAGTTACGAGTTACGAGTTACGAGTAACGAGTAACGAGTTACGAGTTACGAGTTACGAGTTACGAGTTACGAGTTACGAGTTACGAGTTACGAGTTACGAGTTACGAGTTACGAGTTACGAGTTACGAGTAACGAGTTACGAGTTACGAGTTACGAGTTACGAGTTACGAGTTACGAGTTACGAGTTACGAGTTACGAGTTACGAGTTACGAGTTACGAGTTACGAGTTACGAGTTACGAGTTACGAGTTACGAGTTACGAGTTACGAGTTACGAGTTACGAGTTACGAGTTACGAGTTACGAGTTGCGAGTTACGAGTTACGAGTTACGAGTTATGCGTCTCGAGACTCAAGATGCAAGTTTCCACTTATCGGTGACGAATTACGAACTACAAGATCTAGAATACGAGTTCCAGGTTATCGGCATTGACTTACGAGATCCAAGATCAAGATTCGAGTTACGAGTTATGAGTTACAAGTTACACGGTAAGAGGTACGAACTTCGAGTTCTCGGTAACACGTTACAAGTTCCGAGTCCTGAGTTACGCGTCACGAGATACAAGGTGCGAGTTCCCATTTATCGGTAACGATTTACGAGCTTAGAGATGCATGATACGAGTTGCAGGTTATCGGTAGTGGATTACAAGTTACCATACATAAGATACGAGGTTCTAGTTATGGGTAGCAGATAAGAAGTTGTGATTTACGAGTTACGAGTTTCGACTTGCGAGTTACGATTTAGTAGGTACGAGTTACTAGTTCCGACTTATTATCTACGAGGTACGAGTTACGAGTTACCAGATACAAGATGCAAGTTCCCACTTATGGGTAACTAGTTACGAGTTACGAGTTACAAGATACATGCTCCGAGTTATCGGTATCGCGTTACGAGTTCCAAGTTCTGAGTTACGCGTCACTAGATAAAAGTTGCGAGTTCCTACCTATCGGTAACGATTTACGATCTACGAGAGGCAAGATACAAGATCCTTGTTATTGGTAATGTGTTACAAGCTACGATACACGAGATACGAGTTCCGGGTTATGAGTAGCGAGTTAAAAGCTGCGATTTACGAGTTACGAGTTTCGACTTACGAGTTTCGAGTTGCGAGTTACCATATACAAGTTACGAGTAACGAATTACGACTTTCGATCTACGAGGTACTAGTTACGAGTTACGAGATACAAGATGCGAGTTCCCACTCATCGGTAACGATTTACGAGCTACGAGAAGCAAGGTAAAAGATCCTTGTTATTGGTAATGTGTAACATGCTACGGTACACAAGATACGAGTTCCGGGTTATGAGTAGAGAGTTATAAGCTGCGATTTACGTGTTACGAGTTATGAGTTTCGAGTTTCGAGTTTCGAGTTTCGAGTTACGAGTTACGAGTTACGAGTTACGAGTTACGAGTTTCGAGTTTCGAGTTACGAGTTTCGAGTTACGAGTATCGAGTTACGAGTTGCGGGTTACCATGTACGAGTTACGAGTTACGAATTACGACTTACGATCTACAAGGTACTAGATACGAGCTACGAGACACAAGATACGAGTTCCAGGTGATCAGTAATGAGTTACGAGCTACTAGATACAAGATACGAGTTCCGAGTTATGGGTAACGAGTTACGAGTCACGAGTTACGCTTTACAAGGTAAGATATACAAGATACATGCTCCTAGTTATCGGTAACGCGTTACGAGTTCCAAGTTCTGAGTTACGCGCCACTAGATACAAGTTGCGAGTTCCCTCTTATCGGTAACGATTTACGAGCTACGAGAGGCAAGATAAAAGATCCTTGTTATTGGTAATGTGTTACAAGCCACGATACACAAGAAACGAGTTCCAGGTTATGAGTAGCGAGTTATATGCTGCGATTAACGAGCTACGAGTTTCGAGTTACGAGTAACGAGTTACGATATACGAGTTACGAGTTACGAACTACGACTTACGATCTACGAGGTACTAGCTACGAGTTACGAGATAAAAGATGCGAGTTCCCATTTATCGTAACGAGTTATGAGTCACAAGATACGAGCTACGAGTTATTAGATACGTGTTACGAGTTCCAGGTTCTAAGTTACGCGTCACGAGATACAAGTTACGAGTTCCCACTTATCAGTAACGATTTACAAGCTACGAGAGGCAAGATACGAGTTCCTTGTTATTGGTAATGGGTTACAAGCTACACAGGATACGAGTTCCTGGTTATGAGTAGCGAGTTATAAGCTGCGATTTACGAGTAACGAGTTACGAGTTGCGAGTTACGATATACGAGTTACGAGTTACGAGTTACGAATTACGACTTACGATCTACGAGGTACTGGTTACGAGTTACGAGATACAAGATGCGAGTTCCCACTTATCGTAACAAGTTACGGGTTACGAGATACAAGATACGAGTTCCAGGTAATCAGTAATGAGTTACGAGCTACTGGATACAAGATACGTGTTCCGAGTTATGGGTACCGAGTGATGAGTTATAAGATAAGAGCACCGGGTTATCGGTTACGCATTACGAGTTCCGAGTTCTAAGTTTCGCTTCATGAGATACAAGATGCGAGTTTTCACCTGTTGGTAACTAGTTACGAACTACTAGTTCTAGGATACGAGTTCGAGGTTATCGTCATTGATTTACAAGATCCAAGATCAAGATTCGAGTTCCGAGTTATGGGCAACGAGTTACGGGTTACGAGTTACGAGTTACAAGGTAAGTGATACAAGATACGTGCTCCGAGTTATCGGTTACACTTTCGAGTTCCGACTCCTGGGTTACGCATGTTCCCATTTATCGGTAAAGATTTACGAGCTACGAGAGGCAAGATACGAGTTCCTTGTTAAAGGTAACGGGTTACAAGCTACGATACACAAGATACGAGCTCCTGGTTATGAGTAGCGAGTTATAAGCTGCGATTTACGAGATACGAGTTTCGAGTTGAGAGCTACGATATACGAGTTACAATCTACGAGGTACTAGTTACGAGTTACGAGATACAAGATGCGAGTTCCCACTTATTGTAACAAGCTACGAGCTACGAGACACAAGATAGGAGTTCCAGATAATCAGTAATGAGTTACGAGCTACTAGATACAAGATACGGGTTCCGAGTTATGGGTAACGAGTGACGAGTTACAAGATGAGAGCACCGAGTTATCGGTTACGCGTTACGAGTTCTGAGTTCTGAGTTTCGCGTCATGAGATACAAGATGCGAGTTTTCATCTATCGGTAACGAGTAACGAACTACTAGATCTAGGACACGAGTTCGAGGTTATCGTCATTGATTTACAAAATCCGAGATGAAGATTCGAGTTCCGAGTTATGGGCAACGAGTTACGGGTTACGAGTTACAAGGTAAGTGATACAAGATACGAGCTCCGAGTTATCGCTAATGCGTTTCGAGTTCCAAGTTATGAGATACGCATCACGAGATACAAGTTGCGAGTTCCCACTTATCGGTAACGATTTACGAGCTACGAGAGGCAAGATACGTGTTCCTTGTTAAAGGTAATGGGTTACAAGCTACGATACACAAGATAGGAGTTCCTGGTTATGAGTAGCGAGTTATAAGCTGCGATTTACGAGTTATGGGTTACGAGTTACGAGTTTCGAATTGAGAGCTACGATATACGAGTTACAAGTTACGAGTTACGAATTACGACTTACGATCTACGTGGTACTAGTTACGAGCTACGTTATACAAGATGCGAGTTGCCACTCATCGGTAACGATTTACGAGCTACGAGAGGCAAGATAAAAGATCCTTGTTGTTGGTAATGTGTTACATGCTACGATACACAAGATACGAGTTCCGCGTCATGAGTAGCGAGTTATAAGCTGCGATTTACGAGTTACGAGTTAAGAGTTTCGAGTTACGACTTTCGATTTACGAGTTTCGAGTTGAGAGTTTCGAGTTGCGGGTTACCATGTACGAGTTACGAGTTACGAATTACGACTTACGATCTACAAGGTACTAGATACGAGCTACGAGACACAAGATACGAGTTCCAGGTGATCAGGAATGAGTTACGAGCTACTAGATACAAGATACGATTCCCGAGTTATGGGTAACGAGTTACAAGTCACGAGTTACGCTTTGCAAGGTAAGATGTACAAGATACAAGCTCCAAGTTATCGGTAATACGTTACGAGTCCCAAGTTCTGAGTTATGCGTCACGAGATATAAGTTGAGAGTTCCCACTTAGCGGAAACGATTTACGAGCTACGAGAGGCAAGATACGTGTTCCTTGTTAAAGGTAATGGGTTACAAGCTACGATACACAAGATACGAGTTCCTGGTTATGAGTAGCGAGCTATAAGCTAGGATTTACGAGTTACGAGTTACGAGTTACGAGTTACGAGTTACGAGTTACGAGTTACGAGTTACGAATTACGACTTACGATCTACGAGGGACTAGTTACGAGTTACGAGATACAAGACGCGAGTTCCCACTCATCGGTAACGATTCACGAGCTACGAGAGGCAAGATAAAAGATCCTTGTTATTGATAATGTGTTACATGGTACGGTACACAAGATACGAGTTCCGGGTTATGAGTAGAGAGTTATAAGCTGCGATTTACGTGTTACGAGTTAAGAGTTTCGAGTTACGAGTTACGAGTTTCGAGTTACGAGTTTCGAGTTACGAGTTTCGAGTTACGAGTTTCGAGTTACGAGTTACGAGTTACGAGTTTCGAGTTACGAGTTTCGAGTTACGAGTTTCGAGTTACGAGTTGCGGGTTACCATGTACGAGTTACGAGTTACGAATTACGACTTACGATCTACAAGGTACTAGATACGAGCTACGAGACACAAGATACGAGTTCCAGGTGATCAGTAATGAGTTACGAGCTACTAGATACAAGATACGAGTTCCGAGTTATGGGTAACGAGTTACGAGTCACGAGGTAAGATATACAAGATACAAGCTCCAAGTTATCGGTAACACGTTACGAGTTCCAAGTTCTGAGTTATGCGTCACGAGATATAAGTTGAGAGTTCCCACTTAGCGGAAACGATTTACGAGCTACGAGAGGCAAGATACGAGTTCCTCGTTATTGGTAATGGGTTACAAGCCACGATACACAGGATACGAGTTCCGGGTTATCCGTTACGCGTTACGAGTTCCGAGATCTGAGTTTCGCGTCATGAGATACAAGATGCGAGTTCCCATCTATCGGTAACGATTTACGAGCTACGAGATGCAAGATACGAGTTCCAGGTTATCGGTAATGGATTACAAGTTACGATATATATGATACGAGTTCCGAGTTATTGGTAGCGAGTTACAAGGTAAAAGATATAAGATACATGCTCCGAGTTATCGGTAACGCTTTACGAGTTCCAAGTTCTGAGTTACGCGCCACTAGATACAAGTTGCGAGTTCCCTCTTATCGGTAACGATTTACGAGCTACGAGAGGCAAGATACGAGTTCCTTGTTATTGGTAATGGGTTACAAGCCACGATACACAAGATACGAGTTCCGGGTTATGAGTAGCGAGTTATATGCTGCGTATAACGAGTTACGAGTTTCGAGTTACGAGTACCGAGTTACGATATACGAGTTACGAGTTACGAGTTACGAGTTACGAATTACGACTTACGATCTACGAGGTACTGGCTACGAGTTACGAGATAAAAGATGCGAGTTCCCATTTATCGTAACGAGTTACGAGTCACAAGATACGAGCTACGAGTTATTAGATACGTGTCACGAGTTCCAGGTTCTAAGTTACGCGTCACGAGATACAAGTTGCGAGTTCCGACTTATCAGTAACGATTTACAAGCTACGAGAGGCAAGATACGAGTTCCTTGTTATTGGTAATGGGTTACAAGCTACGATACACATGACACGAGTTCCGGGTCATGAGTAGCGAGTTATAAGCTGCGATTTACGAGTAACGAGTTAAGAATTTCGAGTTACGAGTTTCGAGTTACGAGTTACGAGCTTCGAGTTACGAGTTACGAGTTACGAGTTTCGAGTTACGAGCTTCGAGTTACGAGTTTCGAGTTACGAGCTTCGAGTTACGAGTTTCGAGTTACGAGCTTCGAGTTACGAGTTACGAATTACGACTTACGATCTACAAGGTACTAGATACGAGCTACGAGACACAAGATACGAGTTCCAGGTGATCAGGAATGAGTTACGAGCTACTAGATACAAGATACGATTTCCGAACTATGGGTAACGAGTTACGAGTCACGAGTTACGCTTTACAAGGTAAGATGTACAAGATACAAGCTCCAAGTTATCGGTAACACGTTACGAGTCCCAAGTTCTGAGTTATGCGTCACGAGATATAAGTTGAGAGTTCCCACTTATCGGAAACGATTTACGAGCTACGAGAGGCAAGATACGAGTTCCTTGTTATTGGTAATAGGTTACAAGCCACGATACACAAGATACGAGTTCCGGGTTATTCGTTACGCGTTACGAGTTCCGAGAACTGAGTTTCGCGTCATGAGATACAAGATGCGAGTTTTCACCTATAGGTAACTAGTTACGAACTACTAGATCTAGGATTCGAGTTCGAGGTTATCGTCATTGATTTACAAGATCCGAGATCAAGATTCGAGTTCCGAGTTATGAGCAACACTTTCGAGTTCCGAGTCCTGAGTTACGCGTCACGAGATACAAGATGCGAGTTCCCATCTATCGGTAACGATTTACGAGCAACGAGATGCAAGATACGAGTTCCTGGTTATGAGTAGCGAGTTATAAGCTGCGATTTACGAGTTACGAGTTTCGAGTTGAGAGCTACGATATACGAGTTACGATCTACGAGGTACTAGTTACGAGTCACGAGATACAAGATGCGAGTTCCCACTTATTGTAATAAGTTACGAGCTACGAGACACAAGATAGGAGTTCCAGGTAATCAGTAATGAGTTACGAGCTACTAGATACAAGATACGGGTTCCGAGTTATGGGTAACGAGTTACGAGTTAGTAGTTACAAGAAACGAGCTCCGAGTTATCGGTAACGCGTTACTAGTTCCGGGTTCTGAGTTACACGTCACGAGATACAAGATGCAGGCTGCCACCTATTGGTAACGAGTTAGGATCTTCAAGATCTTCAAGTTCCGAGTTACGCGTCACGAAATACAACTTACGAGTTCCCACTTATCAGTAACGATTTACGAGCTACAAGAGGCAAGATACGAGTTCCTTGTTATTGGTAATTGGATACAAGCTACGATACACAAGATACGAGTTCCTGGTTATGAGAAGCGAGTTATAAGCTGCGATTTACGTGTTACGAGTTACGAGTTGCGAGTTACGATATACGAGTTACGAGTTACGAATTACGACTTACGATCTACGAGGTACTAGTTACGAGTTACTAGATACAAGATGCGTGTTCCCACTTATCGTAACAAGTTACGAGCTACGAGACACAAGATACGAGTTCAAGGTAATCAGTAATGAGTTACGAACTACTGGATACAAGATACGGGTTCCGAGTTATGGGTAACGAGTGATGAGTTATAAGATAAGCGCTCCGGGTTATCGGTTACGCGTTATGAGTTCAGAGTTCTGAGTTTCGCGTCATGAGATACAAGATGCGAGTTTCCACCTATCGGTAACGAGCTACGAACTTCTAGATCTAGGATACGACTTCGAGGTTATCATCATTGATTTTCAAGATCCGAGATCAAGATTCGAGTTCCGAGTTATGGGTAACGAGTTACGAGTCACGAGTTACGCTTTACAAGGTAAGATATACAAGATACAAGCTCCAAATTATCGGTAACACTTTCGAGTTCCGAGTCCTGAGTTACGCGTCACGAGATAAAAGTTGCGAGTTCCTACCTATCGGTAACGATTTACGAGCTACGAGATGCATGATACGAGCTCCAGGTTATCGGTAATGGATTATAAGTTACGATATTTAAGATACGAGGTCCGGGTTATGAGTAGCGAGTTACAAGGTAAGAGATACAAGATACAAGCTCCAAGTTATCGGTAACACGTTACGAGTTCCAAGTTCTGAGTTATGCGTCACGAGATAAAAGTTAGGAGTTCCCACTTATCGGAAACGGTTTACGAGCTACAAGGGGCAAGATACGAGTTCCTTGTTATTGATAATGTGTTACAAGCCACGATACACAAGGTACAAGTTCCGGGTTATCGGTTACGCGTTACGAGTTCCGAGATCTGAGTTTCGCGTCAAGAGATACAAGATGCGAGATTTCACCTATAGGTAACTAGTTACGAACTACTAGATCTAGGATACGAGTTCGAGGTTATCGTCTATGATTTACAAGATCCGAGATCAAGATTCGAGTTCCGAGTTATGGGCAACACTTTCGAGTTTCGAGTCCTGAGTTACGCCTCACGAGATACAATTTGCGATTTCCCACTTATCGGTAACGATTTACGAGCTACGAGAGGCAAGATACGAGTTCCTTGTTATTGGTAATGGGTTACAAGCTACGATACACAAGATACGAGTTCCTGGTTATGAGTAGCGCGTTATAAGCTGCGATTTACGAGTTACGAGTTGCGAGTTACGATATACGAGTTACGAGTAACAAATTACGACTTACGATCTACGAGGTACTAGTTACGAGTTACGAGATACAAGATGCGAGTTCCTACTTATCGTAACGAGTTACGAGCTACGAGACACAAGATACGAGTTCCAGGTAATCAGTAATGAGTTACGAGCTACTAGATACGAGATATGTGTTCCGAGTTATGGGTAACGAGTTACGAGTTACAGTATACGAGTTCCCGAGTTATTGGTTCGCGTTACGAGTTCCAAGTTCTGAGTGTCGCGTCATGAGATACAAGATGCGAGTTCCCTCTTATCGGTAACGATTTACGAGCTACGAGAGGCAAGATAAAAGATCCTTGTTATTGGTAATGTGTTACAAGCTACGATACACAAGATACGAGTTCCGGGCTATGAGTAGCGAGTTATAAGCTGCGATTTACGAGTTACGAGTTAAGAGTTTGGAGTTACGAGTTACTAGTTTCGAGTTACGAGTTTCGAGTTGTGGATTACCATGTACGAGTTACGAATTACGAATTACGACTTACGATCTACAAGGTACTAGATACGAGCTACGAGACAAGAGATACGAGTTCCAGGTGATCAGTAATGAGTTACGAGCTACTAGATACAAGATACGAGTTCCGAGTTATGGGTAACGAGTTACGAGTCTCAAGTTACGCTTTACAAGGTAAGATATACAAGATACAAGCTCCACGTTATCGGTAACACGTTACGAGTTCCAAGTTCTGAGTTACGCGTCACTAGATACAAGTTGCGAGTTTTCACTTATCGGTAACGAGTTACAAACTACTAGATCTAGGTTACGAACTCGTGGCTATCGTCATTGATTTACAAAATCCGAGATCAAGATTCGAGTTCCGAGATATGGGCAACGAGTTATGGGTTACCAGTTATGGGTTACGAGTTACGAGTTATAAGGTAAATGATACAAGATACGAGTTACGAGTTTGGAGTTACGAGTTACGAGTTACAAGGTAAATGATACGAGATACGAGTTACGAGTTTGGAGTTACGAGTTTCGAGTTACGACTTTCGAGTTCCGAGTCCTGAGTTACGCGTCACGAGATACAAGATGCGAGTTCCCATCTATCGGTAACGATTCACGAGCTACGAGATGCAAGATACGAGTTCCAGGTTAACGGTAATGGATTACAAGTTACGATATATATGATACGAGTTCCGAGTTATTGGTAGCGAGTTACAAGGTAAGAGATATGATACATGCTCCGAGTTATCGGTAACGCGTTACGAGTTCCAAGTTCTGAGTTACGCGTCACTAGATACAAGTTGCGAGTTCCCTCTTATCGGTAACGATTTACGAGCTACGAGAGGCAAGATAAAAGATCCTTGTTATTGGTAATGTGTTACAAGCTACGATACACAAGATACGAGTTCCGGGTTATGAGTAGAGAGTTATAAACTGCAATTTACGAGTTACGAGTTAAGAGTTTCGAGTTACGAGTTTCGAGTTGCGAGTTTTGAGCTGCGGGTTACCATGTACTAGTTACGAATTACGACTTACGATCTACAAGGTACTAGATACGAGTTACGAGATACAAGATGCAGGTTTCCACTTATCGTAACGAGTTACGAGCTACGAGGCACAAGTTACGAGTTCCAGGTGATCGGTAATGAGTTACGAGCTACTAGATACAACATACGAGTTCCGAGTTATGGGTAACGAGTTACGAGTCACGAATTACGCTTTACAAGGTAAGATATACGAGATACAAGCTCCAAGTTATCGGTAACACGTTACGAGTTCCAAGTTCTGAGTTATGCGTCACGAGATATAAGTTGAGAGTTCCCACTTATCGGAAACGATTTACGAGCTACGAGAGGCAAGATACGAGTTCATTGTAATTGGTCATGGGTTACAAGCCACGATACACAACATACGAGTTCCGTGTTATCCGTTACGCCTTACGAGTTCCAAGTTCTGAGTTTCGCGCCATGAGATACAAGATGCGAGTTTTCACCTATAGGTAACTAGTTACGAACTACTACTATCTAGGATACGAGTTCGTGGTTATCGTCATTGATTTAAAAGATCCGAAATCAAGATTCGAGTTCCAAGCTATGGACAACACTTTTGTGTTCCGAGTCCTGAGTTACGCGTCACGAGATACAAGACGCGAGTTCCCATCTATCGGTAACGATTTACGAGCTACGAGATGCAAGAAACGAGTTCCAGGTTATCGGTAATGGATTACAAGTTACGATATATATGATACGAGTTCCGAGTTATTGGTAGCAAGTTACAAGGTAAAGTATATAAGATACATGCTCCGAGTTATCGGTAACGCATTACGAGATCCAAGTTGTGAGTTACGCGTCACGAGATACAAGATGCGAGTTCCCATTTATCGGTAACGATTTACGAGCTGCAAGATACGAGTTCCAGGTTATCGGTAATGGATTCAAGTTACGATCTATAAGAAACGAGTTCCGAGTTATGGGTAACTAGTTACAAGATACGAGTTACGAGTTATCGGTAACGCGTTACTAGTTCCAAGTTCTGATTTACACGTCACGAGATACAAGATGCTAGTTCCCACTTATTGGTAACGAGTTACGAGGTATGAAAAGCAAAATACAAGTTCCTTGTTATTGGTAATGGGTTACAATCTACGATACACAAGATACGAGTTCCGGGTAATCAGTAATGAGTTACGAGCCACTATATACAAGATGCGAGTTCCCATCTATCGGTAACGATTTACGAGCTACGGGATGCATGATACGAGTTCCAGGTTATCGGTAATGGATTATAAGTTACGATACTTAAGATACGAGGTCCTGGTTATTGGTAGCGAGTTACAAGGTAAGAGATACAAGATACATGCTCGAGTTATCGGTAACGCGTTACGGGTTCCAAGTTCTGAGTTACGCGTCACTAGATAAAAGTTGCGAGTTCCTACTTATCGGTAACGATTTACGAGCTACGAGAGATAAGATACAAGATCCTTGTTATTGGTAATGTGTTACAAGCTACGATACACAAGATACGAGTTCCGGGTTATGAGTAGCGAGTTATATGCTGCGATTTACGAGTTCCGGGTTATGAGTAGCGAGTTGTACGCTGCGATTTACGAGTTACGTGTTTTGAATTACGAGTTTCGAGTTGCGAGTTACCATATACGAGTTACGAGTAAAGAATTACGACTTACGATCTACGAGGTACTAGTTACGAGTTACGAGATACAAGATGCGAGTTCCCTCTTATCGGTAACGATTTACGAGCTACGAGAGGCAAGATAAAAGATCCTTGTTATTGGTAATGTGTTACAGGCTACGATACACAAGATACGAGTTCCGAGCTATGAGTAGCGAGTTATAAGCTGCGATTTACGAGTTAAGAGTTTGGAGTTACGAGTTTCGAGTTGCGGGTTACCATGTACGAGTTACGAGTTACGAATTACGACTTACAATCTACAAGGTACTAGATACGAGCTACGAGACACAAGATACGAGTTCCAGGTGATCAGTAATGAGTTACGGGCTACTAGATACAAGATACGAGTTCCGAGTTATGGGTAACGAGTTACGAGTCACGAGTTACGCTTTACAAGGTAAGATATACAAGATACAAGCTCCAAGTTATCGGTAAGACGTTACGAGTTCCAAATTCTGAGTTTCGCGTCAAGAGATACAAGATGCGAGTTTTCACCTATAGGTAACTAGTTACGAACTACCAGATCTAGGATACGAGTTCGAGGTTATCGTCATTGATTTACAAGATCCGAGATCAAGATACAAGCTCCAAATTATCGATAACACTTTCGAGTTCCGAGTCCTGAGTTATGCGTCACGAGATAAAAGATGCGAGTTCCCATTTATCGGTACCGATTTACGAGCTACGAGATGCATGATACGAGTTCCAGGTTATCGGTAATGGATTATAAGTTGCGATATTTAAGATACGAGGTCCGGGTTATGGGTAGCGAGTTACAAGGTAAGAGATACAAGATACATGCTCCGAGTTATCGGTAACGCGTTACGAGTTCCAAGTTCTGAGTTACACGTCACGAGATACAAGTTACGAGTTCCCACTTATCAGTAACGATTTACGAGCTACTAGATACAAGATACGAGTTCCGGGTTATGGGTAACGAGTTACGAGTCACGCTTTACAAGGTAAGTGATACAAGATACAAGCTCCAAATTATTGGTAACACTTTCAAGTTCCGAGTCCTGAGTTACGAGTCACGAGATAAAAGATGCGAGTTCCCTTTTATCGGTACCGATTTACGAGCTACGAGATGCATAATACGAGCTCCAGGTTATCGGTAATGCATCATAAGTTACGATATTTAAGATACGAGGTCCGGGTAATGGGTAGCGAGTTACAAGGTAAGAGATACAAGATACAAGCTCCAAGTTATCGGTAACACGTTACGAGTTCCAAGTTCTGAGTTATGCGTCACGAGATATAAGTTAGGAGTTCCCATTTATCGGAAACGATTTACGAGCTACAAGGGGCAAGATACGAGTTCCTTGTTATTGGTAATCTGTTACAAGCCACGATACACAAGATACAAGTTCCGGGTTATCCGTTACGCGTTACGAGTTCCGAGATCTGAGTTACGCGTCACGAGATACAAGTTGCGAGTTCCCTCTTATCGGTAACGATTTACAAGCTACGAGAGGCAAGATACGAGTTCCTTGTTATTGGTAATGGGTTACAAGCTACGATACACATGTATGTAGTTATAAGCTGCGATTTACGAGTTACGAGTTTCGAATTGAGAGCTACGATATACGAGTTACAAGTTACGAGTTACGAATTACGACTTACGATCTACGTGGTACTAGTTACGAGCTACGTTATACAAGATGCGAGTTGCCACTCATCGGTAACGATTTACGAGCTACGAGAGGCAAGATAAAAGATCCTTGTTGTTGGTAATGTGTTACATGCTACGATACACAAGATACGAGTTCCGCGTCATGAGTAGCGAGTTATAAGCTGCGATTTACGAGTTACGAGTTAAGAGTTTCGAGTTACGAGTTTCGATTTACGAGTTTCGAGTTGAGAGTTTCGAGTTGCGGGTTACCATGTACGAGTTACGAGTTACGAATTACGACTTACGATCTACAAGGTACTAGATACGAGCTACGAGACACAAGATACGAGTTCCAGGTGATCAGGAATGAGTTACGAGCTACTAGATACAAGATACGATTCCCGAGTTATGGGTAACGAGTTACAAGTCACGAGTTACGCTTTGCAAGGTAAGATGTACAAGATACAAGCTCCAAGTTATCGGTAACACGTTACGAGTCCCAAGTTCTGAGTTATGCGTCACGAGATATAAGTTGAGAGTTCCCACTTAGCGGAAACGATTTACGAGCTACGAGAGGCAAGATACGTGTTCCTTGTTAAAGGTAATGGGTTACAAGCTACGATACACAAGATACGAGTTCCTGGTTATGAGTAGCGAGCTATAAGCTAGGATTTACGAGTTACGAGTTACGAGTTACGAGTTACGAGTTACGAGTTACGAATTACGACTTACGATCTACGAGGGACTAGTTACGAGTTACGAGATACAAGACGCGAGTTCCCACTCATCGGTAACGATTCACGAGCTACGAGAGGCAAGATAAAGGATCCTTGTTATTGATAATGTGTTACATGGTACGGTACACAAGATACGAGTTCCGGGTTATGAGTAGAGAGTTATAAGCTGCGATTTACGTGTTACGAGTTAAGAGTTTCGAGTTACGAGTTACGAGTTTCGAGTTACGAGTTTCGAGTTACGAGTTACGAGTTACGAGTTTCGAGTTACGAGTTTCGAGTTACGAGTTTCGAGTTACGAGTTTCGAGTTACGAGTTGCGGGTTACCATGTACGAGTTACGAGTTACGAATTACGACTTACGATCTACAAGGTACTAGATACGAGCTACGAGACACAAGATACGAGTTCCAGGTGATCAGTAATGAGTTACGAGCTACTAGATACAAGATACGAGTTCCGAGTTATGGGTAACGAGTTACGAGTCACGAGGTAAGATATACAAGATACAAGCTCCAAGTTATCGGTAACACGTTACGAGTTCCAAGTTCTGAGTTATGCGTCACGAGATATAAGTTGAGAGTTCCCACTTAGCGGAAACGATTTACGAGCTACGAGAGGCAAGATACGAGTTCCTCGTTATTGGTAATGGGTTACAAGCTACGATACACAGGATACGAGTTCCGGGTTATCCGTTACGCGTTACGAGTTCCGAGATCTGAGTTTCGCGTCATGAGATACAAGATGCGAGTTCCCATCTATCGGTAACGATTTACGAGCTACGAGATGCAAGATACGAGTTCCAGGTTATCGGTAATGGATTACAAGTTACGATATATATGATACGAGTTCCGAGTTATTGGTAGCGAGTTACAAGGTAAAAGATATAAGATACATACTCCGAGTTATCGGTAACGCTTTACGAGTTCCAAGTTCTGAGTTACGCGCCACTAGATACAAGTTGCGAGTTCCCTCTTATCGGTAACGATTTACGAGCTACGAGAGGCAAGATACGAGTTCCTTGTTATTGGTAATGGGTTACAAGCCACGATACACAAGATACGAGTTCCGGGTTATGAGTAGCGAGTTATATGCTGCGTATAACGAGTTACGAGTTTCGAGTTACGAGTACCGAGTTACGATATACGAGTTACGAGTTACGAGTTACGAGTTACGAATTACGACTTACGATCTACGAGGTACTGGCTACGAGTTACGAGATAAAAGATGCGAGTTCCCATTTATCGTAACGAGTTACGAGTCACAAGATACGAGCTACGAGTTATTAGATACGTGTCACGAGTTCCAGGTTCTAAGTTACGCGTCACGAGATACAAGTTGCGAGTTCCCACTTATCAGTAACGATTTACAAGCTACGAGAGGCAAGATACGAGTTCCTTGTTATTGGTAATGGGTTACAAGCTACGATACACATGACACGAGTTCCGGGTCATGAGTAGCGAGTTATAAGCTGCGATTTACGAGTTACGAGTTAAGAATTTCGAGTTACGAGTTTCGAGTTACGAGTTACGAGCTTCGAGTTACGAGTTACGAGTTACGAGTTTCGAGTTACGAGCTTCGAGTTACGAGTTTCGAGTTACGAGATTCGAGTTACGAGTTTCGAGTTACGAGCTTCGAGTTACGAGTTACGAATTACGACTTACGATCTACAAGGTACTAGATACGAGCTACGAGACACAAGATACGAGTTCCAGGTGATCAGGAATGAGTTACGAGCTACTAGATACAAGATACGATTTCCGAACTACGGGTAACGAGTTACGAGTCACGAGTTACGCTTTACAAGGTAAGATGTACAAGATACAAGCTCCAAGTTATCGGTAACACGTTACGAGTCCCAAGTTCTGAGTTATGCGTCACGAGATATAATTTGAGAGTTCCCACTTATCGGAAACGATTTACGAGCTACGAGAGGCAAGATACGAGTTCCTTGTTATTGGTAATAGGTTACAAGCCACGATACACAAGATACGAGTTCCGGGTTATTCGTTACGCGTTACGAGTTCCAAGAACTGAGTTTCGCGTCATGAGATACAAGATGCGAGTTTTCACCTATAGGTAACTAGTTACGAACTACTAGATCTAGGATTCGAGTTCGAGGTTATCGTCATTGATTTACAAGATCCGAGATCAAGATTCGAGTTCCGAGTTATGAGCAACACTTTCGAGTTCCGAGTCCTGAGTTACGCGTCACGAGATACAAGATGCGAGTTCCCATCTATCGGTAACGATTTACGAGCAACGAGATGCAAGATACGAGTTCCTGGTTATGAGTAGCGAGTTATAAGCTGCTATTTACGAGTTACGAGTTTCGAGTTGAGAGCTACGATATACGAGTTACGATCTACGAGGTACTAGTTACGAGTCACGAGATACAAGATGCGAGTTCCCACTTATTGTAATAAGTTACGAGCTACGAGACACAAGATAGGAGTTCCAGGTAATCAGTAATGAGTTACGAGCTACTAGATACAAGATACGGGTTCCGAGTTATGGGTAACGAGTTACGAGTTAGTAGTTACAAGAAACGAGCTCCGAGTTATCGGTAACGCGTTACTAGTTCCGGGTTCTGAGTTACACGTCACGAGATACAAGATGCAGGCTGCCACCTATTGGTAACGAGTTAGGATCTTCAAGATCTTCAAGTTCCGAGTTACGCGTCACGAAATACAACTTACGAGTTCCCACTTATCAGTAACGATTTACGAGCTACAAGAGGCAAGATACGAGTTCCTTGTTATTGGTAATTGGATACAAGCTACGATACACAAGATACGAGTTCCTGGTTATGAGAAGCGAGTTATAAGCTGCGATTTACGTGTTACGAGTTACGAGTTGCGAGTTACGATATACGAGTTACGAGTTACGAATTACGACTTACGATCTACGAGGTACTAGTTACGAGTTACTAGATACAAGATGCGTGTTCCCACTTATCGTAACAAGTTACGAGCTACGAGACACAAGATACGAGTTCAAGGTAATCAGTAATGAGTTACGAACTACTGGATACAAGATACGGGTTCCGAGTTATGGGTAACGAGTGATGAGTTATAAGATAAGCGCTCCGGGTTATCGGTTACGCGTTATGAGTTCAGAGTTCTGAGTTTCGCGTCATGAGATACAAGTTGCGAGTTTCCACCTATCGGTAACGAGCTACGAACTTCTAGATCTAGGATACGACTTCGAGGTTATCATCATTGATTTTCAAGATCCGAGATCAAGATTCGAGTTCCGAGTTATGGGTAACGAGTTACGAGTCACGAGTTACGCTTTACAAGGTAAGATATACAAGATACAAGCTCCAAATTATCGGTAACACTTCCGAGTTCCGAGTCCTGAGTTACGCGTCACGAGATAAAAGTTGCGAGTTCCTACCTATCGGTAACGATTTACGAGCTACGAGATGCATGATACGAGCTCCAGGTTATCGGTAATGGATTATAAGTTACGATATTTAAGATACGAGGTCCGGGTTATGAGTAGCGAGTTACAAGGTAAGAGATACAAGATACAAGCTCCAAGTTATCGGTAACACGTTACGAGTTCCAAGTTCTGAGTTATGCGTCACGAGATAAAAGTTAGGAGTTCCCACTTATCGGAAACGGTTTACGAGCTACAAGGGGCAAGATACGAGTTCCTTGTTATTGATAATGTGTTACAAGCCACGATACACAAGGTACAAGTTCCGGGTTATCGGTTACGCGTTACGAGTTCCGAGATCTGAGTTTCGCGTCAAGAGATACAAGATGCGAGATTTCACCTATAGGTAACTAGTTACGAACTACTAGATCTAGGATACGAGTTCGAGGTTATCGTCTATGATTTACAAGATCCGAGATCAAGATTCGAGTTCCGAGTTATGGGCAACACTTTCGAGTTCCGAGTCCTGAGTTACGCCTCACGAGATACAATTTGCGATTTCCCACTTATCGGTAACGATTTACGAGCTACGAGAGGCAAGATACGAGTTCCTTGTTATTGGTAATGGGTTACAAGCTACGATACACAAGATACGAGTTCCTGGTTATGAGTAGCGCGTTATAAGCTGCGATTTACGAGTTACGAGTTGCGAGTTACGATATACGAGTTACGAGTAACAAATTACGACTTACGATCTACGAGGTACTAGTTACGAGTTACGAGATACAAGATGCGAGTTCCTACTTATCGTAACGAGTTACGAGCTACGAGACACAAGATACGAGTTCCAGGTAATCAGTAATGAGTTACGAGCTACTAGATACGAGATATTTGTTCCGAGTTATGGGTAACGAGTTACGAGTTACAGTATACGAGTTCCCGAGTTATTGGTTCGCGTTACGAGTTCCAAGTTCTGAGTGTCGCGTCATGAGATACAAGATGCGAGTTTTCACCTATCGGTAACGAGTTACGAGTTACAAGGTAAGGGATACAAGATACAAACTCCAAGTTATCGGTAACGCGTTACGAGTTCCAAGTTCTGAGTTACGCGTCACTAGATACAAGTTGCGAGTTCCCTCTTATCGGTAACGATTTACGAGCTACGAGAGGCAAGATAAAAGATCCTTGTTATTGGTAATGTGTTACAAGCTACGATACACAAGATACGAGTTCCGGACTATGAGTAGCGAGTTATAAGCTGCGCTTTACGAGTTACGAGTTAAGAGTTTGGAGTTACGAGTTTCGAGTTGCGGGTTACCATGTACGAGTTACGAATTACGACTTACGATCTACAAGGTACTAGATACGAGCTACGAGACAAGAGATACGAGTTCCAGGTGATCAGTAATGAGTTACGAGCTACTAGATACAAGATACGAGTTCCGAGTTATGGGTAACGAGTTACGAGTCTCGAGTTACGCTTTACAAGGTAAGATATACAAGATACAAGCTCCACGTTATCGGTAACACGTTACGAGTTCCAAGTTCTGAGTTACGCGTCACTAGATACAAGTTGCGAGTTTTCACTTATCGGTAACGAGTTACAAACTACTAGATCTAGGTTACGAACTCGTGGCTATCGTCATTGATTTACAAAATCCGAGATCAAGATTCGAGTTCCGAGATATGGGCAACGAGTTATGGGTTACCAGCTATGGGTTACGAGTTACGAGTTATAAGGTAAATGATACAAGATACGAGTTACGAGTTTGGAGTTACGAGTTACGAGTGACGAGTTACAAGGTAAATGATACGAGATACGAGTTACGAGTTTGGAGTTACGAGTTTCGAGTTACGACTTTCGAGTTCCGAGTCCTGAGTTACGCGTCACGAGATACAAGATGCGAGTTCCCATCTATCGGTAACGATTTACGAGCTACGAGAGGCAAGATACGTGTTCCTTGTTAAAGGTAATGGGTTACAAGCTACGATACACAAGATACGAGTTCCTGGTTATGAGTAGCGAGTTTCACGAGTTACGAGTTACGAGTTACGAGTTACGAGTTACGAGTTACGAGTTAACAAGTTACGAGTTACGAGTTACGAGTTACGAGTTACGAGTTACGAGTTACGAGTTACGAGTTACGAGTTACGAGTTACGAGTTACGAGTTACGAGTTACGAGTTACGAGTTACGAGTTACGAGTTACGAGTTACGAGTTACGAGTTACGAGTTACGAGTTACGAGTTACGAGTTACGAGTTACGAGTTACGAGTTACGAGTTACGAGTTACGAGTTACGAGTTACGAGTTACGAGTTACGAGTTACGAGTTACGAGTTACGAGTTACGAGTTACGAGTTACGAGTTACGAGTTACGAGTTACGAGTTACGAGTTACGAGTTACGAGTTACGAGTTACGAGTTTCGAGTTTCGAGTTGCGAGTTACGATACACGAGTTACGAGTTACGAATTACGACTTACGATCTACGAGGTACTAGTTACGAGTTACGAGATACAAGTTGCGAGTTCCTACTTATCGTAAAGAGTTACGAGCTACGAGACACAAGATACGAGTTCCAGGTAATCAGTAATGAGATACGAGCTACTGGATACAGGATACGAGCTCCGAGTCATCGGTCACACGTTACGAGTTCCGAGTTCTGAGTTTCGCGTCATGAGATACAAGATGCCAGTTTCCACCTATCGGTAACGAGTTACGAACTTCTAGATCTATGATACGAGTTCGAGGTTATCATCATTGATTTTCAAGATCCGAGATCAAGATTCGAGTTCCAAGTTATGGGCAACACTTTCGAGTTCCGAGTCATAAGTTACGCGTCACGAGATACAAGATGCGAGTTCCCATCTATCGGTAACGATTCACGAGCTACGAGATGCAAGATACGAGTTCCAGGTTAACGGTAATGAATTACAAGTTACGATATATATGATACGAGTTCTGAGTTATTGGTAATGGGTTACAAGCTACGATACGAAAGATACGAGTGCCTGGTTATGAGTAGCGAGTTATAAGCTGCGATTTACGAGTTACGAGTTGCGAGTTACGATATACGAGTTACGAGTAACGAATTACGACTTACGATCTACGAGGTTCTAGTTACGAGTTACGAGATACAAGATGCGAGTTCCTACTTATCGTAACGAGTTACGAGCTACGAGACACAAGATACGAGTTCCAGGTAATCAGTAATGAGTTACGAGCTACTAGATACAAGATATGTGTTTCGAGTTATGGGTAACGAGTTACGAGTTACAGTATACGAGTTCCCGAGTTATTGGTTCGCGTTACGAGTTCCAAGTTCTGAGTTTCGCGTCATGAAATACAGGATGCGAGTTTTCACCTATCGGTAACGAGTAACAAACTACTAGATCTAGGATACGAGTTCGAGGTTTTCGTCATTGATTTACAAGATCCGAGATCAAGATTCGAGTTCCGAGTTATGGGCAACGAGTTACGGGTTAGGAGTTACGAGGTAAGTGATACAAGATACGAGCTCCGGGTTATCGGTAACAATTACACGTTCCGAGGCCTGAGTTACGCGTCACGAGATACAAGATGCGAGTTCCCATTTATCGATAACGATTTACGAGCTACGAGATGCTAGATACGAGTTCCAGGTTATCGGTAATGGTTTACAAGTTACGATATATAAGGTACGAGTTCCGAGTTATGGGTAACGAGTTACGAGTTACGAGTTACGAGTTACGAGTTACAAGATACGAGCTTCGAGCTATCGGTACCGCGTTACTAGTTCCAAGTTCTGAGTTACGCGTACGAGACACAGGTTGCGAGTTCCCACTCATCGGTAACGATTTATGAGCTACGAGATACAAGATGCGAGTTCCTACTTATCGTAAAGAGTTACGAGCTACGGGACACAAGATCCGAGTTCCAGGTAATCAGTAATGAGTTACGGACTACTAGATACAAGATGCGAGCTCCGAGTTATCGGTTACACGTTACGAGTTCCGAGTTCTGAATTTCGCGTCATGAGATACAAGATGCGAGTTTCCACTTATTGGTAACGAGTTACGATCTTCAAGATCTAGGATACGAGTTCCAGGTTATCGGCAATGATTTGCGAGATCCGAGATAAAAGATACGAGTTCCGAGCAATGGGTAACGAGTTACGAGCTACGAGTTACAAGTTACAAGGTAAGGGATACAAGATACAAGCTCCCAGTTATCGGTAACGCGTTACGAGTTCCAAGATCTGAGTCACGCGTCACGAGATACAAGTTGCGAGTCCCACTTATCGGTAACGATTTACGAGCTACGAGAGGCAAGATACAAGATCCTTGTCATTGGTAATGTGTTACAAGCTACGATACACAAGATACGAGTTCCGGGTTATGAGTAGCGAGTTATAAGCTGCGATTTACAAGTTACGAGTTTCGAATTACGAGTTTCGAGTTGCGAGCTACCATATACGAGTTACGAGTAACGAATTACGACTTACGATCTACGAGGTACTAGTTACGAGTTACGAGATAAAAGATGCGAGTTCCTACATATCGTACCGAGTTACGAGCTACGAGACACAAGATACGAGTTCCAGGTAATCAGTAATGAGTTACGAGCTACTAGATACCAGATACGTGTTCCGAGTTATGGGTAACGAGTTACGAGTTACAGTATACGAGTTCCCGAGTTATTGGTTCGCGTTACGAGTTCCAAGTTCTGAGTTACGCGTCACTAGATAAAAGTTACGAGTTCCTACCTATCGGTTACGATTTACGAACTACGAGAGGCAAGATACAAGATCCTTGTTATTGGTAATTTGTTACAAGCTACGATACACAAGATACGAGTTCCGGGTTATGAGTAGCGAGTTATAAGCTGCGATTTACGAGTTACGAATTTTGAATTACGAGTTTCGAGTTGCGAGTTACCATATACGAGTTACGAGTAACGAATTACGACTTACGATCTACGAGGTACTAGTTACGAGTTACGAGATACAAGATGCGAGTTCCTACTTATCGTAACGAGTTACAAGCTACGAGACACAAGATACGAGTTCCAGGTAATCAGTAATGAGTTACGAGCTACTAGATACAAGATGTGTTCCGAGTTATGGGTAACGAGTTACGAGTTACAGTATACGAGTTCCCGAGTTATTGGTTCGCGTTACGAGTTCCAAGTTCTGAGTTACGCGTCACTAGATACAAGTTGCGAGTTTTCACTTATCGGTAACGAGTTACAAACTACTAGATCTAGGTTACGAACTCGTGGCTATCGTCATTGATTTACAAAATCCGAGATCAAGATTCGAGTTCCGAGATATGGGCAACGAGTTATGGGTTACCAGCTATGGGTTACGAGTTACGAGTTATAAGGTAAATGATACAAGATACGAGTTACGAGTTTGGAGTTACGAGTTACGAGTGACGAGTTACAAGGTAAATGATACGAGATACGAGTTACGAGTTTGGAGTTACGAGTTTCGAGTTACGACTTTCGAGTTCCGAGTCCTGAGTTACGCGTCACGAGATACAAGATGCGAGTTCCCATCTATCGGTAACGATTTACGAGCTACGAGAGGCAAGATACGTGTTCCTTGTTAAAGGTAATGGGTTACAAGCTACGATACACAAGATACGAGTTCCTGGTTATGAGTAGCGAGTTTCACGAGTTACGAGTTACGAGTTACGAGTTACGAGTTACGAGTTACGAGTTACGAGTTACGAGTTAACAAGTTACGAGTTACGAGTTACGAGTTACGAGTTACGAGTTACGAGTTACGAGTTACGAGTTACGAGTTACGAGTTACGAGTTACGAGTTACGAGTTACGAGTTACGAGTTACGAGTTACGAGTTACGAGTTACGAGTTACGAGTTACGAGTTACGAGTTACGAGTTACGAGTTACGAGTTACGAGTTACGAGTTACGAGTTACGAGTTACGAGTTACGAGTTACGAGTTACGAGTTACGAGTTACGAGTTACGAGTTACGAGTTACGAGTTACGAGTTACGAGTTACGAGTTACGAGTTACGAGTTACGAGTTACGAGTTACGAGTTACGAGTTTCGAGTTTCGAGTTGCGAGTTACGATACACGAGTTACGAGTTACGAATTACGACTTACGATCTACGAGGTACTAGTTACGAGTTACGAGATACAAGTTGCGAGTTCCTACTTATCGTAAAGAGTTACGAGCTACGAGACACAAGATACGAGTTCCAGGTAATCAGTAATGAGATACGAGCTACTGGATACAGGATACGAGCTCCGAGTCATCGGTCACACGTTACGAGTTCCGAGTTCTGAGTTTCGCGTCATGAGATACAAGATGCCAGTTTCCACCTATCGGTAACGAGTTACGAACTTCTAGATCTATGATACGAGTTCGAGGTTATCATCATTGATTTTCAAGATCCGAGATCAAGATTCGAGTTCCAAGTTATGGGCAACACTTTCGAGTTCCGAGTCATAAGTTACGCGTCACGAGATACAAGATGCGAGTTCCCATCTATCGGTAACGATTCACGAGCTACGAGATGCAAGATACGAGTTCCAGGTTAACGGTAATGAATTACAAGTTACGATATATATGATACGAGTTCTGAGTTATTGGTAATGGGTTACAAGCTACGATACGAAAGATACGAGTGCCTGGTTATGAGTAGCGAGTTATAAGCTGCGATTTACGAGTTACGAGTTGCGAGTTACGATATACGAGTTACGAGTAACGAATTACGACTTACGATCTACGAGGTTCTAGTTACGAGTTACGAGATACAAGATGCGAGTTCCTACTTATCGTAACGAGTTACGAGCTACGAGACACAAGATACGAGTTCCAGGTAATCAGTAATGAGTTACGAGCTACTAGATACAAGATATGTGTTTCGAGTTATGGGTAACGAGTTACGAGTTACAGTATACGAGTTCCCGAGTTATTGGTTCGCGTTACGAGTTCCAAGTTCTGAGTTTCGCGTCATGAAATACAGGATGCGAGTTTTCACCTATCGGTAACGAGTAACAAACTACTAGATCTAGGATACGAGTTCGAGGTTTTCGTCATTGATTTACAAGATCCGAGATCAAGATTCGAGTTCCGAGTTATGGGCAACGAGTTACGGGTTAGGAGTTACGAGGTAAGTGATACAAGATACGAGCTCCGGGTTATCGGTAACAATTACACGTTCCGAGGCCTGAGTTACGCGTCACGAGATACAAGATGCGAGTTCCCATTTATCGATAACGATTTACGAGCTACGAGATGCTAGATACGAGTTCCAGGTTATCGGTAATGGTTTACAAGTTACGATATATAAGGTACGAGTTCCGAGTTATGGGTAACGAGTTACGAGTTACGAGTTACGAGTTACGAGTTACAAGATACGAGCTTCGAGCTATCGGTACCGCGTTACTAGTTCCAAGTTCTGAGTTACGCGTACGAGACACAGGTTGCGAGTTCCCACTCATCGGTAACGATTTATGAGCTACGAGATACAAGATGCGAGTTCCTACTTATCGTAAAGAGTTACGAGCTACGGGACACAAGATCCGAGTTCCAGGTAATCAGTAATGAGTTACGGACTACTAGATACAAGATGCGAGCTCCGAGTTATCGGTTACACGTTACGAGTTCCGAGTTCTGAATTTCGCGTCATGAGATACAAGATGCGAGTTTCCACTTATTGGTAACGAGTTACGATCTTCAAGATCTAGGATACGAGTTCCAGGTTATCGGCAATGATTTGCGAGATCCGAGATAAAAGATACGAGTTCCGAGCAATGGGTAACGAGTTACGAGCTACGAGTTATAAGTTACAAGGTAAGGGATACAAGATACAAGCTCCCAGTTATCGGTAACGCGTTACGAGTTCCAAGATCTGAGTCACGCGTCACGAGATACAAGTTGCGAGTCCCACTTATCGGTAACGATTTACGAGCTACGAGAGGCAAGATACAAGATCCTTGTCATTGGTAATGTGTTACAAGCTACGATACACAAGATACGAGTTCCGGGTTATGAGTAGCGAGTTATAAGCTGCGATTTACAAGTTACGAGTTTCGAATTACGAGTTTCGAGTTGCGAGCTACCATATACGAGTTACGAGTAACGAATTACGACTTACGATCTACGAGGTACTAGTTACGAGTTACGAGATAAAAGATGCGAGTTCCTACATATCGTACCGAGTTACGAGCTACGAGACACAAGATACGAGTTCCAGGTAATCAGTAATGAGTTACGAGCTACTAGATACCAGATACGTGTTCCGAGTTATGGGTAACGAGTTACGAGTTACAGTATACGAGTTCCCGAGTTATTGGTTCGCGTTACGAGTTCCAAGTTCTGAGTTACGCGTCACTAGATAAAAGTTACGAGTTCCTACCTATCGGTTACGATTTACGAGCTACGAGAGGCAAGATACAAGATCCTTGTTATTGGTAATTTGTTACAAGCTACGATACACAAGATACGAGTTCCGGGTTATGAGTAGCGAGTTATAAGCTGCGATTTACGAGTTACGAATTTTGAATTACGAGTTTCGAGTTGCGAGTTACCATATACGAGTTACGAGTAACGAATTACGACTTACGATCTACGAGGTACTAGTTACGAGTTACGAGATACAAGATGCGAGTTCCTACTTATCGTAACGAGTTACGAGCTACGAGACACAAGATACGAGTTCCAGGTAATCAGTAATGAGTTACGAGCTACTAGATACAAGATGTGTTCCGAGTTATGGGTAACGAGTTACGAGTTACAGTATACGAGTTCCCGAGTTATTGGTTCGCGTTACGAGTTCCAAGTTCTGAGTTTCGCGTCATGAGATACAAGATGCGAGTTTTCACCTATCGGTAACGAGTAACGAACTACTAGATCTAGGATACGAGTTCGAGGTCATCGTCATTGATATACAAGATCCGAGATCAAGACTCGAGTTCCGAGTTATGGGCAACGAGTTATGGGTTACGAGTTACGAGTTACAAGGTAAGGGATACAAGATACGAGTTACGAGTTATCGGTAACACTTTCGAGTTCCAAGTCCTGAGCTACGCGTCACGAAATACAAGATGCGAGTTTCCATCTATCGGTAACGATTTACGAGATACGAGATGCAAGATACGAGTTCCAGGTTATCGGTAATGGATTACAAGTTACGATATATATGATACGAGTTCCGAGTTATTGGTAGCGAGTTACAAGGTTAGAGATATAAGATGCATGCTCTGAGATATCGGTAACGCGTTACGAGTTCCAAGTTCTGAGTTACGCGTCACTAGATACAAGTTGCGAGTTCCCTCTTATCTGTAACGATTTACGAGCTACGAGAGGCAAGATAAAAGATCCTTGTTTTTGGTAATGTGTTACAAGCTACGATACACAATATACGAGTTCCGGGCTATGAGTAGCTAGTTATGAGCTGCGATTTACGAGTTACGAGTTAAGAGTTTGGAGTTTCGAGTAACGAGTTTCGAGTTGCGGGTTACCATGTACGAGTTACGAGTTACGAATTACGACTTACGCTCTACAAGGTACTAAATACGAGCTACGAGACACAAGATACGAGTTCCAGGTGATCAGTAATGAGTTACGAGCTACTAGATACAAGATAATAGTTCATTGTTATTGGTAATGGGTTACAAGCCACGATACACAAGATACAAGTTCCGGGTTATCCGTTACGCGTTACGAGTTCCGAGATCTGTGTTTCGCGTCAAGAGATACAAGATGCGAGTTTTCACCTATAGGTAACTAGTTACGAACTACTAGATCTAGGATACGAGTTCGAGGTTATCGTCATTGATTTACAAGATCCGAGATCAAGATTCGAGTTCCGAGTTATGGGCAACACTTTCGAGTTCCGAGTCCTGAGTTACGCGTCACGAGATACAAGTTGCGAGTTCCCTCTTATCGGTAACGATTTACGAGCTACGAGAGGCAAGATAAAAGATCCTTGTTATTGGTAATGTGTTACAAGCTACGATACACAAGATACGAGTTCCGGGTTATGAGTAGAGAGTTATAAGCTGCAATTTACGAGTTACGAGTTAAGAGTTTCGAGTTACGAGTTTCGAGTTGCGAGTTTTGAGCTGCGGGTTACCATGTACTAGTTACGAATTACGACTTACGATCTACAAGGTACTAGATACGAGTTACGAGATACAAGATGCAGGTTTCCACTTATCGTAACGAGTTACGAGCTACGAGGCACAAGTTACGAGTTCCAGGTGATCGGTAATGAGTTACGAGCTACTAGATACAACATACGAGTTCCGAGTTATGGGTAACGAGTTACGAGTCACGAATTACGCTTTACAAGGTAAGATATACGAGATACAAGCTCCAAGTTATCGGTAACACGTTACGAGTTCCAAGTTCTGAGTTATGCGTCACGAGATATAAGATGCGAGTTCCCATTTATCGGTAACGATTTACGAGCTGCAAGATACGAGTTCCAGGTTATCGGTAATGGATTCAAGTTACGATCTATAAGAAACGAGTTCCGAGTTATGGGTAACTAGTTACAAGATACGAGTTACGAGTTATCGGTAACGCGTTACTCTTTCCAAGTTCTGATTTACACGTCACGAGATACAAGATGCTAGTTCCCACTTATTGGTAACGAGTTACGAGGTATGAAAAGCAAAATACAAGTTCCTTGTTATTGGTAATGGGTTACAATCTACGATACACAAGATACGAGTTCCGGGTAATCAGTAATGAGTTACGAGCCACTATATACAAGATGCGAGTTCCCATCTATCGGTAACGATTTACGAGCTACGGGATGCATGATACGAGTTCCAGGTTATCGGTAATGGATTATAAGTTACGATACTTAAGATACGAGGTCCTGGTTATTGGTAGCGAGTTACAAGGTAAGGGATACAAGATACATGCTCCGAGTTATCGGTAACGCGTTACGGGTTCCAAGTTCTGAGTTACGCGTCACTAGATAAAAGTTGCGAGTTCCTACTTATCGGTAACGATTTACGAGCTACGAGAGATAAGATACAAGATCCTTGTTATTGGTAATGTGTTACAAGCTACGATACACAAGATACGAGTTCCGGGTTATGAGTAGCGAGTTATATGCTGCGATTTACGAGTTCCGGGTTATGAGTAGCGAGTTGTACGCTGCGATTTACGAGTTATGTGTTTTGAATTACGAGTTTCGAATTGCGAGTTACCATATACGAGTTACGAGTAACGAATTACGACTTACGATCTACGAGGTACTAGTTACGAGTTACGAGATACAAGATGCGAGTTCCCTCTTATCGGTAACGATTTACGAGCTACGAGAGGCAAGATAAAAGATCCTTGTTATTGGTAATGTGTTACAGGCTACGATACACAAGATACGAGTTCCGAGCTATGAGTAGCGAGTTATAAGCTGCGATTTACGAGTTAAGAGTTTGGAGTTACGAGTTTCGAGTTGCGGGTTACCATGTACGAGTTACGAGTTACGAATTACGACTTACAATCTACAAGGTACTAGATACGAGCTACGAGATACAAGATACGAGTTCCAGGTGATCAGTAATGAGTTACGGGCTTCTAGATACAAGATACGAGTTCCGAGTTATGGGTAACGAGTTACGAGTCACGAGTTACGCTTTACAAGGTAAGATATACAAGATACAAGCTCCAAGTTATCGGTAACACGTTACGAGTTCCAAATTCTGAGTTTCGCGTCAAGAGATACAAGATGCGAGTTTTCACCTATAGGTAACTAGTTACGAACTACCAGATCTAGGATACGAGTTCGAGGTTATCGTCATTGATTTACAAGATCCGAGATCAAGATACAAGCTCCAAATTATCGATAACACTTTCGAGTTCCGAGTCCTGAGTTATGCGTCACGAGATAAAAGATGCGAGTTCCCATTTATCGGTACCGATTTACGAGCTACGAGATGCATGATACGAGTTCCAGGTTATCGGTAATGGATTATAAGTTGCGATATTTAAGATACGAGGTCCGGGTTATGGGTAGCGAGTTACAAGGTAAGAGATACAAGATACATGCTCCGAGTTATCGGTAACGCGTTACGAGTTCCAAGTTCTGAGTTACACGTCACGAGATACAAGTTACGAGTTCCCACTTATCAGTAACGATTTACGAGCTACTAGATACAAGATACGAGTTCCGGGTTATGGGTAACGAGTTACGAGTCACGCTTTACAAGGTAAGTGATACAAGATACAAGCTCCAAATTATTGGTAACACTTTCAAGTTCCGAGTCCTGAGTTACGAGTCACGAGATAAAAGATGCGAGTTCCCTTTTATCGGTACCGATTTACGAGCTACGAGATGCATAATACGAGCTCCAGGTTATCGGTAATGCATTATAAGTTACGATATTTAAGATACGAGGTCCGGGTAATGGGTAGCGAGTTACAAGGTAAGAGATACAAGATACAAGCTCCAAGTTATCGGTAACACGTTACGAGTTCCAAGTTCTGAGTTATGCGTCACGAGATATAAGTTAGGAGTTCCCATTTATCGGAAACGATTTACGAGCTACAAGGGGCAAGATACGAGTTCCTTGTTATTGGTAATCTGTTACAAGCCACGATACACAAGATACAAGTTCCGGGTTATCCGTTACGCGTTACGAGTTCCGAGATCTGAGTTACGCGTCACGAGATACAAGTTGCGAGTTCCCTCTTATCGGTAACGATTTACAAGCTACGAGAGGCAAGATACGAGTTCCTTGTTATTGGTAATGGGTTACAAGCTACGATACACATGTATGTAGTTATAAGCTGCGATTTACGAGTTACGAGTTTCGAATTACGAGTTACGAGTTGCGAGTTACGATATACGAGTTACGAGTAACGAATTACGACTTACGATCTACGAGGTACTAGTTACGAGTTACGAGATACAAGATGCGAGTTCCTACTTATCGTAACGAGTTACGAGCTACGAGACACAAGATACGAGTTCCAGGTAATCAGTAATGAGTTACGAGCTACTAGATACAAGATATGTGTTCCGAGTTATGGGTAACGAGTTACGAGTTACAGTATACGAGTTCCCGAGTTATTGGTTCGCGTTACGAGTTCCGAGCTCTGAGTTACACGCCACGAGATACAAGATGCGAGTTCCCACCTATTGGTAACGAGTTACGATCTTCAAGATCTAGGATACGAGTTCCAGGTTATCGGCAATGATCTGCAAGATCCTAGATAGAAGATACGAGTTCCGAGTAATAGGTTACGAGTTACAAGGTAAGAGATACAAGATACAAGCTCCGAGTTATCGGTAACGCGTTACGAGTTCCAAGTCCTGAGCTACGCGTCACGAGATACAGGTTGCGAGTTCCCACTTATCAGTAACGATTTACGAGCTACGAGAGGCAAGATAAAAGATACTTGTTATTGGTAATGTGTTACATGCTACGGTACACGAGATACGAGTTCCGGGTTAAGAGTAGAGAGTTATAAGCTGCGATTTACGTGTTACGAATTAAGAGTTTCGAGTTACGAGTTTCGAGTTACGAGTTTCGAGTTTCGAGTTACGAGTTTCGAGTTACGAGTTTCGAGTTGCGGGTTACCATGTACGAGTTACGAGTTACGAATTACGACTTACGATCTACAAGGTACTAGATACGAGCTACGAGACACAAGATACGAGTTCCAGGTGATCAGTAATGAGTTACGAGCTACTAGATACAAGATACGAGTTCCGAGTTATGGGTAACGAGTTACGAGTTACGAGTTACGCTTTACAAGGTAAGATATACAAGATACATGCTCCGAGTTATCGGTAACGCGTTACGAGTTCCAAGTTCTGAGTTACGCGCCACTAGATACAAGTTGCGAGTTCCCTCTTATCGATAACGATTTACGAGCTACGAGAGGCAAGATAAAAGATCCTTGTTATTGGTAATGTGTTACAAGCTACGATACACAAGATACGAGTTCCAGGTTATGAGTAGCGAGTTATATGCTGCGATTAACGAGTTACGAGTTTCGAGTTACGAGTACCGAGTTACGATATACAAGTTACGAGTTACGAACTACGACTTACGATCTACGAGGTACTAGCTACGAGTTACGAGATAAAAGATGCAAGTTCCCATTTATCGTAACGAGTTATGAGTCACAAGATACGAGCTACGAGTTATTAGATACGTGTTACGAGTTCCAGGTTCTAAGTTACGCGTCACGAGATACAAGTTACGAGTTTCCAGTTATCAGTAACGATTTACAAGCTACGAGAGGCAAGATACGAGTTCCTTGTTATTGGTAATGGGTTACAAGCTACGATACACAGGATACGAGTTCCTGGTTATGAGTAGCGAGTTATGAGCTGCGATTTACGAGTAACGAGTTACGAGTTGCGAGTTACGATATACGAGTTACGAGTAACGAATTACGACTTACGATCTACGAGGTACTAGTTACGAGTTACGAGATACAAGATGCGAGTTCCTACTTATCGTAACGAGTTACGAGCTACGAGACACAAGATACGAGCTCCGAGTTATCGGTAACACGTTACGAGTTCCAAGTTCTGAGTTATGCGTCAGGAGATATAAGTTGGGAGTTCCCACTTATAGGAAACGATTTACGAGCTACAAGGGGCAAGATACGAGTTCCTTGTTATTGGTAATGGGTTACAAGCCACGATACACAAGATACAAGTTCCGGGATATCCGTTACGCGTTACGAGTTCCGAGATCTGAGTTTCGCGTCAAGAGATACAAGATGCGAGTTTTCACCTATAGGTAACTAGTTACGAACTACTAGATCTAGGATACCAGTTCGAGGTTATCGTCATTGATTTACAAGATTCAAAATCAAGATTCGAGTTCCGAGTTATAGGCAACAGTTTTGAGTTCCGAGTCCTGAGTTACGCGTCACGAGATACATGATGCGAGTTCCCATCTATCGGTAACGATTTACGAGCTACAAGATGCAAGATACGAGTTCCCATTTATCGGTAACGATTTACGAGCTGCAAGATACGAGTTCCAGGCTATCGCTAATGGATTCAAGTTACGATCTTAAGATACGAGTTCCGAGTTATGGGTAACTAGTTACGAGTTACGAGTTACAAGATACGAGCTACGAGTTATCGGTAACGCGTTACTAGTTCCGAGTTCTGATTTCCACGTCACGAGATACAAGATGCGAGTTCTCAGTTATTGGTAACGAGTTACGAGATACGAAAGGCAAGATACGAGTTCCTTGTTATTGGTAATGGGTTACAATCTACGATACACAAGATACGAGTTCCGGGTAATCAGTAATGAGTTACGAGCTACTATATACAAGATGCGAGTTCCCATCTATCGGTAACGATTTACGAGCTACGAGATGCATGATACGAGCTCCAGGTTATCGGTAATGGATTATAAGTTACGATATTTAAGATACGAGGTCCTGGTTATTGGTAGCGAGTTACAAGGTAAGAGATACAAGATACATGCTCCGAGTTATCGGTAACGCGTTACGAGTTCCAAGTTCTGAGTTACGCGTCACTAGATACAAGTTGCGAGTTCCCTTTATCGGTAACGATTTACGAGCTACGAGAGGCAAGATAAAAGATCCTTGTTATTGGTAATGTGTTACAAGCTACGATACACAATATACGAGTTCCGGGCTATGAGTAGCGAGTTATAAGCTACGATTTACGAGTTACGAGTTAATAGTTTGGAGTTACGAGTTTCGAGTTACGAGTTTCGAGTTGCGGGTTACCATGTAAGAGTTACGAGTTACGAATTACGACTTACGATCTACAAGGTACCAGATACGAGCTACGAGACACAAGATACGAGTTCCAGGTGATCAGTAATGAGTTACGAGCTACTAGATACAAGATACGAGATCCGAGTTATGGGTAACGAGTTACGAGTCACGAGTTACGCTTTACAAGGTAAGATATACAAGATACAAGCTCCAAGTTATCGGTAACACGTTACGAGTTCCAAGTTCTGAGTTATCCGTCACGAGATATAAGTTGGGAGTTCCCACTTATCGGAAACGATTTACGAGCTACAAGGGGCAAGATACGAGTTCCTTGTTATTGGTAATGGTTTACAAGCCACGATACATAAGATACAAGTTCCGGGTTATCCGTTACGCGTTACGAGTTCCGAAATCTGAGTTTCGCGTCAAGAGATACAAGATGCGAGTTTTCACCTATAGGTAACTAGTTACGAACTACTAGATCTAGGATTCGAGTTCGAGGTTATCGTCATTGATTTACAAGATTCAAAATCAAGATTCGAGTTCCGAGTTATAGGCAACAGTTTCGAGTTCCGAGTCCTGAGTTACGCGTCACGAGATACATGATGCGAGTTCCCATCTATCGGTAACGATTTACGAGCTACGAGATGCATGATACGAGTTCCAGGTTATCGGTAATGGATTATAAGTTACGATATTTAAGATACGAGGTCCTGGTTATTGGTAGCGAGTACAGGGTAAGAGATACAAGATACATGCTCCGAGTTATCGGTAACGCGTTACGAGTTCCAAGTTCTGAGTTACGCGTCACGAGATACAAGATGCGAGTTCCCATTTATCGGTAACGAGTTACAAACTACTAGATCTAGGATACGAGTTCGTGGCCATCGTCATTGATTTACTAAATCCGGGATCAATATTCGAGTTCCGAGTTATGGGCAACGAGTTATGGGTTACGAGTTATGGGTTACGAGTTACGAGTTACAAGGTAAGCGATACGAGATACTAGTTACGAGTTATCGGTAACACTTTCGAGTTCCGAGTCCTGAGTTACGCTTCACGAGATACAAGATGCGAGTTCCCATCTATCGGTAACGATTTACGAGCTACGAGATGCAATATACGAGTTCCAGGTTATCGGTAATGGATTACAAGTTACGATATATATGATACGAGTTCCGAGTTATTGGTAGCGATTTACAAGGTAAGAGATATAAGATGCATGCTCTGAGATATCGGTAACGCGTTACGAGTTCCAAGTTCTGAGTTACGCGTCACTAGATACAAGTTGCGAGTTCCCTCTTATCGGTAACGATTTACGAGCTACGAGAGGCAAGATAAAAGATCCTTGTTATTGGTAATGTGTTACAAGCTACGATACACAAGATACGAGTTCCGGGTTATGAGTAGCGAGTTATAAGCTGCGATTTACGAGTTAAGTGTTCGGAGTTACGAGTTTCGAGTTACGAGTTTCGAGTTGCGGGTTACCATGTCCGAGTTACGAGTTACGAATTACGACTTACGATCTACGAGGTACTAGATACAAGCAACGAGACACAAGATACGAGTTCCAGGAGATCAGTAATGAGTTACGAGCTACTAGATACAAGATACGAGTTCCGAGTTATGGGTAACGAGTTACGAGTTGCGCTTTACAAGGTAAGTGATACAAGATAAAAGCTCCAAATTATCGGTAACACTTTCGAGTTCCGAATCCTGAGTTACGCGTCACGAGATAAAAGATGCGAGTTCCCATTAATCGGTACCGATTTACGAGCTACGAGATGCATGATACGAGCTCCAGGTTATCGGTAATGGATTATAAGTTACGATATTTAAGATACGAGGTCCGGGTTATGGGTAGCGAGTTACAAGGTAAGAGATACAAGATACAAGCTCCAAGTTATCGGTAACACGCTACGAGTTCCAAGTTCTGAGTTATGCGTCACGAGATATAAGTTAGGAGTTCCCACTTATCGGAAACGATTTACGAGCTACAAGGAGCAAGATACGAGTTCCTTGTTATTGGTAATGTGTTACAAGCCACGATACACAAGATACAAGTTCCGGGTTATCCGTTACGCGTTACGAGTTCCGAGATCTGAGTTTCGTGTCAAGAGATACAAGATGCGAGTTTTCACCTATAGGTAACTAGTTACGAACTACTAGATCTAGGATACGGGTTCGAGGTTATCGTCTATGATTTACAAGATCCGAGATCAAGATTCGAGTTCCGAGTTATGGGCAACACTTTCGAGTTCCGAGTTCCCACTTATCGGTAACCATGCAAGATACGAGTTCCTTGTTATTGGTAATGGCATACAAGCTACTTTACATAAGATACGAGTTCCGGGTTATGAGTAGCGAGTTGTAAGCCTCGATTCACGTGTTACGAGTTACGAGTTTCGAGTTACGAGTTTCGAGTTGCGAGTTACGATATACGAGTTACGAGTTCCTACTTATCGTTAAGAGTTACGAGCTACGAGACACAAGATACGAGTTCCAGGTGATCAGTAATGAGTTACGACCTACTAGATACGAGATACGAGCTCCGAGTTATCGGTCACACGTTACGAGTTCCGAGTTCTGAGTTTCGCGTCATGAGATACAAGATGCGAGTTTCCACCTATCGGTAACGAGTTACGAACTTCCAGATCTAGGATACGACTTTGAGGTTATCATCATTGATATGCAAGATCCGAGAGCAAGATTCGAGTTACAAGATATAATCTCCGAGTTATCTGTGACGCGTAACGAGTTCCGAGTTCTGAGTTACACGTCACGAGACACAAGTTGCGAGTTCCCACTCGTCGGTAACGATTTATGAGCTACGAGATACTAGATGCGAGTTCCTACTTATCGTAAAGATTTACGAGCTACGAGACACAAGATACGAGTTCCAGGTAATCAGTAATGAGTTACGGACTACTAGATACAAGATGCAAGCTCCGAGTTATCGGTTACACGTTACGAGTTCCGAGTTCTGAGTTTCGCGTCATGAGATACAAGATGCGAGTTTCCACTTATTGGTAACGAGTTACGATCTTCAAGATCTAGGATACAAGTTCCAGGTTATCGGCAATGATTTGCGAGATCCGAGATAGAAGATACGAGTTCCGAGCAATGGGTAACGAGATACGAGCTACGAGTTACGAGTTACAAGGTAAGGGATACAAGATACAAGCTCCAAGTTATCGGTAACGCGTAACGAGTTCCAAGTTCTGTGTCACGCGTCACGAGATACAAGTTGCGAGTCCCACTTATCGGTAACGATTTACGAGCTACGAGATGCAAGATACAAGATCTTTGTTATTGGTAATGTGTTACAAGCTACGATACACAAGATACGAGTTCCGGGTTATGAGTAGCGAGTTATAAGCTGCGATTTAATAGTTAAGAGTTTCGAATTACGAGTTTCGAGTTGCGAGTTACCATATACGAGTTACGAGTAACGAATTACGACTTACGGTCTACGAGGTACTAGTTACGAATTACGAGATACATGATGCGAGTTCCTACTTATCGTAACGAGCTACGAGCTACGAGACACAAGATACGAGTTACAGGTAATCAGTAATGAGTTACGAGCTACTAGATACCAGAAACGTGTTCCGAGTTACAAGTTGCGAGTTCCCTCTTATCGGTAACGATTTACGAGCTACGAGAGGCAAGATAAAAGTTCCTTGTAATTGGTAATGTGTTACAAGCTACGATACACAAGATACGAGTTCCGGGCTATGAGTAGCGAGTTATAAGCTGCGATTTACGAGTTACGAGTTAAGAGTTTGGAGTTACGAGTTACTAGTTTCGAGTTACGAGTTTCGAGTTGCGGGTTACCATGTACGAGTTACGAGTTACGAATTACGACTTACGATCTACAAGGTACTAGATACGAGCTGCGAGACACAAGATACGAGTTCCGAGTTATGGGCAACGAGTTACGGGTTACGAGTTACGAGTTACAAGGTAGGTGATACAAGATACGAGCTCCGAGTTACTAGTAACACTTTCGAGTTCCGAGTCCTGAGTTACGCGTCGCGAGATACAAGATGCGTGTTCCCATTTATCGGTAAAGATTTACGAGCTACGAGAGGCAAGATACGAGTTCCTTGTTAAAGGTAACGGGTTACAAGCTACGATACACAAGATACGAGTTCCTGGTTATGAGTAGCGAGTTATAAGCAACGATTTACGAGTTACGAGTTACGAGTTTCGAGTTGAGAGCTACGATATACGAGTTACGATCTACGAGGTACTAGTTACGAGTTACGAGATACAAGAAGCGAGTTCCTACTTATTGTAACAAGTTACGAGCTACGAGACACAAGATAGGAGTTCCAGGTAATCAGTAATGGGTTACGAGCTACTAGATACAAGATACGGGTTCCGAGTTATGGGTAACGAGTGACGAGTTACAAGATGAGAGCACCGAGTTATCGGTTACGCGTTACGAGTTCTGAGTTCTGAGTTTCGCGTCACGAGATACAAGTTGCGAGTTCCCACTTATCAGTAACGATTTACAAGCTACGAGAGGCAAGATACGTGTTCCTTGTTGAAGGTAATTGGTTACAAGCTACGATACACAAGATACGAGTTTCTGGTTATGAGCAGCGAGTTATAAGCTGCGATTCACGAGTTACGAGTTACGAGTTACGAATTACGACTCACGATCTACGAGGTACTAGTTACGAGTTACGAGATACAAGATGCGAGTTCCCACTCATCGGTAACGATTTACGAGCTACGAGAGGCAAGATGAAAGATCCTTGTTATTGGTAATGTGTTACATGCTACGATACACAAGATACGAGTTCTGCGTTATGGGCAACGAGTTACGAGTTACAAGGTAGGTGATACAAGATACGAGCGCCGAGTTATCGGTAACACTTACACGTTCCGAGTCCTGATTTACGCGTCACGAGATACAAGATGCCAGTTCCCATTTATCGATAATGATTTACGAGCTACGAGATACGAGTTCCAGGTTATCGGTAATGGTTTACAAGTTACGATATATAAGGTACGAGTTCCGAGTTATGGGTAACGAGTTACGAGTTACGAGTTACAAGATACGAGCTCCGAGCTATCGGTAACGCGTTACTAGTTCCGAGTTCTGAGTTACGCGTCATGAGATACAAGATGCGAGTTCCCATTTATCGATAACGATTTACGAGCTACGAGATGCAAGACACGAGTTCCAGGTTATCGGTAATGGATTACAAGTTACGATATATAAGATACGAGTTCCGTGGTATGGGTAACGAGTTACGAGTTACATGGTACAAGATATAAGCTCCGAGTTATCGGTAACGCGTTACGAGTTATCGGTAACGCGTTACGAGTTATCGGTAACGCGTTACGAGTTCCAAGTCCTGAACTACGCGTCACAAGATACAAGTTGCAAGTTTTCCACTTATCAGTAACGATTTACAAGCTACGATAGGCAAGATACGAGTTCCTTGTTAAGGGTAATGGGTTACAAGCTACGATACACAAGATACGAGTTCCTGGTTATGAGTAGCGAGTTATAAGCTGCGATTTACGAGTTACGAGTTTCGAGTTGGGAGCTACGATATACGAGTTACGATCTATGAGGTACTAGTTACGAGTTATGAGATACAAGATGCGAGTTCCCACTTATCCTAACAAGTTACGAGCTACGAGACACAAGATAGGACTTCCAGGTAATCAGCAATGAGTTACGAGCTACTAGATACGGGTTCCGAGTTATGGGTAACGAGTGACGAGTTACAAGATGAGAGCACCGAGTTATCGGTTAAGCGTTACGAGTTCCGAGTTCTGAGTTTCGCGTCACGAGATACAAGATGCGAGTTCCTACTTATCGTAAAGAGTTACGAGCTACGAGACACAAGATATGAGTTCCAGGTAATCAGTAATGAGTTACGGACTACTAGATACAAGATGCGAGCTCCGAGTTATCGGTTACACGTTACGAGTTCCGAGTTCTGAGTTTCGCGTCATGAGATACAAGATGCGAGTTTCCACTTATTGGTAACGAGTTACGATCTTCCAGATATAGGATACGAGTTCCGGGTTATCGGCAATGATTTGCGAGATCCGAGATAGAAGATACGAGTTCCGAGCAATGGGTAACGAGTTACGAGCTAAGGGTTACGAGTTACAAGGTGAGGGATACAAGATACAAGCTCCAAGTTATCGGTAACGCGTTACGAGTTCCAAGTTCTGAGTCACGCGTCACGAGATACAAGTTGCGAGTCCCACTTATCGGTAACGATTTACGAGCCAGGAGAGGCAAGATACAAGATCCTTGTTATTGGTAATGTGTTACAAGCTACGATACACAAGATACGAGTTCAAGTTATGAGTAGCGAGTTATAAGCTGCGATTTACGAGTTACGAGTTTCGAATTACGAGTTTCGAGTTGCGAGTTACCATATACGAGTTACGAGTAACGAATTACGCTTTACAAGGTAAGATATACGAGATACAAGCTCCAAGATATCGGTAACACGTTACGAGTTCCAAGTTCTGAGTTATGCGTCACGAGATATAAGTTGACAGTGCTCACTTATCGGAAACGATTTACGAACTACAAGGGGCAAGATACGAGTTCCTTGTTATTGGTAATGGGTTACAAGCCACGATACACAAGATACCAGTGCCGGGTTATCCGTTACGCGTTACGAGTTCCGAGATCTGAGTTTCGCGTCAAGAGATACAAGTTGCGAGTTCCCTCTTATCGGTAACGATTTACGAGCTACGAGAGGCAAGATAAAAGATCCTTGTTATTAGTAAAGTGTTACAAGCTACGATACACAAGATACGAGTTCCGGGTTATGAGAAGCGAGTTATAAGCTGCAATTTACGAGTTACGAGTTAAGAGTTTCGAGTTACGAGTTTGGAGTTACGAGTTTCGAGTTACGAGTTTCGAGTTACGAGTTTTGAGTTGCGGGTTACCATGTACTAGTTACGAATTACGACTTACGATCTACAAGGTACTAGATACGAGTTACGAGATACAAGATGCAAGTTCCCACTTATCGTCACGAGTTACGAGCTACTAGACACAAGTTACGAGTTCCAGGTGATCGGTAATGAGTTACGAGCTACTAGATACAACATACGAGTTCCGAGTTATGGGTAACGAGTTACGAGTCACGAATTACGCTTTACAAGGTAAGATATACGAGATACAAGCTCCAAGTTATCGGTAACACGTTACGAGTTCCAAGTTCTGAGTTATGCGTCACGAGATATAAGTTGAGAGTTCCCTCTTATCGGTAACGATTTACGAGCTACGAGAGGCAAGATATAAGATCCTTGTTATTGGTAATGTGTTACAAGCTACGATACACAAGATACGAGTTCCGGGATATGAGTAGCGAGTTATAAGCTGCGATTTACGAATTACGAGTTAAGAGTTTGGAGTTGCGAGTTTCGAGTTGCGGTTTACCATGTACGAGTTACGAGTTACGAATTACGACTTACGATCTACAAGGTACTAGATACGAGCTACGAGACACAAGATACGAGTTCCAGGTGATCAGTAATGAGTTACGTGCTACTAGATACAAGATACGAGTTCCGAGTTATGGGTAACAAGTTACGAGTCACGAGTTACGCTTTACAAGGTAAGATATACAAGATACAAGCTCCAAGTTATCGGTAACACGTTACGAGTTCCAAGTTTTGAGTTTCGCGTCAAGAGATACAAGATGCGAGTTTTCACCTATAGGTAACTAGTTACGAACTACTAGATCTAGGATACGAGTTCGAGGTTATCGTCGTTGATTTACAAGATCCGAGATCAAGATTCGAGATCCGAGTTATGGGCAACACTTTCGAGTTCCGAGTCCTGAGTTACGCGTCACGAGATAAAAGATGCGAGTGCCCATTTATCGGTACCGATTTACGAGCTACGAGATGCATGATACGAGTTCCAGGTTATCGGTAATGGATTATAAGTTGCGATATGTAAGATACGAGGTCCGAGTTATGGGTAGCGAGTTACAAGGTAAGAGATTCAAGATACATGCTCCGAGTTATCGGTAACGCGTTACGAGTTCCAAGTTCTGAGTTACACGTCACGAGATACAAGTTACGAGTTCCCACTTATCAGTAACGATTTACAAGCTACGAGAGTCAAGATACCAGTTTCTTGTTATTAGTAATTGGATACAAGCTACGATACACAAGATACGAGTTCCTGGTTATGAGAAGCGAGTTATAAGCTGCGATTACGTGTTACGAGTTACGAGTTGCGAATTACGACTTACGATCTACGAGGTACTAGTTACGAGTTACGAGATACAAGATGCGAGTTCCCACTTATCGTAACAAGTTACGAGCTACGAGACACAAGATACGAGTTCCAGGTAATCAGTAATGAGTTTCGAGCTACTAGATACAAGATACGGGTTCCGAGTTATGGGTAATGAGTGATGAGTTAAAAGATAAGCGCTCCGGGTTATCGGTTACGCGTTATGAGTTCAGAGTTCTGAGTTAAGCGTCATGAGATACAAGATGCGAGTTTTCACCTATCCGTAACCAGTTACGAACTACTAGATCTAGGATACGAGTTCGAGGTTATCGTCATTGATTTACAAGATCCGAGATCAAGATTCGAGTTCCGAGTTATGGGCAACGAGTTACGGCCTACGAGTTACAAGGTAAGTGATAGAAGATACGAGCTCCGAGTTATCAGTGACACTTTCGAGTTCCCAGTTCTGAGTTTCGCGTCATGAGATACAAGATGCGAGTTTCCACCTATCGGTAACGAGTTACGAACTTCTAGATCTAGGATACGACTTCGAGGTTATCATCATTGATTTTCAAGATCCGACATCAAGATTCGAGTTCCAAGTTATGGGCAACGAGTTACGGGTTATGAGTTACGAGTTACAAGGTGAGTGATATAAGATACGAGCTCCGAGTTATCAATAACACCTTCGAGTTCCGATTCCTGAGTTACGCGTCACGAGATTCAAGATGCGAGTTCCCATTTATCGGTAACGATTTACGGGCTACAAGATACAAGATAAGAGTTCCAGGATATTGGTAATGGTTTACAAGCTACGATATATAAGATACGAGTTCCGAGTTACAAGTTACAAGATATAATCTCCGAGTTATCGGTGACGCGTAACGAGTTCCGAGTTCTGAGTTACACGTCACGAGACACAAGTTGCGAGTTCCCATCTATCGGTAACGATTTACGAGCTACGAGATGCATGATACGAGTTCCAGGTTATCGGTAATGGATTATAAGTTACGATATATAAGATACGAGGTCCTGGTTATTGGTAGCGAGTTACAAGCTAAGAGATACAAGATACATGCTCCGAGTTATCGGTAACGCGTTACGAGTTCCAAGTTCTGAGTTACGCGTCACTAAATAAAAGTTGCGAGTTCCTACCTATCGGTAACGATTTACGAGCTACGAGAGGTAAGATACAAGATCGTTGTTATTGGTAATGTCTTACAAGCTACGATACACAAGATACGAGTTCCTGGTTATGAGAAGCGAGTTATAAGCTGCGATTTACGTGTTACGGGTTGCGAGTTACGATATACGAGTTACGAGTTACGAATTACGACTTACGATCTACGAGGTACTAGTTACGAGTTACGAGATACAAGAAGCGAGTTCCTACTTATCGTAACGAGTTCCAGGTAATCAATTATGAGTTACGAGCTACTAGATACAAGATATGTGTTCCAAGTTATGGGTAACGAGTTACGAGTTACAGTATACGAGTTCCCGAGTTATTGGTTCGCGTTACGAGTTCCAAATTCTGAGTTTCGCGTCATGAGATACAAGATGCGAGTTTTCACCTATCGGTAACGAGTAACGAAATACTAGATCTAGGATACGAGTTTGAGGTTATCGTCATTGATTTACAAGATCCGAGATCAATATTCGAGTCCCGAGTTATGGGCAACGAGTTACGGGTTACGAGTTACGAGGTAAGTGATACAAGATACGAGCTCCGGGTTATCGGTAACACTTACACGTTCCGAGTCCTGAGTTACGCGTCACGAGATACAAGATGCGAGTTCCCATTTATCGATAACGATTTACGAGCTACGAGATGCAGGTTATCGGTAATGGTTTACAAGTTACGATATATAAGGTACGAGTTACGGGTTATGGGTAAGGAGTTACGAGTTACTAGTTACAAGATCGAGTTACGAGTTATCGGTAACACTTTCGAGTTCCAAGTCCTGAGTTACGCGTCACGAGATACAAGATGCGAGTTCCCATCTACCGGTAACGATTTACGAGCTACGAGATGCAAGATACGAGTTCCAGGTTATCGGTAATGGATTACAAGTTATGATATATATGATACGAGTTCCGAGTTATTGGTAGCGAGTTACAAGGTAAGAGATATAAGATGCATGCTCTGAGTTATCGGTAACGCATTACGAGTTCCAAGTTCTGAGTTATGCGTCACGAGATATAAGTTGAGAGTTCCCACTTATCGGAAACGATTTACGAGCTACGAGATGCAATATACGAGTTCCTTGTTATTGGTGATGGGTTACAAGCCACGATACACAAGATACGAGTTCCGTGTTATCCGTTACGCGTTACGAGTTCCGAGATCTGAGTTTCGCGTCATGAGATACAAGATGCGAGTTTTCACCTCTAGGTAACTAGTTACGAACTACTAGATCTAGGATTCGAGTTCGAGGTTATCGTCATTGATTTACAATATCCGAGATCAAGATTCGAGTTCCGAGTTATCAGCAACACTTTCGAGTTCCGAGTCCTGAGTTACGCGTCACGAGATACAAGATGCGGGTTCCCATCTATCGGTAACGATTTACGAGCTACGAGATGCAAGATACGAGTTCCAGGTTATCGGTAATGGATTACAAGTTACGATATATATGATACGAGTTCCGAGTTATTGGTAATGGGTTACAAGCTACGATACGAAAGATACGAGTGCCTGGTTATGAGTAGCGAGTTATATGCTGCGATTAACGAGTTACGAGTTACGAGTTACGAGTTACGAATTACGACTTACGATCTACGAGGTACTAGCTACGAGTTACGAGATAAAAGATGCGAGTTCCCATTTATCGTAACGAGTTACGAGTCATAAGATACGAGCTACTAGTTATTAGATACGCGTTACGAGTTCCAAGTTCTAAGTTACGCGTCACGAGATACAAGTTACGAGTTCCCACTTATCAGTAACGATTTACAAGCTACGAGAGGCAATATACGAGTTCCTTGTTATTGGTAATGGGTTACAAGCTACGATACACAAGATACGAGTTCCTGGTTATGAGTAGCGAGTTATAAGCTGCGATTTACGAGTAACGAGTTACGAGTTGCGAGTTGCGAGTTGCGAGTTGCGAGTTGCGAGTTGCGAGTTGCGAGTTACGATATACGAGTTACGAGTTACGAATTACGACTTACGATCTACGAGGTACTGGTTACGAGTTACGAGATACAAGATGCGAGTTCCCACTTATCGTAACAAGTTACGGGCTACGAGACACAAGATACGTGTTCACAGTTATGGGTAACGAGTGATGAATTATAACATAAGAGCACCGGGTTATCGGTTACGCATTACGAGTTCCGAGTTTTAAGTTTCGCGTCATGAGATACAAGATGCGAGCTTTCACCTGTCGGTAACTAGTTACAAACTACTAGATCTAGGATACGAGTTCGAGGTTATCGTCATTGATTTACAAGATCCAAGATCAAGATTCGAGTTCCGAGTTATGGGCAACGAGTTACAGGTTAAGAGTTACGAGTTACAATATAGGTGATACAAGATACGAGCTCCGAGTTACCTGTAACACTTTCGAGTTCCGAGTCCTGAGTTACGCGTCACGAGATACAAGATGCGTGTTCCCATTTATCGGTAAAGATTTACGAGCTACGAGAGGCAAGATACCAGTTCCTTGTTAAAGGTAACGGGTTACAAGCTACGATACACAAGATACGAGTTCCTGGTTATGAGTAGCGAGTTATAAGCTGCGATTTACGAGTTACGAGTTACGAGTTTCGAGTTGAGAGCTACGATATACGAGTTACGATCTACGAGGTACTAGTTACGAGTTACGAATACAAGATGCGAGTTCCTACTTATTGTAACAAGTTACGAGCTACGAGACACAAGATAGGAGTTCCAGGTAATCAGTAATGGGTTACGAGCTACTGGATACAAGATACGGGTTCCGAGTCATGGGTAACGAGTGACGAGTTACAAGATGAAAGCTCCGAGTTATCGGTTACGCGTTACGAGTTCTGAGTTCTGAGTTTCGCGTCATGAGATACAAGGTGCGAGTTTTCACCTATCGGTAACGAGTAACGAACTAATAGATCTAGGATACGAGTTAGAGGTTATCGTCATTGATTTACAAAATCCGAGATGAAGATTCGAGTTCCGAGTTATGGGCAACGAGTTATGGGTTACGAGTTACAAGGTAAGTGATACAAGATACGAGCTCCGAGTTATCGGTAACACTTACACGTTCCGAGTCTGAGTTACGCGTCACGAGATACAAGATGCGTGTTCCCATTTATCGGTAAAGATTTACGAGCTACGAGAGGCAAGATACGAGTTCCTTGTTAAAGGTAACGGGTTACAAGCTACGATACACAAGATACGAGGTCCTGGTTATGAGTAGCGAGTTATAAGCTGCGATTTACGAGTTACGAGTTACGAGTTTCGAGTTGAGAGCTACGATATACGAGTTACGATCTACGAGGTACTAGTTACGAGTTACGAGATACAAGATGCGAGTTTCTACTTATTGTAACAAGTTACGAGCTACGAGACACAAGATAGGAGTTCCAGGTAATCAGTAATGGGTTACGAGCTACTGGATACAAGATACGGGTTCCGAGTTATAGGTAACGAGTGACGAGATACAAGATGAGAGCACCGGGTTATCGGTTACGCATTACGAGTTCCGAGTTTTAAGTTTCGCGTCATGAGATACAAGATGCGAGCTTTCACCTGTCGGTAACTAGTTACGAACTACTAGATCTAGGATACGAGTTCGAGGTTATCGTCATTGATTTACAAGATCCGAGATCAAGATTCGAGTTCCGAGTTATGGGCAACGAGTTACGGGTTACGAGTTACGAGTTACAATATAGGTGATACAAGATACGAGCTCCGAGTTACCTGTAACACTTTCGAGTTCCGAGTCCTGAGTTACGCGTCACGAGATACAAGATGCGTGTTCCCATTTATCGGTAAAGATTTACGAGCTACGAGAGGCAAGATACGAGTTCCTTGTTAAAGGTAACGGGTTACAAGCTACGATACACAAGATAGGAGTTCCTGGTTATGAGTAGCGAGTTATAAGCTGCGATTTACGAGTTACGAGTTACGAGTTTCGAGTTGAGAGCTACGATATACGAGTTACGATCTACGAGGTACTAGTTACGAGTTACGAGATACAAGATGCGAGTTCCTACTTATTGTAACAAGTTACGAGCTACGAGACACAAGATAGGAGTTCCAGGTAATCAGTAATGGGTTACGAGCTACTGGATACAAGATACGGTTTCCGAGTTATGGGTAACGAGTGACGAGTTACAAGATGGAAGCACCGAGTTTTCGGTTACGCGTTACGAGTTCTGAGTTCTGAGTTTCGCGTCATGAGATACAAGATGCGAGTTTTCACCTATCGGTAACGAGTAATGAACTAATAGATCTAGGATACGAGTTCGAGGTTATCGTCATTGATTTACAAAATCCGAGATGAAGATTCGAGTTCCGAGTTATGGGCAACGAGTTATGGGTTACGAGTTACAAGGTAAGTGATACAAGATACGAGCTCCGAGTTATCGGTAACACTTACACGTTCCGAGTCTGAGTTACGCGTCACGAGATACAAGATGCGAGTTCCCATTTATCGATAACGATTTACGAGCTACGAGATGCAAGATACGAGTTCAAGGTTATCGGTAATGGATTACAAGTTACGATATGTAAGATACGAGTTCCGGGTTATGAGTAGCGAGTTATAAGCTGCGATTTACGAGTTACGAGCTTCGAATTACGAGTTTCGAGTTGCAAGTTGCCATATACGAGTTACGAGTAACGAATTACGACTTACGATCTACGAGGTACTAGTTACGAGTTACGAGATACAAGATGCGAGATCCTACTTATCGTAACGAGTTGCGAGCTACGAGACACAAGATACGAGTTCCAGATAATCAGTAATGAGTTACGAGCTACTAGATACAAAATACGTGTTCCGAGTTATGGGTAACGAGTTACGAGCTACAGTATACGAGTTCCCGAGTTATTGGTTCGCGTTACGAGTTCCAAGTTCTGAGTTACGCGTCACTAGATAAAAGTTACGAGTTCCTACCTATCGGTAGCGATTTACGAGCTACGAGAGGCAAGATACAAGATCCTTGTTATTGGTAATGTGTTACAAGCTACGAGACGCAAGATACGAGTTCCGGGTTATGAGTAGCGAGTTATAAGCTGCGATTTACGAGTTACAAGCTTAGAATTACGAGTTTCGAGTTGCGAGTTGCCATATACGAGTTTCGAGTAACGAATTACGACTTACGATCTACGAGGTACTAGTTACGAGTTACGAAATACAAGATGCGAGTTCCTACTTATCGTAACGAGTTACGAGCTACGAGACACAAGATACGAGTTCCAGGTAATCAGTAATGAGTTACGAGCTACTAGATACAAGATATGTGTTCCGAGTTATGGGTAACGAGTTACGAGTTACAGTATACGAGTTCCCGAGTAATTGGTTCGCGTTACGAGTTCCAAGTTCTGAGTTTCGCGTCATGAGATACAAGATGCGAGTTTTCACCTATCGGTAACGAGTAACGAACTACTAGATCTAGGATACGAGTTCGAGGTTATCGTCATTGATTTACAAGATCCGAGATCAAGACTCGAGTTCCGAGTTATGAGCAACGAGTTATGGGTTACGAGTTACGACTTACAAGGTAAGTGATACAAGATACGAGTTACGAGTTATCGGTAACACTATCGAGTTCCAAGTCCTGAGTTACGCGTCACGAGATACAAGATGCGAGTTCCCATCTATCGGTAACGATTTACGAGCTACGAGATGCAAGATACGAGTTCCAGGTTATCGGTAATGGATTACAAGTTACGATATATATGATACGAGTTCCGAGTTATTGGTAGCGAGTTACAAGGTAAGAGATATAAGATGCATGCTCTGAGTTATCGGTAACGCGTTACGAGTTCCAAGTTCTGAGAACGCGTCACTAGATACAAGTTGCGAGTTCCCTCTTATCGGTAACGATTCACGAACTACGAGAGGCAAGATAAAAGATCCTTTTTATTGGTAATGTGTTACAAGCTACGATACACAATATACGAGTTCCGGGCTATGAGTAGCGAGTTATAAGCTGCGATTTACGAGTTACGAGTTAAGAGTTTGGAGTTACAAGTTACGAGTTTCGAGTTACGAGTTTCGAGTTGCGGGTTACCATGTACGAGTTACGAGTTACGAATTACGACTTACGATCTACAAGGTACTAGATACGAGCTACGAGACACAAGATGCGAGTTCCAGGTGATCAGTAATGAGTTACGAGCTACTAGATACAAGATACGGGTTCCGAGTTATGGGTAACGAGTTACGAGTCACGAGTTACGCTTTACAAGGTAAGATATACAAGATACAAGCTCCAAGTTATCGGTAAGACGTTACGAGTTCCAAGTTCCGAGTTACGCGTCACGAGATACAAGTTACGAGTTCCCACTTATCAGTAACGATTTACGAGCTACAAGAGGCAAGATACGAGTTCCTAGTTATTGGTAATGTCTTACAAGCTACGATACACAAGATACGAGTTCCTGGTTATGAGAAGCGAGTTATAAGCTGCGATTTACGTGTTACGAGTTACGAATTACGACTTACGATCTACGAGGTACCTAGTTACGAGTTACGAGTAACGAGCTACGAGCTACGAGATACAAGATACGAGTTCCAGGTAATCAGTAATGAGTTACGAGCTACCAGATACAAGATACGCGTTCCGAGTTATGAGTAACGAGTTACGAGTTACAGTATACGAGTTCCGGAGTTATTGGTTCACGTTACGAGTTCCAAGTTCTGTAACGAGTTACAAACTACTAGATCTAGGATACGAGTTCGTGGCTATCGTCATTGATTTACAAAATCCGAGATCAAGATTCGAGTTCCGAGTTATGGGCAACGAGTTATGGGTTACGAGTTACGAGTTACAAGGTAAGTCATACGAGATACGAGTTACGACTTATCGGTAACACTTTCGAGTTCCGAGTCCTGAGTTACGCGTCACGAGATACAAGATGCGAGTTCCCATCTATCGGTAATGATTTACGAGCTACGAGATGCAAGATACGAGTTCCAGGTTATCGGTAATGGATTACAAGTTACGATATATATGATATGAGTTCCGAGTTCCGATAAGAGTGAGAGGCTATCGTCATTGATTTAAAAGATCCGAGATCAAGATTCGAGTTCCGAGTTATGGGCAACGAGTTAAAGTTTACGAGTAACGAGTTACAAGGTAAGTGATACAGGATACGAGCTCCGAGTTATCGGTAACGCGTTACTAGTTCCGAGTTCTGAGTTACACGTTACGAGATACAAGTTGCGAGTTCCCACTTATCGGTAACGATTTACGAGCTACGAGATGCAACATACGAGTTCCAGGTTATCGGTAATGGATTACAAGTTAGGATATATAAGATACGAGTTCCGAGTTATTGGTAAAGGATTGCAAGCCACGATACACAAGATACGAAATCCGGGTTATCCGTTACGCGTTACGAGTTCCGAGTTCTGAGTTTCGCGTCATGTGTGATTCACAAGATCCGAGATCAAGATTCGAGTTCCGAGCTATGGGCAACGAGTTACGGGTTACGAGTTACGAATTACAAGGTAAGTGATACAAGATACGAGCTCCGAGTTATCGCTAACACTTTCGAGTTCCGAGTCCTGAGTTACGCATCACGAGATACAAGATGCGAGTTCCCATTTATCGGTAACGATTTACGAGCTACGAGATGTGAGACGCGAGTTCCAGGTTATCGGTAATGGACTACAAGTTGCGATATATAAGATATGAGTTCCGACTTATGGGTAACGAGTTACGAGTTACGAGTTACGAGTTACAAGATACGAGCTCCGAGTTATCGGTAACGCGTTACTAGTTCCGATTTCTGAGTTACACGTCACGAGATACAAGATGCGAGTTCCAACTTATTGGTAACGAGTTACGATCCTAAAGATCCAGGATACGAGTTCCAGGTTATCGGCAATGATTTGTGAGATCTGAGATAGAAGATACGAGTTCCGAGCAATGGGTAACAAGTTATGAGCTACGAGTTACGAGTTACAAGGTAAGAGATACAATATACAAGCTCCGAGTTATCGGTAACGCGTTACGAGTTCCAAGTTCTGAGTTACGTGTCACGAGATACAAGGTGCGAGTGCCTACTTAACGGTAACGATTTACGAACTACGAGAGGCAGGATACGAGTTCCTTGTTATTGGTAATGGGTTACAAGCTACGATACACAAGATACAAGGTCCGGGTTATGAGTAGCGAGTTATAAGCTGCGATTTACGAGTTTCGAGTTACGAGCTTCGAGTTGAGAGTTACGATATACGAGTTACGAGTTACGAATTACGACTTACGATCTACTATCTACGAGGTACTAGTTACGAGTTACGAGATACAAGATGCAAGTTCCCACTCATCGTGACGAGTTACGAGCTACGAGACACAAGATACGAGTTCCATGTAATCAGTAATGAGTTACGAGCTCCTAGATACAAGATACGAGTTCCGTGTTATGGGTAACGAGTTACGAGTTACAAGATACGAGCTCCGAGTTACGGGTTACGAATTACGAGTTACAAGGTAAGTGATACAAGATACGAGCTCCGAGTTATCGTTAACGCGTTACTAGTTCCGAGTTCTGAGTTACACGACACGAGATACAAGATGCGAGTTCCCATTTATCGGCAAAGATTTACGAGCTACGAGATGCAAGATACGAGTTCAAGGTTATCGGTTATGGATTATAAGTTACGATATACAGGATACGACTTCCAGGTTATGGGTAGTAAGCTACAAGTTGCGATTTACGAGTTAGGAGCTACGAGACGCGAGTTACGATTTTCGAGGTACGAGTTACGAGTTACTAGTTACGACTTAATATCTACCAGGTAAGAGTTACGAGATACAAGGTAAAAGTTAGATACTAGCTCCAAATTATCGGTAACGCGTTACGAGCTCCAAGTTCTGAGTTACGCGTCACGAGATACAAGATGCGGGTTCCCATTTATCTTTAACGATTTACGAGCTGCGAGATGCAAGATACGAGTTCCTGGTTATCGGTAATGGGTTACAAGTTACGATATATAAGATACGACTTCCGGGTTATGGGTAGTAAGCTACAAGTTGCGATTTACGAATTAAGAGCTACGAGATGCGAGCTACGATTTACGAGGTACGAGTTACGAGTTACGACTTAATATCTACGAGGTACGAGTTACGAGATACAAGGTAAAATATACAAGACACAAGCTCCGAGTTATCGGTAACGCATTACGAGCTCCAAGTTCTGAGTTACGCATCACGAGATACAAGTAGGGAGTTCCCACATATCGGTAACGATTTACGAGCGTAAATTGATTTTATGGAAGTGTTTCACCAAATCAGCACACAAATATATTTAGGATATGATCCCCTGTAATTGTTTGAATGGTTTAAAATTGCTTTGCTGGAAGCTCATAACTATTAAGAAAATTATTATCACAAGAAGTAAGCTTATTATGCTTTACATATTTCTGGAGTAATGAAACCAAAATTTTAATGGAAATAAACCTCAGATTTTGAGAAAATCCAGTATAAAGCTTGTTGAATAGAAGAGTCAGTTCCAGTACACCAAGCACAGTTGCGGTACAATATAGGCCAGGACAATCACTTTTTGTGTGAAATTAGTTTAAGTTTTTGAAATTAATTTACAAATGTTTCTGTTATAAGACTATTCACATGGAGACATTTACACTGATTTCTTTTCAGGTTCCAACACTGCTGTACTAATTGTAATGGTATGTACATACCATGAATTCAACCATTTTATATGTTCATGATTGAAACCCATCAGTGGCGGATTTACGAATTTCCTGCCAGATGGTTAATCAATTTTTTCCGCACCTATTGACCCCTGAAATTCAAAACCCCCTACTTCACAATCATAATAATTACATTTGTTGTGACAATGAAATTGCAACTTCACCATTTGTAAACTAGGGCATCGTTGTGTCAGTTTCTAGATTATTCTTGCAACCCACGATTTAGTGATGATTACTCGAGAAACAGTTTTTGAGTATACCTTTGAGCTAAGGAAAGCCCAATCACGCACTTATTGTGAAGTAAGGTAGGTATGCCTTCAAATTTTCGAGACTCATTTTCTCTGGGGATATAATAAAAGTTTTTTTTTATATCTGTAAAAAAAAATTAGCTATATTTGCTGCCCTAGGCTCCAGCCTACTCAGCCACTGAAACCTATTATTGTTCTAATAAGTATTTTATTCATAGGTCCATCATTTTACAAGTGTGAAAATTCTTATGAAAAATATAAAACCATTTAAATTGATCATCTTTTATGAATCTAATTTCAGATGTAGTTAAAACATTATTTTTATTATAGTAGTCAAGACAATTTTCTTTTAATCTGATAAAATTCCATATATTTTTTCACATTATAGATCACATATCACATAGATAGATGAAGGATAGATCCATAGTGAAACCTATACCTGTATGAAATATTGTAGTAACACTTGAGAGATATTTCAAAATCGCAACATTGTTGAAGGGTGTTAAGGCATATTTTAATCAACATTACTGTGAAATGAATGAAACAGAATAGAATAACATTGCGTCTTCCATTGCAATGTAGATATAGTATTGCAGCAGCCTAATTTTGTTTTGTTTAGTGAGCAGCATCCCAGCATCTATTAGTGTCTGTCAGGGCGACTTTTATTAATTACACACATAGAGGACCACGGAATGGTAGGGGTAAGTGGTTTAAAACAGAGGAACGATAGCTAGTCTATTGACAAAAATTATTTCCTGTTTTGAAGTCTAACATCATCACGTGTTTCACGGTCTTCTTTTAGATTGTTTGATAAATAACAAAAATTCTTGCAAGAATTTTGAATTTGTAGACAATAAGTATGCTAGTGAAATGCTATTTGCTGGTAGGGCATTGAATCTACCTAGTAATGTACGCAAGAATGAGATGGCAATAGTGTTACTTTGACAAGAAAAAAACATATGATTGAGGTCTCCATAGGATATCCCGTCGCATTCACAGAATGGTTCAGAAATTAAGCTCATTTTTTACAGAAGTGCGTTACAGTTTGCAACACCAAAGCAACATCTCAATAAAAAAATATGTGTTGGACGGGCAGCAGCTATTTTCTTAAAAATTGGCATGGCAGGTAGGGTAGGGTTTATACAAGTATAGTGGCATGGGTGGGTGGATACGAAATCTCGGTACTCAGCATTCCATTTTTCATCGCATTTCGCTTTTATCACGGGTAGGAGGTCCTGCTTGAGTAGACTTGCAACTAGATTGCTAGAGTTTATTGCCTCCTTGGCCATTTTATCCACTACGACGTTACCAGTAATGCCTACATGACCTTTTACCCATAAGAAGGTGACAAACACATACTTTTGACGAAGAAGGACTAATAGTTGGATTATCTGCGCAACCAAATCATGTTTATATGTGTTTGCGATACTAAGCGATTGTAGTACAGACCGTGAGTCTGTGATACTGATGATTTTCTGGTCATTTGTCACCTGTTCTCTATTTATGTATTCCAGTGCCTTTACTATAGCAGTGGCCTCAGCGTTGAAGATTGACATGTATCTATGGCATTTATATAATTCTTTGTAGCGCAGAGATGGGATCCAAATGGCACAGCCGACACCGTCATTACCCTTGGAAGCATCGGTATATATCTGGCAAGCAGGACTGTATTCTTCTAAAGTGTTTCCAATTATACTGTTGTTGATAAAAGCATTTTCTGTATATTCAGGATATATTATATGAGGCTTCTCTAGGAGTCAAGAATATTCTGATCGGAAGAAAGGGAGCTGTTTATGTGACATCAGTTGACTTCTGTAGTCTGCCAAGTTTTCAAATGCTTCGGCAAGTGGGGGAGAGTTTTTGTGGGCCCAGTACCTATTCGTTAGGTTATATGTAGTTAAGGTTGCCCGTTTGTTGTGTATTAGTGTATCATCGGCACTCATACATTTGAGGACAGCCTTTTGAGCTAGAAGCTGCCTTCTGATGTGCATTGGTGGTTCACCACTTTCTGCTAGCAAAGCAATTGTAGGAGTAGCTTTTAAAGTCCCTGTTATTAATCTAAGCGCTTTGTATTGGAGTCTGTCGATCTTCAGTAGTCTAGAATTAGTTGCAGAACCGTAAAATATCGAGCCAAAATCCAGTATCGATCTTGTGAAGGCCTTATAGAAAGTCAAAGCACTTGAAGGATCAGCGCCCCAAAACTTTCTAGTCGTGCTCTTTAGGATATTCAAACTTTTTTCAGCTTTGCATAGCGTATTTTTAATTTGTGTCTTCCAGGATAATTTCTGGTCTAACACTAAGCCGAGGTATTTATGCTCTGTCTTACAAACAACAGGGATATTGCCTATATTCATGTGGTCTGTCATATTAATACGGTGTCGAGTATATTTCACAATAGCTGATTTATTAAATGAGACCTCGAGACCATTTTCAATGAGGTAGTTATTCACTTCAAGGCCGTAGCTTCTGATATTATTTAAACAGTCTGCTAACTTTTTCCTGGAGCTATAAAGGCACAAGTCATCAGCATATTGTAGTATGTTTACTGAAATATTTCTTGAGTGGAGGTCCAACGTATAAATATTGAAGAGAACAGGACTGAGCACCGACCCTTGGGAAAGACCTGTGCTGCTTATCCGTGGTCCTACTAGTTCTTCGCTCGTTGAGATATAAATAACCCTATCATAAAAAATAGTTATTAGATTGGCACCAAATTGTCTGGGGATTCCGATATTAATAATTTTTTCAAATAAAGTGAACAGGTTAACATTGTCATAAGTAGCGTTTATATCAAGATATAATGCCGTAAGGTGTTCATTTCTTGAGAAGGTAATTTCTATGTTATTGACTAAATGTGCTAGACAGTCTGTTACTCCTTTTCCTCGCCTGAAACCGAGCTCACATGCGGGCGTTAACTTCTTGCTTTCTAACCACCATTCTAGACGATTTTTGACTATTCTTTCTAATGTTTTCAGAATACAAGACATTAGTGATATTGGTCTGAATGAAGTGAGATCGGATCGTTTACTGATTGGTAGGATAATAATCTTCTAGATATTGTGACAGTCTTCCTCATCTATAAGAACCTTGTTGAAAGCTTGGCAGAGTAATTCTTTGGCGTTATCGGGGAGGTGTTCAATCATGGAGTAAGTAACTCCATCGTGCCCAGGCGCTGAGTCGTTTTTCTTTAAATTAGAATCGAGCTCATTTATTGTAATTTCATTCATCAGAAAATGGCCCTGGTACATTTCTTGGTTGGGTATAATCAGGGGTGCCGAATCGGGGGCAACCTTCTTGATGAATTCCTCAGCATTTTTTTGTAACATGTTGTTGGTGTTGTTGGGATTTATTCCTCTGCTTATAGCGTTCACCCTTCTCCAGATCGTGGACGGATTAGTCTGGGCGTTTAATTAAATGCAGAATGATGACCAGCTTGCTTTAGCCTTGATCTTGTAAAGTTTTTTGGATTCAGCTACATTTATTTGATATTTTATGAAGTTATCTGAATTCATATTTGCTTTAAATTTTCGTAAAGATTCTTTACGCTCCTGAGCCTTATTAGTACATTCTGCATCCCACCACGGTGGTGAGGGGTGCTTACTCAATGCAGGATTATTTTTTTTAGTGCGGTATAGCTGCTCTCGATATAGCGTCAATGAGGGCCGAAAAAAGAGAGTTAGCATCAATGCTCAAGTCAATAGAGTGAATGTGGGATTCTACTAGCGTCGTATACAGATTCCAGTTGGGTTCATTGGTGGTTTTCCATTTGTAAGTGGTGTTTTATCGAAGATGTGCACAGGAATCTCCAATGGTGAACATGATCGGATAATGATCAGATCCGTACGTATCGTCTATATATTTGTGTTAGGTCTTGATATCCTTGTCGGTTGCCCTTCGTTCCTGAATATTAGATTGGAAAACTGCTCGACTGCTTCTACTAAAATTTTTCCAGGTGTATTGTTATCTGCTGATCCCCAAGCGTGATAGTGTCCGTTAATGTCGCCGCCTATGATGCAAAGGTTATCTAACTTGCTGAAAATCTGAAGGTAGTCATTTGCCGTCGCTGAGATATTTAGTGGTCTATATATATTGATGCTATATGGTATGCCCTTTCTAAGAAATATTGCCACACCACCCTTGCCATCTGCTCTATCTTTGCGTATAATATTATACTGTTTAAGAGAAATAGAATAATTCTTCTTATACCACGTTTCGGATATGAGAGCTACATCAAAATTACAATTATGAGCTAGACTTTCAAATAAGTTATGATTAGAGAATGCCGATCTGGCATTCCACTGTATAACCTTAAGTTGAGTGTGGAATGTAGTTTTTAAAAATATCAGACAAGAACCTTTCAATGAGATGTTCAAAATTAATGGTTTGAGACACGTTGCTGGAGGTTTGCGGGATTAATGTTTGGAAAACTTGTGTAAGATTACTGTTAAGGCCTCTTATTATTTTATTTTTCATATCTTCGAAAGTCTGATTCATTGAGGGGCTGCTAGGGTCAATGATAGGCCTACCAGCAAAAGTCCATTGATATTCCCTTCTAATTGGTAGTTGTTGGGGTTCAGTTTCTTGAACTTTCCTTTTTTGCTGAAACTCTTCCTGCGCGTAGGTGGAGGATAAACTGAATTAGTGGTAGCATTCGACTTTGGATTCTTTGACTGCCTGTTTGGCAGTGTAGGAAATTTTAACTCGGAATTAAGTAAGGGAGCGTATTTATTTTTTGACGTTAAGCTAGCATAACTTGGCTGGTCAACAATTTTTTCAGCTTCCTTGAATGATAAATGGAGATGCGCCATTGCTTCTTTTACACGTTTCTGTTTTAGAAAAGCAGGACAATTTTTATCGGTACTGGGGTAACTTTGAGATTTACAATGGACACAAAATGGTCTACAGTTATTACATATTGTAGTATCGTCTGATTCCACGCCGCAATTCTTACATTTTGTTAATGTAAATATATTGAGGTATTTTCAAACCCAAGAACGATAAAATTATCATCTGCCTAGGGACTTTCGATGATTCTTCTCCATTTTTCACTGTTTTAAACATTCGTTTAACAGATTGTACAGAAATATCGGATACAATTGTCCTTAATGGTTCATCCTCTGAATACGTAGTATCTACGCCTTTGACAATAGCTTTCTTTTCTGTGAGAAGGTATGTAAGCAATCAAGCCATTGTTTTCAAAAACGGGATTGTTCATCAGTCTGTTTGCTGCCAATGTGGAGTCGACTTGTATTTTAATTCTATTTCGACCTACTACACTCAATTCGACAATATGTTTTTCATCCACGCCTATTTCCAACAATTTCTCACGCAGTCTCATAGGATGTAGACGGCAAACGTTTAGGTTTTTATGTTCCGCAAATATAAAAAATGGACCTTTGCTATTTGGTTGGTATTTGTTTTCACGGTTTATTTTTATCAATCTATTATCCGTAGCTTCAGTTAGCGTATTTCTATATACGGATGGATTACTAATCTCATCAGTCATGTGAACTATTTCAATATTTTGAATATTCGTTTGTGGTGAGCGTTGTTGGATATAGGGGGGGGGCAGGGTCACCAGCACCTGGTGAGTTGGAGCTCGACATTTAGACGAGCACCGTCTGGATACAATTACTTATTGCTATCTACTCACAGTACGATGTAAATAGACCTAATGGAATAAAACACAAAAATAATGTGGAAACAAAAACGCGCGCGGTGACAAAGTCGAATAAGAACCTCTCTCGGCCGATGTACACTGTATGAACGCCGGACGAAAACTGATGCTGGAATGTTGAAAACAGAATTTCAATGAAGCCACCTTTTTGATAGATGGCACTAATGTTAGGGAAGCTATTTTGAAATATTCCAAACCATATTTTTTTTTAGTTTCAAACCAATTTTGACTAGATATTTGGGTTTCGTGATTTGTTTCTGACTACTTGTGGTGTGTTTTGTGCCTGGGAAGCTGGGATTTTCCTCAGCGATTTTTCCTCCTTTTTCATTGTTTTCCAAGCTTATTTGAGCAAAAAGAAATTTTGTCTTGTTTTCGCTATTTGTAAAATTACTTCCATGCTCCCTAAGAGGTATGCTCTAAATATTCAGTACAAATTACTGATAACCTAATATATGCGAACAAAACACAAATATATTGACAGGGCTGTGATGAACAACTCTAAAAAGTTGTAAATCGTAGATACTAAATCTTTGCTGAAAAAGAAAAGCATTTAAATCAAATACTTTTTTCCGAATAATTTGATTTAGAATTGTAAGTTATTATTCAAAACAATCCTTTTTGCAGATAAAAAGTCGTGTAATTAACACACAGTTACACAAATAAGTCTTTTTCTTTCAGTGACGCGTTTCGATTTATATTTAAATCATCGTCGTACTGTCAAATCTTACACAACTTTTTATCTGCATGATGGAAGACTTTCACCAAGTAAAACCATCTACAATCTATATGATATAGTAAGACATGTTTAAATGCCAATTTTTTTATGGAACGTGACCCAAGATATTTTTAAAAACAATTTTGAAACTATATTACAACTTATAGAAACGTTAAAATGTTTCATCCGTGGGAAAATACGTGCCCGGCTTCATGGAGACCTTGGCAAGACGATGATATTGAATGTGAAAATCGAGGTGAAAACATTGACATGGATCCTAACAGGGGTCCATACTCGGATTTGATATAATATATATAATAAATATATATTATATCAAATTGAGTTTCCCACCATAGAGATGATTCAGGAAACTCTCTCTAAAATGGGAAAACCATGCCTACGGTCGGCTTTGCCTCGAAGATTGAAAAAACTTCGATTTAAGTTTAAAGTAATCGACTAAAGGTCAGCTTTATTGGAAAGTCGGCGGATTTTCAGATGGCGTATTGAACATTTGGAGAAAATGAAAAACATAGAGAGGAAGATTGACTAATCTACTATTTGGATGAGACATAGTATGATACACCGGAAAGATCATCATTCATTGTCGTTTGGAAGAAACTATAGTTCGATTAAAGATGGACTCAAGTTTTGTGGTCGCGTGCATGTAGTTGGAATAAAAACAATAATAATGGCTAATAATAGATGACACCTAGCATATAAGAAAGTATGTTAAAGAAGTAATGGAGCTTAAAAAAGAAATGTGATGCAGAAAGTGTCCATGTTCGAATAATGGATGCTAATTCACAACAAGCAATACATTCAACGCACTAAATATGGCTTTGGCCAGCCCATGGCTCATGGGTGATTTTCTTTATATTGGTGTTCCAAGTTACTTCGAATAAACTATACAAAATTTCAATCCTATATATAAAACCTACTAAATAAAATCATTTTGAATCCGGGCCGACCGACCTGAAACGGCTTAATATTAGTCCCGAGGTTGAAGTACACGTAAAATCTATCCATTTATTGAAATCTCTTGAAAATTTATATTTTTTTAAAAGAAAAACAAAAATTCAGTCTTGGTTTTACAATTATTTTGCTCTGTGTTCCATAAAAATGTTGTTCTTCAAACATGTTTATTAGATGACATAAAAATATATTGGACCGGACTATGGGTAGCAAATACAACCTCTTTCTGTTTCTGCTATTCTAATGTGAGATTTCAGTCATTTCAGACAAACAACTGGAGAGGGAGAGTAATTGTATCACACAGGGTTGCCAGATCGTCTGGAAGAATTGTCCTATAAATGCTAGCGAATTTTCGTTTTTGGTTGAAAATTATCGTACGCTGGTGCGAAACCAGGATTTCGAGAGGGGGGGCCTTCACCATTATTTTCCCAAAAAAATGCCACTTTTCCACTCACACTTCCATATATACCATGGTGACATTCCTTTAACGGACCTCAGCTCTTATGCATCAGACGCGTTCCCGTTTTTTAACGAAAAGTACAGCGGTATAATGTACAATTACGTCTATGCTTATCCCATGCTTTTTATGTAAATATTAGAATGAAACAATTTGAGAGGGTTAAGAAACGACCCGAAATTGCTGTTGCGAAACCTCCTCTTCATTTACATTCATTGAAATGTAGTCAAAATAACAAAACGTTCAATAACAAATAATGCCTTTATCTTAAAATACCGTGTGTATATAGAATCAAAGTATGGAAGGTTAATAAAAAAATATACATATGGAATCAGATAAATAGGAACTTTTTAAACACAATATTTAAGTGAAATAAAGGAATGTAATAATTAATCAGTCTCCGAATCTGGTAGATCGACATAAATGTTGCTATTTATGTTTTTGTTAATTCTTTAGAAAGGTTCAATTCAATTTTACCTCCTTGTCAATTCACAAGTTGAGAAGCAATCATGCTTTTGCCGATCGTTTCTACTTTCAATTTATTTCTGGCCTTTGTTTTTTTTTGTTTCAGGGGGGCATAATGCCTTCATATTAAAACTGATCAAACTGATCAACCACTAATTTTCCTTTGAATTCTTACAAACTAATACTTATCACTAAAGTAAATCCATCGATGTCCTTTAGATTACGTTAACACTATAACTACAAATTCGTGCACATGCTCTGCTCTATGCACAAAAGCACTACACTAATTCGTATGGCTTGGTTCTCTTCAATCGTCGGACAGCGTTGTGGTTGTCCAGCAGCTGAAGAGCTTCTGCGTTTGGGTGGTGGTGGAGCCTTTCTTCATGCCTGGCCGCCATTCTCTTGATCTCGTCAACTACCAGAGGTATATTCAAATCGCGATGAATATCCTTATTACGAATGTACCAAGGGGCATTAACAATAGCTCTTAAAACTTTATTTTGGAATCTTTGTATAATCTTGATGTTAGAATCTTTGGAACAACCCCACAGTTGACAACCGTAGAGCCAAACAGGTTTGAGAATCTGATTATAGATCATGATATTGTTATAGAGGGACAGTTTTGAGGATCTTCCCAATAACCAGTAGTATTGTTTGTAGCGAAAATTGAGTTCTTCCCGCTTTTTTTTGATGTGATGTTTCCATTTCAGTCTTGTGTCAAGGGTCATACCTAGGTACTTAGCGTTAGCTTCTCGTGGTACGGTAGTCCCATTAACGCTTATTGGAGGAGGATTTATCTGTCTTCGGTTAGAAAAGCAGACATAGATCGATTTTAATTCATTTAGTTTCATTTTCCACTTTTGTGACCAAGTCACTAATTCGTTGGCAGCTGTCTGAACTTTGTTAGTAGACAAAGCAAGATTTTTGTCAGTTGCAATCAAAGCTGTGTCATCTGCAAAGGTTGCAACCGTTACATCCCTCATCGTTGGAATATCACAAATATACAATAGGTATAATATTGGTCCCAGGACACTTCCTTGAGGTACTCCAGCTTTGATATCCATAAGGTCAGAATACTCATTTTCTTGCTTGACTCTGAAAGTTCTATCAGAGATATATGACCTGATAACTTCTACATATTGGTTAGGAAGGAGTATTTTTAATTTGTTGATGAGTCCTTCATGCCAGACTTTGTCAAAAGCCTGGGCGACGTTCAGAAATAATGCAGTGCAATATTCCTTTTCCTCCAAAGCTGATTCTATGATGTTCGTGATGCGATGAACTTGATCAATGGTGAAGTGCTTATCTCTGAATCCGAATTGATAATCAGGGATCAAACCATTATTTTCAATAAGTGGCTAAAGTCTTTTGAGTAGCAGCTTCTCAAACAATTTTGAGATAATAGGCAACAGTGATATGGGTCTATAAGATTTAACTTCATTTGGTGGCTTTCCTGGTTTGGGAATCATCAACACTTCTGCGACTTTCCATATTTCAGGCACGTATTTCAACCTAATGACTGCGTTGATTAGGTATGTCAACATTACTATACCTTTTTTCGGTAACTGTTTCAGCACTTCTCCAGTGATGAGGTCAAATCCTGGGGCCTTTTTTGGATTGAGGTTGGTCATGATCTCGGTGGTCACTTCTTTGGGGGTAACGAAGGGAATGTCTTCCAGAAGATTGTTAGCGACACCTTCAGGAATCATTTCAGAGTTCACCTCATTTGGTTGGAATGTTGACGCTAGATATTCTGCGAATAATTTTGCTTTTTGTTTGTTGTCTCTAGCCCATGCTCCAGTATCTCTTCTTCTTATGGGAGGATTTGATGTTATTGGTCGATTGACTCTTCTTGCTGCTTTCCACAGAGAATAACCAGAATCTTTACGATCAGTTAACGATTCTAAGTAATTGTTAAAAGATGTATTGTTAAGTTGTTGAATGTCTCGCTTCAGCTTTTGCGTTTTGTTATTAAGAATATTTTTGTCTACTGGATCTCTCGAATGTTGCCATTTACGCCGGGCCCTCCGTTTTTCAGTCACTAATTCTCTTATTTCTGTCGGATAGTTATTTCCTTTAGTAATATGAGTAGATGGTTTAGTGCTATCGAACGCAGCATTTTGGATGTTTTCACGAACTTTTCGGCTTCAAAATCTAGTTGTTGATTTGTTTTCAGGCAAACATTTAGATTGATATTATTCTCAATTTTATGTCTGAAGTTATCCCAATCAGTGGAATTATTGACCAGCATAGGGCAAGATTCTTTCTTAATTATTGTTTCGCTGAGAGTAATTATAACCGCAGAATGGTCTGAATCCGTATCAAAATTTTCTTCAACCTCCAGAAAATTGGGAGAAACTTTCCTTGTTATGAAAAAGTCTAACAGATCGGGTATTTTGTTGACATTCGTTGGCCAGTATGTGGGCTTACCTGAAGAGTGATATTCACATCCCAGCTCTCTGATCGCATTACGCAATTCTCTAGCCTTAGTAGTGGTTAGTCTTGAGCCCCAGTCAACGTGCTTTGCATTAAAGTCTCCTCCAATTATAAATCTTTCACCTGCTTGTTTGAGAAATTCTTTGTAGTTAGACGTTTCTAATTATGCCTTGGTGGGAAGTAAGCTGCTCCAATTATCAGATTTTGCTTTGTAGAATTAACGCAAACTAGTGTAGGTTGCACTTCCGCTTCCTGAATGTGCTACTCTTCATGATGCTTGATCGACTCTTTGATGATAACTGCGCTTCCACCTTTCGCTTTGTTATCCGGGTGAAAAGTATGATAGGTTTCATACCCTTGAATATTAAGGTATGATTCTTTAGTGAAATGTGTTTCGGAAATCAGACATGCATCTATATTTTGGGTTACCAAAAATACCTCTAGCTCCGCCCTTTTGTTTAGAATGCCATTAGCATTCCAGGTACCAATTCTCAAGTCTTTTCTGTCCATTAGTGTTTGGTAGCAGCAACAGTACTTTGGACTTCTAGCCTGTCGAGTCTATCATTGACTTGCTTAAACATTATCAGCAGGCTGAGATACATTTGATTAAGGTCTTGTATCACGTTACTTGAGGTTGCAACTGAACTGGGTGTACGCTGATTTTGAGCGGCTTGTGCGTATAATACGCCTGGCTTAGCTATATTGGAGATAAATTCTCTTGGTGCTGTAGGTGGTTTTCTAGCTTCATCTTTACGTTTCTGGAGCTGTTTGGCAATTTCACAACCCCTATAGTTGGTCGGATGGGGCTCACCGCAGTTAGAGCACTTTGCGGGAAGATCTTTCGGTTTTGAGCAATCTTTGGTAGCATGGTTCTTTGCACACTTGCAAACAGGATCACGTCTGCAGTATTTCTGAGTATGTCCATACCTTTGACATCTTTTACACTGTGGTATCATTTTGTTAGCTCGTATTACTTCTATTTTGACTTTCATGGAGCATATATATTGTATTCCAAATATATTTTTGATACCTTCCGATTGCCTTTGGCCTTTGTTTCTATTAAATTTAGCTTGCAAAACACTCGTTTACACTCGACATTACAGTGCGACCAACTTAAGATATTCAATCCATACTGTGATCTTCAGAGTACATAGAATCTATAAACAGATGGCTTACCTTGAAAAACTGTAAAAAATCTTTGATTACAGCTAGTAATTATCGTTTACAACAAGAGGCGAAATCATTGTACGTCTGGCAACCCTGGTATGCTAACCCGCTGACGAGGTATGGTAGCGATATCTATAATTTTCTGATTCAAAGTAATATGTAAAACTTAATATAATATACAGCTTTCAAAAAAATCCTAGAAAATGGTTAAAATTTCATTCGACAGATAGTTTTTGCTACCCTAACTTAATCCTAAATATGTGCTGTGCTGGACAGAATCCACAACCCACAACCGAATATTTCTCAAAAGTTTGATTTCGGACTTCCATTGTCTATAAAATTTTGAGTATCACGACGTTTCGATTGATGTGCTATCTTCAATCGTCTTCAGGTGAACTGGCGAACACGTTCCTTCCATGCCTATTTATACCCCGTCCGGTGACGTGTCGTTGTGCGCGGACTGTTCTGATTGGTTCCCGATGCGCGGTATTCCGGTCTGCTGACGTGGCTGTTTGTCGGTCATTGTTTGTTGTCTGGTCCAGTCGTAGTCTGTTCATCTTCTTTATGAGTGGCTGCCAGATTGGTTTAATGTCTACGCTGGCTTTGCTGTACACTTTGCTGTTGTTGGTGATGAATGCCGCCTCCTTGAATTTCCTTCGATACCAATGCGGCTCCTTGGCAATAACCTTAGCGTCGTCCCAAGCTATTTCATGGTGCTCCGTCCATGCGTGGTCAGCTATTCCAGATTTTCCTGTCTCTGCTCGCTGGGTGTTGAGACGATGTTCTTTGATTCTTACTTCCAGTGGCCTTTTTGTTTCTCCAACATAGATTTTACCACATTGACATGGTATCTGGTAGATGCAGTCCTTTGTCTCTTGAGATTCATTCCTGGGCTTAGTTTTTGTTAGGATACTTCTGAGGGTGGCAGTCCTAGAGAATCTCGTTTGGATCTTGTATCGCTGACCTATTCTTTTGATTCCATCTGATATTCCTTTAACGTAAGGCAGAATGAGTAAGTGCTGAGATTCTTCGTGTTTAATTCTTCTACTGTTGGTATTTTCCTGTATTGTTACTTCCACTAGCTTCTTTGGGTATCCGTTGTCTAATAGGTCTTGTTTAATGATATTGAGCTCTCTTTGTAGTCCCTCTTGTGTGTTACAAATATTCCTAGCTCGGTCGACTAAAGTCCGGATGACGCCTTTCTTCGTGGCTGTTGGGTGGTTTGAGGTGTAATGTAAGTATTGACCTGTGTGAGTTGGTTTTCTGTGTACTATTGTTTCTATTTTGCTGTTTTTTCTCGTTACTAAGACATCTAAAAATGGAAGGCAGTTGTTGCTCTCTTCTTTTTTCGTGAATTTTATCGAAGGTCGCAGGTTGTTCAGATGACTGAAGAATGTTTCTAGTTGGCTCTCTCCATGGTTCCAGATGATGAATGTGTCATCTACATAGCGAAGCCATAACTTCGGTTTAATACTTGAACTTTCGATAGCAGTTGACTCAAACCATTCCATGTACAAGTTGGCTACAACCGGAGACAACGGTGATCCCATAGGCAGGCCTTCTTCTTGTTTGTAGAAGTCTTCCTTCTCTTGGAAATAGTTGTTCTTCAGACAGAATGTGAGCAACTCCATTATTCCATCCAGTGGAAGATCTGTCCTTTTCTTCAGTTGTTCGTCTTTCTGTAACTTCTTCTGAATTACCTGCAATGCTTCTTCAACTGGAACGTTAGTATACAGACTCTCGATGTCGAAACTTAGCAGACGATCTTCAGCGTTTAGTTGTGTTTTTTGGAGTATTTCTACAAAGTGTTGGGAGTCCTTCACATAAGATGGTGTTCTTCCTTCCAATGGTTGTATTATGTGCAGAAGATGCTTGGCAAGATTGTACGTCGGCGAGCCTCTCGAGCTGGTTATCGGTCGTAATGGCATGTTATCCTTGTGTATTTTCGGTAAACCGTAGAGGTGTGGTGGTTTGCTGTAGTGTGGTGTTAGACTTGTCCTTTCGCGATCTGTCAGGTATTCTTTGTACTTTTTCAATGTATGGTATAGTTGCCTTTCGATTTTACTTGTTGGATCACTTGGTAGGCGTTTGTAGTTTCCTTTCATCATGACTTCACTCCAGCTTCTGGTTATATGTGGTTGTGTCCATGATAACTGTGGCGTTTCCCTCATCTGCAGGTAGAATTTTGATTGATGTTTCTTGTTTCAGTGCTTTTAGAGCCCGTTCTTCTTGCCTTGATGTATTGGTAACCGTTGGTTTGTTCCTTTCCAAAATTGTTCGTACCTTCCACTTGAATTCTTCTGCCTGATCCTGATTCATTCTTGCACAGGTTGCTTCAACGGCGCTGATGATGTCAAGCTTTGGAGTTTCTCTTGGTGTTTTTGCGAAGTTCAAACCTATGGCCAATAGTGTAGTTTCCATGTCGGTAAGTGGTCTTCGAGATATGTTTACTATGGCACGTTGGTTTGGCTGTTGTTGGTTTTCGTTCGTTCCTTTTGTTTGTTTTTGTTTCCTCACTAGGTTGTCCCACTTCTTTTTGTGTTTTAGTCGTAGTTGCATCATCGTTACCTCGCACGTTCTGTTGATTTGGGCAAAAATCGGTTCGTAGTCCTCTTCTAGAGTGTTTCGTTTGATTTCCTCAAATCTTTCTGTAACATCTTGTACTAACGTGTGCTTCTTCCAACGGTGGTGTTCAATTTGAGATCGTATAAGTGCCGCACTCGCTCTTTTCAGGATCTTCATTGCGCGCTCACCAGGTATTGGAGACTTCAACTGGAATCCCTGCGGAATGATGTTGTTGTCCCTTGCCCTGCGGTAACAATACAGGAAAATACCAAAAGTAGAAGAATTAAACACGAAGAATCTCAGCACTTGCTCATTCTGCCTTACGTTAAAGGAATATCAGATGGAATCAAAAGAATAGGTCAGCGATACAAGATCCAAACGCGATTCTCTAGGACTGCCACCCTCAGAAGTATCCTAACAAAAACTAAGCCCAGGAATGAATCTCAAGAGACAAAGGACTGCATCTACCAGATACCATGTCAATGTGGTAAAATCTATGTTGGAGAAACAAAAAGGCCACTGGAAGTAAGAATCAAAGAACATCGTCTCAACACCCAGCGAGCAGAGACAGGAAAATCTGGAATAGCTGACCAAGCATGGACGGAGCACCATGAAATAGCTTGGGACGACGCTAAGGTTATTGCCAAGGAGCCGCATAGGTATCGAAGGAAATTCAAGGAGGCGGCATTCATCACCTACAACAGCAAAGTGTACAGCAAAGCCAGCGTAGACATTAAACCAATCTGGCAGCCACTCATAAAGAAGATGAACAGACTACGACTGGACCAGACAACAAACAATGACCGACAAACAGCCACGTCAGCAGACCGGAATACCGCGCATCGGGAACCAATCAGAACAGTCCGCGCACAACGACACGTCACCGGACGGGGTATAAATAGGCATGGAAGGAACGTGTTCGCCAGTTCACCTGCAGACGATTGAAGATAGCACATCAATCGAAACGTCGTGATACTCAAAATTTTATAGACAATGGAAGTCCGAAATCAAACTTTTGATAAATCCACCTTGTCTACAAGTTTCAAACAACGAATATTTCTCATGACAGAGCTTCGTAAAGTTATAAGAAAACGTAGGGATATCACATTGTTAAAATCTGGTTGTTTATTGTTTCATTCCAGATATTACCACAAACTTAGATTTATACATATTTGTAAAGTGTCCTAGCAGTATCCCAATAATGATACTAGGGTAATGTTTATATTTTTAAATTCCCACAAAGGTACTTGTGAATGGTCTACAAAAATATTGCAGTTAAGTGAATCCTTTTTATTTTGCACAGTGTCCCTAATATACTGGAATGTTGAAAACATGATTTCAATGAAGCCACCACTTTGATAGATGGCAGTAATGTTAGAAAATATATTTTGAAAATTCCAAAACATATTTTTTTGTTTCAAACCAATTTCAAACTAGATACGTTTGGGTTTCTTGATTTGTTCCTAACTACTTGTGTTGTGGTTTGTGTCTGGGAAACCGGGATTTACCTCACATATTTTTCCCCTTATTTCAGTGGTTTCCAAGCTTATTTGATGAATAATTCACTATTGTTCTGTATATGGATTCCAAAGGATGTCAAATGATCAAGACATGTGTCTGATTTATTATTCAATAGTATATACTAGGTATTTATAATGAAGTTTGTTCCTTATTTATTCAGAATATTGGGAATAACTGTGTGCTATTCATCTTCTATGTTTTAATGACACATCTGCAATCTTTATGATTGATATTTGTAACATATTGTTCTGAAAATAGGAATAGGAATTTGCTAATATATTGTGTTACAATTGTTCCAGCTTTCTCAGTTGTGGCTATGGCTTGTAAAATGAGAGACTTCTTCAAAAAACATTCGAGCATATCAAGAATGCTTATCAAGTGTGTGATCAACATGTCTCTACACAGGCAAGATTACCAGATGGAAAAGGAAGGGTGGGATCCAACCTGAAGGCAGATGCAGCTCGATCCATTACTTGGACAAGATAATTTGTGTATTGTACTAGTAGTCTGCAATGATAGTTGTATGTATATGCTAGGTATTTATAATGGAATTTGTTTCTCATTTATTCAGAATATTGCACAATAACTGTTTGCTATTTATCCTCTATGTTTTAATGACACATCTGCATTCTATATGATTGATATTTGTAACATATTGTTCTGAAAATAGGAATAGGAATTTGCTAATATATTGTGTTACAATTGTTCCAGCTTTCTCAGTTGTGGCTGTGGCTTGTAAAATGAGAGAATTCTTCAAAAAACGTTCGAGCATATTAAGAATGCTTATCAAGTGTGTGATCAACATGTCTCTACACAGGCAAGAATATCAGATGGAAAAAGAAGGGTAGGATCCAACCTGAAGGCAGATGCAGTTCGATCCATCACTTTGACAAGATAATTTGTGTATTGTGCTAGTAGTCTGTAATGATAGTTGTAAGTATATGCTAGGTTTTTATAATAAAGTTTGTTCCTCATTTATTCAGAATATTGCACAATAACTGTTTGCTGTTCATCTTCTATGTTTTAATGACTAACATCATCTGCAATCTATATGATGGATATTTATAACAGATTGTTCTGAAAATATGAATAGGAATTTGCTAATATATTGTGTAATGATTGTTCCAGCTTTCTCAGTTGTGGCTACGGCTTGTGAAATGAGAAACTTCTTCAAAAAACATTTGAGCATATCAAGAAGGCTTATCAAGTGTGTAATCAACATGTCTCTACACAGGCAAGAATACCAGATGGAAAAGGAATGGTGGGATCCAACCTGCAGGCAGATGCAGCTCGATCCATTACTTGAACAAGATAATTTGGGTATTGTACTAGTAGTCTGGAATGATAGTTGTAAGTATATGCTAGGTATTTATAATGGAATTTGTTTCTCATTTATTCAGAATATTGCACAATAACTGTTTGCTATTTATCCTCTATGTTTTAATGACACATCTGCATTCTATATGATTGATATTTGTAACATATTGTTCTGAAAATAGGAATAGGAATTTGCTAATATATTGTGTTACAATTGTTCCAGCTTTCTCAGTTGTGGCTGTGGCTTGTAAAATGAGAGACTTCTTCAAAAAACGTTCGAGCATATTAAGAATGCTTATCAAGTGTGTGATCAACATGTCTCTACACAGGCAAGAATATCAGATGGAAAAAGAAGGGTAGGATCCAACCTGAAGGCAGATGCAGTTCGATCCATCACTTTGACAAGATAATTTGTGTATTGTACTAGTAGTCTGTAATGATAGTTGTAAGTATATGCTAGGTTTTTATAATAAAGTTTGTTCCTCATTTATTCAGAATATTGCACAATAACTGTTTGCTGTTCATCTTCTATGTTTTAATGACTAACATCATCTGCAATCTATATGATGGATATTTATAACAGATTGTTCTGAAAATATGAATAGGAATTTGCTAATATATTGTGTAATGATTGTTCCAGCTTTCTCAGTTGTGGCTACGGCTTGTGAAATGAGAAACTTCTTCAAAAAACATTTGAGCATATCAAGAAGGCTTATCAAGTGTGTAATCAACATGTCTCTACACAGGCAAGAATACCAGATGGAAAAGGAATGGTGGGATCCAACCTGCAGGCAGATGCAGCTCGATCCATTACTTGAACAAGATAATTTGGGTATTGTACTAGTAGTCTGGAATGATAGTTGTAAGTATATGCTAGGTATTTATAATGGAATTTGTTTCTCATTTATTCAGAATATTGCACAATAACTGTTTGCTATTTATCTTCTATGTTTTAATGCCACATCTGCAATCTATATGATTGATATTTGTAACATATTGTTCTGAATTAGGAATAGGAATTTGCTAATATATTGTGTTACAATTGTTCCATCTTTCTCAGTTGTGGCTGTGGCTTAATAAATGAGAGACTTCTTCATAAAACATTCGAGCATATCAAGAATGCTTATCACGTGTGTGGTCAACATGTCTCTACAGAGGCAAGAATACCAGATGGAAAAAGAAGGGTAGGATCCAACCTAAAGGCAGATACAATTCCATCCATTACCTGGACAAGATAATTTGTGTATTGTACTAGTAGTCTGCAATGATAGTTGTAAGTATATGCTAAGTTTTTATAATAAAGTTTGTTTCTCATTTATTCAGAATATTGCACAATAACTGTTTGCTGTTCATCTTCGATGTTTTAATGACTAACATCATCTGCAATCTATATGATGGATATTTATAACAGATTGTACTGAAAATATGAATATGAATTTGCTAATATATTGTGTAACGATTGTTCCAGCTTTCTCAGTTGTGACTATGGCTTGTAAAATGAGGGAATTTTTCAAAAATACATTCAAACATATTGAGAATGCTTATCAAGTGTGTGATCAGTATGTCTCTACACAGGCAAGAATACCAGATGGAAAAAGAAGAGTAGGAACCAACCTAAAGGTAGATACAGCTCCATCCATTACCTGGACAAGACAATTTGTGTATTGTACTAGCAGTAGTCTGGAATGTTAGTTGTATGTATATATGTATGTATGTTATAGATGTGTATAACCCGATCAGTGCTATATTCAGTAAACATAAGAATAGAATTCTTCATTCATCCTTTTTTGTATGTATTGTAACATATGCTAAGTGAAAGATTTTAATGGTGAACTGTAGGACAAAGATATTATGATATCATAAATATTGTGATGGTAAATCTTATGAGAAATGATATAAAACGAAAAAGTCATACATAATTTTGTTATAAGTAGTCTATAAGTTCCATAATTTCGTTTTTTGCTCAAATTACCCACACAGGAAAACTACAAAGCTGACTTGCTGCCTGTAAAGAAAATAGTAATGATTGTTAGATACATAAATTTGATCGTTTTCTTGTATTCTGCATCAATCTATAGAGATGGAATGGGTCAGCCAGATTTTTCAGGTACTTCCAGAGATAGGGTTACTATAATGATTTGTTTTTTTTATGAGTGGGAGTAAATCTGTTCTATTAATTTTGTTAATGGTCATTTATTTGTAAGTGAAGCTGTGTTTATATAATGTGGGATTTTTTTGTTTGCCTTTGACATACTTTTATTTGCCCTGAAATCGCACTGAGTGCAAATATCACCACAGACCCTGATCTTATGGCATTTTGGGGTATATTCAACAGCTATCAATATCTATGGCACCCGAGTGAAAAATCATCATCTTGATTTTTTGAATGTTCAATTTTATGTGGTAGTATTGTCTAAATTGTAACATATTTATTTGCATTTATACAAATTGATATAGCAGCATGGATGATATGGTACAGGAAGTGCTAGTTTTGAATCAACTAATAACATCCTACCGATTAATAGTGCTACATAGGCAAGTTTCATAGTGAAATTTCAATTAAAATGCAGCTTTGTGACACAATTTCAGTGTGCCTACGTGTGCCTACATATAACACCATCTCAATCAATAGTGTGTAGAGGTGGTGTTGCTACATAATACTATAAATTGATTTTATGGAAGAGTTTCACCAAGTCAGCACACAAATATATTTAGGATATGATGCCCCTGTGATTGTTGGAATGGTTTAAAATTGCTTTTGCAGACCTTTGCTGGAAGCTCATAATTATCAAGAAAATTATTATCACAAGAAGTAAACTTATTATGCTTTACATATTTTTGGAGTATTGAAACCAACATTTCAATGGAAATAAACCTTTTACCTCAGATTTCGAGAAAATCCAGTATAAAGCTTGTTGAATAGAAGATTCAGTTCCAGTACACAAAGTACACTTGCGGTATAATATAGGCCAGGACAATCACTTTTTGTATGAAATTAGTTTATGTTTTGATATTTATTTACAAATATTTCTGTTATAAGACTATTCACATGAAGACATTTACACTGATTTTTTTTCAAGTTCCAACACTGCTGTATTAGTTGTAGTGTTATGTGCATACCATCAATTAAACGATTTTATATGTTCATGAATAAAACCCATCAGCGGATTTACGAATTTCCTGCCAGATGGCTATTCAATTTTTGCCGCACACCTATTGACCCCTGAAATTTAAAACCCCCTACTTCACAATCATAATAATTACATTTATTGTAACCATGAAATTGCAACTTCACCATTGGTAAAGTAGGGCATGGTTGTGTCAGTTTCTAGATTATTCTTGCTTGCAACCCACGATTTAGTGAAGATTACTCGAGAAACAGTTTTTGAGTATACTTTAGAGCTCAAAAAGCTCAATCACGCACTTATTGTAAAGTAAGGCAAGGTATGCCTTCAAATTTTCGAGACTCGTTTTCTCTGGGGATATAATAAATGTTTTTTTTATCTCTGTAAAAAAAAAAATTGAGCCATATCTGCTGCCCTAGGCTCCAGCCTACTCAGCCACTGGAACCCATTATTGTACTAATAAGTATTTCATCCATAGGTACATCATTTTCCAGGTTTGAAGATTCCTATGAAAAATATAAAACCATTTAAATTGATCATCTTTTATGAATCTTATTTCAGATGTAGTTAAAACATTATTTTTATTAGAATACTCAAGGCAATTTTCTTTTAATCTGATAAAATTCCATATATTTTTTCACATTATAGATCACATATCACATAGATAAATGAAGGATAGATCCATAGTGAAACCTATACCTGTATGAAATATTGTAGTAACACTTGAGAGATATTTCATTTGTAATGCTAAAATCGCAACATCGTTGAAGGGCGTAAAGGCATATTTTAATCAACATTACTGTGAAATGAATGAAACAGAATAGAATAACTTCTATCTCTCAGATAAAAATTTGTGTGTTCAACACAGAATTTTTGCAACTAAAACTCTCTTTGAGTGACGCGTTTCGATTTATACATATTTGAGATTGACAGTCCAACAATGACTTAAATATAAATCAATGGTCATGACTGAAAGAAAGAAAGTTTCATTCGTCAAACTTCTGTGTTAAACACACAATTTTTTATCTGAATAATATGGAATCTATCGTGATTACCATACTCCCCCGCCAATTGTAGGCTCATATTGAATTAACCGATAAATTAGCTATTCCACTTGGAAATTGTGCTGAATTATCCGTAAAAATAGTATAATTGTTTAGTTTAATAAAGTATACGCCTTTCTTACGAAAATATCTACATAAAGACTACACCATCTCAAAATATCATGATGTACCTAACAACGCTCTAGCAATTACAACTAGCTTCGTTGTGGTGCTGATTGTTCTCATTTTAACCAGATAACACCTCAGTATCTGAACAATTTTATAGTAGATAGTAGTAGAAGTAACTATGCGTAAACTGCAATTCATGGCTAAAATAGAATATACGTGATGATCGGAAAAAGAAATAATTAATCATGTAGATGTAGATCGAAACGTGTCACTGAAAGAGTAGCATTATTAAAAGTAATAGTAGCTATTTTCTGTTCAATTTTGTCTTGCTATGCATTGCGATATAACCGTTTACATTCGTCGCTGCTCACTCCAGCGCTTGCGCGGTACGTTATAATTCACGTTTGTCGTTTTTCGCGAATCAATAAAAGACGTAAAATACCGAGAGGAGGCTCAGTCAAATATCAACAATCACTTTGACACATGTTAAAACAAATGTAAACTAACGTCCGGGTGATTATAGACTATCTTTCACCATAACAACAGCAGTTTATAAATGCTCTGTTAAGCTAACTCAACTTTGAAGGACTATCAACTGCGAAGGACACGTTTATAAATCATACTTTAGAACGACAAGCAAAATCGCGCATAGCTATTGAAATTTGCTTGTTAATGGAATCAAAATATTATTTAAATTTGTCCTAACTGTTTTTCATATAGTTTACCACATTATTTATAGATAATGGTTCGAGCATACATAGCCGTGAATCCATGAACATACAGTTTAGAATGAACTCATCTTGCATCAATGTCTATACATCTTGATGACATACATAAAATGACAGTAAATATAGTTTGAATTACATTTAGGAGTGAAACATGTGCATTTGTCAGGCGTATCTTTCGCAAATAAGCACTAGTTCGTACAAATAGATACCTTTATAAGCTGAATAAACTTCATTGTTATGAAAGAATCATCTCATATATGACTATCAAAAACGGCAATTTTCAATTTTTTGTGTGAAGATAAGGTTATATAACCTTATAATAACCACCATATTGAAATGTCAGTTGAACGCTAATGCCTGCCGCATACAGAAAAATGGAGCCAAGTATATGGGATTGGTACTTTCCACACTGTAACAATACGGCTTATTGCTTAGGAATATAATTTTCCAATATGATCGTGGAAAACTGACCCTTTGCTAGAACCATTCACCGATCAAACCCGTCTAGCGTTAGCGTGCTGGATATTGTGGCCACACCGCCACAATGTGAGCGAATCTTTAGATTTACGAGTTACTAGTTACGAGTTACGAGTTACGAGTTACGAGTTACGAGTTACGAGTTACGAGTTACGAGTTACGAGTTACGAGTTACGAGTTACGAGTTACGAGTTACGAGTTACGAGTTACGAGTTACGAGTTACGAGTTACGAGTTACGAGTTACGAGTTACGAGTTACGAGTTACGAGTTACGAGTTACGAGTTACGAGTTACGAGTTACGAGTTACGAGTTACGAGTTACGAGTTACGAGTTACGAGTTACGAGTTACGAGTTACGAGTTACGAGTTACGAGTTACGAGTTACGAGTTACGAGTTACGAGTTACGAGTTACGAGTTACGAGTTACGAGTTACGAGTTACGAGTTACGAGTTACGAGTTACGAGTTACGAGTTACGAGTTACGAGTTACGAGTTACGAGTTACGAGTTACGAGTTACGAGTTACGAGTTACGAGTTACGAGTTACGAGTTACGAGTTACGAGTTACGAGTTACGAGTTACGAGTTACGAGTTACGAGTTACGAGTTACGAGTTACGAGTTACGAGTTACGAGTTACGAGTTACGAGTTACGAGTTACGAGTTACGAGTTACGAGTTACGAGTTACGAGTTACGAGTTACGAGTTACGAGTTACGAGTTACGAGTTACGAGTTACGAGTTACGAGTTACGAGTTACGAGTTACGAGTTACGAGTTACGAGTTACGAGTTACGAGTTACGAGTTACGAGTTACGAGTTACGAGTTACGAGTTACGAGTTACGAGTTACGAGTTACGAGTTACGAGTTACGAGTTACGAGTTACGAGTTACGAGTTACGAGTTACGAGTTACGAGTTACGAGTTACGAGTTACGAGTTACGAGTTACGAGTTACGAGTTACGAGTTACGAGTTACGAGTTACGAGTTACGAGTTACGAGTTACGAGTTACGAGTTACGAGTTACGAGTTACGAGTTACGAGTTACGAGTTACGAGTTACGAGTTACGAGTTACGAGTTACGAGTTACGAGTTACGAGATACGAGTTACGAGTTACGAGTTACGAGTTACGAGTTACGAGTTACGAGTTACGAGTTACGAGTTACGAGTTACGAGTTACGAGTTACGAGTTACGAGTTACGAGTTACGAGTTACGAGTTACGAGTTACGAGTTACGAGTTACGAGTTACGAGTTACGAGTTACGAGTTACGAGTTACGAGTTACGAGTTACGAGTTACGAGTTACGAGTTACGAGTTACGAGTTACGAGTTACGAGTTACGAGTTACGAGTTACGAGTTACGAGTTACGAGTTACGAGTTACGAGTTACGAGTTACGAGTTACGAGTTACGAGTTACGAGTTACGAGTTACGAGTTACGAGTTACGAGTTACGAGTTACGAGTTACGAGTTACGAGTTACGAGTTACGAGTTACGAGTTACGAGTTACGAGTTACGAGTTACGAGTTACGAGTTACGAGTTACGAGTTACGAGTTACGAGTTACGAGTTACGAGTTACGAGTTACGAGTTACGAGTTACGAGTTACGAGTTACGAGTTACGAGTTACGAGTTACGAGTTACGAGTTACGAGTTACGAGTTACGAGTTACGAGTTACGAGTTACGAGATTCAAGATGCGAGTTCCCATTTATCGGTAACGATTTACGGGCTACGAGATGCAAGATAAGAGTTCCAGGATATTTGTAATGGTTTACAAGCTACGATATATAAGATACGAGTTACGGGTTACGAATTACGACTTACGATCTACGAGGTACTAGTTACGAGTTACGAAATACAAGATGCGAGTTCCCACTCATCGGTAACGATTTACGAGCTACGAGAGGCAAGATAAAAGATCCTTGTTATTGGTAATGTGTTACATGCTACGATACACAAGATACGAGTTCCGGGTTATGAGTAGCGAGTTATAAGCTGCGATTTACGTGTTACGAGTTAAGAGTTTCGAGTTACGAGTTTCGAGTTACGAGTTTCGAGTTACGAGTTTCGAGTTACGAGTTTCGAGTTACGAGTTTCGAGTTACGAGTTTCGAGTTTCGAGTTTCGAGTTTCGAGTTTCGAGTTGCGGGTTACCATGTACGAGTTACGAATTACGACTTACGATCTACAAGGTACTGGATACGAGCTACGAGACACAATATACGAGTTCCAGGTGATCAGTAATGAGTTACGAGCTACTGGATACAAGATACGAGTTCCGAGTTATGGGTAACGAGTTACGAGTCACGAGTTACGCTTTACAAGGTAAGATATACAAGATACAAGCTCCAAGTTATAGGTAACACGTTACGAGTTCCAAGTTCTGAGTTATGCGTCACGAGATATAAGTTGAGAGTTCCCACTTATCGGAAACGATTTACGAGCTACGAGAGGCAAGATACGAGTTCCTTGTTATTGGTAATGGGTTACAAGCTACGATACACAAGAAACGAGTTCCTGGTTATGAGTAGCGAGTTATAAGCTGCGATTAACGAGTTACGAGTTTCGAGTTACGAGTACCGAGTTACGATATACGAGTTACGAATTACGACTTACGATCTACGAGGTACTAGCTACGAGTTACGAGTTGAAGGATGCGAGTTCCCATTTATCGTAACGAGTTACGAGTCACAAGATACGAGCTACGAGTTATTAGATACGCGTTACGAGTTCCAAGTTCTAAGTTACGCGTCACGAGATACAAGTTACGAGTTCCCACTTATCAGTAACGATTTACAAGCTACAAGAGACAAGATACGAGTTCCTTGTTATTGGTAATGGGTTACAAGCTACGATACACAAGATACGAGTTCCTGGTTATGAGTAGCGAGTTATAAGCTGCGATTTACGAGTAACGAGTTACGAGTTGCGAGTTACGATATACGAGTTACGAGTTACGAATTACGACTTACGATCTACGAGGTACTGGTTATGAGTTACGAGATACAAGATGCGAGCTACGAGAGGCAAGATAAAAGATCCTTGTTATTGGTAATGTGTTACATGCTACGATACACAAGATACGAGTTCCGGGTTATGAGTAGCGAGTTATAAGCTGCGATTTACGTGTTACGAGTTAAGAGTTTCGAGTTACGAGTTTCGAGTTACGAGTTTCGAGTTACGAGTTTCGAGTTACGAGTTTCGAGTTACGAGTTTCGAGTTACGAGTTTCGAGTTTCGAGTTTCGAGTTTCGAGTTTCGAGTTGCGGGTTACCATGTACGAGTTACGAATTACGACTTACGATCTACAAGGTACTGGATACGAGCTACGAGACACAATATACGAGTTCCAGGTGATCAGTAATGAGTTACGAGCTACTGGATACAAGATACGAGTTCCGAGTTATGGGTAACGAGTTACGAGTCACGAGTTACGCTTTACAAGGTAAGATATACAAGATACAAGCTCCAAGTTATAGGTAACACGTTACGAGTTCCAAGTTCTGAGTTATGCGTCACGAGATATAAGTTGAGAGTTCCCACTTATCGGAAACGATTTACGAGCTACGAGAGGCAAGATACGAGTTCCTTGTTATTGGTAATGGGTTACAAGCTACGATACACAAGAAACGAGTTCCTGGTTATGAGTAGCGAGTTATAAGCTGCGATTAACGAGTTACGAGTTTCGAGTTACGAGTACCGAGTTACGATATACGAGTTACGAATTACGACTTACGATCTACGAGGTACTAGCTACGAGTTACGAGTTGAAGGATGCGAGTTCCCATTTATCGTAACGAGTTACGAGTCACAAGATACGAGCTACGAGTTATTAGATACGCGTTACGAGTTCCAAGTTCTAAGTTACGCGTCACGAGATACAAGTTACGAGTTCCCACTTATCAGTAACGATTTACAAGCTACAAGAGACAAGATACGAGTTCCTTGTTATTGGTAATGGGTTACAAGCTACGATACACAAGATACGAGTTCCTGGTTATGAGTAGCGAGTTATAAGCTGCGATTCACGAGTAACGAGTTACGAGTTGCGAGTTACGATATACGAGTTACGAGTTACGAATTACGACTTACGATCTACGAGGTACTGGTTATGAGTTACGAGATACAAGATGCGAGTTCCCACTTATCGTAACAAGTTACGGGCTACGAGACACAAGATACGAGTTCCAGGTAATCAGCAATGAGTTACGAGCTACTAGATCCAAGATACGTGTTCCGAGTTATGGGTAACGAGTGATGAGTTATGAGATAAGAGCACCGGGTTATCGGTTACGCATTACGAGTTCCGAGTTCTAAGTTTCGCGTCATGAGATACAAGATGCGAGTTTTCACCTCTCGGTAACTAGTTACGAACTACTAGATCTAGGATACGAGTACGAGGTTATCGTCATTGATTTACAAGTTCCGAAATCAAGATTCGAGTTCCGAGCTATGGGCAACGAGTTACGAGTTACGAGTTACGAGTTGCAAGGTAGGTGATACAAGATACGAGCTCCGAGTTACCTGTAACACTTTCGAGTTCCGAGTCCTGAGTTACGCGTCACAAGATACAAGATGCGTGTTCCCATTTGTCGGTAAAGATTTACGAGCTACGAGAGGCAAGATACGAGTTCCTTGTTAAAGGTAACGGGTTACAAGCTACGATACTCAAGATAGGAGTTCCAGGTAATCAGTAATGAGTTACGAGCTACTAGATACAAGATACGGGTTCCGAGTTATCGGTTACGCGTTACGAGTTCTGAGTTCTGAGTTTCGCGTCATGAGATACAAGATGCGAGTTTTCACCTATCGGTAACGAGTAACGAACTACTAGATCTAGGATACGAGTTCGAGGTTATCGTCATTGATTTACAAGATCCGAGATCAAGATTCGAGTTCCGAGTTATGGGCAACGAGTTACGGGTTACGAGTTACAAGGTAAGTGATACAAGATACGAGCTCCGAGTTAGCGGTAACACTTACACGTTCCGAGTCTGAGTTACGCGTCACGAGATACAAGATGCGAGTTCTCATTTATCGATAACGATTTACGAGCTACGAGATGCAAGATACGAGTTCCAGGTTATCGGTAATGGATTACAAGTTACGATATATAAGATACGAGGTAGAGGTAACGAGTTACGAGTTATGAGTCACAAGGTAAGAGATACAAGCTACAAGCTCCGGATTATCGCTAACGCGTTTCGAGCACCAAGTTATGAGTTACGCGTCACGAGATACAAGTTGCGAGTTCCCACTTATCGGTCACGATTTACGAGCTACGAGAGGCAGGATAGGTGTTTCTTGTTAAAGGTAATGGGTTACAAGCTACGATACACAAGATACGAGTTCCTGGTTATGAGTAGCGAGTTATAGGCTGCGATTTACGAGTTACGAGTTACGAGTTTCGAGTTGAGAGCTACGATATACGAGTTACGAGTTACGAGTTACGAATTACGACCTACGATATACGAGGTACTAGTTACGAGTTACGAGATACAAGATGCGAGTTCCCACTCATCGGTAACGATTTACGAGCTACGAGAGGCAAGATAAAAGATCCTTGTTATTGGTAATGTGTTACATGCTACGATACACAGGATACGAGTTCCGGGTTATGAGTAGCTAGTAATAAGCTGCGATTTACGAGTTACGAGTTAAGAGTTTCGAGTTACGAGTTTCGAGTTACGAGTTTCGAGTTACGAGTTTCGAGTTACGAGTTTCGAGTTGCGGGTTACCATGTACGAGTTACGAGTTACGAATTACGACTTACGATCTACAAGGTACTAGATACGAGCTACGAGACACAAGATACGAGTTCCAGGTGACCAGTAATGAGTTACGAGCTACTAGATACAAGATACGATTTCCGAGTTATAGGTAACGAGTTACGAGTCACGAGTTACGCTTTACAAGGTAAGATATACAAGATACAAGCTTCAAGTTATCGGTAACACGTTACGAGTTCCAAGTTCTGAGTTATGCGTCCCGAGATACAAGATGCGAGTTCCCAACTAACGGTAACGATTCACGAGCTACGAGATGCAAGATACGAGTTCCAGGTTATCGGTAATGGATTACGAGTTACGATATATATGATACGATTTCCGAGTTATTGGTAGCGAGTTAAAAGGTGAAGGATATAAGATACATGCTCCGAGTTATCGGTAACGCATTACGAGATCCAAGTTCTGAGTTACGCGTCACGAGATACAAGATGCGAGTTCCCATTTATCGGTAACGATTTACGAGCTGCAAGATACGAGTTCCAGGTTATTGGTAATGGATTCAAGCTACGATCTATAAGATACGAGTTCCGAGTTATGGGTAACTAGTTACGAGTTACGAGTTACAGGATACGAGCTACGAGTTATCGGTAACGCGTTACTAGTTCCGAGTTCTGATTTACACGTCACGAGATACAAGATGCGAGTTCCCACTTATTGGTAACGAGTTACGAGATACGAAAGGCAAGATACGAGTTCCTTGTTATAGGTAATGGGTTACAATCTACGATACACAAGATACGAGTTCCGGGTAATCAGTAATGAGTTACGAGCCACTATATACAAGATGCGAGTTCCCATCTATCGGTAACGATTTACGAGCTACGAGATGCATAATACGAGCTCCAGGTTATCGGTAATGGATTATAAGTTACGATATTTAAGATACGAGGTCCGGGTTATGGGTAGCGAGTTACAAGGTAAGAGATACAAGATACATGCTCCGAGTTATCGGTAACGCGTTACGAGTTCCAAGTTCTGATTTCCACGTCACGAGATACAAGATGCGAGTTCCCATTTATTGGTAACGAGTTACGAGATACGAAAGGCAAGATACGAGTTCCTTGTTATTGGTAATGGGTTACAATCTACGATACACAAGATACGAGTTCCGGGTAATCAGTAATGAGTTACGAGCCACTATATACAAGATGCGAGTTCCCATCTATCGGTAACGATTTACGAGCTACGAGATGCATAATACGAGCTCCAGGTTATCGGTAATGGATTATAAGTTACGATATTTAAGATACGAGGTCCGGGTTATGGGTAGCGAGTTACAAGGTAAGAGATACAAGATACATGCTCCGAGTTATCGGTAACGCGTTACGAGTTCCAAGTTCTGATTTCCACGTCACGAGATACAAGATGCGAGTTCCCATTTATTGGTAACGAGTTACGAGATACGAAAGGCAAGATACGAGTTCCTTGTTATAGGTAATGGGTTACAATCTACGATACACAAGATACGAGTTCCGGGTAATCAGTAATGAGTTACGAGCCACTATATACAAGATGCGAGTTCCCATCTATCGGTAACGATTTACGAGCTACGAGATGCATAATACGAGCTCCAGGTTATCGGTAATGGATTATAAGTTACGATATTTAAGATACGAGGTCCGGGTTATGGGTAGCGAGTTACAAGGTAAGAGATACAAGATACATGCTCCGAGTTATCGGTAACGCGTTACGAGTTCCAAGTTCTGAGTTACGCGTCTCTAGATACAAGTTGCGAGTTCCCTCTTATCGGTAACGATTTACGAGCTACGAGAGGCAAGATAAAAGATCCTTGTTATTGGTAATGTGTTACAAGGCTACGATACACAATATACGAGTTCCGGGCTATGAGTAGCGAGTTATAAGCTGCGATTTACGAGCTACGAGTTAAGAGTTTGGAGTTACGAGTTTCGAGTTACGAGTTACGAGTACCGAGTTACGATATACGAGTTCCGAGTTACGAATTACGACTTACGATCTACGAGGCACTGGTTACGAGTAACGAGATACATGATGCGAGTTCCCACTTATTGTAACAAGTTACGAGCTACGAGACACAAGATACGAGTTCCAGGTGATCAGTAATGAGTTACGAGCTACTAGATACAAGATACGAGTTCCGAGTAATGGGTAACGAGTTACGAGTCACGCTTTACAAGATCAGATATACAAGTTACGCGTCACTAGATAAAAGTTGCGAGTTCCTACCTATCGGTAACGATTTACGAGCTACGAGACACAAGTTACGAGTTCCAAGTAATCAGTAATGGGTTACGAGCTACTAGATACAAGATACGAGTTCCGAGTTATGAGTAACGAGTTACGAGTTACAGTATACGAGTTCCCCAGTTATTGGTTCGCGTTACGAGTTCCACGTTTTGAGTTTCGCTTCATGAGATACAAGATGCGAGTTTTCACCTACCGGTAACGAGTTACAAACTACTGGATCTAGGATACAAGTTCGTGGCTATCGTCATTGATTTACTAAATCCGGGATCAATATTCGAGTTCCGAGTTATGGGCAACGAGTTATGGGTTACGAGTTATGGGTTACGAGATACGAGTTACAAGGTAAGCGATACGAGATACTAGTTACGAGTTATCGGTAACACTTTCGAGTTCCGAGTCCTGAGTTACGCGTCACGAGATACAAGATGCGAGTTCCCATCTATCGGTAACGATTTACGAGCTACGAGATCCAAGATACGAGTTCCAGGTTATCGGTAATGGATTACAAGTTACGATATATATGATACGAGTTCCGAGTTATTGGTAGCGAGTTACAAGGTAAGAGATATAAGATGCATGCTCTGAGATATCGGTAACGCGTTACGAGTTCCAAGTTCTGAGTTACGCGTCACTAGATACAAGTTGCGAGTTCCCTCTTATCGGTAACGATTTACGAGCTACGAGAGGCAAGATAAAAGATCCTTGTTATTGGTAATGTGTTACAAGCTACGATACACAAGATACCAGTTCCGGGTTATGAGTAGCGAGTTATAAGCTGCGATTTACGAGTAAAGTGTTCGGAGTTACGAGTTTCGAGTTACGAGTTTCGAGTTGCGGGTTACCATGTCCGAGTTACGAGTTGCGAATTACGACTTACGATCTACGAGGTACTAGATACGAGCAACCAGACACAAGATACGAGTTCCAGGAGATCAGTAATGAGTTACGAGCTACTAGATACAAGATACGGGTTCCGAGTTATGGGTAACGAGTTACGAGTCACGAGTTGCGCTTTACAACGTAAGTGATACAAGATAAAAGCTCCAAATTATCGGTAACACTTTCGAGTTCCGAATCCTGAGTTACGCGTCACGAGATAAAAGATGCGAGTTCCCATTAATCGGTACCGATTTACGAGCTACGAGATGCATGATACGAGCTCCAGGTTATCGATAATGGATTATAAGTTACGATATTTAAGTTACGAGGTCCGGGTTATGGGTAGCGAGTTACAAGGTAAGAGATACAAGATACAAGCTCCAAGTTATCGGTAACACGCTACGAGTTCCAAGTTCTGAGTTATGCGTCACGAGATATAAGTTAGGAGTTCCCACTTATCGGAAACGATTTACGAGCTACAAGGAGCAAGATACGAGTTCCTTGTTATTGGTAATGTGTTACAAGCCACGATACACAAGATACAAGTTCCGGGTTATCCGTTACGCGTTATGAGTTCCGAGATCTGAGTTTCGTGTCAAGAGATACAAGATGCGAGTTTTCACCTATAGGTAACTAGTTACGAACTACTAGATCTAGGATACGAGTTCGAGGTTATCGTCTATGATTTACAAGATCCGAGATCAAGATTCGAGTTCCGAGTTATGGGCAACACTTTCGAGTTCCGAGTCCTGAGTTACGCGTCACAAGATACAAGTTGCGAGTTCCCACTTATCGGTAACGATGCAAGATACGAGTTCCTTGTTATTGGTAATGGCTTACGAGCTACTTTACATAAGATACGAGTTCCGGGTTATGAGTAGCGAGCTGTAAGCCTCGATTCACGTGTTACGAGTTACGAGTTTCGAGTTTCGAGTTGCGAGTTACGATATACGAGTTACAAGTTACGAATTACGTCTTACGATCTACGAGGTACTAGTTACGAGTTACGAGATACAAGTTGCGAGTTCCTACTTATCGTAAAGAGTTACGAGCTACGAGACACAAGATACGAGTTCCAGGTAATCAGTAATGAGTTACGAGCTACTAGATACAAGATACGAGCTCCGAGTTATCGGTCACACGTTACGAGTTCCGAGTTCTGAGTTTCGCGTCATGAGATACAAGATGCGAGTTTCCACCTATCGGTAACGAGTTACTAACTTCTAGATCTAGGATACGACTTTGAGGTTATCATCATTGATATGCAAGATCCGAGAGCAAGATTCGAGTTACAAGATATAATCTCCGAGTTATCTGTCACGCGTGACGAGTTCCGAGTTCTGAGTTACACGTCACGAGACACAAGTTGCGAGTTCCCACTCGTCGGTAACGATTTATGAGCTACGAGATACTAGATGCGAGTTCCTACTTATCGTAAAGAGTTACGAGCTACGAGACACAAGATACCAGTTCCAGGTAATCAGTAATGAGTTACGGACTACTAGATACAAGATGCAAGCTCCGAGTTATCGGTTACACGTTACGAGTTCCAAGTTCTGAGTTTCGCGTCATGAGATACAAGATGCGAGTTTCCACTTATTGGTAACGAGTTACGATCTTCAAGATCTAGGATACGAGTTCCAGGTTATCGGCAATGATTTGCGAGATCCGAGATAGAAGATACGAGTTCCGAGCAATGGGTAACGAGATACGAGCTACGAGTTACGAGTTACAAGGTAAGGGATACAAGATACAAGCTCCAAGTTATCGGTAACGCGTAACGAGTTCCAAGTTCTGTGTCACGCGTCACGAGATACAAGTTGCGAGTCCCACTTATCGGTAACGATTTACGAGCTACGAGAGGCAAGATACAAGATCTTTGTTATTGGTAATGTGTTACAAGCTACGATACACAAGATACGAGTTCCGGGTTATGAGTAGCGAGTTGTAAGCTGCGATTTAATAGTTACGAGTTTCGAATTACGTGTTTCGAGTTGCGAGTTACCATATACGAGTTACGAGTAACGAATTACGACTAACGGTCTACGAGGTACTAGTTACGAATTACGAGATACATGATGCGAGTTCCTACTTATCGTAACGAGTTACGAGCTACGAGACACAAGATACGAGTTACAGGTAATCAGTAATGAGTTACGAGCTACTAGATACCAGAAACGTGTTCCGAGTTATGGGTAACGAGTTACGAGTTACAGTATACGAGTTCCCGAGTTATTGGTTCGCGTTACGAGTTCGAAGTTCTGAGTTACGCGTCTTCAGATAAAAGTTGCGAGTTCCTACGTATCGGTGACGATTTACGAGCTACGAGAGGCAAGATACAAGATCCTTGTTATTGGTAATGTGTTACAAGCTACGATACACAAGATACGAGTTCCAGGTTATGAGTAGCGAGTTATAAGCTGCGATTTACGAGTTTTGAATTACGAGTTTCGAGTTGCGAGTTACCATATACGAGTTACGAGTAACGAATTACGATTTACGATCTACGAGGTACTAGTTACGAGTTACGAGATACAAGATGCGAGTTCCTACTTATCGTAACGAGTTACGAGCTACGAGACACACGATACGAGTTCCAGGTAATCAGTAATGAGATACGAGCTACTAGATACAAGATACGTGTTCCGAGCTATGGGTAACGAGTTACGAGTTACAGTATACGAGTTTCCAAGTTATTGGTTCGCGTTACGAGTTCCAAGTTCTGAGTTTCGCGTCATGAGATACAAGATGCGAGTTTTCAGCTATCGGTAACGAGTTACAACCTACTAGATCTAGGATACGAGTTCGTGGCTATCGTCATTGATTTACAAAATCCGAGATTCGAGTTCCGAGTTATGGGCAACGAGTTACGAGTCACGAGTTACGCTTTACAAGGTAAGATATACAAGATACAAGCTCCAAGTTATCAGTAACACGTTACGAGTTCCAAGTTCTGAGTTTCGCGTCAAGAGATACAAGATGCGAGTTTTCACCTATAGGTAACTAGTTACGAACTACTAGATCTAGGATACGAGTTCGAGGTTATCGTCATCGATTTACAAGATCCGAGATCAACACTTTCGAGTTCCGAGTCCTGAGTTACGCGTCACGAGATACAAGATGCGAGTTCCCATCTATCGGTAACGATTTACGAGCTACGAGATGCAAGATACGGGTTCCAGGTTATCGGTAATGGATTACAAGTTACGATATATATGATACGAGTTCCGAGTTATTGGTAGCGAGTCACAAAGTAAAAGATATATACATGCTCCGAGTTAGCGGTAACGCGTTACGAGTTCCAAGTTCTGAGTTACGCGTCACTAGATACAAGTTGCGAGTTCCCTCTTATCGGTAACGATTTGCGAGCTACGAGAGGAAAGTTAAAAGGTTCTTGTTATTGGTAATGTTTTACAAGCTACGATACACAAGATACGAGTTCCGGGTGATCAGTAATGAGTTACGAGCGACTAGATACAAGATAGCTCCGAGTTATCGGTTAAACGTTACGAGTTCCGAGTTCTGAGTTCCGCGTCATGAGATACAAGATGCGAGTTTCCACCTATCGGTAATGAGTTACGAACTTCTAGATCTAGGATACGACTTCGACGTTATGATCATTTATTTTCAAGATCCGAGATCAAGATACGAGTTCCAAGTTATGGGCAACGAGTTACGGGTTACGAGTTACGAATTACAAGGTAAGTGATACAAGATACAAGCTCCAAATTATCGATAACCCTTTCGAGTTGCGAGTCCTGAGTTACACGTCACGAGATAAAAGATGCGAGTTCCCATTTATCGGTACCGATTTACGAGGTACGAGATGCATGATACGAGTTCCAGGTTATCGGTAATGGATTATAAGTTACGATATTTAAGGTACGAGGTCCGGGTTATGGGTAGCGAGTTACAAGGTAAGAGATACAAGATACATGCTCCGAGTTATCGGTAACGCGTTACGAGTTCCAAGTCCTGAGCTACGCGTCACGAGATACAAGTTGCGAGTTCCCACTTATCAGTAACGATTTACGAGCTACGAGAGGCAAGATACCTGTTCCTTGTTAAAGGTAGTGGGTTACAAGCTACGATACACAAGATACGAGTTCCTGGTTATGAGTAGCGAGTTATAAGCTGCGATTTACGAGTTACTTGTTACGAGTTTCGAGTTGAGGGCTACGATATACGAGTTACGAGTTACGAGTTACGAATTACGACTTACGATCTACGAGGTACTGGTTACGAGTTACGAGATAGAAGATGCGAGTTCCCACTCATCGGTAACGACTTACGAGCTACGAGAGGCAAGATAAAAGATCCTTGTTATTGGTAATGTGTTACATGCTACGATACACAAGATACGAGTTCCGGGTTATGAGTAGCGAGTTATAAGCTGCGATTTACGTGTTACGAGTCAAGAGTTTCGAGTTACGAGTTTCGAGTTACGAGTTACGAGTTACGAGTTTCGAGTTTCGAGTTACGAGTTTCGAGTTGCGGGTTACCATGTACGAGTTACGAGTTACGAATTACGACTTACGATCTACAAGGTACTAGATACGAGCTACGAGACACAAGATACGAGTTGCGAGTTATGGGTAACGAGTCACAAGTTACGCTTTACAAGGTAAGATATACAAGAAACAAGCTCCAAGTTATCGGTAACACGTTACGAGTCCAAGTTCCGAGTTATGCGTCACGAGATATAAGTTGAGAGTTCCCACTTATCGATTATGGGTTACAAGCCACGATACACAAGATACGAGTTCCGGGTTATCCGTTACGCGTTACGAGTTCCGAGATCTGAGTTTCGCGTCATGAGATACAAGATGCGAGTTTTCACCTCTAGGTAACTAATTACGAACTACTAGATCTAGGATTCGAGTTCGAGGTTATCGTCATTGTTTTACAAGATCCGAGATCAAGATTCGAGTTCTGAGTTATGAGCAACACTTTCGAGTTCCGAGTCCTGAGTTACTCGCCACGAGATACAAGTTGCTCGTTCCCACTTATCAGTAACGATTTACGAGCTACGAGAGGCAGGATACGAGTTCCTTGTTATTGGTAATTGGATACAAGCTACGATACACAAGATACGAGTTCCGTGTTATGAGTAGCGAGTTATATGCTGCGATTAACGAGTTACGAGCTTCGAGTTACGAGTACCGAGTTACGATATACGAGTTACGAGTTACGAATTACGACTTACGATCTACGAGGTATTAGCTACGAGTTACGAGATAAAAGAGTTCCAAGTTCTAAGTTACGCGTCACGAGATACAAGTTACGAGTTCCCACTTATCAGTAACGATTTACACGCTACGAGAGGCAAGATACGAGTTCCTTGTTATTGGTAATGGGTTACAAGCTACGATACACAAGATACGAGTTCCTGGTTATGAGTAGCGACTTATAAGCTGCGTTTACGAGTAACGAGTTACGAGTTGCGAGTTACGATATACGAGTTACGAGTTACGAATTACGACCCACGATGTTCGAGGTACTGGTTACGAGTTACGAGATACAAGATGCGAGTTCCCAATTATCGTAACAAGTTACGGGCTACGAGACACAAGATACGAGTTCCAGGTAATCAGTAATGAGTTACGAGCTACTAGATACAAGGTACGTGTTCCGAGTTATGGGTAACGAGTGATGAGTTATAAGATAAGAGCACCGGGTTATCGGTTACGCATTACGAGTTCCGAGTTCTAAGTTTCGCGTCATGAGATACAAGATGCGAGTTTTCACCTGTCGGTAACTAGTTACGAACTACTAGTTCTAGGATACGAGTTCGAGGTTATCGTCATTGATTTACAAGATCCGAGATGATTATTCGAGTTCCGAGTTATGGGTAACGAGTTACGGGTTACGAGTTACGAGTTACAAGGTAGTTGATACAAGATACGAGCTCAGAGTTACCTGTAACACTTTCGAGTTCCGAGTCCTGAGTTACGCGTCACGAGATACAAGATGCGTGTTCCCATTTATCGGTAAGGATTTACGAGCTACGAGAGGCAGGATACGAGTTCCTTGTTAAAGGTAACGGGTTACAAGCTACTATACACAAGATACGAGTTCCTGGTTATGAGTAGCGAGTTATAAGCTGCGATTTACGAGTTACGATTTACGAGTTTCGAGTTGAGAGCTACGATATACGAGTTACGATCTACGAGGTACTAGTTACGAGTTACGAGATACAAGATGCGAGTTCCCACTTATTGTAACAAGTTACGAGCTACGAGACACAAGATAGGAGTTCCAGGTAATCGGTAATGAGTTACGAGCTACTAGATACAAGATACGGGTTCCGATTTATGGGTAACAAGTGACGAGTTACAAGATGAGAGCACCGAGTTATCGGTTACGCGTTACGAGTTCTGAGTTCTGAGTTTCGCGTCAAGAGATACAAGATGAGAGTTTTCACCTATCGGTAACGAGTAACGAAGTACTAGATCTAGGATACGAGTTCGAGGTTATCGTCAATGATTTACAAAATCCGAGATGAAGATTCGAGTTCCGAGTTATGGGCAACGAGTTACGGATTACGAGTTACAAGGTAAGTGATACAAGACACGAGCTCCGAGTTATCGGTAACGCGTTTCTAGTTCCGAGTTCTGAGTTACACGTCACGAGATACAAGATGCGAGATCCCACTTATCGTAACAAGTTACGAGCTACGAGACACAAGATACGAGTTCCAGGTAATCAGTAATGAGTTGCGAGCTACTAGATACAAGATAGGGGTTCCGAGTTATGGGTAACGAGTAATGGGTTATAAGATAAGCGCTCCAGGTTATCGGTTACGCGTTATGAGTTCCGAGTCCTGAGTTTCGCGTCACGAGATACAAGTTGCGAGTTCCCACTTATCAGTAATGATTTATGAGCTACGAGAGGCAAGATACGTATTCCTGGTTAAAGGTAATGAGTTACAAGCTACGATACACAAGATACGATTTCCTGGTTATGAGCAGCGAGTTATAAGCTGCAATTTACGAGTTACGAGTTTCGAGTTGAGAGCTACGATATACGAGTTACGAGTTACGAGTTACGAATTACGACTTACGATCTACGAGGTACTAGTTACGAGTTTCGAGATACAAGATGCGAGTTCCCACTTATCAGTAACAATTTACGAGCTACGAGTGGCAGGATACGAGTTCCTTGTTATTGGTAATTGGATACAAGCTACGATACACAAGATACGAGTTCCGGGTTATGAGTAGCGAGTTATATGCTGCGATTAACGAGTTACGAGTTTCGAGTTACGAGTACCGAGTTACGATATACGAGTTACGAGTTACGAATTACGACTTACGATCTACGAGGTACTGGTTACGAGTAACGAGATACATGATGCGAGTTCCCACTTATTGTAACAAGTTACGAGCTACGAGACACAAGATAGGAGTTCCAGGTAATCAGTAATGAGTTACGAGCTACTAGATACAAGATACGTGTTCCGAGTTATGGGTAACGAGTGATGAGTTATAAGATAAGAGCACCGGGTTATCGGTTACGCATTACGAGTTCCGAGTTCTAAGCCTCTCGTCATGAGATACAAGATGCGAGTTTTCACCTGTCGGTAACTAGTTACGAACTACTAGATCTAGGATACGTGTTCGAGGTTATCGTCATTCATTTACAAGATCCGAGATCAAGATTCAAGTTCCGAGTTATGGGCAACGAGTTACGGGTTACGAGTTACGAGTTACAAGGTAAGTGATACAAGATACGACCTCCGAGTTATGGGTAACACTTACACGTTCCGAGTCTGAGTTACGCGTCACGAGATACAAGATGCGAGGTCCCATTTATCGATAACGATTTACGAGCTACGAGATGCAAGATACGAGCTCCAGGTTATCGGTAATGGATTATACGAGGTACTAGTTACGAGTTTCGAGATACAAGATGCGAGTTCCCACTTATCAGTAACAATTTACGAGCTACGAGTGGCAGGATACGAGTTCCTTGTTATTGGTAATTGGATACAAGCTACGATACACAAGATACGAGTTCCGGGTTATGAGTAGCGAGTTATATGCTGCGATTAACGAGTTACGAGTTTCGAGTTACGAGTACCGAGTTACGATATACGAGTTACGAGTTACGAATTACGACTTACGATCTACGAGGTACTGGTTACGAGTAACGAGATACATGATGCGAGTTCCCACTTATTGTAACAAGTTACGAGCTACGAGACACAAGATAGGAGTTCCAGGTAATCAGTAATGAGTTACGAGCTACTAGATACAAGATACGTGTTCCGAGTTATGGGTAACGAGTGATGAGTTATAAGATAAGAGCACCGGGTTATCGGTTACGCATTACGAGTTCCGAGTTCTAAGCCTCTCGTCATGAGATACAAGATGCGAGTTTTCACCTGTCGGTAACTAGTTACGAACTACTATATCTAGGATACGTGTTCGAGGTTATCGTCATTCATTTACAAGATCCGAGATCAAGATTCAAGTTCCGAGTTATGGGCAACGAGTTACGGGTTACGAGTTACGAGTTACAAGGTAAGTGATACAAGATACGACCTCCGAGTTATCGGTAACACTTACACGTTCCGAGTCTGAGTTACGCGTCACGAGATACAAGATGCGAGTTCCCATTTATCGATAACGATTTACGAGCTACGAGATGCAAGATACGAGCTCCAGGTTATCGGTAATGGATTATAAGTTACGATATTTAAGATACGAGGTCCGGGTTATGGGTAGCGTGTTACAAGGTAAGAGATACAAGATACAAGCTCCAAGTTATCGGTAACACGTTACGAGTTCCAAGTTCTGAGTTATGCGTCACGAGATATAAGTTAGGAGTTAGAGGGGCAAGATACGAGTTCCTTGTTATTGGTAATGTGTTACAAGCCACGATACACAAGATACAAGTTCCGGGTTATGCGTTACGCGTTACGAGTTCCGAGATCTGAGTTTCGCGTCAAGAGATACAAGATGCGAGTTTTCACCTATAGGTAACTAGTTACGAACTACTAGATCTAGGATACGAGTTCGAGGTTATCGTCTATGATTTACAAGATCCGAGATCAAGATTCGAGTTCCGAGTTATGGGCAACACTTTCGAGTTCCGAGTCCTGAGTTACACGTCACGAGACACAAGTCATCGGTAACGATTTATGAGCTACGAGATACAAGCTGCGAGTTCCAGGTAATCAGTATGAGTTACGGACTACTAGATACAAGTAGCGAGCTCCGAGTTATCGGTTACACGTTACACGATCTCCGAGTTCTGAGTTTCGCGTCATGAGATACAAGATGCGAGTTTCCACTTATTGGTAACGAGTTACGATCTTCAAGATCTAGGATTCGAGTTCCAGGTTATCGGCAATGATTTGCGAGATCCGAGATAGAAGATACGAGTTCCGAGCAATAGGTAACGAGTTACGAGCTACGAGTTACGAGTTACAAGGTAAGGGATACAAGATACAAGCTCCAAGTTATCGGTAACGCGTGACGAGTTCCAAGTTCTGAGTTACGCGTCACTAGATAAAAGTTGCGAGTTCCTACCTATCGGTAACGATTTACGAGCTACGAGAGGCAAGATACAAGATCCTTGTTATTGGTAATGTGTTACAAGCTACGATACACAAGATACGAGTTCCAGGTAATCAGTAATGAGTTACGGACTACTAGATACAAGTAGCAAGCTCCGAGTTATCGGTTACACGAGTTCCGAGTTCTGAGTATCACGTCATGAGATACAAGATGCGAGTTTCCACTTATTGCTAACGAGTTACGATCTTCAAGATCTAGGATTCGAGTTACAGGTTATCGGCAATGATTTGCGAGATCCGAGATAGAAGATACGAGTTCCGAGCAATAGGTAACGAGTTACGAGTTACAAGGTAAGGGATACAAGATACAAGCTCCAAGTTATCGGTAACGCGTTACGAGTTCCAACTTCTGAGTTACGCGTCACTAGATAAAAGTTGCGAGTTCCTACCTATCGGTAACGATTTACGAGCTACGAGAGGCAAGATACAAGTTCCTTGTTATTGGTAATGTGTTACAACATACGATACACAAGATACGAGTTCCGGGTTATGAGTAGCGAGTTATAAGCTGCGATTAACGAATTACGATCTACGAGGTACTAGTTACGAGTTACGAGATACAAGATGCGAGTTCCTACACATCGTAACGAGTTACGAGCTACGAGACACAAGATACGAGTTACAGGTAATCAGTAATGAGTTACGAGCTACTAGATACAAGATACGTGTTTCGAGTTATTGGTTCGCGTTACGAGTTCCAAGTTCTGAGTTTCGCGTCATGAGATACAAGATGCGAGTTTTCAGCTATCGGTAACGAGTGACAAACTACTAGATCTAGGATACGAGCTCGTGGCTATCGTCATTGATTTACAGAATCCGAGATCAAGATTCGAGTTCCTAGTTATGGGCAACGAGATATGGGTTACGAGTTACGAGTTACAAGGTAAGTGATACAAGATACGAGTTACGAGTTATCGGTAACACTTTCAAGTTCCAAGTCCTGAGTTACGCGTCACGAGATACAAGATGCGAGTTCCCATCTATCGGTAACGATTTACGAGCTACGAGATGCAAGATACGAGTTCCAGGTTATCGGTAATGGATTACAAGTTACGATATATATGATACGAGTTCCGAGTTATTGGTAGCGAGTTGCAAGGTAAGAGATATAAGATGCATGCGCTGAGTTATCGGTAACGCGTTACGAGTTCCAAGTTCTGAGTTACGCGTCACGAGATACAAGTTGCGAGTTCCCTCTTATCGGTAACGATTTACCAGCTACGAGAGGCAAGATAAAAGATCCTTGTTATTGGTAATGTGTTACAAGCTACGATACACAAGATACCAGTTCCGGGCTATGAGTAGCGAGTTATAAGCTGCGATTTACGAGTTACGAGTTAAGAGTTTGGAGTTACGAATTACAAGTTTCGAGTTACGAGTTTCGAGTTGCGGGTTACCATGTACGAGTTACGAGTTACGAATTACGACTTACGATCTACAAGGTACTAGATACGAGCTACGAGACACAAGATACGAGTTCCGAGTTATGGGCAACGAGTTACGGGTTACGAGTTACGAGTTACAAGGTAGGTGATACAAGATACGAGCTCCGAGTTACTAGTAACACTTTCGAGTTCCGAGTCCTGAGTTACGCGTCACGAGATACAAGATGCGTGTTCCCATTTATCGGTAAAGATTTACGAGCTACGAGAGGCAAGATACGAGTTCCTTGTTAAAGGTAACGGGTTACAAGCTACGATACACAAGATACGAGTTCCTGGTTCTGAGTAGCGAGTTATAAGCTGCGACTTACGAGTTACGAGTTACGAGTTTCGAGTTGAGAGCTACGATATACGAGTTACGATCTACGAGGTACTAGTTACGAGTTACGAGATACAAGATGCGAGTTCCTACTTATTGTAACAAGTTACGAGCTACGAGACACAAGATAGGAGTTCCAGGTAATCAGTAATGGGTTAGGAGCTACTAGATACAAGATACGGTTTCCGAGTTATGGGTAACGAGTGACGAGTTACAAGATGAGAGCACCGAGTTATCAGTTACGCGTTACGAGTTCTGAGTTCTGAGTTTCGCGTCATGGGATACAAGATGCTAGTATTCACCTATCGGTAACGAGTAACGAACTACGAGACACAAGATACGAGTTCCAGGTAATCAGTAATGAGTTACGAGCAACTAGATACAAGATACGGGTTCAGAGTTATGGGTAACGAGTGATGGGTTATAAGATAAGTGCTCCGGGTTATCGGTTACGCGTTATCAGTTCCGAGTTCTGAGTTTCGCGTCACGAGATACAAGTTGCGAGTTCCCACTTATCAGTTACGATTTACGAGCAACGAGAGGCAAGATACGTGTTCCTTGTTGAAGGTAATTGGTTACAAGCTACGATACACAAGATACGAGTTTCTGGTTATGAGCAGCGAGTTATAAGCTGCGATTTACGAGTTACGAGTTTCGAGTTACGAATTACGACTCACGATCTACGAGGCACTAGTTACGAGTTACGAGATACAAGATGCGAGTTCCCACTCATCGGTAACGATTTACGAGCTACGAGAGGCAAGATAAAAGATCCTTGTTATTGGTAATGTGTTACATGCTACGATACACAAGATACGAGTTCTGGGTTATGGGCAACGAGTTACGGGTTACGAGTTACAAGGTAGGTGATACAAGATACGAGCGCCGAGTTATCGGTAACACTTACACGTTCCGAGTCCTGATTTACGCGTCACGAGATACAAGATGCCAGTTCCCATTTATCGATAATGATTTACGAGCTACGAGATGTTAGATACGAGTTCCAGGTTATCGGTAATGGTTTACAAGTAACGATATATAAGATACGAGTTCCGTGGTATGGGTAACGAGTTACGAGTTACAAGGTACAAGATATAAGCTCCGAGTTATCGGTAACGCGTTACGAGTTATCGGTAACGCGTTACGAGTTCCAAGTCCTGAACTACGCGTCACGAGATACAAGTTGCAAGTTTTCCACTTATCGGTAACGATTTACGAGCTACGATAGGCAAGATACGAGTTCCTTGTTAAAGGTAATGGGTTACACGCTACGATACACAAGATACGAGTTCCTGGTTATGAGTAGCGAGTTATAAGCTGCGATTTACGAGTTACGAGTTACGAGTTTCGAGTTGAGAGCTACGATATACGAGTTACTATCTATGAGGTACTAGTTACGAGTTACGAGATACAAGATGCGAGTTCCCACTTATCCTAACAAGTTACGAGCTACGAGACCCAAGATAGGACTTCCAGGTAATCAGCAATGAGTTACGAGCTACTAGATACGGGTTCCGAGTTATGGGTAACGAGTGACGAGTTACAAGATGAGAGCACCGAGTTATCGGTTAAGCGTTACGAGTTCCGAGTTCTGAGTTTCGCGTCATGAGATACACGATGCGAGTTTTTACCTATCGGTAACGAGTAACGAAGTACTAGATCTAAGATACGTGTTCGAGGTTATCGTCATTGATTTACAAAATCCGAGATGAAGATTCGAGTTCCGAGTTATGGGCAACGAGTTACGGGTTACGAGTTACAAGATGCGAGTTCCCACTCATCGGTAACGATTTACGAGCTACGAGATTAAAGATACGAGTTCCAGGTTATCGGTGATGGATTACAAGCTACGATATATAAGATACGAGTTCCGAGGTATGGATAACGAGTTACGAGTTACAAGTTACAAGATATAGTCTCCGAGTTATCGGTGACGCGTAACGAGTTCCGAGTTCTGAGTTACACGTCACGAGACACAAGTTGCGAGTTCCCACTCATCGGTAACGATTTATGAGCTACGAGATACAAGATGCGAGTTCCTACTTATCGTAAAGAGTTACGAGCTACGAGACACAAGACACGAGTTCCAGGTAATCAGTAATGAGTTACGGACTACTAGATACAAGATGAGAGCACCGAGTTATCGGTTAAGCGTTACGATTTCCGAGTTCTGAGTTTCGCGTCATGAGATACACGATGCGAGTTTTTACCTATCGGTAACGAGTAACGAAGTACTAGATCTAAGATACGTGTTCGAGGTTATCGTCATTGATTTACAAGATCCGAGATCAAGATTCGAGTTCCGAGTTATGGGCAACGAGTTACGGGTTACGAGTTACGAGGTAAGTGATACAAGATACGAGCTCCGGGTTATCGGTAACACTTACACGTTCCAAGTTCTGAGTTACGCGTCACGAGATACAAGATGCGAGTTCCTACTTATCGTAAACAGTTACGACCTACGAGACACAAGATATGAGTTCCAGGTAATCAGTAATGAGTTACGGACTACTAGATACAAGATGCGAGCTCCGAGTTATCGGTTACACGTTACGAGTTCCGAGTTCTGAGTTTCGCGTCATGAGATACAAAATGCGAGTTTCCACTTATTGGTAACGAGTTACGATCTTCAAGATATAGGATACGAGTTCCAGGTTATCGGCAATGATTTGCGAGATCCGAGATCAAGATTCGAGTTCCGAGTTATGGGCAAGACTTTCGAGTTCCGAGTCTTGAGTTACGCGTCACGAGATACAAGTTGCGATTTCCCTCTTATCGGAAACGATTTACGAGCTACAAGGGGCAAGATACGAGTTCCTTGTTATTGGTAATGTGTTACAAGACACGATACACAAGATACAAGTTCCGGGTTATCCGTTACGCGTTACGAGTTCCGAGATCTGAGTTTCGCGTCAAGAGATACAAGATGCGAGTTTTCACCTATAGGTAACTAGTTACGAACTACTAGATCTAGGATACGAGTTCGAGATTATCGTCTATGATTTACAAGATCCGAGATCAAGATTCGAGTTCCGAGTTATGGGCAAGACTTTCGAGTTCCGAGTCCTGAGTTACGCGTCACGAGATACAAGTTGCGATTTCCCCCTTATCGGTAACGATTTACGAGCTACGAGAGGCAAGATACGAGTCCCTTGTTATTGGTAATGGGTTACAAGCTACGATACACATGTATGTAGTTATAAGCTACGATTTACGAGTTACGACTTTCGAATTACGAGTTAAGAGTTGCGAGTTACGATATACGAGTTACGAGTAACTAATTACGACTTACGATCTACGAGGTACTAGTTACGAGTTACGAGATACAAGATGCGAGTTCCTACTTATCGTAACGAGTTACGAGCTACGAGACACAGGATACGAGTTCCAGCTAATCAGTAATGAGTTACGAGCTACTAGATACAAGATATGTGTTCCGAGTTATGGGTAACGAGTTACGAGTTACAGTATACGAGTTCCCGAGTTATTGGTTCGCGTTACGAGTTCCGAGTTCTGAGTTACACGTCACGAGATACAAGATGCGAGTTCCCACCTATTGGTAACGAGTTACGATCTTCAAGATCTAGGATACGAGTTCCAGGTTATCGGCAATGATTTGAAAGATCCTAGATAGAAGATACGAGTTCCGAGTAATAGGTTACGCTTTACAAGGTAAGATATACAAGATACATGCTCCGAGTTATTGGTAACGCGTTACGAGTTCCAAGTTCTGAGTTACGCGCCACTAGATACAAGTTGCGAGTTCCCTCTTATCGGTAACGATTTACGAGCTACGAGAGGCAAGATAAAAGATCCTTGTTATTGGTAATGTTTTACAAGCTACGATACACAAGATACGAGTTCCAGGTTATGAGTAGCGAGTTATATGCTGCGATTAACGAGTTATGAGTTTCGAGTTACGAGTACCGAGTTACGATATACGAGTTACGAACTACGACTTACGATCTACGAGGTACTAGCTACGAGTTACGAGATAAAAGATGCGAGTTCCCATTTATCGTAACGAGTTATGAGTCACAAGATACGAGCTACGAGTTATTAGATACGTGTTACGAGTTCCAGGGTCTAAGTTACGCGTCACGAGATACAAGTGACGAGTTCCCACTTATCAGTAACGATTTACAAGCTACGAGAGGCAAGATACGAGTTCCTTGTTATTGGTAATGGGTTACAAGCTACGATTCACAGGATACGAGTTCCTGGTTATGAGTAGCGAGTTATAAGCTGCGATTTACGAGTAACGAGTTACGAGTTGGAGCTACGATATACGAGTTACGAGTTACGAATTACGACTTACGATCTACGAGGTACTGGTTACGAGTTACGAGATACAAGATGCGAGTTCCCACTTATCGTAACAAGTTACGGGCTACGAGATACAAGATACGAGTTCCAGGTAATCAGTAATGAGTTACGAGCTACTAGATACAAGATACGTGTTCCGAGTTATGGGTAACGAGTGATGAGTTATAAGATAAGAGCACCGGGTTATCGGTTACGCATTACGAGTTCCGAGTTCTAAGTTTCGCGTCATGAGATACAAGATGCGAGTTTTCACCTGTTGGTAACTAGTTACGAACTACTAGTTCTAGGATACGAGTTCGAGGTTATCGTCATTGATTTACAATATCCGAGATCAAGATTCGAGTTCCGAGTTATGGGCAACGAGTTACGGGTTACAAGGTAAGTGATACAAGATACGAGCTCCGAGCTATCGGTAAAACTTTCGAGTTCCGACTCCTGGGTTACGCCTCACGAGATACAAGATGCATGTTCCCATTTATCGGTAAAGATTAACGAGCTACGAGAGGCAAGATACGAGTTCCTTGTTAAAGGTAACGGGTTACAAGCTACGATACACAAGATACGAGTTCCTGGTTATGAGTAGCGAGTTATAAGCTGCGATTTACGAGATACGAGTTACGAGTTTCGAGTTGAGAGCTACGATATACGAGTTACGATCTACGAGGTAGTAGTTACGAGTTACGAGATACAAGATAGGAGTTCCAGATAATCAGTAATGAGTTACGAGCTACTAGATACAAGATACGGGTTCCGAGTTATGGGTAACGAGTGACGAGTTACAAGATGAGAGCACCGAGTTATCGGTTACGCGTTACGAGTTCTGAGTTTCGCGTCATGAGATACAAGATGCGAGTTTTCACCTATCGGTAACGAGTAACGAACTACTAGGTCTAGGACACGAGTTCGAGGTTATCGTCATTGATTTACAAAATCCGAGATGAAGATTCGAGTTCCGAGTTATGGGCAACGAGTTACGGGTTACGAGTTACAAGGTAAGTGATATGAGGTCCGAGTTATCGCTAATGCGTTTCGAGTTCCAAGTTATGAGTTACGCATCACGAGATACAAGTTGCGAGCTCCCACTTATCGGTAACGATTTACGAGCTACGAGAGGCAAGATACGTGTTCCTTGTTAAAGGTAATGGGTTACAAGCTACGATACACAAGATACGAGTTCCTGGTTATGAGTAGCGAGTTATAAGCTGCGATTTACGAGTTATGGGTTACGGGTTTCGAGTTGAGAGCTACGATATACGAGTTACGAGTTACGATTACGAATTACGACTTACGATCTACGTGGTACTAGTTACGAGTTACGATATACAAGATGCGAGTTGCCACTCATCGGTAACGATTTACGAGCTACGAGAGGCAAGATAAAAGATCCTTGTTATTGGTAATGTGTTACATGCTACGATACACAAGATACGAGTTCCGGGTCATGAGTAGCGAGTTATAAGCTGCGATTTACGAGTTACGAGTTAAGAGTTTCGAGTTACGAGTTTCGGGTTGAGAGTTTCGAGTTACGAGCTTCGAGTTACGAGTTTCGAGTTGCGGGTTACCATGTACGAGTTACGAGTTACGAATTACGACTTACGATCTACAAGGTACTAGATACGAGCTACGAGACACAAGATACGAGTTCCAGGTGATCAGGAATGAGTTACGAGCTACTAGATACAAGATACGATTTCCGAGTTATGGGTAACGAGTTACGAGTCACGAGTTACGCTTTGCAAGGTAAGTTGTACAAGATACAAGCTCCAAGTTATCGGTAACACGTTACGAGTCCCAAGTTCTGAATTATGCGTCACGAGATATAAGTTGAGAGTTCCCACTTAGCGTAAACGATTTACGAGCTACGAGAGGCAAGATACGTGTTTCTTGTTAAAGGTAATGGGTTACAAGCTACGATACACAAGATACGAGTTCCTGGTTATGAGTAGCGAGCTATAAGCTGCGATTTACGAGTTACAAGTTACGAGTTTCGTGTTGAGAGCTACGATATACGAGTTACGAGTTACGAGTTACGAGTTACGTAATACGACTTACGATCTACGAGGTACTAGTTACGAGTTACGAGATACAAGACGCGAGTTCCCACTCTTCGGTAACGATTCACGAGCTACGAGAGGCAAGATAAAAGATCCTTGTTTTTGGTAATGTGTTACATGGTACGGTACACAAGATACGAGTTCCGGGTTATGAGTAGAGAGTTATAAGCTGCGATTTACGTGTTACGAGTTAAGAGTTTCGAGTTACGAGTTTCGAGTTACGAGTTACGAGTTTCGAGTTACGAGTTTCGAGTTGCGGGTTACCATGTACGAGTTACGAGTTACGAATTACGACTTACGATCTACAAGGTACTAGACACGAGCTACGAGACACAAGATACGAGTTCCAGGTGATCAGTAATGAGTTACGAGCTACTAGATACAAGATACAAGTTCCGAGATATGGGTAACGAGTTACGATTCACGAGTTACGCTTTACAAGGTAAGATATACAAGATACAAGCTCCAAGTTATCGGTAACACGTTACGAGTTCCAAGTTCTGAGTTATGCGTCACGAGATATAAGTTGAGAGTTCCCACTTAGCGGAAACGATTTACGAGCTACGAGAGGCAAGATACGAGTTCCTTGTTATTGGTAATGGGTTACAAGCCACGATACACAAGATACGAGTTCCGGGTTATCCGTTACCCGTTACGAGTTCCGAGATCTGAGTTTCGCGTCATGAGATACAAGATGCGAGTTTTCACCTCTAGGTAACTAGTTACGAACCACTAGATATAGGATTCGAGTTCGAGGTTATCGTCATTGATTTACAAGATCCAAGATCAAGATTCGAGTTCCGACTTATGAGCAACACTTTCGAGTTCCGAGTCCTGAGTTAAGCGTCACGAGATACAAGATGCGAGTTCCCATCTATCGGTAACGATTTACGAGCTACGAGATGCAAGATACGAGTTCCAGGTTATCGGTAATGGATTACAAGTTACGATATATATGATACGAGTTCCGAGTTATTAGTAGCGAGTTACAGGGTAAAAGATATAAGATACATGCTCCGAGTTATCGGTAACGCGTTACGAGTTCCAAGTTCTGAGCTACGCGCCACTAGATACAAGTTGCGAGTTCCCTCTTATCGGTAACGATTTACGAGCTACGAGAGGCAAGATTAAAGATCCTTGTTATTGGTAATGTGTTACAAGCTACGATACACAAGATACGAGTTCCAGGTTATGAGTAGCGAGTTATATGCTGCGTATTACGAGTTTCGAGTTACGAGTACCGAGTTACGATATACGAGTTACGAGTTACGAGTTACGAGTTACGAATTACGACTTACGATCTACGAGGTACTGGCTACGCGTTACGAGATAAAAGATGCGAGTTCCTATTTATCGTAACGAGTTACGAGTCACAAGATACGAGCTACGAGTTATTAGATACGTGTCACGAGTTCCAGCTTCTAAGTTACGCATCACGAGATACAAGTTGCGAGTTCCGACTTATCAGTAACGATTTACAAGCTACGAGAGGCAAGATACGAGTTCCTTGTTATTGGTAATGGGTTACAAGCTACGATACACATGACACGAGTTCCGGGTCATGAGTAGCAAGTTATAAGCTGCGATTTACGAGTTACGAGTTAAGAGTTTCGAGTTACGAGCTTCGAGTTACGAGTTACGAGTTTCGAGTTTCGAGTTACGAGTTTCGAGTTACGAGCTTCAAGTTACGAGTTTCGAGTTACGAGCTTCGAGTTACGAGTTTCGAGTTGCGGGTTACCATGTACGAGTTACGAGTTACGAATTACGACTTACGATCTACAAGGTACTAGATACGAGCTACGAGACACAAGATACGAGTTCCAGGTGACCAGGAATGAGTTACGAGCTACTAGATACAAGATACGATTTCAGAATTATGGGTCACGAGTTACGCTTTACAAGGTAAGATGTACAAGATACAAGCTCCAAGTTATCGGTAACACGTTACGAGTCCCAAGTTCTGAGTTATGCGTCTCGAGATATAAGTTGAGAGTTCCCACTTATCGGAAACGATTTACGAGCTACGAGAGGCAAGATACGAGTTCCTTGTTATTGGTAATGGGTTACAAGCTACGATACACAAGAAACGAGTTCCTGGATATGAGTAGCGAGTTATAAGCTGCGATTAACGAGTTACGAGTTTCGAGTTACGAGTTACGAATTACGACTTACGATCTACGAGGTACTAGCTACGAGTTACGAGTTGAAGGATGCGAGTTCCCATTTATCGTAACGAGTTACGAGTCACAAGATACGAGTTCCTTGTTATTGGTAATAGGTTACAAGCCACGATACACAAGATACGAGTTCCGGGTTATTCGTTACGCGTTACGAGTTCCGAGAACTGAGTTTCGCGTCATGAGATACAAGATGCGAGTTTTCACCTATAGGTAACTAGTTACGAACTACTAGATCTAGGATTCGAGTTCGAGGTTATCGTCATTGATTTACAAGATCCGAGATCAAGATTCGAGTTCCGAGTTATGAGCAACACCTTCGAGTTCCGAGTCCTGAGTTACGCGTCACGAGATACAAGATGCGAGTTCCCATCTATCGGTAACGATTTACGAGCTACGAGATGCAAGATACGAGTTCCAGGTTATCGGTAATGGATTACAAGTTACGATATATATGATACGAGTTCCGAGTTATTGGTAGCGAGTTACAAGGTAAAAGATATAAGATATATGCTCCGAGTTATCGGTAACGCGTTACGACTTCCAAGTTCTGAGTTACGCGCCACTAGATACAAGTTGCGAGTTCCCTCTTATCGGTAACGATTTACTAGCTACGAGAGGCAAGATAAAAGATCCTTGTTATTGGTAATGTGTTACAAGCTACGATACACAAGATACGAGTTCCGGGTTATGAGTAGCGAGTTATAAGCTGCGATTTACGAGTAACGAGTTACGAGTTGCGAGTTACGATATACGAGTTACGAGTTACGAATTACGACTTACGATCTACGAGGTACTGGTTACGAGTTACGAGATACAAGATGCGAGTTCCCACTGATCGTGACAAGTTACGAGCTACGAGAAACAAGATACGAGTTCCAGGTAATCAGTAATGAGTTACGAGCTACTAGATACAAGATACGCGTTCCGAGTTATGAGTAACGAGTGATGATTTGTAAGATAAGAGCACCGGGTTATCGGTTAAGCATTACGAGTTCCGAGTTCTAAGTTTCGCGTCATGAGCTACAAGATGCGAGTTTTCACCTGTCGGTAACTAGTTACGAACTACTAGATCTAGGATACGAGTTCGGGGGTAACGTCATTGCTTTACAAAATCCGAGATGAAGATTCGTGTTTCGAGTTATGGGCAACGAGTTACGGGTTACGAGTTACGAGTTACAAGGTAGGTGATTCAAGATACGAGCTCCGAGTTACCTGTAACACTTTCGAGTTCCGAGTCCTGAGTTACGCGTCACGAGATACAAGATGCGTGTTCCCATTTATCGGTAACGATTTACGAGCTACGAGAGGCAAGATACGAGTTCCTTGATGAAGGTAATGGGTTACAAGCTACGATACACAAGATACGAGTTCCTGGTTATGAGTAGCGAGTTATAAGCTGCGATTTACGAGTTACGAGTTTCGAGTTGAGAGCTACGATATACGAGTTACGATCTACGAGGTACTAGTTACTAGTTACGAGATACAAGATGCGAGTTCCCACTTATTGTAACAAGTTACGAGCTACGAGACACAAGATAGGAGTTCCAGGTAATCAGTAATGAGTTACGAGCTACTAGATACAAGATACGGGTTCCGAGTTATGGGTAACGAGTTACGAGTTAGTAGTTACAAGATACGAGCTCCGAGTTATCGGTAACGCGTTACTAGTTCCGGGTTCTGAGTTACACGTCACGAGATACAAGATGCAGGCTGCCACCTATTGGTAACGAGTTAGGATCTTCAAGATCTAGGATACGAGTTCCAGGTTATCGACAATGATTTGCGAGATCCGAGATAGAAGATACAAGTTCCGAGTAATGGGTAACGAGATACGAGTTACGAGTTACAAGGTAAGAGATACAAGATACAAGCTCGAAGTTATCGGTAACGCGTTACGAGTTCCAAGTTCCGAGTTACGCGTCACGAGATACAAGTTACGAGTTCCCACTTATCAGTAACGATTTACGAGCTACAAGAGGCAAGATACGAGTTCCAGGTAATCAGTAATGAGTTACGAGCTACTAGATACAAGATACGGGTTCCGAGTTATGGGTAACGAGTGATGAGTTATAAGATAAGCGCTCCGGGTTATCGGTTACGCGTTATGAGTTCAGAGTTCTGAGTTTCGCGTCATGAGATACAAGATGCGAGTTTCCACCTATCGGTAATGAGCTACGAACTTCTAGATCTAGGATACGACTTCGAGGTTATCATCATTGATTTTCAAGATCCGAGATCAAGATTCGAGTTCCAAGTTATGGGCAACGAGTTACGGGTTACGAGTTACGAGTTACAAGGTGAGTGATAGAAGATACGAGCTCCGAGCTATCTATAACACTTTTGAGTTCCGAGTCCTGAGTTACGCGTCACGAGATTCAAGATGCGAGTTCCCATTTATCTGTAACGATTTACGGGCTACGAAATGCAAGATAAGAGTTCCAGGATATTGGTAATGGTTTACAAGCTACGATATATAACTTATTGTAACAAGTTACGAGCTACGAGACACAAGACACGAGTTATGGGTAACGAGTGACGAGTTACGCGTTACGAGTTACAAGATACGAGATGCAAGATAAGAGTTCCAGGATATTGGTAATGGTTTACAAGCTACGATATATAACTTATTGTAACAAGTTACGAGCTACGAGACACAAGACACGAGTTATGGGTAACGAGTGACGAGTTACGCGTTACGAGTTACAAGATACGAGCTCCGAGCTATCGGTAACGCGTTACTAGTTCCGAGTTCTGAGTTACGCGTCACGAGATACAAGATGCGAGTTCCCATTTATCGGTAACGATTTACGAGCTACGGGAGGCAAGATACGAGTTCCTTGTTATTGTTAATGGGTTACAAGCTACTTTATACAAGATACGAGTTCCGGGTTATGAGTAGCGAGTTGTAAGCCTTGATTCACGAGTTACGAGTTACGAGTTACGAGTTACGAGTTACGAGTTACGAGTTACGAGTTACGAGTTACGAGTTACGAGTTACGAGTTACGAGTTACGAGTTACGAGTTACGAGTTACGAGTTACGAGTTACGAGTTACGAGTTACGAGTTACGAGTTACGAGTTACGAGTTACGAGTTACGAGTTACGAGTTACGAGTTACGAGTTACGAGTTACGAGTTACGAGTTACGAGTTACGAGTTACGAGTTACGAGTTACGAGTTACGAGTTACGAGTTACGAGTTACGAGTTACGAGTTACGAGTTACGAGTTACGAGTTACGAGTTACGAGTTACGAGTTACGAGTTACGAGTTTCGAGTTTCGAGCTGCGAGTTACGATATACGAGTTACGAGTGACGAATTACGATTTACGATCTACGAGGTACTAGTTACGAGTTACGAGATACAATTTGCGATTTCCTACTTATCGTAAAGAGTTACGAGCTACGAGACACAAGATACGAGTTCCAGATAATCAGTAATGAGTTACGAGCTACTATATGCACGAAAAGTGTTCCGAGTTATGGGTAACGAGTTACGAGTTACAGAATACGAGTTACGAGTTACAGAATACGAGTTCCCGAGTTATTGGTTCGCGTTACGAGTTCCAAGTTCTGAGTTACGCGTCACTAGATAAAAGTTGCGAGTTCCTACCTGTCGGTAACGATTTACGAGCTACAAGAGGCAAGATACAAGATCCTTGTTATTGGTAATGTGTTACAAGCTACGATACACAAGATACGAGTTCCGGGTTATGAGTAGCGAGTTATAAGCTGCGATTTACAAGTTACGAGTTTCGAGTTGCGAGTTACCATATACGAGTTACGAGTAACAAATTACGACTTACGATCTACGAGGTACTAGTTACGAGTTACGAGATACAAGATGCGAGTTCCTACTTATCGTAACGAGTTACGAGTCACGAGACACACGATACGAGTTCCAGGTAATCAGTAATGAGTTACGAGCTACTAGATACAAGATACGCGTTCCGAGTTATGGGTAACGAGTTATGGGTTACGAGTTACAAGTTACAAGGTAAGTGATACGAGATACGAGTTATCGGTAACACTTTCGAGTTCCGAGTCCTGAGTTACGCGTCACGAGATACAAGATGCGAGTTTCCACTTATTGGTAACGAGTTCGACCTTCAAGATCTAGGATACGAGTTCCAGGTTATCGGCAAAGATTTGCGAGATCCGAGATAGAAGATACGAGTTCCGAGCAATAGGTAACGAGTTACGAGCTACGAGTTACAAGGTAAGGGATACAAGATACAAGCTCCAAGTTATCGGTAACGCGTTACGAGTTCCAAGTTCTGAGTCACGCGTCACGATATACAAGTTGCGAGTCTCACTTATCGGTAACGATTTACGAGCTACGAGAGGCAAGATACAAGATCTTTGTTATTGGTAATGTGTTACAAGCTACGATACACAAGATACGAGTTCCGGGTTATGAGTAGCGAGTTATAAGCTGCGATCTACGAGTTACGAGTTTCGAATTACGAGTTTCGAGTTGCGAGTTACCATATACGAGTTACGAGTAGCGAATTACGACTTACGGTCTACGAGGTACTAGTTACGAGTTACGAGATACAAGATGCGAGTTTCTACTTATCGTAACGAGTTACGAGCTACAAGACACAAGATACGAGTTCCAGGTAATCAGTAATGAGTTACGAGCTACTAGATACAAGATACATGTTCCGAGTTATGGGTAACGAGTTACGAGTTACAGTATACGAGTTCCCGAGTTATTGGTTCGCGTTACGAGTTCCAAGTTCTGAGTTACGCGTCACTAGATAAAAGTTGCGAGTTCCCACTTATCAGTAACGATTTACGAGCTACAAGAGGCAAGATACGAGTTCCTTGTTATTGGTAATTGGATACAAGCTACGATACACAAGATACGAGTTCCTGGTTATGAGAAGCGAGTTATAAGCTGCGATTTACGTGTTACGAGTTACGAGTTGCGAGTTACGATATACGAGTTACGAGTTACGAATTACGACTTACGATCTACGAGGTACTAGTTACGAGTTACTAGATACAAGATGCGTGTTCCCACTTATCGTAACAAGTTACGAGCTACGAGACACAAGATACGAGTTCCAGGTAATCAGTAATGAGTTACGAGCTACTAGATACAAGATACGGGTTCCGAGTTATGGGTAACGAGTGATGAGTTATAAGATAAGCGCTCCGGGTTATCGGTTACGCGTTATGAGTTCAGAGTTCTGAGTTTCGCGTCATGAGATACAAGATGCGAGTTTCCACCTATCGGTAACGAGCTACGAACTTCTAGATCTAGGATACGACTTCGAGGTTATCATCATTGATTTTCAAGATCCGAGATCAAGATTCGAGTTCCAAGTTATGGGCAACGAGTTACGGGTTACGAGTTACGAGTTACAAGGTGAGTGATAGAAGATACGAGCTCCGAGCTATCTATAACACTTTTGAGTTCCGAGTCCTGAGTTACGCGTCACGAGATTCAAGATGCGAGTTCCCATTTATCTGAAACGATTTACGGGCTACGAGATGCAAGATAAGAGTTCCAGGATATTGGTAATGGTTTACAAGCTACGATATATAACTTATTGTAACAAGTTACGAGCTACGAGACACAAGACACGAGTTATGGGTAACGAGTGACGAGTTACGCGTTACGAGTTACAAGATACGAGCTCCGAGCTATCGGTAACGCGTTACTAGTTCCGAGTTCTGAGTTACGCGTCACGAGATACAAGATGCGAGTTCCCATTTATCGGTAACGATTTACGAGCTACGGGAGGCAAGATACGAGTTCCCATTTATCGGTAACGATTTACGAGCTACGGGAGGCAAGATACGAGTTCCTTGTTATTGTTAATGGGTTACAAGCTACTTTATACAAGATACGAGTTCCGGGTTATGAGTAGCGAGTTGTAAGCCTTGATTCACGAGTTACGAGTTACGAGTTACGAGTTACGAGTTACGAGTTACGAGTTACGAGTTACGAGTTACGAGTTACGAGTTACGAGTTACGAGTTACGAGTTACGAGTTACGAGTTACGAGTTACGAGTTACGAGTTACGAGTTACGAGTTACGAGTTACGAGTTACGAGTTACGAGTTACGAGTTACGAGTTACGAGTTACGAGTTACGAGTTACGAGTTACGAGTTACGAGTTACGAGTTACGAGTTACGAGTTACGAGTTACGAGTTACGAGTTACGAGTTACGAGTTACGAGTTACGAGTTACGAGTTACGAGTTACGAGTTACGAGTTACGAGTTACGAGTTTCGAGTTTCGAGTTGCGAGTTACGATATACGAGTTACGAGTGACGAATTACGATTTACGATCTACGAGGTACTAGTTACGAGTTACGAGATACAATTTGCGATTTCCTACTTATCGTAAAGAGTTACGAGCTACGAGACACAAGATACGAGTTCCAGATAATCAGTAATGAGTTACGAGCTACTATATGCACGAAAAGTGTTCCGAGTTATGGGAAACGAGTTACGAGTTACAGAATACGAGTTCCCGAGTTATTGGTTCGCGTTACGAGTTCCAAGTTCTGAGTTACGCGTCACTAGATAAAAGTTGCGAGTTCCTACCTGTCGGTAACGATTTACGAGCTACAAGAGGCAAGATACAAGATCCTTGTTATTGGTAATGTGTTACAAACTACGATACACAAGATACGAGTTCCGGGTTATGAGTAGCGAGTTATAAGCTGCGATTTACAAGTTACGAGTTTCGAATTACGAGTTTCGAGTTGCGAGTTACCATATACGAGTTACGAGTAACAAATTACGACTTACGATCTACGAGGTACTAGTTACGAGTTACGAGATACAAGATGCGAGTTCCTACTTATCGTAACGAGTTACGAGTCACGAGACACACGATACGAGTTCCAGGTAATCAGTAATGAGTTACGAGCTACTAGATACAAGATACGCGTTCCGAGTTATGGGTAACGAGTTATGGGTTACGAGTTACAAGTTACAAGGTAAGTGATACGAGATACGAGTTATCGGTAACACTTTCGAGTTCCGAGTCCTGAGTTACGCGTCACGAGATACAAGATGCGAGTTTCCACTTATTGGTAACGAGTTCGACCTTCAAGATCTAGGATACGAGTTCCAGGTTATCGGCAAAGATTTGCGAGATCCGAGATAGAAGATACGAGTTCCGAGCAATAGGTAACGAGTTACGAGCTACGAGTTACAAGGTAAGGGATACAAGATACAAGCTCCAAGTTATCGGTAACGCGTTACGAGTTCCAAGTTCTGAGTCACGCGTCACGATATACAAGTTGCGAGTCTCACTTATCGGTAACGATTTACGAGCTACGAGAGGCAAGATACAAGATCTTTGTTATTGGTAATCTGTTACAAGCTACGATACACAAGATACGAGTTCCGGGTTATGAGTAGCGAGTTATAAGCTGCGATTTACGAGTTACGAGTTTCGAATTACGAGTTTCGAGTTGCGAGTTACCATATACGAGTTACGAGTAGCGAATTACGACTTACGGTCTACGAGGTACTAGTTACGAGTTACGAGATACAAGATGCGAGTTTCTACTTATCGTAACGAGTTACGAGCTACAAGACACAAGATACGAGTTCCAGGTAATCAGTAATGAGTTACGAGCTACTAGATACAAGATACATGTTCCGAGTTATGAGTAACGAGTTACGAGTTACAGTATACGAGTTCCCGAGTTATTGGTTCGCGTTACGAGTTCCAAGTTCTGAGTTACGCGTCACTAGATAAAAGTTGCGACTTCCTACCTATCGGAAACGATTTACGAGCTACGAGAGGCAATATACAAGATCTTTGTTATTGGTAATGTGTTACAAGCTACGATACACAAGCTACGAGTTCCGGGTTATGAGTGGCGAGTTATAAGCTGCGATTTACGAGTTACGAGTTTTGAATTTCGAGTTTCGAGTTGCGAGTTACCATATACGAGTTACGAGTAACGAATTACGACTTACGATCTACGAGGTACTAGTTACGAGTTACGAGATACAAGATGCGAGTTCCTACCTATCGTAACGAGTTACGAGCTACGAGACACAAGATACGAGTTCCAGGTAATCAGTAATGAGTTACGAGCTACTGGATACAAGATACGTGTTCCGAGTTATGGGTAAAGAGTTACGAGTTACAGTATAAGAGTTCCCGAGTTATTGGTTCGCGTTACGAGTTCCAAGTTCTGAGTTTCGCGTCATGAGATACAAGATGCGAGTTTTCAGCTATCGGTAACGAGTTACAAACTACTAGATCTAGGATACGAGTTCGTGGCTATCGTCATTGATTTACAAAATCCGAGATCAAGATTCAAGTTCCGAGTTATGGGCAACGAGTTATGGGTTACGAGTTACGAGTTACAAGGTAAGTGATACAAGATACGAGTTACGAGTTATCGGTAACACTGTCGAGTTCCGAGTCCTGATAAAAGATGCGAGTTCCCATCTATCGGTAACGATTTACGAGCTACGAGATGCAAGATACGAGTGCCCGGTTATCGGTAATGGATTACAAGTTACGATATATATGATACGAGTTCCGAGTTATTGGTAGCGAGTTACAAGGTAAGAGATATAAGATGCATGCTCTGAGATATCGGTAACGCGTGACTCAGTTACGAGTTACGAGTTACGAGTTACGAGTTACGAGTTACGAGTTACGAGTTACGAGTTACGAGTTACGAGTTACGAGTTACGAGTTACGAGTTACGAGTTACGAGTTACGAGTTACGAGTTACGAGTTACGAGTTACGAGTTACGAGTTACGAGTTACGAGTTACGAGTTACAAGTTACGAGTTACGAGTTACGAGTTACGAGTTACGAGTTACGAGTTACGAGTTACGAGTTACGAGTTACGAGTTACGAGTTACGAGTTACGAGTTACGAGTTACGAGTTACGAGTTTCGAGTTTCGAGTTGCGAGTTACGATATACGAGTTACGAGTGACGAATTACGATTTACGATCTACGAGGTACTAGTTACGAGTTACGAGATACAATTTGCGATTTCCTACTTATCGTAAAGAGTTACGAGCTACGAGACACAAGATACGAGTTCCAGATAATCAGTAATGAGTTACGAGCTACTATATGCACGAAAAGTGTTCCGAGTTATGGGAAACGAGTTACGAGTTACAGAATACGAGTTCCCGAGTTATTGGTTCGCGTTACGAGTTCCAAGTTCTGAGTTACGCGTCACTAGATAAAAGTTGCGAGTTCCTACCTGTCGGTAACGATTTACGAGCTACAAGAGGCAAGATACAAGATCCTTGTTATTGGTAATGTGTTACAAGCTACGATACACAAGATACGAGTTCCGGGTTATGAGTAGCGAGTTATAAGCTGCGATTTACAAGTTACGAGTTTCGAATTACGAGTTTCGAGTTGCGAGTTACCATATACGAGTTACGAGTAACAAATTACGACTTACGATCTACGAGGTACTAGTTACGAGTTACGAGATACAAGATGCGAGTTCCTACTTATCGTAACGAGTTACGAGTCACGAGACACACGATACGAGTTCCAGGTAATCAGTAATGAGTTACGAGCTACTAGATACAAGATACGCGTTCCGAGTTATGGGTAACGAGTTATGGGTTACGAGTTACAAGTTACAAGGTAAGTGATACGAGATACGAGTTATCGGTAACACTTTCGAGTTCCGAGTCCTGAGTTACGCGTCACGAGATACAAGATGCGAGTTTCCACTTATTGGTAACGAGTTCGACCTTCAAGATCTAGGATACGAGTTCCAGGTTATCGGCAAAGATTTGCGAGATCCGAGATAGAAGATACGAGTTCCGAGCAATAGGTAACGAGTTACGAGCTACGAGTTACAAGGTAAGGGATACAAGATACAAGCTCCAAGTTATCGGTAACGCGTTACGAGTTCCAAGTTCTGAGTCACGCGTCACGATATACAAGTTGCGAGTCTCACTTATCGGTAACGATTTACGAGCTACGAGAGGCAAGATACAAGATCTTTGTTAAAGGTAATCTGTTACGAATTACAAGGTAAGTGATACAAGATACAAGCTCCAAATTATCGATAAAACTTTCGAGTTCCGAGTCCTGAGTTACGCGTCACGAGATAAAAGATGCGAGTTCCCATTTATCGGTACCGATTTACGAGCTACGAGATGCATGATACGAGTTCCAGGTTATCGGTAATGGATTATAAGTTACGATATTTAAGATACAAGGTCCGGGTTATGGGTAGTGAGTTACAAGGTAAGAGATACAAGATACATGCTCCGAGTTATCGGTAACGCGTTACGAGTTCCAAGTTCTGAGTTACACGTCACGAGCTACAAGTTACGAGTTCACACTTATCAGTAACGATTTACGAGCTACGAGAGGCAAGATACGAGCTTCTTGTTATTGGTAATCGGATACAAGCTACGATACACAAGATACGAGCTCCTGGTTATGAGAAGCGAGTTATAAGCTGCGATTTACGTGTTACGAGTTACGAGTTACGAGTTGCGAGTTGCGATATACGAGTTACGAGTTACGAATTACGACTTACGATCTACGTGGTACTAGTTACGAGTTACGAGTTACGAGATACAAGATCCGAGTTCCCACTTATTGTAACAAGTTACGAGCTACGAGACACAAGATACGAGTTCCAGGTAATCAGTAATGAGTTACAAGCTACTAGATACAAGATACGGGTTCTGAGTTCTGGGTAACGAGTGATGAGTTATAAGATAAGCGCTCCGGGTTATGAGTTCAGAGTTCTGAGTTTCGCGTCACGAGATTCAAGATGCGAGTTCCCATTTATCGGTAACGATTTACGGGCTACGAGATCTAGGATACGAGTTCCAGGTTATCGGCAATGATTTGCGAGATCCGAGATAGAAGATACGAGTTCCGAGTAATGGGTAACGAGTTACGAGTTACGAGTTACAAGGTAAGAGATACAAGATACAAGCTCGAAGTTATCGGTAACGCGTTACGAGTTCCAGGTTCCGAGTTACGCTTCACGAGATACAAGTTACGAGCTCCCACTTATTGGTAACGAGTTACGATCTTCAAGATCTAGGATACGAGTTCCAGGTTATCGGCAATGATTTGCGAGATCCGAGATAGAAGATACGAGTTCCGAGTAATGGGTAACGAGTTAAGAGTTACGAGTTACAAGGTAAGAGATACAAGATACAAGCTCAAAGTTATCGGTAACGCGTTACGAGTTCCAGGTTCCGAGTTACGCGTCACGAGATACAAGTTACGAGTTCCCACTTATCAGAAACGATTTACGAGCTACAAGAGGCAAGATACGAGTTCCTTGTTACTGGTAATGGGTTACAAGCTACGATACACAAGATACGAGTTCCTGGTTATGAGTAGCGAGATATAAGCTGCGATATACGAGTTACGAGTCACGAGTTACGCTTTACAAGGTAAGATATACAAGATACAAGCTCCAAATTATCGGTAACACTTTCGAGTTCCGAGTCCTGAGTTACGCGTCACGAGATAAAAGTTGCGAGTTCCTACCTATCGGTAACGATTTACGAGCTACGAGATGCATGATACGAGCTCCAGGTTATCGGTAATCGATTATAAGTTACGATATTTGAGATACGAGGTCCGGGTTATGGGTAGCGAGTTACAAGGTAAGAGATACAAGATACAAGCTCCAAGTTAAAGGTAACACGTTACGAGTTCCAAGTTCTGAGTTATGCGTCACGAGATATAAGTTAGGAGTTCCCACTTATCGGAAACGATTTACGAGCTACGAGGGGCAAGATACGAGTTCCTTGTTATTGGTAATGTGTTACAAGCCACGATACACAAGATACAAGTTCCGAGTTATCGGCTACACGTTACGAGTTACGAGTTCTAAGTTTCGCGTCACGAGATACAAGATGCGAGTTTCCACTTATTGGTAACGAGTTCGACCTTCAAGATCTAGGATACGAGTTCCAGGTTATCGGCAAAGATCTGCGAGATCCGAGATAGAAGATACGAGTTCCGAGCAATAGGTAACGAGTTACGAGCTACGAGTTACAAGGTAAGGGATACAAGATACAAGCTCCAAGTTATCGGTAACGCGTTACGAGTTCCAAGTTCTGATTCACGCGTCACGATATACAAGTTGCGAGTCCCACTTATCGGTAACGATTTACAAGCTACGAGAGGCAAGATACGAGTTCCTTGTTATTGGTAATGGGTTACAAGCTACGATACACATGTTACGAGTTCCGGGTTATGAGTATAAACATGGGCAACGAGTTACGGGTTACGAGTTACGAATTACAAGGTAAGTGATACAAGATACGAGCTCCGAGTTACCGGTAACACTTTCGAATCCCGAGTCCTGAGTTACGCGTCACGAGATACAAGATGCGAGTTCCCATTTATCGGTAACGATTTACGAGCTACGGGAGGTAAGATACGAGTTCCTTGTTATTGGTAATGGGTTACAAGCTACTTTACACAAGATACGAGTTCCGGGTTATGAGTAGCGAATTGTAAGCCTCGATTCACGAGTTACGAGTTACGAGTTTCGAGTTTCGAGTTGCGAGTTACGGTATACGAGTTACGAGTTACGAATTACGACTTACGATCTACGAGGTACTAGTTACGAGTTACGAGATACAAGTTGCGAGTTCCTACTTATCGTGAAGAGTTACGAGCTACGAGACACAAGATACGAGTTCCAGGTAATCAGTAATGAGTTACGAGCTACTAGATACAAGATACGAGCTCCGAGTTATCGGTCACACGTTACGAGTTCGGAGTTCTGAGTTTCGCGTCATGAGATACAAGATGCGAGTTTCCACCGATCGGTAACGAGTTACGAACTTCTAGATCTAGGATACGACTTCGAGGTTATCATCATAGATTTTCAAGATCCGAGATCAAGATTCGAGTTCCAAGTTATGAGCAACGAGTTACGGGTTACGAGATGCAAGATAACAGTTCCAGGATATTGGTAATGGTTTACAAGCTACGATATATAAGATACGAGTTACGGGTTATCGGTAACGTGTTACGAGTTACTAGTTACAAGATACGAGCTCCGAGTTATCGGTAACGCGTTACTAGTTCCGAGTTCTGAGTTACACGTCACGAGATACAAGATGCGAGCTGCCACTTATTGCTAACGAGTTAGGATCTTCAAGATCTAGTATACGAGTTCCAGGTTATCGGCAATGATTTGCGAGATCCGAGATAGAAGATACGAGTTCCGAGTAATGGGTAACGAGTTACGAGTTACGAGTTACAAGGTAAGAGATACAAGATACAAGCTCGAAGTTTTTTGGTAACGCGTTACGAGTTCCAAGTTCCGAGTTACGCGTCACGAGATACAAGTTACGAGTTCCCACTTATCAGTAACGATTTACGAGCTACAAGAGGCAAGATACGAGTTCCTTGTTATTAGTAATGGGTTACAAGCTACGATACACAAGATACGAGTTCCTGGTTATGAGTAGCGCGTTATAAGCTGCGATTTACGAGTTACGAGTTGCGAGTTACGATATACGAGTTACGAGTAACAAATTACGACTTACGATCTACGAGGTACTAGTTACGAGTTACGAGATACAAGATGCGAGTTCCTACTTATCGTAACGAGTTACGAGCTACGAGACACAGGATACGAGTTCCAGGTAATCAGTAATGAGTTACGAGCTACTAGATACAAGATATGTGTTCCGAGTTATGGGTAACGAGCTACGAGTCACGAGTTACGCTTTACAAGATAATATATAGAAGACACAAGCTCCAAGTTATCGGTAACACGTTACGAGTTCCAAGTTCTGCTTTTCGCGTCAAGAGATACAAGATGCAAGTTTTCACTTATCGGTAACGAGTTACAAACTACTAGATCTAGGTTACGAACTCGTGGCTATCGTCATTGATTTACAAAATCCGAGATCAAGATTCGAGTTCCAAGATATGGGCAACGCGTTATGGGTTACCAGTTATGGGTTACGAGTTACGAGTTACAAGGTAAATGATACAAGATACGAGTTACGAGTTTCGAGTTACGAGTTTCGAGTTACGACTTTCGAGTTCCGAGTCCTGAGTTACGCGTCACGAGATACAAGATGCGAGTTCCCATCTATCGGTAACGATTTACGAGCTACGAGAGGCAAGATACGTGTTCCTTGTTAAAGGTAATGGGTTACAAGCTACGATACACAAGATACGAGTTTCTGGTTTTGAGTAGCAAGTTTCACGAGTTACGAGTTACGAGTTAACAAGTTACGAGTTACGAGTTACGAGTTACGAGTTACGAGTTACGAGTTACGAGTTACGAGTTACGAGTTACGAGTTACGAGTTACGAGTTACGAGTTACGAGTTACGAGTTACGAGTTACGAGTTACGAGTTACGAGTTACGAGTTACGAGTTACGAGTTACGAGTTACGAGTTACGAGTTACGAGTTACCAGTTACGAGTTACGAGTTACGAGTTACGAGTTACGAGTTACGAGTTACGAGTTACGAGTTACGAGTTACGAGTTACGAGTTACGAGTTACGAGTTACGAGTTACGAGTTACGAGTTACGAGTTACGAGTTACGAGTTTCGAGTTTCGAGTTGCGAGTTACGATACACGAGTTACGAGTTACGAATTACGACTTACGATCTACGAGATACTAGTTACGAGTTACGAGATACAAGTTGCGAGTTCCTACTTATCGTAAAGAGTTACGAGCTACGAGACACAAGATACGAGTTCCAGGTAATCAGTAATGAGTAACGAGCTACTAGATACAAGATACGAACTCCGAGTTATCGGTCACACGTTACGAGTTCCGAGTTCTGAGTTTCGCGTCATGAGATACAAGATGCGAGTTTCCACCTATCGGTAACGAGTTACGAACTTCTAGATCTAGGATACGACTTCGAGGATTTTCAAGATCCGAGATCAAGATTCGAGTTCCAAGTTATGGGCAACGAGTTACGGATTACGAAATGCAAGATATGAGTTCCAGGATATTGGTAATGGTTTACAAGCTACAATATATAAGATACGAGTTACGTGTTATGGGTAACGAGTTACGAGTTACTAGTTACAAGATACGAGCTCCGAGTTATGGGTAACGCGTTACTAGTTCCGAGTTTTGACTTACACGTCACGAGATACAAGATGCGAGCTCCCACTTATTGGTAACGAGTTAGGATCTTCAAGGATACGAGTTCCAGGTTATCGGTAATGATTTGCGAGCTACGAGAGGCAAGATACCAGTTCCTTGTTAAAGGTAACGGGTTACAAGCTACGATACACAAGATACGAGTTCCTGGTTATGAGTAGCGAGTTATAAGCTGCGATTTACGAGTTACGAGTTACGAGTTTCGAGTTGAGAGCTACGATATACGAGTTACGATCTACGAGGTACTAGTTACGAGTTACGAATACAAGATGCGAGTTCCTACTTATTGTAACAAGTTACGAGCTACGAGACACAAGATAGGAGTTCCAGGTAATCAGTAATGGGTTACGAGCTACTGGATACAAGATACGGGTTCCGAGTCATGGGTAACGAGTGACGAGTTACAAGATGAAAGCTCCGAGTTATCGGTTACGCGTTACGAGTTCTTAGTTCTGAGTTTCGCGTCATGAGATACAAGGTGCGAGTTTTCACCTATCGGTAACGAGTAACGAACTAATAGATCTAGGATACGAGTTAGAGGTTATCGTCATTGATTTACAAAATCCGAGATGAAGATTCGAGTTCCGAGTTATGAGCAACGAGTTATGGGTTACGAGTTACAAGGTAAGTGATACAAGATACGAGCTCCGAGTTATCGGTAACACTTACACGTTCCGAGTCTGAGTTACGCGTCACGAGATACAAGATGCGTGTTCCCATTTATCGGTAAAGATTTACGAGCTACGAGAGGCAAGATACGAGTTCCTTGTTAAAGGTAACGGGTTACAAGCTACGATACACAAGATACGAGGTCCTGGTTATGAGTAGCGAGTTATAAGCTGCGATTTACGAGTTACGAGTTACGAGTTTCGAGTTGAGAGCTACGATATACGAGTTACGATCTACGAGGTACTAGTTACGAGTTACGAGATACAAGATGCGAGTTTCTACTTATTGTAACAAGTTACGAGCTACGAGACACAAGATAGGAGTTCCAGGTAATCAGTAATGGGTTACGAGCTACTGGATACAAGATACGGGTTCCGAGTTATAGGTAACGAGTGACGAGATACAAGATGAGAGCACCGGGTTATCGGTTACGCATTACGAGTTCCGAGTTTTAAGTTTCGCGTCATGAGATACAAGATGCGAGCTTTCACCTGTCGGTAACTAGTTACGAACTACTAGATCTAGGATACGAGTTCGAGGTTATCGTCATTGATTTACAAGATCCGAGATCAAGATTCGAGTTCCGAGTTATGGGCAACGAGTTACGGGTTACGAGTTACGAGTTACAATATAGGTGATACAAGATACGAGCTCCGAGTTACCTGTAACACTTTCGAGTTCCGAGTCCTGAGTTACGCGTCACGAGATACAAGATGCGTGTTCCCATTTATCGGTAAAGATTTACGAGCTACGAGAGGCAAGATACGAGTTCCTTGTTAAAGGTAACGGGTTACAAGCTACGATACACAAGATAGGAGTTCCTGGTTATGAGTAGCGAGTTATAAGCTGCGATTTACGAGTTACGAGTTACGAGTTTCGAGTTGAGAGCTACGATATACGAGTTACGATCTACGAGGTACTAGTTACGAGTTACGAGATACAAGATGCGAGTTCCTACTTATTGTAACAAGTTACGAGCTACGAGACACAAGATAGGAGTTCCAGGTAATCAGTAATGGGTTACGAGCTACTGGATACAAGATACGGTTTCCGAGTTATGGGTAACGAGTGACGAGTTACAAGATGGAAGCACCGAGTTTTCGGTTACGCGTTACGAGTTCTGAGTTCTGAGTTTCGCGTCATGAGATACAAGATGCGAGTTTTCACCTATCGGTAACGAGTAATGAACTAATAGATCTAGGATACGAGTTCGAGGTTATCGTCATTGATTTACAAAATCCGAGATGAAGATTCGAGTTCCGAGTTATGGGCAACGAGTTATGGGTTACGAGTTACAAGGTAAGTGATACAAGATACGAGCTCCGAGTTATCGGTAACACTTACACGTTCCGAGTCTGAGTTACGCGTCACGAGATACAAGATGCGAGTTCCCATTTATCGATAACGATTTACGAGCTACGAGATGCAAGATACGAGTTCAAGGTTATCGGTAATGGATTACAAGTTACGATATGTAAGATACGAGTTCCGGGTTATGAGTAGCGAGTTATAAGCTGCGATTTACGAGTTACGAGCTTCGAATTACGAGTTTCGAGTTGCAAGTTGCCATATACGAGTTACGAGTAACGAATTACGACTTACGATCTACGAGGTACTAGTTACGAGTTACGAGATACAAGATGCGAGATCCTACTTATCGTAACGAGTTGCGAGCTACGAGACACAAGATACGAGTTCCAGATAATCAGTAATGAGTTACGAGCTACTAGATACAAAATACGTGTTCCGAGTTATGGGTAACGAGTTACGAGCTACAGTATACGAGTTCCCGAGTTATTGGTTCGCGTTACGAGTTCCAAGTTCTGAGTTACGCGTCACTAGATAAAAGTTACGAGTTCCTACCTATCGGTAGCGATTTACGAGCTACGAGAGGCAAGATACAAGATCCTTGTTATTGGTAATGTGTTACAAGCTACGAGACGCAAGATACGAGTTCCGGGTTATGAGTAGCGAGTTATAAGCTGCGATTTACGAGTTACAAGCTTAGAATTACGAGTTTCGAGCTGCGAGTTGCCATATACGAGTTTCGAGTAACGAATTACGACTTACGATCTACGAGGTACTAGTTACGAGTTACGAAATACAAGATGCGAGTTCCTACTTATCGTAACGAGTTACGAGCTACGAGACACAAGATACGAGTTCCAGGTAATCAGTAATGAGTTACGAGCTACTAGATACAAGATATGTGTTCCGAGTTATGGGTAACGAGTTACGAGTTACAGTATACGAGTTCCCGAGTAATTGGTTCGCGTTACGAGTTCCAAGTTCTGAGTTTCGCGTCATGAGATACAAGATGCGAGTTTTCACCTATCGGTAACGAGTAACGAACTACTAGATCTAGGATACGAGTTCGAGGTTATCGTCATTGATTTACAAGATCCGAGATCAAGACTCGAGTTCCGAGTTATGAGCAACGAGTTATGGGTTACGAGTTACGACTTACAAGGTAAGTGATACAAGATACGAGTTACGAGTTATCGGTAACACTATCGAGTTCCAAGTCCTGAGTTACGCGTCACGAGATACAAGATGCGAGTTCCCATCTATCGGTAACGATTTACGAGCTACGAGATGCAAGATACGAGTTCCAGGTTATCGGTAATGGATTACAAGTTACGATATATATGATACGAGTTCCGAGTTATTGGTAGCGAGTTACAAGGTAAGAGATATAAGATGCATGCTCTGAGTTATCGGTAACGCGTTACGAGTTCCAAGTTCTGAGAACGCGTCACTAGATACAAGTTGCGAGTTCCCTCTTATCGGTAACGATTCACGAACTACGAGAGGCAAGATAAAAGATCCTTTTTATTGGTAATGTGTTACAAGCTACGATACACAATATACGAGTTCCGGGCTATGAGTAGCGAGTTATAAGCTGCGATTTACGAGTTACGAGTTAAGAGTTTGGAGTTACAAGTTACGAGTTTCGAGTTACGAGTTTCGAGTTGCGGGTTACCATGTACGAGTTACGAGTTACGAATTACGACTTACGATCTACAAGGTACTAGATACGAGCTACGAGACACAAGATGCGAGTTCCAGGTGATCAGTAATGAGTTACGAGCTACTAGATACAAGATACGGGTTCCGAGTTATGGGTAACGAGTTACGAGTCACGAGTTACGCTTTACAAGGTAAGATATACAAGATACAAGCTCCAAGTTATCGGTAAGACGTTACGAGTTCCAAGTTCCGAGTTACGCGTCACGAGATACAAGTTACGAGTTCCCACTTATCAGTAACGATTTACGAGCTACAAGAGGCAAGATACGAGTTCCTAGTTATTGGTAATGTCTTACAAGCTACGATACACAAGATACGAGTTCCTGGTTATGAGAAGCGAGTTATAAGCTGCGATTTACGTGTTACGAGTTACGAATTACGACTTACGATCTACGAGGTACCTAGTTACGAGTTACGAGTAACGAGCTACGAGCTACGAGATACAAGATACGAGTTCCAGGTAATCAGTAATGAGTTACGAGCTACCAGATACAAGATACGCGTTCCGAGTTATGAGTAACGAGTTACGAGTTACAGTATACGAGTTCCGGAGTTATTGGTTCACGTTACGAGTTCCAAGTTCTGTAACGAGTTACAAACTACTAGATCTAGGATACGAGTTCGTGGCTATCGTCATTGATTTACAAAATCCGAGATCAAGATTCGAGTTCCGAGTTATGGGCAACGAGTTATGGGTTACGAGTTACGAGTTACAAGGTAAGTCATACGAGATACGAGTTACGACTTATCGGTAACACTTTCGAGTTCCGAGTCCTGAGTTACGCGTCACGAGATACAAGATGCGAGTTCCCATCTATCGGTAATGATTTACGAGCTACGAGATGCAAGATACGAGTTCCAGGTTATCGGTAATGGATTACAAGTTACGATATATATGATATGAGTTCCGAGTTCCGAGTTCCGATAAGAGTGAGAGGCTATCGTCATTGATTTAAAAGATCCGAGATCAAGATTCGAGTTCCGAGTTATGGGCAACGAGTTAAAGTTTACGAGTAACGAGTTACAAGGTAAGTGATACAGGATACGAGCTCCGAGTTATCGGTAACGCGTTACTAGTTCCGAGTTCTGAGTTACACGTTACGAGATACAAGTTGCGAGTTCCCACTTATCGGTAACGATTTACGAGCTACGAGATGCAACATACGAGTTCCAGGTTATCGGTAATGGATTACAAGTTAGGATATATAAGATACGAGTTCCGAGTTATTGGTAAAGGATTGCAAGCCACGATACACAAGATACGAAATCCGGGTTATCCGTTACGCGTTACGAGTTCCGAGTTCTGAGTTTCGCGTCATGTGTGATTCACAAGATCCGAGATCAAGATTCGAGTTCCGAGCTATGGGCAACGAGTTACGGGTTACGAGTTACGAATTACAAGGTAAGTGATACAAGATACGAGCTCCGAGTTATCGCTAACACTTTCGAGTTCCGAGTCCTGAGTTACGCATCACGAGATACAAGATGCGAGTTCCCATTTATCGGTAACGATTTACGAGCTACGAGATGTGAGACACGAGTTCCAGGTTATCGGTAATGGACTACAAGTTGCGATATATAAGATATGAGTTCCGACTTACGGGTAACGAGTTACGAGTTACGAGTTACGAGTTACAAGATACGAGCTCCGAGTTATCGGTAACGCGTTACTAGTTCCGATTTCTGAGTTACACGTCACGAGATACAAGATGCGAGTTCCAACTTATTGGTAACGAGTTACGATCCTAAAGATCCAGGATACAAGTTCCAGGTTATCGGCAATGATTTGTGAGATCTGAGATAGAAGATACGAGTTCCGAGCAATGGGTAACAAGTTATGAGCTACGAGTTACGAGTTACAAGGTAAGAGATACAATATACAAGCTCCGAGTTATCGGTAACGCGTTACGAGTTCCAAGTTCTGAGTTACGTGTCACGAGATACAAGGTGCGAGTGCCTACTTAACGGTAACGATTTACGAACTACGAGAGGCAGGATACGAGTTCCTTGTTATTGGTAATGGGTTACAAGCTACGATACACAAGATACGAGGTCCGGGTTATGAGTAGCGAGTTATAAGCTGCGATTTACGAGTTTCGAGTTACGAGCTTCGAGTTGAGAGTTACGATATACGAGTTACGAGTTACGAATTACGACTTACGATCTACTATCTACGAGGTACTAGTTACGAGTTACGAGATACAAGATGCAAGTTCCCACTCATCGTGACGAGTTACGAGCTACGAGACACAAGATACGAGTTCCATGTAATCAGTAATGAGTTACGAGCTCCTAGATACAAGATACGAGTTCCGTGTTATGGGTAACGAGTTACGAGTTACAAGATACGAGCTCCGAGTTACGGGTTACGAATTACGAGTTACAAGGTAAGTGATACAAGATACGAGCTCCGAGTTATCGTTAACGCGTTACTAGTTCCGAGTTCTGAGTTACACGACACGAGATACAAGATGCGAGTTCCCATTTATCGGCAAAGATTTACGAGCTACGAGATGCAAGATACGAGTTCAAGGTTATCGGTTATGGATTATAAGTTACGATATACAGGATACGACTTCCAGGTTATGGGTAGTAAGCTACAAGTTGCGATTTACGAGTTAGGAGCTACGAGACGCGAGTTACGATTTTCGAGGTACGAGTTACGAGTTACTAGTTACGACTTAATATCTACCAGGTAAGAGTTACGAGATACAAGGTAAAAGTTAGATACTAGCTCCAAATTATCGGTAACGCGTTACGAGCTCCAAGTTCTGAGTTACGCGTCACGAGATACAAGATGCGGGTTCCCATTTATCTTTAACGATTTACGAGCTGCGAGATGCAAGATACGAGTTCCTGGTTATCGGTAATGGGTTACAAGTTACGATATATAAGATACGACTTCCGGGTTATGGGTAGTAAGCTACAAGTTGCGATTTACGAATTAAGAGCTACGAGATGCGAGCTACGATTTACGAGGTACGAGTTACGAGTTACGACTTAATATCTACGAGGTACGAGTTACGAGATACAAGGTAAAATATACAAGACACAAGCTCCGAGTTATCGGTAACGCATTACGAGCTCCAAGTTCTGAGTTACGCATCACGAGATACAAGTAGGGAGTTCCCACATATCGGTAACGATTTACGAGCGTAAATTGATTTTATGGAAGTGTTTCACCAAATCAGCACACAAATATATTTAGGATATGATCCCCTGTAATTGTTTGAATGGTTTAAAATTGCTTTGCTGGAAGCTCATAACTATTAAGAAAATTATTATCACAAGAAGTAAGCTTATTATGCTTTACATATTTCTGGAGTAATGAAACCAAAATTTTAATGGAAATAAACCTCAGATTTTGAGAAAATCCAGTATAAAGCTTGTTGAATAGAAGAGTCAGTTCCAGTACACCAAGCACAGTTGCGGTACAATATAGGCCAGGACAATCACTTTTTGTGTGAAATTAGTTTAAGTTTTTGAAATTAATTTACAAATGTTTCTGTTATAAGACTATTCACATGGAGACATTTACACTGATTTCTTTTCAGGTTCCAACACTGCTGTACTAATTGTAATGGTATGTACATACCATGAATTCAACCATTTTATATGTTCATGATTGAAACCCATCAGTGGCGGATTTACGAATTTCCTGCCAGATGGTTAATCAATTTTTTCCGCACCTATTGACCCCTGAAATTCAAAACCCCCTACTTCACAATCATAATAATTACATTTGTTGTGACAATGAAATTGCAACTTCACCATTTGTAAACTAGGGCATCGTTGTGTCAGTTTCTAGATTATTCTTGCAACCCACGATTTAGTGATGATTACTCGAGAAACAGTTTTTGAGTATACCTTTGAGCTAAGGAAAGCCCAATCACGCACTTACTGTGAAGTAAGGTAGGTATGCCTTCAAATTTTCGAGACTCATTTTCTCTGGGGATATAATAAAAGTTTTTTTTTATATCTGTAAAAAAAAATTAGCTATATTTGCTGCCCTAGGCTCCAGCCTACTCAGCCACTGAAACCTATTATTGTTCTAATAAGTATTTTATTCATAGGTCCATCATTTTACAAGTGTGAAAATTCTTATGAAAAATATAAAACCATTTAAATTGATCATCTTTTATGAATCTAATTTCAGATGTAGTTAAAACATTATTTTTATTATAGTAGTCAAGACAATTTTCTTTTAATCTGATAAAATTCCATATATTTTTTCACATTATAGATCACATATCACATAGATAGATGAAGGATAGATCCATAGTGAAACCTATACCTGTATGAAATATTGTAGTAACACTTGAGAGATATTTCAAAATCGCAACATTGTTGAAGGGTGTTAAGGCATATTTTAATCAACATTACTGTGAAATGAATGAAACAGAATAGAATAACATTGCGTCTTCCATTGCAATGTAGATATAGTATTGCAGCAGCCTAATTTTGTTTTGTTTAGTGAGCAGCATCCCAGCATCTATTAGTGTCTGTCAGGGCGACTTTTATTAATTACACACATAGAGGACCACGGAATGGTAGGGGTAAGTGGTTTAAAACAGAGGAACGATAGCTAGTCTATTGACAAAAATTATTTCCTGTTTTGAAGTCTAACATCATCACGTGTTTCACGGTCTTCTTTTAGATTGTTTGATAAATAACAAAAATTCTTGCAAGAATTTTGAATTTGTAGACAATAAGTATGCTAGTGAAATGCTATTTGCTGGTAGGGCATTGAATCTACCTAGTAATGTACGCAAGAATGAGATGGCAATAGTGTTACTTTGACAAGAAAAAAACATATGATTGAGGTCTCCATAGGATATCCCGTCGCATTCACAGAATGGTTCAGAAATTAAGCTCATTTTTTACAGAAGTGCGTTACAGTTTGCAACACCAAAGCAACATCTCAATAAAAAAATATGTGTTGGACGGGCAGCAGCTATTTTCTTAAAAATTGGCATGGCAGGTAGGGTAGGGTTTATACAAGTATAGTGGCATGGGTGGGTGGATACGAAATCTCGGTACTCAGCATTCCATTTTTCATCGCATTTCGCTTTTATCACGGGTAGGAGGTCCTGCTTGAGTAGACTTGCAACTAGATTGCTAGAGTTTATTGCCTCCTTGGCCATTTTATCCACTACGACGTTACCAGTAATGCCTACATGACCTTTTACCCATAAGAAGGTGACAAACACATACTTTTGACGAAGAAGGACTAATAGTTGGATTATCTGCGCAACCAAATCATGTTTATATGTGTTTGCGATACTAAGCGATTGTAGTACAGACCGTGAGTCTGTGATACTGATGATTTTCTGGTCATTTGTCACCTGTTCTCTATTTATGTATTCCAGTGCCTTTACTATAGCAGTGGCCTCAGCGTTGAAGATTGACATGTATCTATGGCATTTATATAATTCTTTGTAGCGCAGAGATGGGATCCAAATGGCACAGCCGACACCGTCATTACCCTTGGAAGCATCGGTATATATCTGGCAAGCAGGACTGTATTCTTCTAAAGTGTTTCCAATTATACTGTTGTTGATAAAAGCATTTTCTGTATATTCAGGATATATTATATGAGGCTTCTCTAGGAGTCAAGAATATTCTGATCGGAAGAAAGGGAGCTGTTTATGTGACATCAGTTGACTTCTGTAGTCTGCCAAGTTTTCAAATGCTTCGGCAAGTGGGGGAGAGTTTTTGTGGGCCCAGTACCTATTCGTTAGGTTATATGTAGTTAAGGTTGCCCGTTTGTTGTGTATTAGTGTATCATCGGCACTCATACATTTGAGGACAGCTTTTTGAGCTAGAAGCTGCCTTCTGATGTGCATTGGTGGTTCACCACTTTCTGCTAGCAAAGCAATTGTAGGAGTAGCTTTTAAAGTCCCTGTTATTAATCTAAGCGCTTTGTATTGGAGTCTGTCGATCTTCAGTAGTCTAGAATTAGTTGCAGAACCGTAAAATATCGAGCCAAAATCCAGTATCGATCTTGTGAAGGCCTTATAGAAAGTCAAAGCACTTGAAGGATCAGCGCCCCAAAACTTTCTAGTCGTGCTCTTTAGGATATTCAAACTTTTTTCAGCTTTGCATAGCGTATTTTTAATTTGTGTCTTCCAGGATAATTTCTGGTCTAACACTAAGCCGAGGTATTTATGCTCTGTCTTACAAACAACAGGGATATTGCCTATATTCATGTGGTCTGTCATATTAATACGGTGTCGAGTATATTTCACAATAGCTGATTTATTAAATGAGACCTCGAGACCATTTTCAATGAGGTAGTTATTCACTTCAAGGCCGTAGCTTCTGATATTATTTAAACAGTCTGCTAACTTTTTCCTGGAGCTATAAAGGCACAAGTCATCAGCATATTGTAGTATGTTTACTGAAATATTTCTTGAGTGGAGGTCCAACGTATAAATATTGAAGAGAACAGGACTGAGCACCGACCCTTGGGAAAGACCTGTGCTGCTTATCCGTGGTCCTACTAGTTCTTCGCTCGTTGAGATATAAATAACCCTATCATAAAAAATAGTTATTAGATTGGCACCAAATTGTCTGGGGATTCCGATATTAATAATTTTTTCAAATAAAGTGAACAGGTTAACATTGTCATAAGTAGCGTTTATATCAAGATATAATGCCGTAAGGTGTTCATTTCTTGAGAAGGTAATTTCTATGTTATTGACTAAATGTGCTAGACAGTCTGTTACTCCTTTTCCTCGCCTGAAACCGAGCTCACATGCGGGCGTTAACTTCTTGCTTTCTAACCACCATTCTAGCCGATTTTTGACTATTCTTTCTAATGTTTTCAGAATACAAGACATTAGTGATATTGGTCTGAATGAAGTGGGATCGGATCGTTTACTGATTGGTAGGATAATAATCTTCTAGATATTGTGACAGTCTTCCTCATCTATAAGAACCTTGTTGAAAGCTTGGCAGAGTAATTCTTTGGCGTTATCGGGGAGGTGTTCAATCATGGAGTAAGTAACTCCATCGTGCCCAGGCGCTGAGTCGTTTTTCTTTAAATTAGAATCGAGCTCATTTATTGTAATTTCATTCATCAGAAAATGGCCCTGGTACATTTCTTGGTTGGGTATAATCAGGGGTGCCGAATCGGGGGCAACCTTCTTGATGAATTCCTCAGCATTTTTTTGTAACATGTTGTTGGTGTTGTTGGGATTTATTCATCTGCTTATAGCGTTCACCCTTCTCCAGATCGTGGACGGATTAGTCTGGGCGTTTAATTAATTGCAGAATGATGACCAGCTTGCTTTAGCCTTGATCTTGTAAAGTTTTTTGGATTCAGCTACATTTATTTGATATTTTATGAAGTTATCTGAATTCATATTTGCTTTAAATTTTCGTAAAGATTCTTTACGCTCCTGAGCCTTATTAGTACATTCTGCATCCCACCACGGTGGTGAGGGGTGCTTACTCAATGCAGGATTATTTTTTTTAGTGCGGTATCAGCTGCTCTCGATATAGCATCAATGAGGGCCGAAAAAAGAGAGTTAGCATCAATGCTCAAGTCAATAGAGTGAATGTGGGATTCTACTAGCGTCGTATACAGATTCCAGTTGGGTTTATTGGTGGTTTTCCATTTGTAAGTGGTGTTTTATCGAAGATGTGCACAGGAATCTCCAATGGTGAACATGATCGGATAATGATCAGATCCGTACGTATCGTCTAGAACGATCCAAGTTGACTTATGCAACAAATTGCTTGATATAATTGTAACATCTACCACAGATATATTTGTGTTAGGTCTTCATATCCTTGTCGGTTGCCCTTCGTTCCTGAATATTAGATTGGGAAACTGCTCGACTGCTTCTACTAAAATTTTTCCAGGTGTACTGTTATCTGCTGATCCCCAAGCGTGATGGTGTCCGTTAATGTCGCCGCCTATGATGCAAAGGTTATCTAACTTGCTGAAAATCTGAAGGTAGTCATTCGCCGTCGCTGAGATATTTAGTGGTCTATATATATTGATGCTATGGATATTATACTGGAACCTATTGGTATATTGATTGCGCAAGTTTCTAGGTTTTGATTACTGACACTGCTCATATCAATTTCGGTATATGGTATGCCCTTTCTAAGAAATATTGCCACACCACCCTTGCCATCTGCTCTATCTTTGCGTATAATATTATACTGTTTAAGAGAAATAGAATAATTCTTCCTATACCACGTTGCGGATATGAGAGCTACATCAAAATTACAATTATGAGCTAGACTTTTAAATAAGTTATGATTAGAGAATGCCGATCTGGCATTCCACTGTATAACCTTAAGTTGAGTGTGGAATGTAGTTTTTAAAAATATCAGACAAAAACCTTTCAATGAGATGTTCAAAATTAATGGTTTGAGACACGTTGCTGGAGGTTTGCGGGATTAATGTTTGGAAAACTTGTGTAAGATTACTGTTAAGGCCTCTTATTATTTTATTTTTCATATCTTCGAAAGTCTGATTCATTGAGGGGCTGCTAGGGTCAATGATATGCCTACCAGCAAAAGTCCATTGATATTCTCTTCTAATTGGTAGATGTTGGGGTTCAGTTTCTTGAACTTTCCTTTTTTGCTGAAACTCTTCGTGCGCGTAGGTGGAGGATAAACTGAATTAGTGGTAGCATTCGACTTTGGATTCTTTGACTGCCTGTTTGGCAGTGTAGGAAATTTTAACTCGGAATTAAGTAAGGGAGCGTATTTATTTTTTGACGTTAAGCTAGCATAACTTGGCTGGTCAACAATTTTTTCAGCTTCCTTGAATGATAAATGGAGATGCGCCATTGCTTCTTTTACACGTTTCTGTTTTAGAAAAGCAGGACAATTTTTATCGGTACTGGGGTAACTTTGAGATTTACAATGGACACAAAATGGTCTACAGTTATCACATATTGTAGTATCGTCTGATTCCACGCCGCAATTCTTACATTTTGTTAATGTAAATATATTGAGGTATTTTCAAACCCAAGAACGATAAAATTATCATCTGCCTAGGGACTTTCGATGATTCTTCTCGATTTTTCACTGTTTTAAACATTCGTTTAACAGATTGTACAGGAATATCGGATACAATTGTCCTTAATGGTTCATCCTCTGAATACGTAGTATCTACGCCTTTGACAATAGCTTTCTTTTCTGTGAGATTTATAGGTATGTAAGCAATCAAGCCATTGTTTTCAAAAACGGGATTGTTTATCAGTCTGTTTGCTGCCAATGTGGAGTCGACTTGTATTTTAATTCTATTTCGACCTACTACACCCAATTCGACAATATGTTTTTCATCCACGCCTATTTCCAACAATTTCTCACGCAGTCTCATAGGATGTAGACGGCAAACGTTTAGGTTTTTATGTTCCGCAAATATAAAAAATGGACCTTTGCTATTTGGTTGGTATTTGTTTTCACGGTTTATTTTTATCAATCTATTATCCGTAGCTTCAGTTAGCGTATTTCTATATACGGATGGATTACTAATCTCATCAGTCATGTGAACTATTTCAATATTTTGAATATTCGTTTGTGGTGAGCGTTGTTGGATATAGGGGGGGGGGGCAGGGCCACCAGCCCCTGGTGAGTTGGAGCTCGACATTTAGACGAGCACCGTCTGGATACAATTACTTATTGCTATCTACTCACAGTACGATGTAAATAGACCTAATGGAATAAAACACAAAAATAATGTGGAAACAAAAACGCGCGCGGTGACAAAGTCGAATAAGAACCTCTCTCGGCCGATGTACACTGTATGAACGCCGGACGAAAACTGATGCTGGAATGTTGAAAACAGAATTTCAATGAGGCCACCTTTTTGATAGATGGCACTAATGTTAGGGAAGCTATTTTGAAATATTCCAAAACATATTTTTTTTTTTAGTTTCAAACCAATTTTGACTAGATATTTGGGTTTCGTGATTTGTTTCTGACTACTTGTGGTGTGTTTTGTGCCTGGGAAGCTGGGATTTTCCTCAGCGATTTTTCCCCCTTTTTCAGTCTTCTCCAAGCTTATTTGAGCAAAAAGAAATTTTGTCTTGTTTTCGCTATTTGTAAAATTACTTCCATGCTCCCTAAGAGGTATGCTCTAAATATTCAGTACAAATTACTGATAACCTAATATATGCGAACAAAACACAAATATATTGACAGGGCTGTGATGAACAACTCTAAAAAGTTGTAAATCGTAGATACTAAATCTTTGCTGAAAAAGAAAAGCATTTAAATCAAATACTTTTTTCCGAATAATTTGATTTAGAATTGTAAGTTATTATTCAAAACAATCCTTTTTGCAGATAAAAAGTCGTGTAATTAACACACAGTTACACAAATAAGTCTTTTTCTTTCAGTGACGCGTTTCGATTTATATTTAAATCATCGTCGTACTGTCAAATCTTACACAACTTTTTATCTGCATGATGGAAGACTTTCACCAAGTAAAACCATCTACAATCTATATGATATAGTAAGACATGTTTAAATGCCATTTTTTTATGGAACGTGACCCAAGATATTTTTAAAAACAATTTTGAAACTATATTACAACTTATAGAAACGTTAAAATGTTTCATCTTTGGGAAAATACGTGCCCGGCTTCATGGAGACCTTGGCAAGACGATGATATTGAATGTGAAAATCGAGGTGAAAACATTGACATGGATCCTAACAGGGGCCCATACTCGGATTTGATATAATATATATAATAAATATATATTATATCAAATTGAGTTTCTCACCATAGAGATGATTCAGGAAACTCTCTCTAAAATGGGAAAACCATGCCTACGGTCGGCTTTGCCTCGAAGATTGAAAAAACTTGGATTTAAGTTTAAAGTAATCGACTAAAGGTCAGCTTTATTGGAAAGTCGGCGGATTTTCAGATGGCGTATTGAACATTTGGAGAAAATGAAAAACATAGAGAGGAAGATTGACTAATCTACTATTTGGATGAGACATAGTATGATACACCGGAGAGATCATCATTCATTGTCGTTTGAAAGATAGTTCGATTAAAGATGGACTCAAGTTTTGTGGTCGCGTGCATGTAGTTGGAATAAAAACAATAATAATGGCTAATAATAGACGACACCTAGCATATAAGAAAGTATGTTAAAGAAGTAATGGAGCTTAAAAAAGAAATGTGATGCGGAAGGTGTCCATGTTCGAATAATGGATGCTAATTCACAACAAGCAATACATTCAACGCACTAAATATGGCTCTGGCCAGCCCATGGCTCATGGGTGATTTTCTTTATATTGGTGTTCCAAGTTACTTCGAATAAACTATACAAAATTTCAATCCTATATATAAAACCTACTAAATAAAATCATTTTGAATCCGGCCCGACCGACCTGAAACGGCTTAATATTAGTCCCGAGGTTGAAGTACACGTAAAATCTATCCATTTATTGAAATCTCTTGAAAATTTATATTTTTTTAAAAGAAAAACAAAAATTCAGTCTTGGTTTTACAATTATTTTGCTCTGTGTTCCATAAAAATGTTGTTCTTCAAACATGTTTATTAGATGACATAAAAATATATTGGACCGGACTATGGGTAGCAAATACAACCTCTTTCTGTTTCTGCTATTCTAATGTGAGATTTCAGTCATTTCAGACAAACAACTGGAGAGGGAGAGTAATTGTATCACACAGGGTTGCCAGATCGTCTGGAAGAATTGTCCTATAAATGCTAGCGAATTTTCGTTTTTGGTTGAAAATTATCGTACGCTGGTGCGAAACCAGGATTTCGAGAGGGGGGGCCTTCACCATTATTTTCCCAAAACAATGCCACTTTTCCACTCACACTTCCATATATACCATGGTGACATTCCTTTAACGGACCTCAGCTCTTATGCATCAGACGCGTATCCGTTTTTTAACGAAAAGTACAGCGGTATAATGTACAATTACGTCTATGCTTATCCCATGCTTTTTATGTAAATATTAGAATGAAACAATTTGAGAGGGTTAAGAAACGACCCGAAATTGCTGTTGCGAAACCTCCTCTTCATTTACATTCATTGAAATGTAGTCAAAATAACAAAACGTTCAATAACAAATAATGCCTTTATCTTAAAATACCGTGTGTATATAGAATCAAAGTATGGAAGGTTAATACAAAAATATACATATGGAATCAGATAAATAGGAACTTTTTAAACACAATATTTAAGTGAAATAAAGGAATGTAATAATTAATCAGTCTCCGAATCTGGTAGATCGACATTAATGTTGCTATTTATGTTTTTGTTAATTCTTTAGAAAGGTTCAATTCAATTTTACCTCCTTGTCAATTTACAAGTTGAGAAGCAATCATGCTTTTGCCGATCGTTTCTACTTTCAAATTTATTTCTGGCCTTTGTTTTTTTTTTTAGGGGGGCATAATGCCTTCATATTAAAACTGACCAAACTGATCAACCACTAATTTTCCTTTGAATTCTTACAAACTAATACTTATCACTAAAGTAAATCCATCGATGTCCTTTAGATTACGTTAACACTATAACTACAAATTCGTGCACATGCTCTGCTCTATGCACAAAAGCACTACACTAATTCGTATGGCTTGGTTCTCTTCAATCGTCGGACAGCGTTGTGGTTGTCCAGCAGCTGAAGAGCTTCTGCGTTTGGGTGGTGGTGGAGCCTTTCTTCATGCCTGGCCGCCATTCTCTTGATCTCGTCAACTACCAGAGGTATATTCAAATCGCGATGAATATCCTTATTACGAATGTACCAAGGGGCATTAACAATAGCTCTTAAAACTTTATTTTGGAATCTTTGTATAATCTTGATGTTAGAATCTTTGGAACAACCCCACAGTTGACAACCGTAGAGCCAAACAGGTTTAAGAATCTGATTATAGATCATGATTTTGTTATAGAGGGACAGTTTTGAGGATCTTCCCAATAACCAGTAGTATTGTTTGTAGCGAAAATTGAGTTCTTCCCGCTTTTTTTTGATGTGATGTTTCCATTTCAGTCTTGTGTCAAGGGTCATACCTAGGTACTTAGCGTTAGCTTCTCGTGATACGGTAGTCCCATTAACGCTTATTGGAGGAGGATTTATCTGTCTTCGGTAAGAAAAGCAGACATAGATCGATTTTAATTCATTTAGTTTCATTTTCCACTTTTGTGACCAAGTCACTAATTCGTTGGCAGCTGTCTGAACTTTGTTAGTAGACAAAGCAAGATTTTTGTCAGTTGCAATCAAAGCTGTGTCGTCTGCAAAGGTTGCAACCGTTACATCCCTCATCGTTGGAATATCACAAATATACAATAGGTATAATATTGGTCCCAGGACACTTCCTTGAGGTACTCCAGCTTTGATATCCATAAGGTCAGAATACTCATTTTCTTGCTTGACTCTGAAAGTTCTATCAGAGATATATGACCTGATAACTTCTACATATTGGTTAGGAAGGAGTATTTTTAATTTGTTGATGAGTCCTTCATGCCAGACTTTGTCAAAAGCCTGGGCGACGTTTAGAAATAATGCAGTGCAATATTCCTTTTCCTCCAAAGCTGATTCTATGATGTTCGTGATGCGATGAACTTGATCAATGGTGAAGTGCTTATCTCTGAATCCGAATTGATAATCAGGGATCAAACCATTATTTTCAATAAGTGGCTAAAGTCTTTTGAGTAGCAGCTTCTCAAACAATTTTGAGATAATGGGCAACAGTGATATGGGTCTATAAGATTTAACTTCATTTGGTGGCTTTCCTGGTTTGGGAATCATCAACACTTCTGCGACTTTCCATATTTCAGGCACGTATTTCAACCTAATGACTGCGTTGAATAGGTATGTCAACATTATATATATATATTATACCTTTTTTCGGTAACTGTTTCAGCACTTCTCCAGTGATGAGGTCAAATCCTGGGGCCTTTTTTGGATTGAGGTTGGTCATGATCTCGGTGGTCACTTCTTTGGGGGTAACGAAGGGAATGTCTTCCAGAAGATTGTTAGCGACACCTTCAGGAATCATTTCAGAGTTCACCTCATTTGGTTGGAATGTTGACGCTAGATATTCTGCGAATGATTTTGCTTTTTGTTTGTTGTCTCTAGCCCATGCTCCAGTATCTCTTCTTCTTATGGGAGGATTTGATGTGATTGGTCGTTTGACTCTTCTTGCTGCTTTCCACAGAGAATAACCAGAATCTTTACGATCAGTTAACGATTCTAAGTAATTGTTAAAAGATGTATTGTTAAGTTGTTGAATTTCTCGCTTCAGCTTTTGCGTTTTGTTATTAAGAATATTTTTGTCTACTGGATCTCTCGAATGTTGCCATTTACACCGGGCCCTCCATTTTTCAGTCACTAATTCTCTTATTTCTGTCGGATAGTTATTTCCTTTAGTAATATGAGTAGATGGTTTAGTGCTATCGAACGCAGCATTTTGGATGTTTTTCACGAACTTTTCGGCTTCAAAATCTAGTTGTTGATTTGTTTTCAGGCAAACATTTAGATTGATATTATTCTCAATTTTATGTCTGAAGTTATCCCAATCAGTGGAATTATTGACCAGCATAGGGCGAGATTCTTTCTTAATTATTGTTTCGCTGAGAGTAATTATAACCGCAGAATGGTCTGAATCCGTATCAAAATTTTCTTCAACCTCCAGAAAATTGGGAGAAACTTTCCTTGTTATGAAAAAGTCTAACAGATCGGGTATTTTGTTGACATTCGTTGGCCAGTATGTGGGCTTACCTGAAGAGTGATATTCACATCCCAGCTCTCTGATCGCATTACGCAATTCTCTAGCCTTAGTAGTGGTTAGTCTTGAGCCCCAGTCAACGTGCTTTGCATTAAAGTCTCCTCCAATTATAAATCTTTCACCTGCTTGTTTGAGAAATTCTTTGTAGTCAGACGTTTCTAATTATGCCTTGGTGGGAAGTAAGCTGCTCCAATTATCAGATTTTGCTTTGTAGAATTAACGCAAACTAGTGTAGGTTGCACTTCCGCTTCCTGAATGTGCTTCTCTTCATGATGCTTGATCGACTCTTTGATGATAACTGCACTTCCACCTTTCGCTTTGTTATCCGGGTGAAAAGTATGATAGGTTTCATACCCTTGAATCTTAAGGTATGATTCTTTAGTGAAATGTGTTTCGGAAATCAGACATGCATCTATATTTTGGGTTACCAAAAATACCTCTAGTTCCGCCCTTTTGTTTAGAATGCCATTAGCATTCCAGGTACCAATTCTCAAGTCTTTTCTGTCCATTAGTGTTTGGTAGCAGCAACAGTACTTCGGACTTCTAGCCTGTCGAGTCTATCATTGACTTGTTTAAACATTGTCATCAGGCTGAGATACATTTGATTAAGGTCTTGTATCACGTTACTTGAGGTTGCAACTGAACTGGGTGTACGCTGATTTTGAGCGGCTTGTGCGTATAATACGCCTGGCTTAGCTATATTAGAGATAAATTCTCTTCGTGCTGTAGGTGGTTTTCTAGTTTCATCTTTACGTTTCTGGAGCTGTTTGGCAATTTCACAACCCCTATAGTTGGTCGGATGGGGCTCACCGCAGTTAGAGCACTTTGCGGGAAGATCTTTCGGTTTTGAGCAATCTTTGGTAGCATGGCACACTTAACGCAAACAGGATCACGTCTGCAGTATTTCTGAGTATGGCCATACCTTTGACATCTTTTACACTGTGGTATCATTTTGTTAGCTCGTATTACTTCTATTTTGACTTTCATGGAGCATATATATTGTATTCCAAATATATTTTTGATACCTTCCGATTGCCTTTGGCCTTTGTTTCTATTAAATTTAGCTTGCAAAACACTCGTTCACACTCGACATTACAGTGCGACCAACTTAAGATATTCAATCCATCTTCAGAGTACATAGAATCTATAAACAGATGGCTTACCTTGAAAAACTGTAAAAAATCTTTGATTACAGCTAGTAATTATCGTTTACAACAAGAGGCGAAATCATTGTACGTCTGGCAACCCTGGTATGCTAACCCGCTGACGAGGTATGGTAGCGATATCTATGATTTTCTGATTCAAAGTAATATGTAAAACTTAATATAATATACAGCTTTCAAAAAAATCCTAGAAAATGGTTAAAATTTCATTCGACAGATAGTTTTTGCTACCCTAACTTAATCCTAAATATGTGCTGTGCTGGACAGAATCCACAACCCACAACCGAATATTTCTCAAAAGTTTGATTTCGGACTTCCATTGTCTATAAAATTTTGAGTATCACGACGTTTCGATTGATGTGCTATCTTCAATCGTCTTCAGGTGAACTGGCGAACACGTTCCTTCCATGCCTATTTATACCCCGTCCGGTGACGTGTCGTTGTGCGCGGACTGTTCTGATTGGTTCCCGATGCGCGGTATTCCGGTCTGCTGACGTGGCTGTTTGTCGGTCATTGTTTGTTGTCTGGTCCAGTCGTAGTCTGTTCATCTTCTTTATGAGTGGCTGCCAGATTGGTTTAATGTCTACGCTGGCTTTGCTGTACACTTTGCTGTTGTTGGTGATGAATGCCGCCTCCTTGAATTTCCTTCGATACCAATGCGGCTCCTTGGCAATAACCTTAGCGTCGTCCCAAGCTATTTCATGGTGCTCCGTCCATGCGTGGTCAGCTATTCCAGATTTTCCTGTCTCTGCTCGCTGGGTGTTGAGACGATGTTCTTTGATTCTTACTTCCAGTGGCCTTTTTGTTTCTCCAACATAGATTTTACCACATTGACATGGTATCTGGTAGATGCAGTCCTTTGTCTCTTGAGATTCATTCCTGGGCTTAGTTTTTGTTAGGATACTTCTGAGGGTGGCAGTCCTAGAGAATCTCGTTTGGATCTTGTATCGCTGACCTATTCTTTTGATTCCATCTGATATTCCTTTAACGTAAGGCAGAATGAGTAAGTGCTGAGATTCTTCGTGTTTAATTCTTCTACTGTTGGTATTTTCCTGTATTGTTACTTCCACTAGCTTCTTTGGGTATCCGTTGCCTAATAGGTCTTGTTTAATGATATTGAGCTCTCTTTGTAGTCCCTCTTGTGTGTAACAAATATTCCTAGCTCGGTCGACTAAAGTCCGGATGACGCCTTTCTTCGTGGCTGTTGGGTGGTTTGAGGTGTAATGTAAGTATTGACCTGTGTGAGTTGGTTTTCTGTGTACTATTGTTTCTATTTTGGTGTTTTTTCTCGTTACTAAGACATCTAAAAATGGAAGGCAGTTGTTGCTCTCTTCTTCTTTCGTGAATTTTATCGAAGGTCGCAGGTTGTTCAGATGACTGAAGAATGTTTCTAGTTGGCTCTCTCCATGGTTCCAGATGATGAATGTGTCATCTACATAGCGAAGCCATAACTTCGGTTTAATACTTGAACTTTCGATGGCAGTTGACTCAAACCATTCCATGTACAAGTTGGCTACAACCGGAGACAACGGTGATCCCATAGGCAGGCCTTCTTCTTGTTTGTAGAAGTCTTCCTTCTCTTGGAAATAGTTGTTCTTCAGACAGAATGTGAGCAACTCCATTATTCCATCCAGTGGAAGATCTGTCCTTTTCTTCAGTTGTTCGTCTTTCTGTAACTTCTTCTGAATTACCTGCAATGCTTCTTCAACTGGAACGTTAGTATACAGACTCTCGATGTCGAAACTTAGCAGACGATCTTCAGCGTTTAGTTGTGTTTTTTGGAGTATTTCTACAAAGTGTTGGGAGTCCTTCACATAAGATGGTGTTCTTCCTTCCAATGGTTGTATTATGTGCAGAAGATGCTTGGCAAGATTGTACGTCGGCGAGCCTCTCGAGCTGGTTATCGGTCGTAATGGCATGTTATCGTTGTGTATTTTCGGTAAACCGTAGAGGTGTGGTGGTTTGCTGTAGTGTGGTGTTAGACTTGTCCTTTCGCGATCTGTCAGGTATTCTTTGTACTTTTTCAATGTATGGTATAGTTGCCTTTCGATTTTACTTGTTGGATCACTTGGTAGGCGTTTGTAGTTTCCTTTTATCATGACTTCCTCCAGCTTCTGGTTATATGTGGTTGTGTCCATGATAACTGTGGCGTTTCCCTTATCTGCAGGTAGAATTTTGATTGATGTTTCTTGTTTCAGTGCTTTTAGAGCCCGTTCTTTTTGCCTTGATGTATTGGTAACCGTTGGTTTGTTCCTTTCCAAAATTGTTCGTACCTTCCACTTGAATTCTTCTGCCTGATCCTGATTCATTCTTGCACAGGTTGCTTCAACGGCGCTGATGATGTCAAGCTTTGGAGTTTCTCTTGGTGTTTTTGCGAAGTTCAAACCTTTGGCCAATAGTGTAGTTTCCATGTCGGTAAGTGGTCTTCGAGATATGTTTACTATGGCACGTTGGTTTGGCTGTTGTTGGTTTTCGTTCGTTCCCTTTGTTTGTTTTTGTTTCCTCACTAGGTTGTCCCACTTCTTTTTGTGTTTTAGTCGTAGTTGCATCATCGTTACCTCGCACGTTCTGTTGATTTGGGCAAAAATCGGTTCGTAGTCCTCTTCTAGAGTGTTTCGTTTGATTTCCTCAAATCTTTCTGTAACATCTTGTACTAACGTGTGCTTCTTCCAACGGTGGTGTTCAATTTGAGATCGTATAAGTGCCGCACTCGCTCTTTTCAGGATCTTCATTGCGCGCTCACCAGGTATTGGAGACTTCAACTGGAATCCCTGCGGAATGATGTTGTTGTCCCTAGCCCTGCGGTAACAATACAGGAAAATACCAACAGTAGAAGAATTAAACACGAAGAATCTCAGCACTTACTCATTCTGCCTTACGTTAAAGGAATATCAGATGGAATCAAAAGAATAGGTCAGCGATACAAGATCCAAACGAGATTCTCTAGGACTGCCACCCTCAGAAGTATCCTAACAAAAACTAAGCCCAGGAATGAATCTCAAGAGACAAAGGACTGCATCTACCAGATACCATGTCAATGTGGTAAAATCTATGTTGGAGAAACAAAAAGGCCACTGGAAGTAAGAATCAAAGAACATCGTCTCAACACCCAGCGAGCAGAGACAGGAAAATCTGGAATAGCTGACCACGCATGGACGGAGCACCATGAAATAGCTTGGGACGACGCTAAGGTTATTGCCAAGGAGCCGCATTGGTATCGAAGGAAATTCAAGGAGGCGGCATTCATCACCAACAACAGCAAAGTGTACAGCAAAGCCAGCGTAGACATTAAACCAATCTGGCAGCCACTCATAAAGAAGATGAACAGACTACGACTGGACCAGACAACAAACAATGACCGACAAACAGCCACGTCAGCAGACCGGAATACCGCGCATCGGGAACCAATCAGAACAGTCCGCGCACAACGACACGTCACCGGACGGGGTATAAATAGGCATGGAAGGAACGTGTTCGCCAGTTCACCTGCAGACGATTGAAGATAGCACATCAATCGAAACGTCGTGATACTCAAAATTTTATAGACAATGGAAGTCCGAAATCAAACTTTTGATAAATCCACCTTGTCTACAAGTTTCAAACAACGAATATTTCTCATGACAGAGCTTCGTAAAGTTATAAGAAAACGTAGGGATATCACATTGTTAAAATCTGGTTGTTTATTGTTTCATTTCAGATATTACCACAAACTTAGATTTATACATATTTGTAAAGTGTCCTAGCAGTATCCCAATAATGATACTAGGGTAATGTTTATATTTTTAAATTCCCACAAAGGTACTTGTGAATGGTCTACAAAAATATTGCAGTTAAGTGAATCCTTTTTATTTTGCACAGTGTCCCTAATATACTGGAATGTTGAAAACATGATTTCAATGAAGCCACCTCTTTGATAGATGGCAGTAATGTTAGAAAATATATTTTGAAAATTCCAAAACATATTTTTTTGTTTCAAACCAATTTCAAACTAGATACGTTTGGGTTTCTTGATTTGTTCCTAACTACTTGTGTTGTGGTTTGTGTCTGGGAAACCGGGATTTACCTCACATATTTTTCCCCTTATTTCAGTGGTTTCCAAGCTTATTTGATGAATAATTCACTATTGTTCTGTATATGGATTCCAAAGGATGTCAAATGATCAAGACATGTGTCTGATTTATTATTCAATAGTATATACAAGGTATTTATAATGAAGTTTGTTCCTTATTTATTCAGAATATTGGGAATAACTGTGTGCTATTCATCTTCTATGTTTTAATGACACATCTGCAATCTTTATGATTGATATTTGTAACATATTGTTCTGAAAATAGGAATAGGAATTTGCTAATATATTGTGTTACAATTGTTCCAGCTTTCTCAGTTGTGGCTATGGCTTGTAAAATGAGAGACTTCTTCAAAAAACATTCGAGCATATCAAGAATGCTTATCAAGTGTGTGATCAACATGTCTCTACACAGGCAAGATTACCAGATGGAAAAGGAAGGGTGGGATCCAACCTGAAGGCAGATGCAGCTCGATCCATTACTTGGACAAGATAATTTGTGTATTGTACTAGTAGTCTGCAATGATAGTTGTATGTATATGCTAGGTATTTATAATGGAATTTGTTTCTCATTTATTCAGAATATTGCACAATAACTGTTTGCTATTTATCTTCTATGTTTTAATGACACATCTGCATTCTATATGATTGATATTTGTAACATATTGTTCTGAAAATAGGAATAGGAATTTGCTAATATATTGTGTTACAATTGTTCCAGCTTTCTCAGTTGTGGCTGTGGCTTGTAAAATGAGAGAATTCTTCAAAAAACGTTCGAGCATATTAAGAATGCTTATCAAGTGTGTGATCAACATGTCTCTACACAGGCAAGAATATCAGATGGAAAAAGAAGGGTAGGATCCAACCTGAAGGCAGATGCAGTTCGATCCATCACTTTGACAAGATAATTTGTGTATTGTACTAGTAGTCTGTAATGATAGTTGTAAGTATATGCTAGGTTTTTATAATAAAGTTTGTTCCTCATTTATTCAGAATATTGCACAATAACTGTTTGCTGTTCATCTTCTATGTTTTAATGACTAACATCATCTGCAATCTATATGATGGATATTTACAACAGATTGTTCTGAAAATATGAATAGGAATTTGCTAATATATTGTGTAATGATTGTTCCAGCTTTCTCAGTTGTGGCTACGGCTTGTAAAATGAGAAACTTCTTCAAAAAACATTTGAGCATATCAAGAAGGCTTATCAAGTGTGTAATCAACATGTCTCTACACAGGCAAGAATACCAGATGGAAAAGGAATGGTGGGATCCAACCTGCAGGCTGATGCAGCTCGATCCATTACTTGGACAAGATAATTTGGGTATTGTACTAGTAGTCTGGAATGATAGTTGTAAGTATATGCTAGGTATTCATAATGGAATTTGTTTCTCATTTATTCAGAATATTGCACAATAACTGTTTGCTATTTATCCTCTATGTTTTAATGACACATCTGCGTTCTATATGATTGATATTTGTAACATATTGTTCTGAAAATAGGAATAGGAATTTGCTAATATATTGTGTTACAATTGTTCCAGCTTTCTCAGTTGTGGCTGTGGCTTGTAAAATGAGAGACTTCTTCAAAAAACGTTCGAGCATATTAAGAATGCTTATCAAGTGTGTGATCAACATGTCTACACAGGCAAGAATACCAGATGGAAAAAGAAGGGTAGGATTCAACCTGAAGGCAGATGCAGTTCGATCCATCACTTTGACAAGATAATTTGTGTATTGTACTAGTAGTCTGCAATGATAGTTGTAAGTATATGCTAGGTTTTTATAATAAAGTTTGTTCTTCATTTATTCAGAATATTGCACAATAACTGTTTGCTGTTCATCTTCTATGTTTTAATGACTAACATCATCTGCAATCTATATGATGAATATTTATAACAGATTGTTCTGAAAATATGAATAGGAATTTGCTAATATATTGTGTAATGATTGTTCCAGCTTTCTCAGTTGTGGCTACGGCTTGTAAAATGAGAAACTTCTTCAAAAAACATTTGAGCATATCAAGAAGGCTTATCAAGTGTGTGATCAACATGTCTCTACACAGGCAAGAATACCAGATGGAAAAGGAAGGGTGGGATCCAACCTGCAGGCAGATGCAGCTCGATCCATTACTTGGACAAGATAATTTGGGTATTGTACTAGTAGTCTGGAATGATAGTTGTAAGTATATGCTAGGTATTTATAATGGAATTTGTTTCTCATTTATTCAGAATATTGCACAATAACTGTTTGCTATTTATCTTCTATGTTTTAATGACACATCTGCAATCTATATGATTGATATTTGTAACATATTGTTCTGAATTAGGAATAGGAATTTGCTAATATATTGTGTTACAATTGTTCCATCTTTCTCAGTTGTGGCTGTGGCTTATTAAATGAGATACTTCTTCATAAAACATTCCAGCATATCAAGAATGCTTATCACGTGTGTGGTCAACATGTCTCTACAGAGGCAAGAATACCAGATGGAAAAAGAAGGGTGTAGGATCCAACCTAAAGGCAGATACAATTCCATCCATTACCTGGACAAGATAATTTGTGTATTGTACTAGTAGTCTGCAATGATAGTTGTAAGTATATGCTAAGTTTTTATAATAAAGTTTGTGTCTCATTTATTCAGAATATTGCACAATAATTGTTTGCTGTTCATCTTCGATGTTTTAATGATTAACATCATCTGCAATCTATATGATGGATATTTATAACAGATTGTTCTGAAAATATGAATATGAATTTGCTAATATATTGTGTAACGATTGTTCCAGCTTTCTCCGTTGTGACTATGGCTTGTAAAATGAGGGAATTTTTCAAAAATACATTCAAACATATTGAGAATGCTTATCAAGTGTGTGATCAGTATGTCTCTACACAGGCAAGAATACCAGATGGAAAAAGAAGAGTAGGAACCAACCTAAAGGTAGATACAGCTCCATCCATTACCTGGACAAGACAATTTGTGTATTGTACTAGCAGTAGTCTGGAATGTTAGTTGTATGTATATATGTATGTATGTTATAGATGTGTATAACCCGATCAGTGCTATATTCAGTAAACATAAGAATAGAATTCTTCATTCATCCTTTTTTGTATGTATTGTAACATATGCTAAGTGAAAGATTTTAATGGTGAACTGTAGGACAAAGATATTAAGATATCATAAATATTGTGATGGTAAATCTTATGAGAAATGATATAAAACGAAAAAGTCATACATAATTTTGTTATAAGTAGTCTATAAGTTCCATAATTTCGTTTTTTGCTCAAATTACCCACACAGGAAAACTACAAAGCTGACTTGCTGCCTGTAAAGAAAATAGTAATGATTGTTAGATACATAAATTTGATCGTTTTCTTGTATTCTGCATCAATCTATAGAGATGGAATGGGTCAGCCAGATTTTTCAGGTACTTCCAGAGATAGGGTTACTATAATGATTTGTTTTTTTTATGAGTGGGAGTAAATCTGTTCTATTAATTTTGTTAATGGTCATTTATTTGTAAGTGAAGCTGTGTTTATATAATGTGGGATTTTTTTGTTTGCCTTTGACATACTTTTATTTGCCCTGAAATCGCACTGAGTGCAAATATCACCACAGACCCTGATCTTGTGGCATTTTGGGGTATATTCAACAGCTATCAATATCTATGGCACCCAAGTGAAAAATCATCATCTTGATTTTTTGAATGTTCAATTTTATGTGGTAGTATTGTCTAAATTGTAACATATTTATTTGCATTTATACAAATTGATATAGCAGCATGGATGATATGGTACAGGAAGTGCTAGTTTTGAATCAACTAATAACATCCTACCGATTAATAGTGCTACATAGGCAAGTTTCATAGTGAAATTTCAATTAAAATGCAGCTTTGTGACACAATTTCAGTGTGCCTACATATAACACCATCTCAATCAATAGTGTGTAGAGGTGGTGTTGCTACATAATACTATAAATTGATTTTATGGAAGAGTTTCACCAAGTCAGCACACAAATATATTTAGGATATGATGCCCCTGTGATTGTTGGAATGGTTTAAAATTGCTTTTGCAGACCTTTGCTGGAAGCTCATAATTATCAAGAAAATTATTATCACAAGAAGTAAACTTATTATGCTTTACATATTTTTGGAGTATTGAAACCAACATTTCAATGGAAATAAACCTTTTACCTCAGATTTCGAGAAAATCCAGTATAAAGCTTGTTGAATAGAAGATTCAGTTCCAGTACACAAAGTACACTTGCGGTATAATATAGGCCAGGACAATCGCTTTTTGTATGAAATTAGTTTATGTTTTGATATTTATTTACAAATATTTCTGTTATAAGACTATTCACATGAAGACATTTACACTGATTTTTTTTCAAGTTCCAACACTGCTGTATTAGTTGTAGTGTTATGTGCATACCATCAATTAAACCATTTTATATGTTCATGAATAAAACCCATCAGCGGATTTACGAATTTCCTGCCAGATGGCTATTCAATTTTTGCCGCACACCTATTGACCCCTGAAATTTAAAACCCCCTACTTCACAATCATAATAATTACATTTATTGTAACCATGAAATTGCAACTTCACCATTTGTAAACTAGGGCATGGTTGTGTCAGTTTCTAGATTATTCTTGCTTGCAACCCACGATTTAGTGAAGATTACTCGAGAAACAGTTTTTGAGTATACTTTAGAGCTCAAAAAGCTCAATCACGCACTTATTGTAAAGTAAGGCAAGGTATGCCTTCAAATTTTCGAGACTCGTTTTCTCTGGGGATATAATAAATGTTTTTTTTATTTCTGTAAAAAAAAATTGAGCCATATCTGCTGCCCTAGGCTCCAGCCTACTCAGCCACTGGAACCCATTATTGTACTAATAAGTATTTCATCCATAGGTACATCATTTTCCAGGTTTGAAGATTCCTATGAAAAATATAAAACCATTTAAATTGATCATCTTTTATGAATCTTATTTCAGATGTAGTTAAAACATTATTTTTATTATAATACTCAAGGCAATTTTCTTTTAATCTGATAAAATTCCATATATTTTTTCACATTATAGATCACATATCACATAGATAAATGAAGGATAGATCCATAGTGAAACCTATACCTGTATGAAATATTGTAGTAACACTTGAGAGATATTTCATTTGTAATGCTAAAATCGCAACATCGTTGAAGGGCGTAAAGGCATATTTTAATCAACATTACTGTGAAATGAATGAAACAGAATAGAATAACTTCTATCACTCAGATAAAAATTTGTGTGTTCAACACAGAATTTTTGCAACTAAAACTCTCTTTGAGTGACGCGTTTCGATTTATACATATTTGAGAATGACAGTCCAACAATGACTTAAATATAAATCAATGGTCATCACTGAAAAAAAGAAAGTTTCATTCGTCAAACTTCTGTGTTAAACACACAATTTTTTATCTGAATAATATGGAATCTATCGTGATTACCATACTCCCCCGCCAATTGTAGGCTCATATTGAATTAACCGATAAATTAGCTATTCCACTTGGAAATTGTGCTGAATTATCCGTAAAAATAGTATAATTGTTTAGTTTAATGAAGTATACGCCTTTCTTACGAAAATATCTACATAAAGACTACACCATCTCAAAATATCATGATGTACCTAACAACGCTCTAGCAATTTCAACTAGCTTCGTTGTGGTGCTGATTGTTCTCATTTTAACCAGATAACAACTCAGTATCTGAACAATTTTATATCCCTTTCCTCTTCAGTTCTGACTCAGTACTAATGTAGATATGCCTACCCATGGGGATTTTGAATATGCTCAAATATCATTATCGATCACGCATTGTATGCTTCGATGATATCAATGGTAGCTCATCCCTGGATAAATATGGCATCACCGTTTGTAAATAGTCGAGAAAATGGCAATTTAATCACGATTTATGATGAATACTCTATAAAATAGACGAACTGTGCTAAATGAAGCGAGAAATTGCGCACATTCTATGATCCAGTCTCAAATGTATATCTTTGTTAAACATTTCAAATGTTCAATTTGTCAGTTCCGCCTTAAGTGCGTGTAGTACACCTTGGATGTGCATCAGATGATTTTTAAGTCGTCGATAACTAGAAAATTCAACTCATCTCCAAGTGTCGCCCTCTATGGGGAGGCCCATTGGCAACTTACGAAGTCAAAGGTCCTAGAACCTTGACCTTGTAAATTGCCAAAGGGCGTCCCCATAGTCGACAAAATTTGGAGATGAGTTGATGTTACTATCACACCCTTGACTAGTTTACGTATATACCCATCTGATTACTTTTTACAGCTAGGCGAAACATGCATGTCTATAGCAGGTCTGATGCATAGTGGAGACCATACACTTGATAACTAGAATTCGTGAAAATATCTTCACGATTTTTAACCCAATAAGCCACGGTAGTATAAAACGTGCCTTTTCATTAGCACAAGATAGATTGGCGACACTGATGCCTACGTGTCAATTGTCTCATGAATGCTAAATAAGTTGTTTAAATGTTGCAAAATTAAAACGACTTAAGATACTATGTAAACATAGTGACTATATCTATGATTACGCATTACGACTGATAATAATTGGTTTTTATGTTTCAATATTTGTCTGATATAAGTCGTATTTCAGATTACTTTCAACACATCCTTGTGTTGTGGCAGTTTATAGTAACTATGCGTAAACTGCAATTCATGGCTAAAATAGAATATACGTGAAGATCGGAAAAAGAAATAATTAATCATGTAGATGTAGATCGAAACGTGTCACTGAAAGAGTAGCATTATTAAAAGTAATAGTAGCTATTTTCTGTTCAATTTTGTCTTGCTATGCATTGCGATATAACCGTTTACATTCGTCGCTGCTCGCTCCAGCGCTTGCGCGGTACGTTATAATTCACGTTTGTCGTTTTTCGCGAATCAATAAAAGACGTAAAATACCGAGAGGAGGCTCAGTCAAATATCAACAATCACTTTGACACATGTTAAAACAAATGTAAACTAACGTCCGGGTGATTATAGACTATCTTTCACCATAATAACAGCAGTTTATAAATGCTCTGTTAAGCTAACTCAACTTTGAAGGACTATCAACTGCGAAGGACACGTTTATAAATCATACTTTAGAACGACAAGCAAAATCGCGCATAGCTATTGAAATTTGCTTGTTAATGGAATCAAAATATTATTTTAATTTGTCCTAACTGTTTTTCATATAGTTTACCACATTATTTATAGATAATGGTTCGAGCATACATAGCCGTGAATCCATGAACATACAGTTTAGAATGAACTCATCTTGCATTTTGTTAATGTCTATACATCTTGATGACATACATAAAATGACAGTAAATATAGTTTGAATTACATTTAGGAGTGAAACATGTGCATTTGTCAGGCGTATCTTTCGCAAATAAGCACTAGTTCGTACAAATAGATACCTTTATAAGCTGAATAAACTTCATTGTTATGAAAGAATCATCTCATATATGACTATCAAAAACGGCAATTTTCAATTTTTTGTGTGAAGATAAGGTTATATAACCTTATAATAACCACCATATTGAAATTGTCAGTTGAACGCTTATGCCTGCCGCATACAGAAAAATGGAGCCAAGTATATGGGATTGGTACTTTCCACACTGTAACAATACGGCTTATTGCTTAGGAATATAATTTTCCAATATGATCGTGGAAAACTGACCCTTTGCTAGAACCATTCACCGATCAAACCCGTCTAGCGTTAGCGTGCTGGATATTGTGGCCACACCGCCACAATGTGAGCGAATCTTTAGATTTACGAGTTACTAGTTACGAGTTACGAGTTACGAGTTACGAGTTACGAGTTACGAGTTACGAGTTACGAGTTACGAGTTACGAGTTACGAGTTACGAGTTACGAGTTACGAGTTACGAGTTACGAGTTACGAGTTACGAGTTACGAGTTACGAGTTACGAGTTACGAGTTACGAGTTACGAGTTACGAGTTACGAGTTACGAGTTACGAGTTACGAGTTACGAGTTACGAGTTACGAGTTACGAGTTACGAGTTACGAGTTACGAGTTACGAGTTACGAGTTACGAGTTACGAGTTACGAGTTACGAGTTACGAGTTACGAGTTACGAGTTACGAGTTACGAGTTACGAGTTACGAGTTACGAGTTACGAGTTACGAGTAACGAGTAACGAGTTACGAGTTACGAGTTACGAGTTACGAGTTACGAGTTACGAGTTACGAGTTACGAGTTACGAGTTACGAGTTACGAGTTACGAGTTACGAGTTACGAGTTACGAGTTACGAGTTACGAGTTACGAGTTACGAGTTACGAGTTACGAGTTACGAGTTACGAGTTACGAGTTACGAGTTACGAGTTACGAGTTACGAGTTACGAGTTACGAGTTACGAGTTACGAGTTACGAGTTACGAGTTACGAGTTACGAGTTACGAGTTACGAGTTACGAGTTACGAGTTACGAGTTACGAGTTACGAGTTACGAGTTACGAGTTACGAGTTACGAGTTACGAGTTACGAGTTACGAGTTACGAGTTACGAGTTACGAGTTACGAGTTACGAGTTACGAGTTACGAGTTACGAGTTACGAGTTACGAGTTACGAGTTACGAGTTACGAGTTACGAGTTACGAGTTACGAGTTACGAGTTACGAGTTACGAGTTACGAGTTACGAGTTACGAGTTACGAGTTACGAGTTACGAGTTACGAGTTACGAGTTACGAGTTACGAGTTACGAGTTACGAGTTACGAGTTACGAGTTACGAGTTACGAGTTACGAGTTACGAGTTACGAGTTACGAGTTACGAGTTACGAGTTATGCGTCTCGAGACTCAAGATGCAAGTTTCCACTTATCGGTGACGAATTACGAACTACAAGATCTAGAATACGAGTTCCAGGTTATCGGCATTGACTTACGAGATCCAAGATCAAGATTCGAGTTACGAGTTATGAGTTACAAGTTACACGGTAAGAGGTACGAACTTCGAGTTCTCGGTAACACGTTACAAGTTCCGAGTCCTGAGTTACGCGTCACGAGATACAAGGTGCGAGTTCCCATTTATCGGTAACGATTTACGAGCTAAGAGATGCATGATACGAGTTGCAGGTTATCGGTAGTGGATTACAAGTTACCATACATAAGATACGAGGTTCTAGTTATGGGTAGCGGATCAGAAGTTGTGATTTACGAGTTACGAGTTTCGAGTTTCGACTTGCGAGTTACGATTTAGTAGGTACGAATTACTAGTTCCGACTTATTATCTACGAGGTACGAGTTACGAGTTACCAGATACAAGATGCAAGTTCCCACTTATTGGTAACGAGTTACGATCTACAAGAGCTAGAATACGGTTACGCGTTACGAGTTCCGAGTTCTGAGTTTCGCGTCATGAGATACAAGATGCGAGTTTCCACCCATCGGTAACGAGTTACGAACTACTAGATCTAGGATACGAGCTCGAGGTTATCGTCATTGATTTACAAGATCCGAGATCAAGATTCAAGTTCCGAGTTATGGGCAACGACTTACGGGTTACGAGTTACGGGTTACAAGGTAAGTGATACAAGATACGAGCTCCGAGTTATCGGTAACACTTTCGAGTTCGGAGTCCTGAGTTGCGCGTCCCTAGATACAAGATGCGAGTTCCCACTTATTGGTACCGAGTTACGATCTTGAAAATCAATGATACGAGTTCCAGGTTTTTGGCAATGATTTGCGAGATCCGAGATATAAGATACGAGTTCCAAGTAATGGGTAACGAGTTACGAGTTACATGATATGAGCTCCCGAGTTATTGGTTCGCGTTAAGAGTTCAGAGTTCTGAGTTTCGCGTCATGAGATACAAGATGCGAGTTTCCACTTATCGGAAATGATTTACGAGCTACGAGCGGCAAGATACGAGTTCCTTGTTATTGGTAATGGGTTACAAGCTACGATACACAAGATAGGAGTTCCGGGTTATCGGTTACGCATTACCCCACGAGTTCCCACTTATCGTAACGAGTTACGAGCTACGAGATACAAGATTCGAGTTCCAGGTTATCAGTAATGGGTTACGAGCTACTATATACAAGATACGAGTTCCGAGTTATGGGTAACGAGTTACGAGTTACAAGATACGAGCTCCCGAGTTATTGGTTCGCGTTACGAGTTCCGACTTCTGAGTTTCGCGTCATGAGATACAAGATGCGAGTTTCCACCTATTGGCAACGAGTTACGAACTACTAGATCTAGGATACGAGTTCGAGGTTATCGTCATTGATTTACAAGATCCGAGATCAAGATTCGAGTTCCGAGTTATGGGCAACGAGTTACGGGTTACGAGTTACAAGTTACAAGGTAAGTGATACAAGATACGAGCTCCGAGTTATCAATAACACTTTCGAGTTCCGAGTCCTGAGTTACGCGTGACGAGATTCAAGATGCGAGTTCCCATTTATCGGTAACGATTTACGGGCTACGAGATGCAAGATAAGAGTTCCAGGATATTGGTAATGGTTTACAAGCTACGATATATAAGATACGAGTTACGGGTTACGAATTACGACTTACGATCTACGAGGTACTAGTTACGAGTTACGAAATACAAGATGCGAGTTCCCACTCATCGGTAACGATTTACGAGCTACGAGAGGCAAGATAAAAGATCCTTGTTATTGGTAATGTGTTACATGCTACGATACACAAGATACGAGTTCCGGGTTATGAGTAGCGAGTTATAAGCCGCGATTTACGTGTTACGAGTTAAGAGTTTCGAGTTACGAGTTTCGAGTTACGAGTTTCGAGTTACGAGCTTCGAGTTACGAGTTTCGAGTTACGAGTTTCGAGTTACGAGTTTCGAGTTACGAGTTACGAGTTACGAGTTACGAGTTACGAGTTACGAGTTACGAGTTACGAGTTACGAGTTACGAGTTACGAGTTACGAGTTACGAGTTACGAGTTACGAGTTTCGAGTTGCGGGTTACCATGTACGAGTTACGAATTACGACTTACGATCTACAAGGTACTGGATACGAGCTACGAGACACAATATACGATTTCCAGGTGATCAGTAATGAGTTACGAGCTACTAGATACAAGATACGAGTTCCGAGTTATGGGTAACGAGTTACTAGTCACGAGTTACGCTTTACAAGGTAAGATATACAAGATACAAGCTCCAAGTTATAGGTAACACGTTACGAGTTCCAAGTTCTGAGTTATGCGTCACGAGATATAAGTTGAGAGTTCCCACTTATCGGAAACGATTTACTAGCTACGAGAGGCAAGATACGAGTTCCTTGTTATTGGTAGTGGGTTACAAGCTACGATACACAAGAAACGAGTTCCTGGTTATGAGTAGCGAGTTATAAGCTGCGATTAACGAGTTACGAGTTTCAAGTTACGAGTACCGAGTTACGATATACGAGTTACGAATTACGACTTACGATCTACGAGGTACTAGCTACGAGTTACGAGTTGAAGGATGCGAGTTCTCATTTATCGTAACGAGTTACGAGTCACAAGATACGAGCTACGAGTTATTAGATACGCGTTACGAGTTCCAAGTTCTAAGTTACGCGTTACGAGATACAAGTTACGAGTTCCCACTTATCAGTAACGATTTACAAGCTACAAGAGACAAGATACGAGTTCCTTGTTATTGGTAATGGGTTACAAGCTACGATACACAAGATACGAGTTCCTGGTTATGAGTAGCGAGTTATAAGCTGCGATTTACGAGTAACGAGTTACGAGTTGCGAGTTACGATATACGAGTTACGAGTTACGAATTACGACTTACGATCTACGAGGTACTGGTTATGAGTTACGTGATACAAGATGCGAGTTCCCACTTATCGTAACAAGTTACGGGCTACGAGACACAAGATACGAGTTCCAGGTAATCAGCAATGAGTTACGAGCTACTAGATCCAAGATACGTGTTCCGAGTTATGGGTAACGAGTGATGAGTTATAAGATAAGAGCACCGGGTTATCGGTTACGCATTACGAGTTCCGAGTTCTAAGTTTCGCGTCATGAGATACAAGATGCGAGTTTTCACCTCTCGGTAACTAGTTACGAACTACTAGATCTAGGATACGAGTACGAGGTTATCGTCATTGATTTACAAGATCCGAAATCAAGATTCGAGTTCCGAGCTATGGGCAACGAGTGACGGGTTACGAGTTACGAGTTGCAAGGTAGGTGATACAAGATACGAGCTCCGAGTTACCTGTAACACTTTCGAGTTCCGAGTCCTGAGTTACGCGTCACAAGATACAAGATGCGTGTTCCCATTTGTCGGTAAAGATTTACGAGCTACGAGAGGCAAGATACGAGTTCCTTGTTAAAGGTAACGGGTTACAAGCTACGATACTCAAGATAGGAGTTCCAGGTAATCAGTAATGAGTTACGAGCTACTAGATACAAGATACGGGTTCCGAGTTATCGGTTACGCGTTCTGAGTTCTGAGTTTCGCGTCATGAGATACAAGATGCGAGTTTTCACCTATCGGTAACGAGTAACGAACTACTAGATCTAGGATACGAGTTCGAGGTTATCGTCATTGATTTACAAAATCCGAGATGAAGATTCGAGTTCCGAGTTATGGGCAACGAGTTACGGGTTACGAGTTACAAGGTAATGATATACGATATACGAGCTACGAGTTAGCGGTAACACTTACACGTTCCGAGCCTGAGTTACGCGTCACGAGATACAAGATGCGAGTTCCCATTTATCGATAACGATTTACGAGCTACGAGATGCAAGATACGAGTTCCAGGTTATCGGTAATGGATTACAAGTTACGATATATAAGATACGAGTTCCGAGGTAGAGGTAACGAGTTACGAGTTATGAGTCACAAGGTAAGAGATACAAGCTACAAGCTCCGGATTATCGCTGACGCGTTTCGAGCACCAAGTTATGAGTTACGCCTCACGAGATACAAGTTGCGAGTTCCCACTTATCGGTAACGATTTACGAGCTACGAGAGGCAAGATAGGTGTTCCTTGTTAAAGGTAATGGGTTACAAGCTACGATACACAAGATACGAGTTCCTGGTTATGAGTAGCGAGTTATAGGCTGCGATTTACGAGTTACGAGGTACGAGTTTCGAGTTGAGAGCTACGATATACGAGTTACGAGTTACGAGTTACGAATTACGACCTACGATATACGAGGTACTAGTTACGAGTTACGAGATACAAGATGCGAGTTCCCACTTATTGTAACAAGCTACGAGCTACGAGACACAAGATAGGAGTTCCAGATAATCAGTAATGAGTTACGAGCTACTAGATACAAGATACGGGTTCCGAGTTATGGGTAACGAGTGACGAGTTACAAGATGAGAGCACCGAGTTATCGGTTACGCGTTACGAGTTCTGAGTTCTGAGTTTCGCGTCATGAGATACAAGATGCGAGTTTTCACCTATCGGTAACGAGTAACGAACTACTAGATCTAGGACACGAGTTCGAGGTTATCGTCATTGATTTACAAAATCCGAGATGAAGATTCGAGTTCCGAGTTATGGGCAACGAGTTACGGGTTACGAGTTACAAGGTAAGTGATACAAGATACGAGCTCCGAGTTATCGCTAATGCGTTTCGAGTTCCAAGTTATGAGTTACGCATCAAGAGATGCAAGTTGCGAGTTCCCACTTATCGGTAACGATTTACGAGCTACGAGAGGCAAGATACGTGTTGCTTGTTAAAGGTAATGGGTTACTAGCTACGATACACAAGATACGAGTTCCTGGTTATGAGTAGCGAGTTATAAGCTGCGATTTACGAGTTATGGGTTACGAGTTACGAGTTTCGAGTTGAGAGCTACGATATACGAGTTACGAGTTACGAGTTACGAATTACGACTTACGATCTACGTGGTACTAGTTACGAGCTACGTTATACAAGATGCGAGTTCCGGGTCATGAGTAGCGAGTTATAAGCTGCGATTTACGAGTTACGAGTTAAGAGTTTCGAGTTACGAGTTTCGAGTTACGAGTTTCGAGTTACGAGTTTCGAGTTACGAGTTTCGAGTTGAGAGTTTCGAGTTGCGGGTTACCATGTACGAGTTACGAGTTACGAATTACGACTTACGATCTACAAGGTACTAGATACGAGCTACGAGTTGAAGGATGCGAGTTCTCATTTATCGTAACGAGTTACGAGTCACAAGATACGAGCTACGAGTTATTAGATACGCGTTAAGAGTTCCAAGTTCTAAGTTACGCGTCACGAGATACAAGTTACGAGTTCCCACTTATCAGTAACGATTTACAAGCTACAAGAGACAAGATACGAGTTCCTTGTTATTGGTAATGGGTTACAAGCTACGATACACAAGATACGAGTTCCTGGTTATGAGTAGCGAGTTATAAGCTGCGATTTACGAGTAACGAGTTACGAGTTGCGAGTTACGATATACGAGTTACGAGTTACGAATTACGACTTACGATCTACGAGGTACTGGTTATGAGTTACGAGATACAAGATGCGAGTTCCCACTTATCGTAACAAGTTACGGGCTACGAGACACAAGATACGAGTTCCAGGTAATCAGCAATGAGTTACGAGCTACTAGATCCAAGATACGTGTTCCGAGTTATGGGTAACGAGTGATGAGTTATAAGATAAGAGCACCGGGTTATCGGTTACGCATTACGAGTTCCGAGTCCTGAGTTACGCGTGACGAGATTCAAGATGCGAGTTCCCATTTATCGGTAACGATTTACGGGCTACGAGATGCAAGATAAGAGTTCCAGGATATTGGTAATGGTTTACAAGCTACGATATATAAGATACGAGTTACGGGTTACGAATTACGACTTACGATCTACGAGGTACTAGTTACGAGTTACGAGATACAAGGTGCGAGTTCCCACTCATCGGTAACGATTTACGAGCTACGAGAAGCAAGATAAAAGATCCTTGTTATTGGTAATGTGTTACATGCTACGGTACACAGGATACGAGTTCCGGGTTATGAGTAGAGAGTTATAAGCTGCGATTTACGTGTTACGAGTTCAGAGTTTCGAGTTTCGAATTTCGAGTTTCGAGTTTCGAGTTACGAGTTACGAGTTTGGAGTTACGAGTTTCGAGTTACGAGTTTCGAGTTGCGGGTTACCATGTACGAGTTACGCGTTACGAACTACGACTTACGATCTACAAGGTACTAGATACGAGCTACGAGACACAAGATACGAGTTCCAGGTGATCGATAATGAGTTACGAGCTACTAGATACAAGATACGAGTTCCGAGTTATGGGTAACGAGTTACAAGTCACGAGTTACGCTTTACAAGGTAAGATATACAAGATACATGCTCCGAGTTATCGGTAACGCGTTACGAGTTCCAAGTTCTGAGTTACGCGCCACTAGATACGAGTTACGAGATAAAAGATGCGAGTTCCCATTTATCGTAACGAGTTATGAGTCACAAGATACGAGCTACGAGTTATTAGATACGTGTTACGAGTTCCAGGTTCTAAGTTACGCGTCACGAGATACAAGTTACGAGTTCCCACTTATCAGTAACGATTTACAAGCTACGAGAGGCAAGATACGAGTTCCTTGTTATTGGTAATGGGTTACAAGCTACGATACACAGGATACGAGTTCCTGGTTATGAGTAGCGAGTTATAAGCTGCGATTTACGAGTAACGAGTTACGAGTTACGAGTTACGAGTTGCGAGTTACGATATACGAGTTACGAGTTACGAATTACGACTTACGATCTACGAGGTACTGGTTACGAGTTACGAGATACAAGATGCGAGTTCCCACTTATTGTAACAAGCTACGAGCTACGAGACACAAGATAGGAGTTCCAGATAATCAGTAATGAGTTACGAGCTACTAGATACAAGATACGGGTTCCGAGTTATGGGTAACGAGCGACGACTTACAAGATGAGAGCACCGAGTTATCGGTTACGCGTTACCAGTTCTGAGTTCTGAGTTTCGCGTCATGAGATACAAGATGCGAGTTTTCACCTATCGGTAACGAATAACGAACTACTAGATCTAGGACACGAGTTCGAGGTTATCGTCATTGATTTACAAAATCCGAGATGAAGATTCGAGTTCCGAGTTATGGGCAACGAGTTACGGGTTACGAGTTACAAGGTAAGTGATACAAGATGCGAGCTCCGAGTTATCGCTAATGCGTTTCGAGTTCCAAGTTATGAGTTACGCATCACGAGATGCAAGTTGCGAGTTCCCACTTATCGGTAACGATTTACGAGCTACGAGAGGCAAGATACGTGTTCCTTGTTAAAGGTAATGGGTTACAAGCTACGATACACAAGATACGAGTTCCTGGTTATGAGTAGCGAGTTATAAGCTGCGATTTACGAGTTATGGGTTACGAGTTACGAGTTTCGAGTTGAGAGTTTCGAGTTACGAGTTTCGAGTTGAGAGTTTCGAGTTGCGGGTTACCATGTACGAGTTACGAGTTACGAATTACGACTTACGATCTACAAGGTACTAGATACGAGCTACGAGACACAAGATACGAGTTCCAGGTGATCAGGAATGAGTTACGAGCTACTAGATACAAGATACGATTTCCGAGTTATGGGTAACGAGTTACGAGTCACGAGTTACGCTTTGCAAGGTAAGATGTACAAGATACAAGCTCCAAGTTATCGGTAACACGTTACGAGTCCCAAGTTCTGAGTTATGCGTCACGAGATATAAGTTGAGAGTTCCCACTTAGCGGAAACGATTTACGAGCTACGAGAGGCAAGATACGTGTTCCTTGTTAAAGGTAATGGGTTACAAGCTACGATACACAAGATACGAGTTCCTGGTTATGAGTAGCGAGCTATAAGCTGCGATTTACGAGTTACGAGTTACGAGTTTCGTGTTGAGAGCTACGATATACGAGTTACGAGTTACGAGTTACGAGTTACGAGTTACGAGTTACGAGTTACGAGTTACGAGTTACGAGTTACGAGTTACGAGTTACGAATTACGACTTACGATCTACGAGGTACTAGTTACGAGTTACGAGATACAAGACGCGAGTTCCCACTCATCGGTAACGATTCACGAGCTACGAGAGGCAAGATAAAAGATCCTTGTTATTGGTAATGTGTTACATGGTACGGTACACAAGATACGAGCTCCGGGTTATGAGTAGAGAGTTATAAGCTGCGATTTACGTGTTACGAGTTAAGAGTTTCGAGTTACGAGTTTCGAGTTACGAGTTTCGAGTTACGAGTTTCGAGTTACGAGTTCCGAGTTACGAGTTTCGAGTTACGAGTTTCGAGTTACGAGTTTCGAGTTACGAGTTTCGAGTTACGAGTTTCGAGTAACGAGTTTCGAGTTGCGGGTTACCATGTACGAGTTACGAGTTACGAATTACGACTTACGATCTACAAGGTACTAGACACGAGCTACGAGACACAAGATACGAGTTCCAGGTGATCAGTAATGAGTTACGAGCTACTAGATACAAGATACAAGTTCCGAGATATAAGTAACGAGTTACGAGTCACGAGTTACGCTTTACAAGGTAAGATATACAAGATACAAGCTCCAAGTTATCGGTAACACGTTACGAGTTCCAAGTTCTGAGTTATGCGTCACGAGATATAAGTTGAGAGTTCCCACTTAGCGGAAACGATTTACGAGCTACGAGAGGCAAGATACGAGTTCCTTGTTATTGGTAATGGGTTACAAGCCACGATACACAAGATACGAGTTCCGGGTTATCCGTTACGCGTTACGAGTTCCGAGATCTGAGTTTCGCGTCATGAGATACAAGAAGCGAGTTTTCACCTCTAGGTAACTAGTTACGAACTACTAGATATAGGATTCGAGTTCGAGGTTATCGTCATTGATTTACAAGATCCGAGATCAAGATTCGAGTTCCGACTTATGAGCAACACTTTCGAGTTCCGAGTCCTGAGTTACGCGTCACGAGATACAAGATGCGAGTTCCCATCTATCGGTAACGATTTACGAGCTACGAGATGCAAGATACGAGTTCCAGGTTATCGGTAATGGATTACAAGTTACGATATATATGATACGAGTTCCGATTTATTGGTAGCGAGTTACAAGGTAAAAGATATAAGATACATGCTCCGAGTTATCGGTAACGCGTTCCAAGTTCTGAGTTACGCGCCACTAGATACAAGTTGCGAGTTCCCTCTTATCGGTAACGATTTACGAGCTACGAGAGGCAAGATACGAGTTCCTTGTTATTGGTATAGGGTTACAAGCCACGATACACAAGATACGAGTTCCGGGTTATGAGTAGCGAGTTATATGCTGCGTATAACGAGTTACGAGTTTCGAGTTACGAGTACCGAGTTACGATATTCGAGTTACGAGTTACGAGTTACGAATTACGACCTACGATATACGAGGTACTAGTTACGAGTTACGAGATACAAGATGCGAGTTCCCACTTATTGTAACAAGCTACGAGCTACGAGACACAAGATAGGAGTTCCAGATAATCAGTAATGAGTTACGAGCTACTAGATACAAGATACGGGTTCCAAGTTATGGGTAACGAGTGACGAGTTACAAGATGAGAGCACCGAGTTATCGGTTACGCGTTACGAGTTCTGAGTTCTGAGTTTCGCGTCATGAGATACAAGATGCGAGTTTTCACCTATCGGTAACGAGTAACGAACTACTAGATCTAGGACACGAGTTCGAGGTTATCGTCATTGATTTACAAAATCCGAGATGAAGATTCGAGTTCCGAGTTATGGGCAACGAGTTACGGGTTACGAGTTACAAGGTAAGTGATACAAGATACGAGCTCCGAGTTATCGCTAATGCGTTTCGAGTTCCAAGTTATGAGTTACGCATCACGAGATGCAAGTTGCGAGTTCCCACTTATCGGTAACGATTTACGAGCTACGAGAGGCAAGATACGTGTTCCTTGTTAAAGGTAATGGGTTACAAGCTACGATACACAAGATACGAGTTCCTGGTTATGAGTAGCGAGTTATAAGCTGCGATTTACGAGTTATGGGTTACGAGTTACGAGTTTCGAGTTAAGAGCTACGATATACGAGTTACGAGTTACGAGTTACGAATTACGACTTACGATCTACGTGGTACTAGTTACGAGCTACGTTATACAAGATGCGAGTTGCCACTCATCGGTAACGATTTACGAGCTACGAGAGGCAAGATAAAAGATCCTTGTTATTGGTAATGTGTTACATGCTACGATACACAAGATACGAGTTCCGGGTCATGAGTAGCGAGTTATAAGCTGCGATTTACGAGTTACGAGTTAAGAGTTTCGAGTTACGAGTTTCGAGTTACGAGTTTCGAGTTACGAGTTTCGAGTTACGAGTTTCGAGTTGAGAGTTTCGAGTTGCGGGTTACCATGTACGAGTTACGAGTTACGAATTACGACTTACGATCTACAAGGTACTAGATACGAGCTACGAGACACAAGATACGAGTTCCAGGTGATCAGGAATCAGTTACGAGCTACTAGATACAAGATACGATTTCCGAGTTATGGGTAACGAGTTACGAGTCACGAGTTACGCTTTGCAAGGTAAGATGTACAAGATACAAGCTCCAAGTTATCGGTAACACGTTACGAGTCCCAAGTTCTGAGTTATGCGTCACGAGATATAAGTTGAGAGTTCCCACTTAGCGGAAACGATTTACGAGCTACGAGAGGCAAGATACGTGTTCCTTGTTAAAGGTAATGGGTTACATGCTACGATACACAAGATACGAGTTCCGGGTTATGAGTAGCGAGCTATAAGCTGCGATTTACGAGTTACGAGTTACGAGTTACGAGTTACGAGTTACGAGTTACGAGTTACGAGTTACGAGTTACGAGTTACGAGTTACGAGTTACGAGTTACGAGTTACGAGTTACGAGTTACGAGTTACGAGTTACGAGTTACGAGTTACGAGTTACGAGTTACGAGTTACGAGTTACGAGTTACGAGTTACGAGTTACGAGTTACGAGTTACGAGTTACGAGTTACGAGTTACGAGTTACGAGTTACGAGTTACGAGTTACGAGTTACGAGTTACGAGTTACGAGTTACGAGTTACGAGTTACGACTTACGATCTACGAGGTACTAGTTACGAGTTACGAGATACAAGACGCGAGTTCCCACTCATCGGTAACGATTCACGAGCTACGAGAGGCAAGATAAAAGATCCTTGTTATTGGTAATGTGTTACATGGTACGGTACACAAGATACGAGTTCCGGGTTATGAGTAGAGAGTTATAAGCTGCGATTTACGTGTTACGAGTCAAGAGTTTCGAGTTACGAGTTTCGAGTTACGAGTTTCGAGTTGCGGGTTGCCATGTACGAGTTACGAGTTACGAATTACGACTTACGATCTACAAGGTACTAGACACGAGCTACGAGACACAAGATACGAGTTCCAGGTGATCAGTAATGAGTTACGAGCTACTAGATACAAGATATGTGTTCCGAGTAATGGGTAACGAGTTACGAGTTACAGTATACGAGTTCCCGAGTTATTGGTTCGCGTTACGAGTTCCGAGTTCTGAGTTACACGTCACGAGATACAAGATCTGAGATATAAGATACGAGTTCCGAGTGATGGGCAACAAGTTACGAGTTACGAGTTACAAGGTAAGAGATACAAGATACAAGCTCCGTGCTATCGGTAACGCGTTACGAGTCCCAATCTCTGAGTTACGCGTCACGAGATACAAGTTGCGAGTTCCCTCTTATCGGTAACGATTTACGAGCTACGAGAGGCAAGATAAAAGATCCTTGTTATTGGTAATGTGTTACAGGCTACGATACACAAGATACGAGTTCCGGGCTATGAGTAGCGAGTTATAAGCTGCGATTTACGAGTTACGAGTCAAAAGTTTGGAGTTACGGGTTTCGAGTTACGAGTTCCGAGTTGCGGGTTACCATGTACGAGTTACGAGTTACGAATTACGACTTACGATCTACAAGGTACTAGATACGAGTTCCAGGTGATCAGTAATGAGTTATGGGCTACTAGTTACAAGATACGAGTTCCGAGTTATGGGTAACGAGTTACGAGTCACGAGTTACGCTTTACAAGGTAAGATATACAAGATACAAGCTCCAAGTTATAGGTAACACGTTACGAGTTCCAAGTTCTGAGTTATGCGTCACGAGATATAAGTTGAGAGTTCCCACTTATCGGAAACGATTTACGAGCTACGAGAGGCAAGATACGAGTTCCTTGTTATTGGTAATGGGTTACAAGCTACGATACACAAGAAACGAGTTCCTGGTTATGAGTAGCGAGTTATAAGCTGCGATTAACGAGTTACGAGTTTCGAGTTACGAGTACCGAGTTACGATATACGAGTTACGAATTACGACTTACGATCTACGAGGTACTAGCTACGAGTTACGAGTTGAAGGATGCGAGTTCTCATTTATCGTAACGAGTTACGAGTCACAAGATACGAGCTACGAGTTATTAGATACGCGTTACGAGTTCCAAGTTCTAAGTTACGCGTCACGAGATACAAGTTACGAGTTCCCACTTATCAGTAACGATTACAAGCTACAAGAGACAAGATACGAGTTCCTTGTTATTGGTAATGGGTTACAAGCTACGATACACAAGACACGAGTTCCTGGTTATGAGTAGCGAGTTATAAGCTGCGATTTACGAGTAACGAGTTACGAGTTGCGAGTTACGATATACGAGTTACGAGTTACGAATTACGACTTACGATCTACGAGGTACTGGTTATGAGTTACGAGATACAAGATGCGAGTTCCCACTTATCGTAACAAGTTACGGGCTACGAGACACAAGATACAAGTTCCAGATAATCAGCAATGAGTTACGAGCTACTAGATCCAAGATACGTGTTCCGAGTTATGGGTAACGAGTGATGAGTTATAAGATAAGAGCACCGGGTTATCGGTTACGCATTACGAGTTCCGAGTTCTAAGTTTCGCGTCATGAGATACAAGATGCGAGTTTTCACCTCTCTGTAACTAGTTACGAACTACTAGATCTAGGATACGAGTACGAGGTTATCGTCATTGATTTACAAGATCCGAAATCAAGATTCGAGTTCCGAGCTATGGGCAACGAGTTACGGGTTACGAGTTACGAGTTGCACGGTAGGTGATACAAGATACGAGCTCAGAGTTACCTGTAACACTTTCGAGTTCCGAGTCCTGAGTTACGCGTCACAAGATACAAGATGCGTGTTCCCATTTGTCGGTAAAGATTTACGAGCTACGAGAGGCAAGATACGAGTTCCTTGTTAAAGGTAACGGGTTACAAGCTACGATACTCAAGATAGGAGTTCCAGGTAATCAGTAATGAGTTACGAGCTACTAGATACAAGATACGGGTTCCGAGTTATCGGTTACGCGTTACGAGTTCTGAGTTCTGAGTTTCGCGTCATGAGATACAAGATGCGAGTTTTCACCTATCGGTAACGAGTAACGAACTACTAGATCTAGGATACGAGTTCGAGGTTATCGTCATTGATTTACAAAATCCGAGATGAAGATTCGAGTTCCGAGTTATGGGCAACGAGTTACGGGTTACGAGTTACAAGGTAATGATATACGAGCTACGAGTTAGCGGTAACACTTACACGTTCCGAGTCTGAGTTACGCGTCACGAGATACAAGATGCGAGTTCCCATTTATCGATAACCATTTACGAGCTACGAGATGCAAGATACGAGTTCCAGGTTATCGGTAATGGATTACAAGTTACGATATATAAGATACGAGTTCCGAGGTAGAGGTAACGAGTTACGAGTTATGAGTCACAAGGTAAGAGATACAAGCTACAAGCTCCGGATTATCGCTAACGCGTTTCGAGCACCAAGTTATGAGTTACGCGTCACGAGATACAAGTTGCGAGTTCCCACTTATCGGTAACGATTTACGAGCTACGAGAGGCAAGATAGGTGTTCCTTGTTAAAGGTAATGGGTTACAAGCTACGATACACAAGATACGAGTTCCTGGTTATGAGTAGCGAGTTATAGGCTGCGATTTACGAGTTACGAGTTACGAGTTTCGAGTTGAGAGCTACGATATACGAGTTACGAGTTACGAGTTACGAATTACGACCTACGATATACGAGGTACTAGTTACGAGTTACGAGATACAAGATGCGAGTTCCCACTTATTGTAACAAGCTACGAGCTACGAGACACAAGATAGGAGTTCCAGATAATCAGTAATGAGTTACGAGCTACTAGATACAAGATACGGGTTCCGAGTTATGGGTAACGAGTTACGTGTTACGAGTTACAAGGTAAGTGATACAAGATACGAGCTCCGAGTTATCGCTAATGCGTTTCGAGTTCCAAGTTATGAGTTACGCATCACGAGATGCAAGTTGCGAGTTCCCACTTATCGGTAACGATTTACGAGCTACGAGAGGCAAGATACGTGTTCCTTGTTAAAGGTAATGGGTTACAAGCTACGATACACAAGATACGAGTTCCTGGTTATGAGTAGCGAGTTATAAGCTGCGATTTACGAGTTATGGGTTACGAGTTACGAGTTTCGAGTTGAGAGCTACGATATACGAGTTACGAGTTACGAGTTACGAGTTACGATTTACGACTTACGATCTACGTGGTATTAGTTACGAGCTACGTTATACAAGATGCGAGTTGCCACTCATCGGTAACGATTTACGAGCTACGAGAGGCAAGATAAAAGATCCTTGTTATTGGTAATGTGTTACATGCTACGATACACAAGATAAAAGATCCTTGTTATTGGTAATGTGTTACATGCTACGATACACAAGATACGAGTTCCGGGTCATGAGTAGCGAGTTATAAGCTGCGATTTACGAGTTACGAGTTAAGAGTTTCGAGTTACGAGTTTCGAGTTACGAGTTTCGAGTTACGAGTTTCGAGTTGAGAGTTTCGAGTTGCGGGTTACCATGTACGAGTTACGAGTTACGAATTACGACTTACGATCTACAAGGTACTAGATACGAGCTACGAGACACAAGATACGAGTTCCAGGTGATCAGGAATGAGTTACGAGCTACTAGATACAAGATACGATTTCCGAGTTATGGGTAACGAGTTACGAGTCACGAGTTACGCTTTGCAAGGTAAGATGTACAAGATACAAGCTCCAAGTTATCGGTAACACGTTACGAGTCCCAAGTTCTGAGTTATGCGTCACGAGATATAAGTTGAGAGTTCCCACTTAGCGGAAACGATTTACGAGCTACGAGAGGCAAGATACGTGTTCCTTGTTGAAGGTAATGGGTTACAAGCTACGATACACAAGATACGAGTTCCTGGTTATGAGTAGTGAGCTATAAGCTGCGATTTACGAGTTACGAGTTACGAGTTACGAGTTTCGTGTTGAGAGCTACGATATACGAGTTACGAGTTACGAGTTACGAGTTACGAGTTACGAGTTACGAGTTACGAGTTACGAGTTACGAGTTACGAGTTACGAGTTACGAGTTACGAGTTACGAGTTACGAGTTACGAGTTACGAGTTACGAGTTACGAGTTACGAGTTACGAGTTACGAGTTACGAGTTACGAGTTACGAGTTACGAGTTACGAGTTACGAGTTACGAGTTACGAGTTACGAGTTACGAGTTACGAGTTACGAGTTACGAGTTACGAGTTACGAGTTACGAGTTACGGGTTACGAGTTAAGAGTTACGAGTTACGAATTACGATCTACGAGGTACTAGTTACGAGTTACGAGATACAAGACGCGAGTTCCCACTCATCGGTAACGATTCACGAGCTACGAGAGGCAAGATAAAATATCCTTGTTATTGGTAATGTGTTACATGGTACGGTACACAAGATACGAGTTCCGGGTTATGAGTAGAGAGTTATAAGCTGCGATTTACGTGTTACGAGTTAAGAGTTTCGAGTTACGAGTTTCGAGTTACGAGTTACGAGTTTCGAGTTACGAGTTTCGAGTTACGAGTTTCGAGTTGCGGGTTACCATGTACGAGTTACGAGTTACGAATTACGACTTACGATCTACAAGGTACTAGACACGAGCTACCAAACACAAGATACGAGTTCCTGGTGATCAGTAATGAGTTACGAGCTACTAGATACAAGATACAAGTTCCGAGATATAAGTAACGAGTTACGAGTCACGAGTTACGCTTTACAAGGTAAGATATATAAGATACAAGCTCCAAGTTATCGGTAACACGTTACGAGTTCCAAGTTCTGAGTTATGCGTCACGAGATATAAGTTGAGAGTTCCCACTTAGCGGAAACGATTTACGAGCTACGAGAGGCAAGATACGAGTTCATTGTTATTGGTAATGGGTTACAAGCCACGATACACAAGATACGAGTTCCGGGTTATGAGTAGAGAGTTATAAGCTGCAATTTACGAGTTACGAGTTAAGAGTTTCGAGTTACGAGTTTCGAGTTACGAGTTTCGAGTTACGAGTCTCGAGTTGCGAGTTTTGAGTTGCGGGTTACCATGTACTAGTTACGAATTACGACTTACGATCTAAAAGGTACTAGATACGAGTTACGAGATACAAGATGCAGGTTTCCACTTATCGTAACGAGTTACGAGCTACGAGGCACAAGTTACGAGTTCCAGGTGATCGGTAATGAGTTACGAGCTACTAGATACAACATACGAGTTCCGAGTTATGGGTAACGAGTTACGAGTCACGAATTACGCTTTACAAGGTAAGATATACGAGATACAAGCTCCTAGTTATCGGTAACACGTTACGAGTTCCAAGTTCTGAGTTATGCGTCACGAGATATAAGTTGAGAGTTCCCACTTATCGGAAACGATTTACGAGCTACGAGAGGCAAGATACGAGTTCATTGTAATTGGTAATGGGTTACAAGCCACGATACACAACATACGAGTTCCGTGTTATCCGTTACGCGTTACGAGTTCCAAGCTCTGAGTTTCGCGCCATGAGATACAAGATGCGAGTTTTCACCTATAGGTAACTAGTTACGAACTACTATATCTAGGATACGAGTTCGAGGTTATCGTCATTGATTTACAAGATCCGAAATCAAGATTCGAGTTCCGAGCTATGGACAACACTTTTGTGTTCCGAGTCCTGAGTTACGCGTCACGAGATACAAGATGCGAGTTCCCATCTATCGGTAACGATTTACGAGCTACGAAATGCAAGATACGAGTTCCAGGTTATCGGTAATGGATTACAAGTTACGATATATATGATACGAGTTCCGAGTTATTGGTAGCGAGTTACAAGGTAAAGTATATAAGATATATGCTCCGAGTTATCGGTAACGCATTACGAGATCCAAGTTGTGAGTTACGCGTCACGAGATACAAGATGCGAGTTCCCATTTATCGGTAACGATTTACGAGCTGCAAGATACGAGTTCCAGGTTATCGGTAATGGATTCAAGTTACGATCTATAAGAAACGAGTTCCGAGTCATGGGTAACTAGTTACAAGTTACGAGTTACGAGTTATCGGTAACGCGTTACTAGTTCCGAGATCTGATTTACACGTCACGAGATACAAGATGCGAGTTCCCACTTATTGGTAACGAGTTACGAGATATGAAAAGCAAAATACAAGTTCCTTGTTATTGGTAATGGGTTACAATCTACGATACACAAGATACGAGTTCCAGGTAATCAGTAATGAGTTACGAGCTACTATATACAAGATGCGAGTTCCCATCTATCGGTAACGATTTACGAGCTACGAGATGCATGATACGAGTTCCAGGTTATCGGTAATGGATTATAAGTTACAATAATTAAGATACGAGGTCCTGGTTATTGGTAGCGAGTTACAAGGTAAGAGATACAAGATACATGCTCCGAGTTATCGGTAACGCGTTACTAGTTCCAAGTTCTGAGTTACGCGTCACTAGATACAAGTTGCGAGTTCCCTCTTATCGGTAACGATTTACGAGCTACGAGAGGCAAGATAAAAGATCCTTGTTATTGGTAATGTGTTACAAGCTACGATACACAATATACGAGTTCCGGGCTATGAGTAGCGAGTTATAAGCTGCGATTTACGAGTTACGAGTTGCGAGTTACGATATACGAATTACGAGTAACGAATTACGACTTACGATCTACGAGGTACTAGTTACGGGTTACGAGATACAAGATGCGAGTTCCTACTTATCGTAACGAGTTACGAGCTCCGAGACACAAGATACGAGTTCCAGATAATCAGTAATGAGTTCCGGGTTATGAGTAGCGAGTTATAAGCTGCGATTTACGAGTTACGAGTTACGAGTTAAGAGTTTGGAGTTACGAGTTTCGAGTTACGAGTTTCGAGTTGCGGGTTACCATGTACGAGTGACGAGTTACGAATTACGGATTACGATCTACAAGGTACTAGATACGAGCTACGAGACACAAGATACGAGTTCCAGGTGATCGGTAATGAGTTACGAGCTACTAGATACAAGATACGAGTTCCGAGTTATGGGTAACGAGTTACGAGTCACGAGTTACGCTTCACAAGGTAAGAGATACAAGATACAAGCTCCAAATTATCGGTAACACTTTTGAGTTCCGAGTCCTGAGTTACGCGTCCTGAGATAAAAGATGCGATTTCCGATTTATCGGTACCGCTTTACGAGCTACGAGATGCATGATACGAGCTCCAGGTTATCGGTAATGGATTATAAGTTACGATATTTAAGATACGAGGTCCGGGTTATGAGTACCGAGTTACAAGGTAAGAGATACAAGATACAAGCTCCAAGTTATCGGTAACACGTTACGAGTTCCAAGTTCTGAGTTATGCGTCACGAGATAAAAGTTAGGAGTTCCCACTTATCGGAAACGATTTATGAGCTACAAGGGGCAAGATACGAGTTCCTTGTTATTGATAATGTGTTACAAGCCACGATACACAAGGTACAAGTTCCGGGTTATCGGTTACGCGTTACGAGTTCCGAGATCTGAGTTTCGCGTCAAGAGATACAAGATGCGAGTTTTCACCTATAGGTAACTAGTTACGAACTACTAGATCTAGGATACGAGTTCGAGGTTATCGTCTATGATTTACAAGATCCGAGATCAAGATTCGAGTTACGCGTCACGAGATACAAGATGCGAGTTCCCATCTATCGGTAACGATTCACGAGCTACGAGATGCAAGATACGAGTTCCAGGTTAACGGTAATGGATTACAAGTTACGATATATATGATACGTGTTCTGAGTTATTGGTAATGGGTTACAAGCTACGATACGAAAGATACGAGTGCCTGGTTATGAGTAGCGAGTTATAAGCTGCGATTTACGAGTTACGAGTTGCGAGTTACGATATACGAGTTACGAGTAACGAATTACGACTTACGATCTACGAGGTACTAGTTACGAGTTACGAGATACAAGATGCGAGTTCCTACTTATCGTAACGAGTTACGAGCTACGAGACACAAGATACGAGTTCCAGGTAATCAGTAATGAGTTACGAGCTACTAGATACAAGATACGTGTTCCGAGTTACGAGTTACAGTATACGAGTTCCCGAGTTATTGGTTCGCGTTGCGAGTTCCAAGTTCTGAGTTACGCGTCACTAGATAAAAGTTACGAGTTCCTACCTATCGGTTACGATTTACGAGCTACGAGAGGCAAGATACAAGATCCTTGTTATTGGTAATTTGTTACAAGCTACGATACACAAGATACGAGTTCCGGGTTATGAGTAGCGAGTTATAAGCTGCGATTTACGAGTTGCGAGTTTCGAATTACGAGTTTCGAGTTGCGAGCTACCATATAGGACTTACGAGTAACGAATTACGACTTACGATCTACGAGGTACTAGTTACGAGTTACGAGATAAAAGATGCGAGTTCCTACATATCGTACCGAGTTACGAGCTACGAGACACAAGATACGAGTTCCAGGTAATCAGTAATGAGTTACGAGCTACTAGATACAAGATACGTGTTCCGAGTTATAGGTAACGAGTTACGAGTTACAGTATACGAGTTCCCGAGTTATTGGTTCGCGTTACGAGTTCCAAGTTCTGAGTTACGCGTCACTAGATAAAAGTTACGAGTTCCTACCTATCGGTTACGATTTACGAGCTACGAGAGGCAAGATACAAGATCCTTGTTATTGGTAATTTGTTACAAGCTACGATACACAAGATACGAGTTCCGGGTTATGAGTAGCGAGTTATAAGCTGCGATTTACGAGTTACGAATTTCGAATTACGAGTTTCGAGTTGGGAGTTACCATATACGAGTTACGAGTAACGAATTACGACTTACGATCTACGAGGTACTAGTTACGAGTTACGAGATACAAGATGCGAGTTCCTACTTATCGTAACGAGTTACGAGCTACGAGACACAAGATACGAGTTCCAGGTAATCAGTAATGAGTTACGAGCTACTAGATACAAGATACGTGTTCCGAGTTATGGGTAACGAGTTACGAGTTACAGTATACGAGTTCCCGAGTTATTGGTTCGCGTTACGAGTTCCAAGTTCTGAGTTTCGCGTCATGAGATACAAGATGCGAGTTTTCACCTATCGGTAACGAGTAACGAACTACTAGATCTAGGATACGAGTTCGAGGTCATCGTCATTGATTTACAAGATCCGAGATCAAGACTCGAGTTCCGAGTTATGGGCAACGAGTTATGGGTTACGAGTTACGAGTTACAAGGTAAGTGATACAAGATACGAGTTACGAGTTATCGGTAACACTTTCGAGTTCCAAGTCCTGAGCTACGCGTCACGAGATACAAGATGCGAGTTTCCATTTATCGGTAATGATTTACGAGCTACGAGATGCAAGATTCGAGTTCCAGGTTATCGGTAATCGATTACAAGTTACGATATATATGATACGAGTTCCGAGTTATTGGTAGCGAGTTACAAGGTAAGACTTATAAGATGCATGCTCTGAGTTATCGGTAACGCGTTACGAGTTCCAAGTTCTGAGTTACGCGTCACTAGATACAAGTTGCGAGTTCCCTCTTAACGGTAACGATTCACGAGCTACGAGAGGCAAGATAAAAGATCCTTGTTATCGGTAATGTGTTACAAGCTACGATACACAATATACGAGTTCCGGGCTATGAGTAGCGAGTTATGAGCTGCGATTTACGAGTTACGAGTTAAGAGTTTGGAGTTACGAGTTACGAGTTACGAGTTTCGAGTTACGAGTTTCGAGTTGCGGGTTACCATGTACGAGTTACGAGTTACAAATTACGACTTACGATCTACAAGGTACTAGATACGAGCTACGAGACACAAGATACGAGTTCCAGGTGATCAGTAATGAGTTACGAGCTACTAGATACAAGATACGAGTTCCGAGTTATGGGTAACGAGTCACGAGTTACGCTTTACAAGGTAAGATATACAAGATACAAGCTCCCAGTTATCGGTAACACGTTACGAGTTCCAAGTTCTGAGTTATGCGTCACGTGATATAAGTTGGGAGTTCCCACTTATCGGAAACGATTTACGAGCTACGAGAAGCAAGATAAAAGATCCTTGTTATTGGTAATGTGTTACAAGCTACGATACACAAGATACGAGTTCCAGGTGATCAGTAATGAGTTACGAGCTACTAGATACAAGATACGAGTTCCGAGTTATTGGTAGCGAGTTACAAGGTAAGAGATATAAGATACATGCTCCGAGTTATCGGTAACGCGTTACGAGTTCCAAGTTGTGATTTACGCGTCACTAGATACAAGTTGCGAGTTCCCTCTTATCGGTAACGATTTACGAGCTACGAGAAGCAAGATAAAAGATCCTTGTTATTGGTAATGTGTTACAAGCTACGATACACAAGATACGAGTTCCGGGTTATGAGTAGAGAGTTATAAGTTGCAATTTACGAGTTACGAGTTAAGAGTTTCGAGTTACGAGTTTCGAGTTACGAGTTTCGAGTTGCGAGTTTTGAGTTGCGGGTTACCATGTACTAGTTACGAATTACGACTTACGATCTACAAGGTACTAGATACGAGTTACGAGATACAAGATGCAGGTTTCCACTTATCGTAACGAGTTACGAGCTACGAGGCACTAGTTACGAGTTCCAGGTGATCGGTAATGAGTTACGAGCTACTAGATACAACATACGAGTTCCGAGTTATGGGTAACGAGTTACGAGTCACGAATTACGCTTTACAAGGTAAGATATACGAGATACAAGCTCCTAGTTATCGGTAACACGTTACGAGTTCCAAGTTCTGAGTTATGCGTCACGAGATATAAGTTGAGAGTTCCCACTTATCGGAAACGATTTACGAGCTACGAGAGGCAAGATACGAGTTCATTGTAATTGGTAATGGGTTACAAGCCACGATACACAACATACGAGTTCCGTGTTATCCGTTACGCGTTACGAGTTCCAAGCTCTGAGTTTCGCGCCATGAGATACAAGATGCGAGTTTTCACCTATAGGTAACTAGTTACGAACTACTATATCTAGGATACGAGTTCGAGGTTATCGTCATTGATTTACAAGATCCGAAATCAAGATTCGAGTTCCGAGCTATGGACAACACTTTTGTGTTCCGAGTCCTGAGTTACGCGTCACGAGATACAAGATGCGAGTTCCCATCTATCGGTAACGATTTACGAGCTACGAGATGCAAGATACGAGTTCCAGGTTATCGGTAATGGATTACAAGTTACGATATATATGATACGAGTTCCGAGTTATTGGTAGCGAGTTACAAGGTAAAGTATATAAGATACATGCTCCGAGTTATCGGTAACGCATTACGAGATCCAAGTTGTGAGTTACGCGTCACGAGATACAAGATGCGAGTTCCCATTTATCGGTAACGATTTACGAGCTGCAAGATACGAGTTCCAGGTTATCGGTAATGGATTCAAGTTACGATCTATAAGAAACGAGTTCCGAGTTATGGGTAACTAGTTACAAGATACGAGTTACGAGTTATCGGTAACGCGTTACTAGTTCCGAGTTCTGATTTACACGTCACGAGATACAAGATGCGAGTTCCCACTTATTGGTAACGAGTCACGAGATATGAAAAGCAAAATACAAGTTCCTTGTTATTGGTAATGGGTTACAATCTACGATACACAAGATACGAGTTCCAGGTAATCAGTAATGAGTTACGAGCTACTATATACAAGATGCGAGTTCCCATCTATCGGTAACGATTTACGAGCTACGAGATGCATGATACGAGTTCCAGGTTATCGGTAATGGATTATAAGTTACGATAATTAAGATACGAGGTCCTGGTTATTGGTAGCGAGTTACAAGGTAAGAGATACAAGATACATGCTCCGAGTTATCGGTAACGCGTTACTAGTTCCAAGTTCTGAGTTACGCGTCACTAGATACAAGTTGCGAGTTCCCTCTTATCGGTAACGATTTACGAGCTACGAGAGGCAAGATAAAAGATCCTTGTTATTGGTAATGTGTTACAAGCTACGATACACAATATACGAGTTCCGGGCTATGAGTAGCGAGTTATAAGCTGCGATTTACGAGTTACGAGTTGCGAGTTACGATATACGAATTACGAGTAACGAATTACGACTTACGATCTACGAGGTACTAGTTACGGGTTACGAGATACAAGATGCAAGTTCCTACTTATCGTAACGAGTTACGAGCTCCGAGACACAAGATACGAGTTCCAGATAATCAGTAATGAGTTCCGGGTTATGAGTAGCGAGTTATAAGCTGCGATTTACGAGTTACGAGTTAAGAGTTTGGAGTTACGAGTTTCGAGTTACGAGTTTCGAGTTGCGGGTTACCATGTACGAGTGACGAGTTACGAATTACGGATTACGATCTACAAGGTACTAGATACGAGCTACGAGACACAAGATACGAGTTCCAGGTGATCGGTAATGAGTTGCGAGCTACTAGATACAAGATACGAGTTCCGAGTTATGGGTAACGAGTTACGAGTCACGAGTTACGCTTTACAAGGTAAGAGATACAAGATACAAGCTCCAAATTATCGGTAACACTTTTGAGTTCCGAGTCCTGAGTTACGCGTCCTGAGATAAAAGATGCGATTTCCGATTTATCGGTACCGCTTTACGAGCCACGAGATGCATGATACGAGCTCCAGGTTATCGGTAATGGATTATAAGTTACGAGGTCCGGGTTATGAGTAGCGAGTTACAAGGTAAGAGATACAAGATACAAGCTCCAAGTTATCGGTAACACGTTACGAGTTCCAAGTTCTGAGTTATGCGTCACGAGATAAAAGTTAGGAGTTCCCACTTATCGGAAACGATTTACGAGCTACAAGGGGCAAGATACGAGTTCCTTGTTATTGATAATGTGTTACAAGCCACGATACACAAGGTACAAGTTCCGGGTTATCGGTTACGCGTTACGAGTTCCGAGATCTGAGTTTCGCGTCAAGAGATACAAGACGCGAGTTTTCACCTATAGGTAACTAGTTACGAACTACTAGATCTAGGATACGAGTTCGAGGTTATCGTCTATGATTTACAAGATCCGAGATCAAGATTCGAGTTACGCGTCACGAGATACAAGTTGCGAGTTCCCACTTATCGGTAACGATTTACGAGCTACGAGAGGCAAGATACGAGTTCCTTGTTATTGGTAATGGGTTACAAGCTACGATACACATGTTACGAGTTCCGGGTTATGAGTAGCGAGTTGTAAGCCCCGATTCACGAGTTACGAGTTACGAGTTTCGAATTTCGAGTTGCGAGTTACGATATACGAGTTACGAGTTACGAATTACGACTTACGATCTACGAGGTACTAGTTACGAGGTACGAGATACAAGTTGCGAGTTCCTACTTATCGTAAAGAGTTACGAGCTACGAGACACAAGATACGAGTTCCAGGTAATCAGTAATGAGTTACGAGCTACTAGATACAAGATACGAGCTCTGAGTTATCGGTCACACGTTACGAGTTTGGAGTTCTGAGTTTCGCGTCATGAGATACAAGATGCGAGTTTCCACCGATCGGTAACGAGTTACGAACTTCTAGATCTAGGATACGACTTCGAGGTTATCATCATTGATTTTCAAGATCCGAGATCAAGATTCGAGTTCCAAGTTATGAGCAACGAGTTACGGGTTACGAGATGCAAGATAACAGTTCCAGGATATTGGTAATGGTTTACAAGCTACGATATATAAGATACGAGTTACGGGTTATCGGTAACGTGTCACGAGTTACTAATTACAAGATACGAGCTCCGAGTTATTGGTAACGCGTTACTAGTTCCGAGTTCTGAGTTACACGTCACGAGATACAATATGCGAGCTGCCACTTATTGCTAACGAGTTAGGATCTTCAAGATCTAGTATACGAGTTCCAGGTTTTCGGCAATGATTTGCAAGATCCGAGATAGAAGATACGAGTTCCGAGTAATGGGTAACGAGTTCCAAGTTCCGAGTTACGCGTCACGAGATACAAGTTACGAGTGCCCACTTATCAGTGACGATTTACGAGCTACAAGAGGCAAGATACGAGTTCCTTGTTATTAGTAATGGGTTACAAGCTACGATACACAAGATACGAGTTCCTGGTTATGAGTAGCGCGTTATAAGCTGCGATTTACGAGTTACGAGTTGCGAGTTACGTTATACGAGTTACGAGTAACAAATTACGACTTACGATCTACGAGGTACTAGTTACGAGTTACGAGATACAAGATGCGAGTTCCTACTTATCGTAACGAGTTACGAGCTACGAGACACAGGATACGAGTTTCAGGTAATCAGTAATGAGTTACGAGCTACTAGATACAAGATATGTGTTCCGAGTTATGGGTAACGAGTTACGAGTTACAGTATACGAGTTCCCGAGTTATTGGTTCGCGTTACGAGTTCCAAGTTCAGAGTTTCGCGTCATGAGATACAAGATGCGAGTTTTCACCTATCGGTAACGAGTTACGAGTTACAAGGTAAGGGATACAAGATACAAACTCCAAGTTATCTCGTAACACGTTACGAGTTCCAAGTTCTGCTTTTCGCGTCAAGAGATACAAGATGCAAGTTTTCACTTATCGGTAACGAGTTACAAACTACTAGATCTAGGTTACGAACTCGTGGCTATCGTCATTGATTTACAAAATCCGAGATCAAGATTCGAGTTCCGAGATATGGGCAACGCGTTATGGGTTACCAGTTATGGGTTACGAGTTACGAGTTACAAGGTAAATGATACAAGATACGAGTTACGAGTTTCGAGTTACGAGTTTCGAGTTACGAGTTTCGAGTTACGAGTTTCGAGTTACGACTTTCGAGTTCCGAGTCCTGAGTTACGCGTCACGAGATACAAGATGCGAGTTCCCATCTATCGGTAACGATTTACGAGCTACGAGAGTCAAGATACGTGTTCCTTGTTAAAGGTAATGGGTTACAAGCTACGATACACAAGATACGAGTTCCTGGTTATGAGTAGCGAGTTTCACGAGTTACGAGTTACGAGTTAACAAGTTACGAGTTACGAGTTACGAGTTACGAGTTACGAGTTACGAGTTACGAGTTACGAGTTACGAGTTACGAGTTACGAGTTACGAGTTTCGAGTTTCGAGTTGCGAGTTAAGATACACGAGTTACGAGTTACGAATTACGACTTACGATCTACGAGGTACTAGTTACGAGTTACGAGATACAAGTTGCGAGTTCCTACTTATCGTAAAGAGTTACGAGCTACGAGACACAAGATACGAGTTCCAGGTAATCAGTAATGAGTTACGAGCTACTGGATACAGGATACGAGCTCCGAGTTATCGGTCACACGTTACGAGTTCCGAGTTCTGAGTTTCGCGTCATGAGATACAAGATGCGAGTTTCCACCTATCGGTAACGAGTTACGAACTTCTAGATCTAGGATACGACTTCGAGGTTATCATCATTTATCTTCAAGATCCGAGATCAAGATTCGAGTTCCAAGTTATGGGCAATACTTTCGAGTTCCGAGTCATGAGTTACGCGTCACGAGATACAAGATGCGAGTTCCCATCTATCGGTAACGATTCACGAGCTACGAGATGCAAGATACGAGTTCCAGGTTAACGGTAATGGATTACAAGTTACGATATATATGATACGAGTTCTGAGTTATTGGTAATGGGTTACAAGCTACGATACGAAAGATACGAGTGCCTGGTTATGAGTAGCGAGTTATAAGCTGCGATTTACGAGTTACGAGTTGCGAGTTACGATATACGAGTTACGAGTAACGAATTACGACTTACGATCTACGAGGTACTAGTTACGAGTTACGAGATACAAGATGCGAGTTCCTACTTATCGTAACGAGTTACGAGCTACGAGACACAAGATACGAGTTCCAGGTAATCAGTAATGAGTTACGAGCTACTAGATACAAGATATGTGTTTCGAGTTACGAGTTACAGTATACGAGTTCCCGAGTTATTGGTTCGCGTTACGAGTTCCAAGTTCTGAGTTTCGCGTCATGAAATACAGGATGCGAGTTTTCACCTATCAGTAACGAGTAACAAACTACTAGATCTAGGATACGAGTTCGAGGTTTTCGTCATTGATTTACAAGATCCGAGATCAAGATTCGAGTTCCGAGTTATGGGCAACGAGTTACGGGTTAGGAGTTACGAGGTAAGTGATACAAGATACGAGCTCCGGGTTATCGGTAACAATTACACGTTCCGAGTCCTGAGTTACGCGTCACGAGATACAAGATGCGAGTTCCGATTTATCGATAACGATTTACGAGCTACGAGATGCTAGATACGAGTTCCAGGCTATCGGTAATGGTTTACAAGTTACGATAAATAAGGTACGAGTTCCGAGTTATGGGTAACGAGTTACGAGTTACGAGTTACGAGTTACGAGTTACAAGATACGAGCTCCGAGCTGTCGGTACCGCGTTACTAGTTCCAAGTTCTGAGTTACGCGTACGAGACACAAGTTGCGAGTTCCCACTCGTCGGTAACGATTTATGAGCTACGAGATACAAGATGCGAGTTCCTACTTATCGTAAAGAGTTACGAGCTACGGGACACAAGATACGAGTTCCAGGTAATCAGTAATGAGTTACGGACTACTAGATACAAGATGCGAGCTCCGAGTTATCGGTTACACGTTACGAGTTCCGAGTTCTGAATTTCGCGTCATGAGATACAAGATGCGAGTTTCCACTTATTGGTAACGAGTTACGGTCTTCAAGATCTAGGATACGAGTTCCAGGTTATCGGCAATGATTTGCGAGATCCGAGATAGAAGATACGAGTTCCGAGCAATGGGTAACGAGTTACGAGCTACGAGTTACGAGTTACAAGGTAAGGGATACAAGATACAAGCTCCCAGTTATCGGTAACGCGTTACGAGTTCCAAGATCTGAGTCACGCGTCACGAGATACAAGTTGCGAGTCCCACTTATCGGTAACGATTTACCAGCTACGAGAGGCAAGATACAAGATCCTTGTTATTGGTAATGTGTTACGCGTCACTAGATACAAGTTGCGAGTTCCCTCTTATCGGTAACGATTTACGAGCTACGAGAGGCAAGATAAAAGATCCTTGTTATTGGTAATGTGTTACAAGCTACGATACACAATATACGAGTTCCGGGCTATGAGTAGCGAGTTATGAGCTGCGATTTACGAGTTACGAGTTAAGAGTTTGGAGTTACGAGTTACGAGTTACGAGTTTCGAGTTACGAGTTTCGAGTTGCGGGTTACCATGTACGAGTTACGAGTTACGAATTACGACTTACGATCTACAAGGTACTAGATACGAGCTACGAGACACAAGATACGAGTTCCAGGTGATCAGTAATGAGTTACGAGCTACTAGATACAAGATACGAGTTCCGAGTTACGCTTTACAAGGTAAGATATACAAGATACAAGCTCCCAGTTATCGGTAACACGTTACGAGTTCCAAGTTCTGAGTTATGCGTCACGTGATATAAGTTGGGAGTTCAAAAACTTATCGGAAACGATTTACGAGCTACAAGGGGCAAGATACGAGTTCGTTGTTATTGGTAATGGGTTACAAGCCACGATACACAAGATACAAGTTCCGGGTTATCCGTTACGCGTTACAAGTTCCGAGATCTGTGTTTCGCGTCAAGAGATACAAGATGCGAGTTTTCACCTATAGGTAACTAGTTACGAACTACTAGATCTAGGATACGAGTTCGAGGTTATCGTCATTGATTTACAAGATCCGAGATCAAGATTCGAGTTCCGAGTTATGGGCAACACTTTCCAGTTCCGAGTCCTGAGTTACGCGTCACGAGATACAAGATGCGAGTTCCCATCTATCGGTAACGATTCACGAGCTACGAGATGCAAGATACGAGTTCCAGGTTAACGGTAATGGATTACAAGTTACCATATATATGATACGAGTTCTGAGTTATTGGTAGCGAGTTACAAGGTAAGAGATATAAGATACTTGCTCCGAGTTATCGGTAACGCGTTACGAGTTCCAAGTTCTGAGTTACGCGTCACTAGATACAAGTTGCGAGTTCCCTCTTATCGGTAACGATTTACGAGCTACGAGAGGCAAGATAAAAGATCCTTGTTATTGGTAATGTGTTACAAGCTACGATACACAAGATACGAGTTCCGGGTTATGAGTAAAGAGTTATGAGCTGCAATTTACGAGTTACGAGTTAAGAGTTTCGAGTTACGAGTTTCGAGTTGCGAGTTTTGAGTTGCGAGTTTTGAGTTGCGGGTTACCATGTACTAGTTACGAATTACCACTTACGATCTACAAGGTACTAGATACGAGTTACGAGATACAAGCTGCAGGTTTCCACTTATCGTAACGAGTTACGAGCTACGAGGCACAAGTTACGAGTTCCAGGTGATCGGTAATGAGTTACGAGCTACTAGATACAACATACGAGTTCCGAGTTATGGGTAACGAGTTACGAGTCACGAATTACGCTTTACAAGGTAAGATATACGAGATACAAGCTCCAAGTTATCGGTAACACGTTACGAGTTCCAAGTTCTGAGTTATGCGTCACGAGATATAAGTTGAGAGTTCCCACTTATCGGAAATGATTTACGAGCTACGAGAGGCAAGATACGAGTTCATTGTAATTGGTAATGGGTTACAAGCCACGATACACAAGATACGAGTTCCGTGTTATCCGTTACGCGTTACGAGTTCCAAGTTCTGAGTTTCGCGCCATGAGATACAAGATGCGAGTTTTCACCTATAGGTAACTAGTTACGAACTACTATATCTAGGATACGAGTTCGAGGTTATGGTCGTTGATTTACAAGATCCGAAATCAAGATTCGAGTTCCGAGCTATGGACAACACTTTTGTGTTCCGAGTCCTGAGTTACGCGTCACGAGATACAAGATGCGACTTCCCATCTATCGGTAACGATTTACGAGCTGCAAGATACGAGTTCCAGGTTATCGGTAATGGATTCAAGTTACGATCTATAAGAAACGAGTTCCGAGTTATGGGTAACTAGTTACAAGATACGAGTTACGAGTTATCGGTAACGCGTTACTAGTTCCGAGTTCTGATTTACACGTCACGAGATACAAGATGCGAGTTCCCACTTATTGGTAACGAGTTACGAGATATGAAAAACAAAATACAAGTTCCTTGTTATTGGTAACGGGTTACAATCTACGATACACAAGATACGAGTTCCAGGTAATCAGTAATGAGTTACGAGCCACTATATACAAGATGCGAGTTCCCATCTATCGGTAACGATTTACGAGCTACGAGATGCATGATACGAGTTCCAGGTTATCGGTAATGGATTATAAGTTACGATACTTAAGATACGAGGTCCTGGTTATTGGTAGCGAGTTACAAGGTAAGAGATACAAGATACATGCTCCGAGTTATCGGTAACGCGTTACGGGTTCCAAGTACTGAGTTACGCGTCACTAGATAAAAGTTGCGAGTTTCTTCCTATCGGTAACGATTTACGAGCTACGAGAGGCAAGATACAAGATCCTTGTTATTGGTAATGTGTTACAAGCTACGATACACAAGATACGAGTTCCGGGTTATGAGTAGCGAGTTATATGCTGCGATTTACGAGTTCCGGGTTATGAGTAGCGAGTTATACGCTGCGATTTACGAGTTACGAGTTTTGAATTACGAGTTTTGAGTTGCGAGTTAAAATATACGAGTTACGAGTAACGAATTACGACTTACGATCTACGAGGTACTAGTTACGAGTTACGAGATACAAGATGCGAGTTCCAACTTATCGTAACGAGTTACGAGCTACGAGACACAAGATACGATTTCCAGGTAATCAGTAATAAGTTACGAGCTACTAGATACAAGATACGTGTTCCGAGTTATGGGCAACGAGTTACGAGTTACAGTATACGAGTTCCCGAGTTATTGGTTCGCGTTACGTGTTCCATGTTCTGAGTTTCGCGTCATGAGATACAAGATGCGAGTTTTCAGCTATCGGTAACGAGCTACAAACTACTAGATCTAGGATACGGGTTCGTGGTTATCGTCATTGATTTACAAAATCCGAGATCAAGATTCGAGTTCCGAGTTATGGGCAACGAGTTACGAGTCACGAGTTACGCTTTACAAGGTAAGTGATACAAGATACAAGCTCCAAATTATCGGTAACACTTTCGAGTTCCGAGTCCTGAGTTACGCGTCACGAGATAAAAGATGCGAGTTCCCATTTATCGGTACCGATTTACGAGCTACGAGATGCATAATACGAGCTCCAGGTTATCGGTAATGGATTATAAGTTACGATATTTAAGATACGAGGTCCGGGTTATGGGTAGCGAGTTACAAGGTAAGAGATACAAGATACAAGCTCCAAGTTATCGGTAACACGTTACGAGTTCCAAGTTCTGAGTTTCGCGTCAAGAGATACAAGATGCGAGTTTTCACCTATAGGTAACTAGTTACGAACTACTAGATCTAGGATACGAGTTCGAGATTATCGTCTATGATTTACAAGATCCGAGATCAAGATTCGAGTTCCGAGTTATGGGCAACACTTTCGAGTTCCGAGTCCTGAGTTACGCGTCACGAGATAAGAGTTGCGAGTTCCCTCTTATCGGTAACGATTTACGAGCTACGAGAGGCAAGATACAAGATCCTTGTTATTGGTAATGTGTTACAAGCTACGATACACAAGATACGAGTTCCGGGTTATGAGTAGCGAGTTATATGCTGCGATTTACAAGTTCCGGGTTATGAGTAGCGAGTTATACGCTGCGATTTACGAGTTACGAGTTTTGAGTTACGCGTCACGAGATACAAGTTACGAGTTCCCACTGATCAGTAACGATTTACAAGCTACGAGAGGCAAGATACGAGTTCCTTGTTATTGGTAATGGGTTACAAGCTACGATACACAGGATACGAGTTCCTGGTTATGAGTAGCGAGTTATAAGCTGCGATTTACGAGTAACGAGTTACGAGTTGCGAGTTACGATATACGAGTTACGAGTTACGAATTACGACTTACGATCTACGAGGTACTGGTTACGAGTCACTAGATACAAGATGCGAGTTCCCACTTATCGTAACAAGTTACGGGCTACGAGATACAAGATACGAGTTCCAGGTAATCAGTAATGAGTTACGAGCTACTAGATACCAGATAGGTGTTCCGAGTTATAGGTAACGAGTGATGAGTTATAAGATAAGAGCACCGGGTTATCGGTTACGCATTACGAGTTTCGAGTTACGAGTTTTGAGTTACGAGTTTCGAGTTACGAGCTTCGAGTTACGAGTTTCGAGTTACGAGTTTCGATTTACGAGCTTCGAGTTACGAGTTTCGAGTTGCGGTTTACCTTGTACGAGTTACGAGTTACGAATTACGACTTACGATCTACAAGGTACTAGATACGAGCTACGAGACACAAGATACGAGTTCCAGGTGATCAGGAATGAGTTACGAGCTACTAGATACAAGATACGATTTCCGAGTTATGGGTAACGAGTTACGAGTCACGAGTTACGCTTTACAAGGTAAGATGTACAAGATACAAGCTCCAAGTTATCGGTAACACGTTACGAGTCCCAAGTTCTGAGTTATGCGTCACGAGATATAAGTTGAGAGTTCCCACTTATCGGAAACGATTTACGAGCTATGAGAGGCAAGATACGAGTTCCTTGTTATTGGTAATAGGTTACAAGCCACGATACACAAGATACGAGTTCCGGGTTATTCGTTACGCGTTACGAGTTCCGGGATCTGAGTTTCGCGTCATGAGATACAAGATGCGAGTTTTCACCTATAGGTAACTAGTTACGAACTACTAGATCTAGGATTCGAGTTCGAGGTTATCGTCATTGATTTACAAGATCCGAGATCAAGATTCGAGTTCCGAGTTATGGGCAACACTTTCGAGTTCCGAGTCCTGAGTTACGCGTCACGAGATAAGAGTTGCGAGTTCCCTCTTATCGGTAACGATTTACGAGCTACGAGAGGCAAGATACAAGATCCTTGTTATTGGTAATGTGTTACAAGCTACGATACACAAGATACGAGTTCCGGGTTATGAGTAGCGAGTTATATGCTGCGATTTACGAGTTCCGGGTTATGAGTAGCGAGTTATACGCTGCGATTTACGAGTTACGAGTTTTGAGTTACGCGTCACGAGATACAAGTTACGAGTTCCCACTGATCAGTAACGATTTACAAGCTACGAGAGGCAAGATACGAGTTCCTTGTTATTGGTAATGGGTTACAAGCTACGATACACAGGATACGAGTTCCTGGTTATGAGTAGCGAGTTATAAGCTGCGATTTACGAGTAACGAGTTACGAGTTGCGAGTTACGAGTTACGAATTACGACTTACGATCTACGAGGTACTGGTTACGAGTCACTAGATACAAGATGCGAGTTCCCACTTATCGTAACAAGTTACGGGCTACGAGATACAAGATACGAGTTCCAGGTTATCAGTAATGAGTTACGAGCTACTAGATACCAGATACGTGTTCCGAGTTATAGGTAACGAGTGATGAGTTATAAGATAAGAGCACCGGGTTATCGGTTACGCATTACGAGTTTCGAGTTACGAGTTTTGAGTTACGAGTTTCGAGTTACGAGCTTCGAGTTACGAGTTTCGAGTTACGAGCTTCGAGTTACGAGTTTCGAGTTGCGGTTTACCTTGTACGAGTTACGAGTTACGAATTGCGACTTACGATCTACAAGGTACTAGATACTAGCTACGAGACACAAGATACGAGTTCCAGGTGATCAGGAATGAGTTACGAGCTACTAGATACAAGATACGATTTCCGAGTTATGGGTAACGAGTTACGAGTCACGAGTTACGCTTTACAAGGTAAGATGTACAAGATACAAGCTCCAAGTTATCGGTAACACGTTACGAGTCCCAAGTTCTGAGTTATGCGTCACGAGATATAAGTTGAGAGTTCCCACTTATCGGAAACGATTTACGAGCTATGAGAGGCAAGATACGAGTTCCTTGTTATTGGTAATAGGTTACAAGCCACGATACACAAGATACGAGTTCCGGGTTATTCGTTACGCGTTACGAGTTCCGAGATCTGAGTTTCGCGTCACGAGATACAAGATGCGAGTTTTCACCTATAGGTAACTAGTTACGAACTACTAGATCTAGGATTCGAGTTTGAGGTTATCGTCATTGATTTACAAGATCCGAGATCAAGATTCGATTTCCGAGTTATGAGCTACACTTTCGAGTTCCGAGTCCTGAGTTACGCGTCACGAGATACAAGATGCGAGTTCCCATCTATCGGTAACGATTTACGAGCTACGAGATGCAAGATACGAGTTCCAGGTTATCGGTAATGGATTACAAGTTACGATATATATGATACGAGTTCCGAGTTATTGGTAGCGAGTTACAAGGTAAAAGATATAAGATACATGCTCCGAGTTATCGGTATCGCGTTACGACTTCCAAGTTCTGAGTTACGCGCCACTAGATACAAGTTGCGAGTTCCCTCTTGTCGGTAACGATTTACTAGCTACGAGAGGCAAGATAAAAGATCCTTGTTATTGGTAATGTGTTACAAGCTACGATACACAAGATACAAGTTCCGGGTTATGAGTAGCGAGTTATATGCTGCGATTAACGAGTTACGAGTTTCGAGTTACGAGTACCGAGTTACGATATACGAGTTACGAGTTACGAATTACGACTTACGATCTACGAGGTACTAGCTACGAGTTACGAGATAAAAGATGCGAGTTCCCATCTATCGTAACGAGTAACGAGTCACAAGATACGAGCTACGAGTTATTAGGTACGCGTTACGAGTTCCAAGTTCTAAGTTACGCATCACGAGATACAAGTTACGAGTTCCCACTTATCAGTAACGATTTACAAGCTACGAGAGGCAAGATACGATTTCCTTGTTATTGGTAATAGGTTACAAGCTACGATACACAAGATACGAGTTCCTGGTTATGAGTAGCGAGTTATAAGCTGCGATTTACGAGTAACGAGTATCGAGTTGCGAGTTACGATATACGAGTTACGAGTTACGAGTTACGAATTACGACTTACGATCTACGAGGTACTGGTTACGGGTTACGAGATACAAGATGCGAGTTCCCACTGATCGTAACAAGTTACGAGCTACGAGAAACAAGATACGAGTTCCAGGTTATGAGTAGCGACTTATAAGCTGCGATTTACGAGTAAAGAGTTACGAGTTGCGAGTTACGATATACGAGTTACGATCTACGAGGTAATCAGGTAATCAGTAATGAGTTACGAGCTTCTAGATACAAGATACGTGTTCCGAGTTATGGGTAACGAGTGATGATTTGTAAGATAAGAGCACCGGATTATCGGTTACGCATTACGAGTTCCGAGTTCTAAGTTTCGCATCATAAGATACAAGATACGAGCTTTCACCTGTCGGTAACTAGTTAAGAACTACTAGATCTAGGATACGAGTTCGGAGTTAACGTCATTGCTTTAAAAAATCCGAGATGAAGATTCGAGTTTCGAGTTATGGGCAACGAGTTACGGGTTACGAGTTACGAGTTACAAGGTAGGTGATACAAGATACGAGCTCCGAGTTACCTGTAACACTTTCGATTTCCGAGTCCTGAGTTACGCGTCACGAGATACAAGATGCGTGTTCCCATTTATCGGTAACGATTTACGAGCTACGAGAGGCAAGATACGAGTTCCTTGTTAAAGGTAATGGGTTACAAGCTACGATACACAAGATACGAGTTCCTGGTTATGAGTAGCGAGTTATAAGCTGCGATTTACGAGTTACGAGTTTCGAGTTGAGAGCTACGATATACGAGCTACGATCTACGAGGTACTAGTTACGAGTTACGAGATACAAGATGCGAGTTCCCACTTATTGTAACAAGTTACGAGCTACGAGACACAAGATACGGGTTCCGAGTTATGGGTAACGAGTGACGAGTTACAAGATGAGAGCACTGAGTTGTCGGTTACGCGTTACGAGTTCTGAGTTTCGCGTCATGAGATACAAGATGCGAGTTTTCACCTATCGGTAACGAGTAACGAACTACTAGATCTAGGATACGTGTTCGAGGTTATCGTCATTCATTTACAAGATCCGAGATCAAGATTCAAGTTCCGAGTTATGGGCAACGAGTTACGGGTTACGAGTTACGAGTTACAAGGTAAGAGATACAAGATACGACCTCCGAGTTATCGGTAACACTTAAACGTTCCGAGTCTGAGTTACGCGTCACGAGATACAAGATGCGAGTTCCCATTTATCGATAACGATTTACGAGCTACGAGATGCAAGACACGAGCTCCAGGTTATCGGTAATGGATTATAAGTTACGATATTTAAGATACGAGGTCCGGGTTATGGGTAGCGAGTTACAAGGTGAGAGATACAAGATACAAGCTCCAAGTTATCGGTAACACGTTACGAGTTCCAAGTTCTGAGTTATGCGTCACGAGATATAAGTTAGGAGTTAGAGGGGCAAGATACGAGTTCCTTGTTATTGGTAATGTGTTACAAGCCACGATACACAAGATACAAGTTCCGGGTTATCCGTTACGCGTTACGAGTTCCGAGATCTGAGTTTCGCGTCAAGAGATACAAGATGCGAGTTTTCACCTATAGGTAACTAGTTACGAACTACTAGATCTAGGATACGAGTTCGAGGTTATCGCCTATGATTTACAAGATCCGAGATCAAGATTCGAGTTCCGAGTTATGGGCAACACTTTCGAGTTCCTAGTCCTGAGTTAAACGTCACGAGACACAAGTCATCGGTAACGATTTATGAGCTACGAGATACAAGCTGCGAGTTCCAGGTAATCAGTAATGAGTTACGGACTACTAGATACAAGTAGCGAGCTCCGAGTTATCGGTTACACGTTACACGATTTCCGAGCTCTGAGTTTCGCGTCATGAGATACAAGATGCGAGTTTCCACTTATTGGTAACGAGTTACGATCTTCAAGATCTAGGATTCGAGTTCCAGGTTATCGGCAATGATTTGCGAGATCCCAGATAGAAGATACGAGTTCCGAGCAATAGGTAACGAGTTACGAGCTACGAGTTACGAGTTACAAGGTAAGGGATACAAGATACAAGCTCCAAGTTATCGGTAACGAGTTCCAAGTTCTGAGTTACGCGTCACTAGATAAAAGTTGCGAGTTCCTACCTATCGGTAACGATTTACGAGCTGCGAGAGGCAAGATACAAGATCCTTGTTATTGGTAATGTGTTACAAGCTACGATGCACAAGATACGAGTTCCGGGTTATGAGTAGCGAGTTATAAGCTGCGATTAACGAATTACGATCTACGAGGTACTAGTTACTTTTTACGAGATACAAGATGCGAGTTCCTACACATCGTAACGAGTTACGAGCTACGAGACACAAGATACGAGTTACAGGTAATCAGTAATGAGTTACGAGCTACTAGATACAAGATACGTGTTTCGAGTTATTGGTTCGCGTTACGAGTTCCAAGTTCTGAGTTTCGCGTCATGAGATACAAGATGCGAGTTTTCAGCTATCGGTAACGAGTTACAAACTACTAGATCTAGGATACGAGTTCGTGGATATCGTCATTGATTTACAGAATCCGAGATCAAGATTCGAGTTCCTAGTTATGGGCAACGAGTTATGGGTTACGAGTTACGAGTTACAAGGTGAGTGATACATGATACGAGTTACGAGTTATCGGTAACACTTTCGAGTTCCAAGTCCTGAGTTGCGCGTCACGAGATACAAGATGCGGGTTCCCATCTATCGGTAACGATTTACGAGCTACAAGATGCAAGATACGAGTTCCAGGTTATCGGTAATGGATTACAAGTTACGATATATATGATACGAGTTCCGAGTTATTGGTAGCGCGTTACAAGGTAAAAGATATAAGATACATGCTCCGAGTTATCGGTAACGCGTTACGAGTTCCAAGTTCTGAGTTACGCGCCACTAGATACAAGTTGCGAGTTCCCTCTTATCGGTAACGATTTACGAGCTACGAGAGGCAAGATAAAAGATCCTTGTTATTGGTAATGTGTTACAAGCTACGATACACAAGATACGAGTTCCGGTTTATGAGTAGCGAGTTATATGCTGCGATTAACGAGTTACGAGTTTCGAGTTACGAGTACCGAGTTACGATATACGAGTTACGAGTTACGAACTACGACTTACGATCTACGAGGTACTAGCTACGAGTTACGAGATAAAAGATGCGAGTTCCCATTTATCGTAACGAGTTACGAGTCATAAGATACGAGCTACTAGTTATTAGATACGCGTTACCAGTTCCAAGTTCTAAGTTACGCGTCACGAGATACAAGTTACGAGTTCCCACTTATCAGTAACGATTTACAAGCTACGAGAGGCAAGATACGAGTTCCTTGTTATTGGTAATGGGTTACAAGCTACGATACACAAGATACGAGTTCCTGGTTATGAGTAGCGAGTTATAAGCTGCGATTTACGAGTAACGAGTTACGAGTTGCGAGTTACGATATACGAGTTACGAGTTACGAATTACGACTTACGATCTACGAGGTACTGGTTACGAGTTACGAGATACAAGATGCGAGTTCCCACTTATCGGTAACGATTTACGAGCTACGAGATGCAACATACGAGTTCCAGGTTATCGGTAATGGATTACAAGTTGGGATATATAAGATACGAGTTCCGAGGAGGTAAAGGATTGCAAGCCACGATACACAAGATACGAAATCCGGGTTATCCGTTACGCGTTACGAGTTCCGAGTTCTGAGTTTCGCGTCATGTGTGATTCACAAGATCCGAGATCAAGATTCGAGTTCCGAGCTATGGGCAACGAGTTACGGGTTACGAGTTACGAATTACAAGGTAAGTGATACAAGATACGAGCTCCGAGTTATCGCTAACACTTTCGAGTTCCGAGTCCTGAGTTACGCATCACGAGATACAAGATGCGAGTTCCCATTTATCGGTAACGATTTACGAGCTACGAGATGTAAGACACGAGTTCCAGGTTATCGGCAATGATTTGTGAGATCCGAGATAGAAGATACGAGTTCCGAGCAATGGGTAACAAGTTACGAGCTACGAGTTACGAGTTACAAGGTAAGAGATACAATATACAAGCTCCGAGTTATCGTTTACGCGTTACGAGTTCCAAGTTCTGAGTTACGTGTCACGAGATACAAGTTGCGAGTGCCTACTTAACGGTAACGATTTACGAGCTACGAGAGGCAGGATACGAGTTCCTTGTTATTGGTAATGGGTTACAAGCTACGATACACAAGATACGAGGTCCGGGTTATGAGTAGCGAGTTATAAGCTGCGATTTACGAGTTTCGAGTTACGAGCTTCGAGTTGAGAGTTACGATATACGAGTTACGAATTACGACTTACGATCTACTATCTACGAGGTACTAGTTACGAGTTACGAGATACAAGATGCAAGTTCCCACTCATCGTGACGAGTTACGAGCTACGAGACACAAGATACGAGTTCCATGTAATCAGTAATGAGTTACGAGCTACTAGATACAAGACACGAGTTCCGTGTTATGGGTAACGAGTTACGAGTTACAAGATACGAGCTCCGAGTTATGGGTTACGAATCACGAGTTACAAGGTAAGTGATACAAGATACGAGCTCCGAGTTATCGTTAACGCGTTACTAGTTCCGAGTTCTGAGTTACACGTCACGAGATACAAGATGCGAGTTCCCATTTATCGGCAACGATTTACGAGCTACGAGATGCGAGCTACGATTTACGAGGTACGAGTTACGAGTTACGACTTATTATCTACGAGGTACGAGTTACGAGATACAAGGTAAAATATACAAGACTCAAGCTCCGAGTTATCGGTAACGCATTACGAGCTCCAAGTTCTGAGTTACGCATCACGAGATACAAGTTGGGAGTTCCCACATATCGGTAACGATTTACGAGCATAAATTGATTTTATGGAAGTGTTTCACCAAATCAGCACACAAATATATTTAGGATATGATCCCCTGTAATTGTTTTAATGGTTTAAAATTGCTTTTGCAGACCTTTGCTGGAAGCTCATAACTATTAAGAAAATTATTATCACAAGAAGTAAGCTTATTATGCTTTACATATTTCTGGAGTATTGAAACCAAAATTTTAATGGAAATAAACCTCAGATTTTGAGAAAATCCAGTATAAAGCTTGTTGAATAGAAGAGTCAGTTCCAGTACACCAAGCACAGTTGCGGTACAATATAGGCCAGGACAATCACTTTTTGTGTGAAATTAGTTTAAGTTTTTGAAATTTATTTACAAATGTTTCTGTTATAAGACTGCTGTACTAATTGTAATGGTATGTACATACCATGAATTTAACCATTTTATATGTTCATGATTGAAACCCATCAGTGGCGGATTTACGAATTTCCTGCCAGATGATTAATCAATTTTTGCCGCACCTATTGACCCCTGAAATTCAAAACCCCCTACTTCACAATCATAATAATTACATTTGTTGTGACAATGAAATTGCAACTTCACCATTTGTAAACTAGGGCATCGTTGTGTCAGTTTCTAGATTATTCTTGCAACCCACGATTTAGTGATGATTACTCGAGAAACAGTTTTTGAGTATACCTTTGAGCTAAGAAAAGCCCAATCACGCACTTATTGTGAAGTAAGGTAAGGTATGCCTTCAAATTTTCGAGACTCATTTTCTCTGGGGATAGAATAAATGTTTTTTTTATATCTGTAAAAAAAATTAGCCATATTTGCTGCCCTAGGCTCCAGCCTACTCAGCCACTGAAACCTATTATTGTTCTAATAAGTATTTTATTCATAGGTCCATCATTTTACAAGTGTGAAAATTCTTATGAAAAATATAAAACCATTTAAATTGATCATCTTTTATGAATCTAATTTCAGATGTAGTTAAAACATTATTTTTATTATAGTAGTCAAGACAATTTTCTTTTAATCTGATAAAATTCCATATATTTTTTCACATTATAGATCACATATCACATAGATAGATGAAGGATAGATCCATAGTGAAACCTATACCTGTATGAAATATTGTAGTAACACTTGAGAGATATTTCAAAATCGCAACATTGTTGAAGGGTGTTAAGGCATATTTTAATCAACATTACTGTGAAATGAATGAAACAGAATAGAATAACATTGCGTCTTCCATTGCAATGTAGATATAGTATTGCAGCAGCCTAATTTTGTTTTGTTTAGTGAGCAGCATCCCAGCATCTATTAGTGTCTGTCAGGGCGACTTTTATTAATTACACACATAGAGGACCACGGAATGGTAGGGGTAAGTGGTTTAAAACAGAGGAACGATAGCTAGTCTATTGACAAAAATTATTTCCTGTTTTGAAGTCTAACATCATCACGTGTTTCACGGTCTTTTTTTAGATTGTTTGATAAATAACAAAAATTCTTGCAAGAATTTTGAATTTGTAGACAATAAGTATGCTAGTGAAATGCTGTTTGCTGGTAGGGCATTGAATCTACCTAGTAATGTACGCAAGAATGAGATGGCAATAGTGTTACTTTGACAAGAAAAAAACATATGATTGAGGTCTCCATAGGATATCCCGTCGCATTCACAGAATGGTTCAGAAATTAAGCTCATTTTTTACAGAAGTGCGTTACAGTTTGCAACACCAAAGCAACATCTCAATAAAAAAATATGTGTTGGACGGGCAGCAGCTATTTCCTTAAAAATTGGCATGGCAGGTAGGGTAGGGTTTATACAAGTATAGTGGCATGGGTGGGTGGATACGAAATCTCGGTACTCAGCATTCCATTTTTCATCGCATTTCGCTTTTATGACGGGTAGGAGGTCCTGCTTGAGTAGACTTGCAACTAGATTGCTAGAGTTTATTGCCTCCTTGGCCATTTTATCCACTACGACGTTACCAGTAATGCCTACATGACCTTTTACCCATAAGAAGGTGACAAACACATACTTTTGACGGAGAAGGACTAATAGTTCGATTATCTGCGCAACCAAATCATGTTTATATGTGTTTGCGATACTAAGCGGTTGTAGTACAGACCGTGAGTCTGTGATACTGATGATTTTCTGGTCATTTGTCACCTGTTCTCTATTTATGTATTCCAGTGCCTTTACTATAGCAGTGGCCTCAGCGTTGAAGATTGACATGTATCTATGGCATTTATATAATTCTTTGTAGCGCAGAGATGGGATCCAAATGGCACAGCCGACACCGTCATTACCCTTGGAAGCATCGGTATATATCTGGCAAGCAGGACTGTATTCTTCTAAAGTGTTTCCAATTATACTGTTGTTGATAAATGCATTTTCTGTATATTCAGGATATATTATATGAGGCTTCTCTAGGAGTCAAGAATATTCTGATCGGAAGAAAGGGAGCTGTTTATGTGACATCAGTTGACTGCTGTAGTCTGCCAAGTTTTCAAATGCTTCGGCAAGTGGGGGAGAGTTTTTGTGGGCCCAGTACCTATTCGTTAGGTTATATGTAGTTAAGGTTGCCCGTTTGTTGTGTATTAGTGTATCATCGGCACTCATACATTTGAGGACAGCCTTTTGAGCTAGAAGCTGCCTTCTGATGTGCATTGGTGGTTCACCACTTTCTGCTAGCAAAGCAATTGTAGGAGTAGCTTTTAAAGTCCCTGTTATTAATCTAAGCGCTTTGTATTGGAGTCTGTCGATCTTCAGTAGTCTAGAATTAGTTGCAGAACCGTAAAATATCGAGCCAAAATCCAGTATCGATCTTGTGAAGGCTTTATAGAAAGTCAAAGCACTTGAAGGATCAGCGCCCCAAAACTTTCTAGTCGTGCTCTTTAGGATATTCAAACTTTTTTCAGCTTTGCATAGCGTATTTTTAATTTGTGTCTTCCAGGATAATTTCTGGTCTAACACTAAGCCGAGGTATTTATGCTCTGTCTTACAAACAACAGGGATATTGCCTATATTCATGTGGTCTGTCATATTAATACGGTGTCGAGTATATTTCACAATAGCTGATTTATTAAATGAGACCTCGAGACCATTTTCAATGAGGTAGTTATTCACTTCAAGGCCGTAGCTTCTGATATTATTTAAACAGTCTGCTAACTTTTTCCTGGAGCTATAAAGGCACAAGTCATCAGCATATTGTAGTATGTTTACTGAAATATTTCTTGAGTGGAGGTCCAACGTATAAATATTGAAGAGAACAGGACTGAGCACCGACCCTTGGGGAAGAGCTGTGCTGCTTATCCGTGGTCCTACTAGTTCTTCGCTCGTTGAGATATAAATAACCCTATCATGAAAAATAGTTATTAGATTGGCACCAAATTCTCTGGGGATTCCGATATTAATAATTTTTTCAAATAAAGTGAACAGGTTAACATTGTCATAAGTAGCGTTTATATCAAGATATAATGCCGTAAGGTGTTCATTTCTTGAGAAGGTAATTTCTATGTTATTGACTAAATGTGCTAGACAGTCTGTTACTCCTTTTCCTCGCCTGAAACCGAGCTCACATGCGGGCGTTAACTTCTTGCTTTCTAACCACCATTCTAGCCGATTTTTGACTATTCTTTCTAATGTTTTCAGAATACAAGACATTAGTGATATTGGTCTGAATGAAGTGGGATCGGATCGTTTACTGATTGGTAGGATAATAATCTTCTAGATATTGTGACAGTCTTCCTCATCTATAAGAACCTTGTTGAAAGCTTGGCAGAGTAATTCTTTGGCGTTATCGGGGAGGTGTTCAATCATGGAGTAAGTAACTCCATCGTGCCCAGGCGCTGAGTCGTTTTTCTTTAAATTAGAATCGAGCTCATTTATTGTAATTTCATTCATCAGAAAATGGCCCTGGTACATTTCTTGGTTGGGTATAATCAGGGGTGCCGAATCGGGGGCAACCTTCTTGATGAATTCCTCAGCATTTTTTTGTAACATGTTGTTGGTGTTGTTGGGATTTATTCATCTGCTTATAGCGTTCACCCTTCTCCAGATCGTGGACGGATTAGTCTGGGCGTTTAATTAATTGCAGAATGATGACCAGCTTGCTTTAGCCTTGATCTTGTAAAGTTTTTTGGATTCAGCTACATTTATTTGATATTTTATGAAGTTATCTGAATTCATATTTGCTTTAAATTTTCGTAAAGATTCTTTACGCTCCTGAGCCTTATTAGTACATTCTGCATCCCACCACGGTGGTGAGGGGTGCTTACTCAATGCAGGATTATTTTTTTTGGTGCGGTATCAGCTGCTCTCGATATATCGTCAATGAGGGCCGAAAAAAGAGAGTTAGCATCAATGCTCAAGTCAATAGAGTGAATGTGGAATTCTACTAGCGTCGTATACAGATTCCATTTGGGTTCATTGGTGGTTTTCCATTTGTAAGTGGTGTTTTATCGAAGATGTGCACAGGAATCTCCAATGGTGAACATGATCGGATAATGATCAGATCCGTACGTATCGTCTAGAACGATCCAAGTTGACTTAGGCAACAAATTGCTTGATATAATTGTAACATCTACCACAGATATATTTGTGTTAGGTCTTGATATCCTTGTCGGTTGCCCTTCGTTCCTGAATATTAGATTGGGAAACTGCTCGACTGCTTCTACTAAAATTTTTCCAGGTGTATTGTTATCTGCTGATCCCCAAGCGTGATGGTGTCCGTTAATGTCGCCGCCTATGATGCAAAGGTTATCTAACTTGCTGAAAATCTGAAGGTAGTCATTCGCCGTCGCTGAGATATTTAGTGGTCTATATATTGATGCTATGGATATTATACTGGAACCTATTGGTATATTGATTGCGCAAGTTTCTAGGTTTTGATTACTGACACTGCTCATATCAATTTCGGTATATATGGTATGCCCTTTCTAAGAAATATTGCCACACCACCCTTGCCATCTGCTCTATCTTTGCGTATAATATTATACTGTTTAAGAGAAATAGAATAATTCTTCCTATACCACGTTTCGGATATGAGAGCTACATCAAAATTACAATTATGAGCTAGACTTTTAAATAAGTTATGATTAGAGAATGCCGATCTGGCATTCCACTGTATAACCTTAAGTTGAGTGTGGAATGTAGTTTCTAAAAATATCAGACAAGAACCTTTCAATGAGATGTTCAAAATTAATGGTTTGAGACACGTTGCTGGAGGTTTGCGGGATTAATGTTTGGAAAACTTGTGTAAGATTACTGTTAAGGTCTCTTATTATTTTATTTTTCATATCTTCGAAAGTCTGATTCATTGATGGGCTGCTAGGGTCAATGATAGGCCTACCAGCAAAAGTCCATTGATATTCTCTTCTAATTGGTGGATGTTGGGGTTCAGTTTCTTGAACTTTCCTTTTTTGCTGAAACTCTTCGTGCGCGTAGGTGGAGGATAAACTGAATTAGTGGTAGCATTCGACTTTGGATTCTTTGACTGCCTGTTTGGCAGTGTAGGAAATTTTAACTCGGAATTAAGTAAGGGAGCGTATTTATTTTTTGACGTTAAGCTAGCATAACTTGGCTGGTCAACAATTTTTTCAGCTTCCTTGAATGATAAATGGAGATGCGCCATTGCTTATTTTACACGTTTCTGTTTTAGAAAAGCAGGACAATTTTTATCGGTACTGGGGTAACTTTGAGATTTACAATGGACACAAAATGGTCTACAGTTATTACATATTGTAGTATCGTCTGATTCCACGCCGCAATTCTTACATTTTGTTAATGTAAATATATTGAGGTATTTTCAAACCCAAGAACGATAAAATTATCATCTGCCTAGGGACTTTCGATGATTCTTCTCCATTTTTCACTGTTTTAAACATTCGTTTAACAGATTGTACAGGAATATCGGATACAATTGTCCTTAATGGTTCATCCTCTGAATACGTAGTATCTACGCCTTTGACAATAGCTTTCTTTTCTGTGAGATTTAAAGGTATGTAAGCAATCAAGCCATTGTTTTCAAAAACGGGATTGTTTATCAGTCTGTTTGCTGCCAATGTGGAGTCGACTTGTATTTTAATTCTATTTCGACCTACTACACTCAATTCGACAATATGTTTTTCATCCACGCCTATTTCCAACAATTTCTCACGCAGTCTCATAGGATGTAGACGGCAAACGTTTAGGTTTTTATGTTCCGCAAATATAAAAAATGGACCTTTGCTATTTGGTTGGTATTTGTTTTCACGGTTTATTTTTATCAATCTATTATCCGTAGCTTCAGTTAGCGTATTTCTATATACGGATGGATTACTAATCTCATCAGTCATGTGAACTATTTCAATATTTTGAATATTCGTTTTTGGTGAGCGTTGTTGGATATAGGGGGGGGGGCAGGGCCACCAGCCCCTGGTGAGTTGGAGCTCGACATTTAGACGAGCACCGTCTGGATACAATTACTTATTGCTATCTACTCACAGTACGATGTAAATAGACCTAATGGAATAAAACACAAAAATAATGTGGAAACAAAAACGCGCGCGGTGACAAAGTCGAATAAGAACCTCTCTCGGCCGATGTACACTGTATGAACGCCGGACGAAAACTGATGCTGGAATGTTGAAAACAGAATTTCAATGAAGCCACCTTTTTGATAGATGGCACTAATGTTAGGGAAGCTATTTTGAAATATTCCAAAACATTTTTTTTTTTAGTTTCAAACCAATTTTGACTAGATATTTGGGTTTCGTGTTTTGTTTCTGACTACTTGTGGTGTGTTTTGTGCCTGGGAAGCTGGGATTTTCCTCAGCGATTTTCCCCCCTTTTTCAGTGTTTTCCAAGCTTATTTGAGCAAAAAGAAATTTTGTCTTGTTTTCGCTATTTGTAAAATTACTTCCATGCTCCCTAAGAGGTATGCTCTAAATATTCAGTACAAATTACTGATAACCTAATATATGCGAACAAAACACAAATATATTGACAGGGCTGTGATGAACAACTCTAAAAAGTTGTAAATCGTAGATACTAAATCTTTGCTGAAAAAGAAAAGCATTTAAATCAAATACTTTTTTCCGAATAATTTGATTTAGAATTCTAAGTTATTATTCAAAACAATCCTTTTTGCAGATAAAAAGTCGTGTAATTAACACACAGTTACACAAATAAGTCTTTTTCTTTCAGTGACGCGTTTCGATTTATATTTAAATCATCGTCGTACTGTCAAATCTTACACAACTTTTTATCTGCATGATGGAAGACTTTCACCAAGTAAAACCATCTACAATCTATATGATATAGTAAGACATGTTTAAATGCCAATTTTTTTATGGAACCTGACCCAAGATATTTTTAAAAACAATTTTGAAACTATATTACAACTTATAGAAACGTTAAAATGTTTCATCCGTGGGAAAATACGTGCCCGGCTTCATGGAGACCTTGGCAAGACGATGATATTGAATGTGAAAATCGAGGTGAAAACATTGACATGGATCCTAACAGGGGTCCATACTCGGATTTGATATAATATATATAATAAATATATATTATATCAAATTGAGTTTCTCACCAAAGAGATGATTCAGGAAACTCTCTCTAAAATGGGAAAACCATGCCTACGGTCGGCTTTGCCTCGAAGATTGAAAAAACTTGGAATTAAGTTTAAAGTAATCGACTAAAGGTCAGCTTTATTGGAAAGTCGGCGGATTTTCAGATGGCGTATTGAACATTTGGAGAAAATGAAAAACATAGAGAGGAAGATTGACTAATCTACTATTTGGATGAGACATAGTATGATACACCGGAGAGATCATCATTCATTGTCGTTTGAAAGATAGTTCGATTAAAGATGGACTCAAGCTTTGTGGTCGCGTGCATGTAGTTGGAATAAAAACAATAATAATGGCTAATAATAGATGACACCTAGCATATAAGAAAGTATTTTAAAGAAGTAATGGAGCTTAAAAAAGAAATGTGATGCGGAAAGTGTCCATGTTCGAATAATGGATGCTAATTCACAACAAGCAATACATTCAACGCACTAAATATGGCTCTGGCCAGCCCATGGCTCATGGGTGATTTTCTTTATATTGGTGTTCCAAGTTACTTCGAATAAACTATATAAAATTTCAATCCTATATATAAAACCTACTAAATAAAATCATTTTGAATCCGGGCCGACCGACCTGAAACGGCTTAATATTAGTCCCGAGGTTGAAGTACACGTAAAATCTATCCATTTATTGAAATCTCTTGAAAATTTATATTTTTTTAAGAGAAAAACAAAAATTCAGTCTTGGTTTTACAATTATTTTGCTCTGTGTTCCATAAAAATGTTGTTCTTCAAACATGTTTATTAGATGACATAAAAATATATTGGACCGGACTATGGGTAGCAAATACAACCTCTTTCTGTTTCTGCTATTCTAATGTGAGATTTCAGTCATTTCAGACAAACAACTGGAGAGGGAGAGTAATTGTATCACACAGGGTTGCCAGATCGTCTGGAAGAATTGTCCTATAAATGCTAGCGAATTTTCGTTTTTGGTTGAAAATTATCGTACGCTGGTGCGAAACCAGGATTTCGAGAGGGGGGCCTTCACCATTATTTTCCCAAAAAAATGCCACTTTTCCACTCACACTTCCATATATACCATGGTGACATTCCTTTAACGGACCTCAGCTCTTATGCATCAGACGCGTTCCCGTTTTTTAACGAAAAGTACAGCGGTATAATGTACAATTACGTCTATGCTTATCCCATGCTTTTTATGTAAATATTAGAATGAAACAATTTGAGAGGGTTAAGAAACGACCCGAAATTGCTGTTGCGAAACCTCCTCTTCATTTACATTCATTGAAATGTAGTCAAAATAACAAAACGTTCAATAACAAATAATGCCTTTATCTTAAATTACCGTGTGTATATAGAATCAAAGTATGGAAGGTTAATAAAAAAATATACATATGGAATCAGATAAATAGGAACTTTTTAAACACAATATTTAAGTGAAATAAAGGAATGTAATAATTAATCAGTCTCCGAATCTGGTAGATCGACATAAATGTTGCTATTTATGTTTTTGTTAATTCTTTAGAAAGGTTCCATTCAATTTTACCTCCTTGTCAATTTACAAGTTGAGAAGCAATCATGCTTTTGCCGATCGTTTCTACTTTCAATTTATTTCTGGCCTTTGTTTTTTTTTGTTTTAGGGGGGCATAATGCCTTCATATTAAAACTGATCAAACTGATCAATCATTAATTTTCCTTTGAATTCTTACAAACTAACACTTATCACTAAAGTAAATCCATCGATGTCCTTTAGATTACGTTAACACTATAACTACAAATTTGCTAGATTCAAAATCAAGATTCGAGTTCCGAGTTATAGGCAACAGTTTCGAGTTCCGAGTCCTGAGTTACGCGTCACGAGAAAAAAGATGCGAGTTCCCATCTATCGGTAACGATTTACGAGCTACGAGATGCAAGATACGAGTTCCCATTTATCGGTAACGATTTAAGAGCTGCAAGATACTAGTTCCAGGTTATCGGTAATGGATTCAAGTTACGATCTATAAGATACGAGTTCCTAGTTATGGGTAACTAGTTACGAGTTACGAGTTACAAGATACGAGCTACGAGTTATCGGTAACGCGTTACTAGTTCCGAGTTCTGATTTACACGTCACGAGATACAAGATGCGAGTTCCCAGTTATTGGTAACGAGTTACAAGATACGAAAGGCAAGATACGAGTTCCTTGTTATTGGTAATGGGCTACAATCTACGATACACAAGATACGAGTTCCGGGTAATCAGTAATGAGTTACGAGCTACTATATACAAGATGCGAGTTCCCATCTATCGGTATCGATTTACGAGCTACGAGATGCATGATACGAGTTCCAGGTTAACTGTAATGGATTATAAGTTACGATATTTAAGATACGAGGTCCTGGTTATTGGTAGCGAGTTACAAGGTAAGAGATACAAGATACATGCTCCGAGTTATCCGTAACGCGTTACGAGTTCCAAGTCCTGAGTTACGCGTCACGAGATACAAGATAAGAGTTCCCATCTATCGGTAACGATTTACGAGCTACTAGATGCAAGATACGAGTTCCAGGTTATCAGTAATGAGTTACGAGCTACTAGATACAAGATACGCGTTCCGAGTTATGAGTAACGAGTTACGAGTTACAGTATACGAGTTCCCGAGTTACTGGTTCGCGTTACGAGTTCCAAGTTCTGAGTTTCACGTCATGAGATACAAGATGCGAGTTTTCACCTACCGACTAGGAGCTACTAGATACAAGATACGGGTTCCGAGTTATGGGTAGCGAGTAATGGGTTATAAGATAAGCGCTCCAGGTTATCGGTTACGCGTTATGAGTTCCGAGTTCTGAGTTTCGCGTCACGAGATACAAGTTGCGAGTTCCCACTTATCAGTAACGATTTATGAGCTACGAGAGGCAAGATACGTATTCCTTGTTGAAGGTAATGAGTTACAAGCTACGATACACAAGATACGATTTCCTGGTTATGAGCAGCGAGTTATAAGCTGCAATTTACGAGTTACGAGTTTCGAGTTGAGAGCTACGATATACGAGTTACGAATTACGACTTACGATCTACGAGGTACTAGTTACGAGTTTCGAGATACAAGATGCGAGTTCCCATTTATCAGTAACAATTTACGAGCTACGAGAGGCAGGATACGAGTTCCTTGTTATTGGTAATTGGATACAAGCTACGATACACAAGATACGAGTTCCGGGTTATGAGTAGCGAGTTATATGCTGCGATTAACGAGTTACGAGTTTCGAGTTACGAGTACCGAGTTACGATATACGAGTTACGAGTTACGAATTACGACTTACGATCTACGAGGTACTGGTTACGAGTAACGAGATACAAGATGCGAGTTCCCAATTATCGTAACAAGTTACTGGCTACGAGACACAAGATACGAGTTCCAGGTAATCAGTAATGAGTTACGAGCTACTAGATACAAGATACGTGTTCCGAGTTATGGGTAACGAGTGATGAGTTATAAGATAGGAGCACCGGGTTATCGGTTACACATTACGAGTTCCGAGTTCTAAGTTTCGCGTCATGAGATACAAGATGCGAGTTTTCACCTGAAGGTGACTAGTTACGAACTACTAGATCTAGGATACGAGTTCGAGGTTATCGTCATTGATTTACAAGATCCGAGATGAAGATTCGAATTCCGAGTTATGGGTAACGAGTTACGGGTTACGAGTTACGAGTTACAAGGTAGTAGATACAAGATACGAGCTCCGAGGTACCTGTAACACTTTCGAGTTCCGAGTCCTGAGTTACGCGTCACGAGATACAAGATGCGTGTTCCCATTTATCGGTAAGGATTTACGAGCTACGAGATGCAAGATACGAGTGCCCGGTTATCGGTAATGTATTACAAGTTACGATATATATGATACGAGTTCCGAGTTATTGGTAGCGAGTTACAAGGTAAGAGATATAAGATGAATGACTCTGAGATATCGGTAACGCGTTACGAGTTCCAAGTTCTGAGTTACGCGTCACTAGATACAAGTTGCGAGTTCCCTCTTATCGGTAACGATTTACGAGCTACGAGAGGCAAGATAAAAGATCCTTGTTATTGGTAATGTGTTACAAGCTACGATACACAAGATACGAGTTCCGGGTGATCAGTAATGAGTTACGAGCTACCAGATACAAGATAGCTCCGAGTTATCGGTTAAACGTTACGAGTTCCGAGTTCTGAGTTCCGCGTCATGAGATACAAGATGCGAGTTTCCATTTATTGGTAACGAGTTACGAACTTCTAGATCTAGGATACGACTTCGACGTTATCATCATTGATTTTCAAGATCCGAGATCAAGATTCGAGTTCCAAGTTATGGGCAACGAGTTACGGGTTACGAGTTACGAATTACAAGGTAAGAGATACAAGATACAAGCTCGAAGTTATCGGTAACGCGTTACGAGTTCCAGGTTCCGAGTTACGCGTCACGAGATACAAGTTACGAGTTCCCACTTATCAGTAACGATTTACGAGCTACAAGAGGCAAGATACGAGTTCCTTGTTACTGGTAATGGGTTACAAGCTACGATACACAAGATACGAGTTCCTGGTTATGAGTAACGAGTTATAAGCTGCGATTTACGAGTTACGAGTTGCGAGTTACGATATACAAGTTACGAGTAACGAATTACGACTTACGATCTACGAGGTACTAGTTACGGGTTACGAGATACAAGATGCAAGTTCCTACTCATCGTAACGAGTTACGAGCTCCGAGACACAAGATACGAGTTCCAGGTAATCAGTAATGAGTACCGGGTTATGAGTAGCGAGTTATAAGCTGCGATTTACGAGTTACGAGTTACGAGTTAAGAGTTTGGAGTTACGAGTTTCAAGTTACGAGTTTCGAGTTGCGGGTACGAGATACAAGATGCGAGTTCCCATCTATCGGTAACGATTTACGAGCTACGAGAGGCAAGATACGTGTTCCTTGTTAAAGGTAATTGGTTACAAGCTACGATACACAAGATACGAGTTCCTGGTTATGAGTAGCGAGTTTCACGAGTTAACAAGTTACGAGTTACGAGTTACGAGTTTTTTAGTTTCGAGTTGCGAGTTACGATACACGAGTTACGAGTTACGAATTACGACTTACGATCTACGAGGTACTAGTTACGAGTTACGAGATACAAGTTGCGAGTTCCTACTTATCGTAAAGAGTTACGAGCTACGAGACACAAGATACGAGTTCCAGGTAATCAGTAATGAGTTACGAGCTACTGGATACAGGATACGAGCTCCGAGTTATCGGTCACACGTTACGAGTTCCGAGTTCCGAGTTTCGCGTCATGAGATACAAGATGCGAGTTTCCACTTATCGGTAACGATTTACGAGCTACGAGAGGCAAGATACAAGATCCTTGTTATTGGTAATGTGTTACAAGCTACGATACACAAGATACGAGTTCCGGGTTATGTGTAGCGAGTTATAAGCTGCGATTTACGAGTTACGAGTTTCGAATTACGAGTTTCGAGTTGCGAGCTACCATATACGGGTTACGAGTAACGAATTACGACTTACGATCTACGAGGTACTAGTTACGAGTTACGAGATAAGAGATGCGAGTTCCTACATATCGTACCGAGTTACGAGCTACGAGACACAAGATACGAGTTCCAGGTAATCATTAATGAGTTACGAGCTACTAGATACAAGATACGTGTTCCGAGTTATGGGTAACGAGTTACAGTATACGAGTTCCCGAGTTATTGGTTCGCGTTACGAGTTCCAAGTTCTGAGTTACGCGTCACTAGATAAAAGTTGCGAGTTCCTACCTATCGGAAACGATATACGAGCTACGAGAGGCAAGATACAAGATCCTTGTTATTGGTAATGTGTTACAAGCTACGATACACAAGCTACGAGTTCCGGGTTATGAGTAGCGAGTTATAAGCTGCGATTTACGAGTTACGAGTTTTGAATTTCGAGTTTCGAGTTGCGAGTTACCATATACGGGTTACGAGTAACGAATTACGACTTACGATCTACGAGGTACTAGTTACGATTTACGAGATACAAGATGCGAGTTCCTACCTATCGTAAAGAGTTACGAGCTACGAGACACAAGATACGAGTTCCAGGTAATCAGTAATGAGTTACGAGCTACTGGATACAGGATACGAGCTCCGAGTTATCGGTCACACGTTACGAGTTCCGAGATCTGTGTTTCGCGTCAAGAGATACAAGATGCGAGTTTTCACCTATAGGTAACTAGTTACGAACTACTAGATCTAGGATACGAGTTCGAGGTTATCGTCATTGATTTACAAGATCCGAGATCAAGATTCGAGTTCCGAGTTATGGGCAACACTTTCGAGTTCCGAGTCCTGAGTTACGCGTCACGAGATACAAGATGCGAGTTCCCATCTATCGGTAACGATTCACGAGCTACGAGATGCAAGATACGAGTTCCGAGTTATGGGTAACGAGTCACGAGTTACGCTTTACAAGGTAAGATATACAATATATAAGCTCCCAGTTATCGGTAACACGTTACGAGTTCCAAGTTCTGAGTTATGCGTCACGAGATATAAGTTAGGAGTTCCCATTTATCGGAAACGATTTACGAGCTACAAGGGGCAAGATACGAGTTCCTTGTTATTGGTAATGTGTTACAAGCCAAGATACACAAGATACAAGTTCCGAGTTATCGGTTACACGTTACGAGTTCCGAGTTCTGAATTTCGCGTCATGAGATACAAGATGCGAGTTTCCACCTATAGGTAACTAGTTACGAACTACTAGATCTAGGATACGAGTTTGAGATTATCGTCTATGATTTACAAGATCCGAGATCAAGATTCGAGTTCCGAGTTATGGGCAACACTTTCGAGTTCCGAGTCCTGAGTTACGCGTCATGAGATACAAGTTGCGAGTTCCCTCTTATCGGTAACGATTTACGAGCTACGAGAGGCAAGATACGAGTTCATTGTTATTGGTAATGGGTTACAAGCTACGATACACATGTATGTAGTTATAAGCTGCGATTTACGAGTTACGAGTTTCGAATTACGACTTACGAGTTGCGAGTTACGATATACGAGTTACGAGTAACGAATTACGACTTACGATCTACGAGGTACTAGTTACGAGTTACGAGATACAAGATGCGAGTTCCTACTTATCGTAACGAGTTACGAGCTACGAGACACAAGATACGAGTTCCAGGTAATCAGTAATGAGTTACGAGCTACTAGATACAAGATATGTGTTCCGAGTTATGGGTAACGAGTTACGAGTTACAGTATACGAGTTCCCGAGTTATTGGTTCGCGTTACGAGTTCCGAGTTCTGAGTTAGACGTCACGAGATACAAGATGCGAGTTCCCACCTATTGGTAACGAGTTACGATCTTCAAGATCTAGGATACGAGTTCCAGGTTATCGGCAATGATCTGCAAGATCCTAGATAGAAGATACGAGTTCCGAGTAATAGGTTACGAGTTCCAAGTCCTGAGCTACGCGTCACGAGATACAAGTTGCGAGTTCCCACTTATCAGTAACGATTTACGAGCTACGAGAGGCAAGAAAAAAAAAAGATCCTTGTTATTGGTAATGTGTTACAAGCTACAGTACACAAGATACGAGTTCCGGGTTAAGAGTAGAGAGTTATGAGCTGCGATTTACGTGTTACGAGTTTCGAGTTACGAGTTTCGAGTTTCGAGTTACGAGTTACGAGTTACGAGTTTCGAGTTACGAGTTTCGAGTTTCGAGTTACGAGTTTCGAGTTTCGAGTTACGAGTTTCGAGTTGCGGGTTACCATGTACGAGTTACGAGTTACGAATTACGACTTACGATCTACAAGGTACTAGATACGAGCTACGAGACACACGATACGAGTTCCAGGTGATCAGTAATGAGTTACGAGCTACTAGATACAAGATACGAGTTCCGAGTTATGGGTAACGAGTTACGAGTTACGCTTTACAAGGTAAGATATACAAGATACATGCTCCGAGTTATCGTTAACGCGTTACGAGTTCCAAGTTCTGAGTTACGCGCCACTAGATACAAGTTGCGAGTTCCCTCTTATCGGTAACGATTTACGAGCTACGAGAGGCAAGATAAAAGATCCTTGTTATTGGTAATGTGTTACGAGCTACGATACACAAGATACGAGTTCCAGGTTATGAGTAGCGAGTTATATGCTGCGATTAACGAGTTACGAGTTTCGAGTTACGAGTACCGAGTTACGATATACGAGTTACGAGTTACGAACTACGACTTACGATCTACGAGGTACTAGCTACGAGTTACGAGATAAAAGATGCAAGTTCCCATTTATCGTAACGAGTTATGAGTCACAAGATACGAGCTACGAGTTATTAGATACGTGTTACGAGTTCCAGGTTCTAAGTTACGCGTCACGAGATACAAGTTACGAGTTCCCACTTATCAGTAACGATTTACAAGCTACGAGAGGCAAGATACGAGTTCCTTGTTATTGGTAATGGGTTACAAGCTACGATACACAGGATACGAGTTCCTGGTTATCCGTTACGCGTTACGAGTTCCGAGATCTGAGTTTCGCGTCAAGAGATACAAGATGCGAGTTTTCACCTATAGGTAACTAGTTACGAACAACTAGATCTAGGATACGAGTTCGAGGTTATCGTCACTGATTTACAAGATTCAAAATCAAGATTCGAGTTCCGAGTTATAGGCAACAGTTTCGAGTTCCGAGTCCTGAGTTACGCGTCACGAGATACATGATGCGAGTTCCCATCTATCGGTAACGATTTACGAGCTACGAGATGCAAGATACGAGTTCCCATTTATCGGTAACGATTTACGAGCTGCAAGATACGAGTTCCAGGTTATCGCTAATGGATTCAAGTTACGATCTATAAGATACGAGTTCCGAGTTATGGGTAACTAGTTACGAGTTACGAGTTACAAGATACGAGCTACGAGTTATCGGTAACGCGTTACTAGTTCCGAGTTCTGATTTCCACGTCACGAGATACAAGATGCGAGATCCCAGTTATTGGTATCGAGTTACGAGATACGAAAGGCAAGATACGAGTTCCTTGTTATTGGTAATGGGTTACAATCTACGATACACAAGATACGAGTTCCAGGTAATCAGTAATGAGTTACGGACTACTAGATACAAGATGCAAGCTCCGAGTTATCGGTTACACGTTACGAGTTCCGAGTTCTGAGTTTCGCGTCATGAGATACAAGATGCGAGTTTCCACTTATTGGTAACGAGTTACGATCTTCAAGATCTAGGATACGAGTTCCAGGTTTATCGGCAATGATTTGCGAGATCCGAGATAGAAGATACGAGTTCCGAGCAATGGGTAACGAGCTACGAGCTACGAGTTACGAGTTACAAGGTAAGGGATACAAGATACAAGCTCCAAGTTATCGGCAACGCGTAACGAGTTCCAAGTTCTGTGTCACGCGTCACGAGATACAAGTTGCGAGTCCCACTTATCGGTCACGATTTACGAGCTACGAGAGGCAAGATACAAGATCTTTGTTATTGGTAATGTGTTACGATACACAAGATACGAGTTCCGGGTTATGAGTAGCGAGTTATAAGCTGCGATTTAATAGTTACGAGTTTCGAATTACGAGTTTCGAGTTGCGAGTTACCATATACGAGTTACGAGTAACGAATTACGACTTACGGTCTACGAGGTACTAGTTACGAATTACGAGATACATGATGCGAGTTCCTACTTATCGTAACGAGTTACGAGCTACGAGACACAAGATACGAGTTACAGGTAATCAGTAATGAGTTACGAGCTACTAGATACCAGAAACGTGTTCCGAGTTATGGGTAACGAGTTACGAGTTACAGTATGCGAGTTCCCGAGTTATTGGTTCGTGTTACGAGTTCGAAGTTCTGAGTTACGCGTCATTAGATAAAAGTTGCGAGTTCCTACCTATCGGTGACGATTTACGAGCTACGAGAGGCAAGATACAAGATCCTTGTTATTGGTAATGTGTTACAAGCTGCGATACACAAGATACGAGTTCCAGGTTATGAGTAGCGAGCTATAAGCTGCGATTTACGAGTTTTGAATTACGAGTTTCGAGTTGCGAGTTACCATATACGAGTTACGAGTAACAAATTACGACTTACGATCTACGAGGTACTAGTTACGAGTTACGAGATACAAGATGCGAGTTCCCACTTATTGTAACAAGTTACGAGCTACGAGACACAAGATAGGAGTTCCAGGTAATCAGTAATGAGTTACGAGCTACTGGGTAACAAGTGACGAGTTACAAGATGAGAGCACCGAGTTATCGGTTACGCGTTACGAGTTCTGAGTTCTGAGTTTCGCGTCATGAGATACAAGATGCGAGTTTTCACCTATCGGTAACGAGTAACGAAGTACTAGATCGAGGATACGAGTTCGAGGTTATCGTCAATGATTTACAAAATCCGAGATGAAGATTCGAGTTCCGAGTTATGGGCAACGAGTTACAGGTTACGAGTTACAAGGTAAGTGATACAAGACACGAGCTCCGAGTTATCGGTAACGCGTTTCTAGTTCCGAGTTCTGAGTTACACGTCACGAGATACAAGATGCGAGATCCCACTTATCGTAACAAGTTACGAGCTACGAGACACAAGATACGAGTTCCAGGTAATCAGTAATAAGTTGCGAGCTACTAGATACAAGATACGGGTTCCGAGTTATGGGTAACGAGTAATGGGTTATAAGATAAGCGCTCCAGGTTATCGGTTACGCGTTATGAGTTCCGAGTTCTGAGTTTCGCGTCACGAGATACAAGTTGCGAGATCCCACTTATCAGTAACGATTTATGAGCTACGAGAGGCAAGATACGTATTCCTTGTTAAAGGTAATGAGTTACAAGCTACGATACACAAGATATGATTTCCTGGTTATGAGCAGCGAGTTATAAGCTGCAATTTACGAGTTACGAGTTTCGAGTTGAGAGCTACGATATACGAGTTACGAGTTACGAGTTACGAGTTACGAGTTACGAGTTACGAGTTACGAGTTACGAGTTACGAATTACGACTTACGATCTACGAGGTACTAGTTACGAGTTTCGAGATACAAGATGCGAGTTCCCACTTATCAGTAACAATTTACGAGCTACGAGAGGCAGGATACGAGTTCCTTGTTATTGGTAATTGGATACAAGCTACGATACACAAGATACGAGTTCCGGGTTATGAGTAGCGAGTTATATGCTGCGATTAACGAGATACGAGTTTCGAGTTACGAGTACCGAGTTACGATATACGAGTTACGAGTTACGAATTACGACTTACGATCTACGAGGTACTGGTTACGAGTAACGAGATACAAGATGCGAGTTCCCAATTATCGTAACAAGTTACTGGCTACGAGACACAAGATACGAGTTCCAGGTAATCAGTAATGAGTTACGAGCTACTAGATACAAGATACGTGTTCCGAGTTATGGGTAACGAGTGATGAGTTATAAGATAGGAGCACCGGGTTATCGGTTACGCATTACGAGTTCCGAGTTCTAAGTTTCGCGTCATGAGATACAAGATGCGAGTTTTCACCTGAAGGTAACTAGTTACGAACTACTAGATCTAGGATACGAGTTCGAGGTTATCGTCATTGATTTACAAGATCCGAGATGAAGATTCGAGTTCCGAGTTATGGGTAACGAGTTACGGGTTACGAGTTACGAGTTACAAGGTAGTTGATACAAGATACGAGCTCCGAGTTACCTGTAACACTTTCGAGTTCCGAGTCCTGAGTTACGCGTCACGAGATACAAGATGCGTGTTCCCATTTATCGGTAAGGATTTACGAGCTACGAGAGGCAAGATACGAGTTCCTTGTTAAAGGTAACGGGTTACAAGCTACGATACACAAGATACGAGTTCCTGGTTATGAGTAGCGAGTTATAAGCTGCGATTTACGAGTTACGAGTTTCGAGTTGAGAGCTACGATATACGAGTTACGATCTACGAGGTACTAGTTACGAGTTACGAGATACAAGATGCGAGTTCCCACTTATTGTAACAAGTTACGAGCTAGGAGACACAAGATAGGAGTTCCAGGTAATCAGTAATGAGTTACGAGCTACTAGATACAAGATACGGGTGCCGAGTTATGGGTAACGAGTGACGAGTTACAAGATGAGAGCACCGAGTTATCGGTTACGCGTTACGAGTTCTGAGTTCTGAGTTTCGCGTCATGAGATACAAGATGCGAGTTTTCACCTATCGGTAACGAGTAACGAAGTACTAGATCTAGGATACGAGTTCGAGGTTATCGTCATTGATTTACAAAATCCGAGATGAAGATTCGAGTTCCGAGTTATGGGCAACGAGTTACGTGTTACGAGTTACAAGGTAAGTGATACAAGATACGAGCTCCGAGTTATCGGTATCACTTACACGTTCCGAGTCTGAGTTACGCGTCACGAGATACAAGATGCGAGTTCCCATTTATCGATAACGATTTACGAGCTACGAGATGCAAGATACGAGTTCCAGGTTATGAGTAGCGACTTATAAGCTGCGATTTACGAGTAACGAGTTACGAGTTGCGAGTTACGATATACGAGTTACGAGTTACGAATTACGACTTACGATCTACGAGGTACTGGTTACGAGTTACGAGATACAAGATGCGAGTTCCCAATTATTGTAACAAGTTACGGGCTACGAGACACAAGATACGAGTTCCAGGTAATCAGTAATGAGTTACGAGCTACTAGATACAAGATACGTGTTCCGAGTTATGGGTATCGAGTGATGAGTTATAAGATAAGACCACCGGGTTATCGGTTACGCATTACGAGTTCCGAGTTCTAAGTTTCTCGTCATGAGATACAAGATGCGAGTTTTCACCTGTCGGTAACTAGTTACGAACTACTAGATCTAGCATACGTGTTCGACGTTATCGTCATTCATTTACAAGATCCGAGATCAAGATTCAAGTTCCGAGTTATGGGCAACGAGTTACGGGTTACGAGTTACAAGGTAAGTGATACAAGATACGACCTCCGAGTTATCGGTAACACTTACACGTTCCGAGTCTGAGTTACGCGTCACGAGATACAAGATGCGAGTTCCCTCTTATCGGTAACGATTTACGAGCTACGAGAGGCAAGATAAAAGATCCTTGTTATTAGTAAAGTGTTACAAGCTACGACACACAAGAAACGAGTTCCGGGTCATGAGAAGCGAGTTATAAGCTGCAATTTACGAGTTACGAGTTAAGAGTTTCGAGTTACGAGTTACGAGTTTCGAGTTACGAGTTTCGAGTTACGAGTTTTGAGTTGCGGGTTACCATGTACTAGTTACGAATTACGACTTACGATCTACAAGGTACTAGATACGAGTTACGAGATACAAGATGCAAGTTCCCACTTATCGTCACGGGTTACGAGCTACGAGACACAAGTTACGAGTTCCAGGTGATCGGTAATGAGTTACGAGCTACTAGATACAACATACGAGTTCCGAGTTATGGGTAACGAGTTACGAGTCACGAATTACGCTTTACAAGGTAAGATATACGAGATACAAGCTCCAAGTTATCGGTAACACGTTACGAGTTCCAAGTTCTGAGTTATGCGTCACGAGATATAAGTTGAGAGTTCCCTCTTATCGGTAACGATTTACGAGCTACGAGAGGCAAGATATAAGATCCTTGTTATTGGTAATGTGTTACAAGCTACGATACACAAGATACGAGTTCCGGGATATGAGTAGCGAGTTATAAGCTGCGATTTACGAGTTACGAGTTAAGAGTTTGGAGTTGCGAGTTTCGAGTTGCGGTTTACCATGTACGAGTTACGAGTTACGAATTACGACTTACGATCTACAAGGTACTAGATACGAGCTACGAGACACAAGATACGAGTTCCAGGTGATCAGTAATGAGTTACGAGCAACTAGATACAAGATACGAGTTCCGAGTTATGGGTAACAAGTTACGAGTCACGAGTTACGCTTTACAAGGTAAGATATACAAGATACAAGCTCCAAGTTATCGGTAACACGTTACGAGTTCCAAGTTTTGAGTTTCGCGTCAAGAGATACAAGATGCGAGTTTTCACCTATAGGTAACTAGTTACGAACTACTAGATCTAGGATACGAGTTCGAGGTTATCGTCGTTGATTTACAAGATCCGAGATCAAGATTCGAGTTCCGAGTTATGGGCAACACTTTCGAGTTCCGAGTCCTGAGTTACGCGTCACGAGATAAAAGATGCAAGTTCCCATTTATCGGTACCGATTTACGAGCTACGAGATGCATGATACGAGTTCCAGGTTATCGGTAATGGATTATAAGTTGCGATATTTAAGATACGAGGTCCGGGTTATGGGTAGCGAGTTACAAGGTAAGAGATACAAGATACATGCTCCGAGTTATCGGTAATGCGTTACGAGTTCCAAGTTCTGAGTTACACGTCACGAGATACAAGTTACGAGTTCCCACTTATCAGTAACGATTTACGAGCTACGAGAGTCAAGATACGAGTTTCTTGTTATTAGTAATTGGATACAAGCTACGATACACAAGATACGAGTTCCTGGTTATGAGAAGCGAGTTATAAGCTGCGATTACGTGTTACGAGTTACGAGTTGCGAGTTACGATATACGAGTTACGAGTTACGAATTACGACTTACGATCTACGAGGTACTAGTTACGAGTTACGAGATACAAGATGCGAGTTCCCACTTATCGTAACAAGTTACGAGCTACGAGACACAAGATACGAGTTCCAGGTAATCAGTAATGAGTTTCGAGCTACTAGATACAAGATACGGGTTCCGAGTTATGGGTAATGAGTGATGAGTTATAAGATAAGCGCTCCGGGTTATCGGTTACGCGTTATGAGTTCAGAGTTCTGAGTTTCGCGTCATGAGATACAAGATGCGAGTTTTCACCTATCCGTAACCAGTTACGAACTACTAGATCTAGGATACGAGTTCGAGGTTATCGTCATTGATTTAAAAGATCCGAGATCAAGATTCGAGTTCCGAGTTATGGGCAACGAGTTACGGGCTACGAGTTACAAGGTAAGTGATAGAAGATACGAGCTCCGAGTTATCAATAACACCTTCGAGTTCCGAGTCCTGAGTTACGCGTCACGAGATTCAAGGTGCGAGTTCCCATTTATCGGTAACGATTTACGGGCTACAAGATACAAGATAAGAGTTCCAGGATATTGGTAATGGTTTACAAGCTACGATATATAAGATACGAGTTCCGAGGTATGGGTAACGAGTTACGAGTTACAAGTTACAAGATATAATCTCCGAGTTATCGGTGACGCGTAACGAGTTCCGAGTCCTGAGTTACACGTCACGAGACACAAGTTGCGAGTTCCCATCTATCGGTAACGATTTACGAGCTACGAGATGCATGATACGAGTTCCAGGTTATCGGTAATGGATTATAAGTTACGATATATAAGATACGAGGTCCTGGTTATTGGTAGCGTGTTACAAGCTAAGAGATACAAGATACATGCTCCGAGTTATCGGTAACGCGTTACGAGTTCCAAGTTCTGAGTTACGCGTCACTAAATAAAAGTTGCGAGTTCCTACCTATCGGTAACGATTTACGAGCTACGAGAGGCAAGATACAAGATCGTTGTTATTGGTAATGTCTTACAAGCTACGATACACAAGATACGAGTTCCTGGTTATGAGAAGCGAGTTATAAGCTGCGATTTACGTGTTACGAGTTACGAGTTGCGAGTTACGATATACGAGTTACGAGTTACGAATTACGACTTACGATCTACGAGGTACTAGTTACGAGTTACGAGATACAAGATGCGAGTTCCTACTTATCGTAACGAGTTCCAGGTAATCAATTATGAGTTACGAGCTACTAGATACAAGATATGTGTTCCAAGTTATGGGTAACGAGTTACGAGTTACAGTATACGAGTTCCCGAGTTATTGGTTCGCGTTACGAGTTCCAAATTCTGAGTTTCGCGTCATGAGATACAAGATGCGAGTTTTCACCTATCGGTAACGAGTAACGAAATACTAGATCTAGGATACGAGTTTGAGGTTATCGTCATTGATTTACAAGATCCGAGATCAATATTCGAGTTCCGAGTTATGGGCAACAAGTTACGGGTTACGAGTTACGAGGTAAGTGATACAAGATACGAGCTCCGGGTTATCGGTAACACTTACACGTTCCGAGTCCTGAGTTACGCGTCACGAGATACAAGATGCGAGTTCCCATTTATCGATAACGATTTACGAGCTACGAGATGCAGGTTATCGGTAATGGTTTACAAGTTACGATATATAAGGTACGAGTTACGGGTTATGGGTAACGAGTTACGAGTTACTAGTTACAAGATCGAGTTACGAGTTATCGGTAACACTTTCGAGTTCCAAGTCCTGAGTTACGCGTCACGAGATACAAGATGCGAGTTCCCATCTACCGGTAACGATTTACGAGCTACGAGATGCAAGATACGAGTTCCAGGTTATCGGTAATGGATTACAAGTTACAATATATATGATACGAGTTCCGAGTTATTGGTAGCGAGTTACAAGGTAAGAGATATAAGAAACATGCTCTGAGTTATCGGTAACGCATTACGAGTTACAAGTTCTGAGTTACGCGTCACTAGATACAAGTTGCGAGTTCCCTCTTATCGGTAACGATTTACGAGCTACGAGAGGCAAGATAAAAGATCCTTGTTATTGGTAATGTTTTACAAGCTACGATACACAAGATACGAGTTCCGGGCTATGAGTAGCGAGTTATAAGCTGCGATTTACGAGTTACGAGTTAAGAGTTTGGAGTTACGAGTTTCGAGTTACGAGTTTCGAGTTACGAGTTTTGAGTTGCGGGTTACCATGTACGAGTTACGAGTTACGAATTACGACTTACGATCTACAAGGTACTAGATACGAGCTACGAGACAAAAGATACGAGTTCCAGGTGATCAGTAATGAGTTACGAGCTACTAGATACAAGATACGAGTTCCGAGTTATGGGTAACGAGTTACGAGTCACGAGTTACGCTTTACAAGGTAAGATATACAAGATAAAAGCTCCAAGTTAATGGTAACACGTTACGAGGTCCAAGTTATGAGTTTCGCGTCAAGAGATACAAGATGCGAGTTTTCACCTATAGGTAACTAGTTACGAACTACTAGATCTAGGATACGAGTTCGAGGTTATCGTCATTGATTCTCAAGATCCGAGATCAAGATTCGAGTTCCAAGTTATGGGCAACGAGTTACGGGTTACGAGTTACGAATTACAAGGTAAGTGATACAAGTTACAAGCTCCAATATATCGGTAACACTTTCGAGTTCCAAGTCCTGAGTTACGCGTCACCAGATACAAGATGCGAGTTCCCATCTATCGGTAACGATTTACGAGCTACGAAATGCAAGATACGAGTTCCAGGTTATCGGTAATGGATTACAAGTTACGATATATATGATACGAGTTCCGAGTTATTGGTAGCGAGTTACAAAGTAAAAGATATGATACATGCTCCGAGTTATCGGTAACGCGTTACGAGTACCAAGTTCTGAGTTACGCGTCACTAGATACAAGTTGCGAGTTCCCTCTTATCAGTAACGATTCACGAGCTACGAGAGGTAAGATACGTGTTCCTTGTTAAAGGTAATGGGTTACAAGCTACGTAACACAAGATACGAGTTCCTGGTTATGAGTAGCGAGTTATAAGCTGCGATTTACGAGTTTCGAGTTGAGAGCTACGATATACGAGTTACGAGTTACGAGTTACGAGTTACGATCTACGAGGTACTAGTTACGAGTTACGAGATACAAGATGCGAGTTTCCACTTATCGTAACAGGTTACGAGCTACGAGACACAAGATAGGAGTTCCAGGTAATCAGTAATGAGTTAGGAGCTACTAGATACAAGATACGGGTTCCGAGTTATGGGTAACGAGTGACGAATTACAAGATGAGAGCACCGAGTTATCGGTTACGCGTTACGAGTTCTGGGTTCTGAGTTTAGCGTCACGAGATACAAGATGCGAGATTTCACCTATCGGTAACGAGTAACGAACTACTAGATCTAGGAAACGAGTTCGAGGTTATCGTCATTGATTTACAAGATCCGAGATCAAGATTCGAGTTCCGAGTTATGGGCAACGAGTTACGGGTTACGAGTTACGAGGTAAGTGATACAAGATACGAGCTCTGGGTTATCGGTAACACTTACACGTTCTGAGTCCTGAGTTACGCGTCAGAAGATACAAGATGCGAGTTCCCATTTATCGATAACGGTTTACGAGCTACGAGATGCTAGATACGAGTTCCAGGTTATCGGTAATGGTTTACAAGTTACGATATATGAGGTACCAGTTCCGAGTTATGGGTAACGAGTTACGAGTTACGAGTTACAAGATACGAGCTCCGAGTTATCGGTAACGCGTTACTAGTTCCGGGTTCTGAGTTTCGCGTCATGAGATACAAGATGCGAGTTTCCACTTATTGGTAACGAGTTCGACCTTCAAGATCTAGGATACGAGTTCCAGGTTATCGGCAATGATTTGCGAGATCCGAGATAGAAGATACGAGTTCCGAGCAATAGGTAACGAGTTACGAGCTACGAGTTACGAGTTACAAGGTAAGGGATACAAGATACAAGCTCCAAGTTATCGGTAACGCGTTACGTGTTCCAAGTTCTGAGTCACGCCTCACGATATACAGGTTGCGAGTCCCACTTATCGGTAAAGATTTACGAGCTACGAGAGGCAAGATACAAGGTCTTTGTTATTGGTAATGTGTTACAAGCTGCGATACACAAGATACGAGTTCCGGGTTATGAGTAGCGAGTTATAAGCTGCGATTTACGAGTTACGAGTTTTGAATTTCGAGTTTCGAGTTGCGAGTTACCATATACGAGTTACGAGTAACGAATTACGACTTACGATCTACGAGGTACTAGTTACGATTTACGAGATACAAGATGCGAGTTCCTACCTATCGTAACGAGTTACGAGCTACGAGACACAAGATACGAGTTCCAGGTAATCAGTAATGAGTTACGAGCTACTAGATACAAGATACGTGTTCCGAGTTATGGGTAACGAGTTACGAGTTACAGTATACGAGTTCCCGAGTTATTGGTTCGCGTTACGAGTTCTGAATTTCGCGTCATGAGATACAAGATGCGAGTTTTCAGCTATCGGTAACGAGTTACAAACTACTAGATCTAGGATACGAGTTCGTGGCTATCGTCATTGATTTACAAAATCCGAGATCAAGATTCAAGTTCCGAGTTATGGGCAACGAGCTATGGGCTACGAGTTACGAGTTACAAGGTAAGTGATACAAGATACGAGTTACGAGTTATCGGTAACACTGTCGAGTTCCGAGTCCTGAGTTACGCGTCACGAGATACAAGATGCGAGTTCCCATCTATCGGTAACGATTTACGAGCTACGAGATGCAAGATACGAGTGCCCGGTTATCGGTAATGGATTACAAGTTAAGATATATATGATACGAGTTCCGAGTTATTGGAAGCGAGTTACAAGTTAAGAGATATAAGATGCATGCTCTAAGATATCGGTAACGCGTTACGAGTTCCAAGTTCTGAGTTACGCGTCACTAGATACAAGTTGCGAGTTCCCTCTTATCGGTAACGATTTACGAGCTACGAGAGGCAAGATAAAAGATCATTGTTATTGATAATGTGTTGCAAGCTACGATACACAAGATACGAGTTCCGGGTGATCAGTAATGAGTTACGAGCTACCAGATACAAGATAGCTCCGAGTTATCGGTTGAACGTTACGAGTTCCGAGTTCTGAGTTCCGCGTCATGAGATACAAGATGCGAGTTTCCACCTATTTGTAACGAGTTACGAACTTCTAGATCTAGGATACGACTTCGACGTTATCATCATTGATTTTCAAGATCCGAGATCAAGATTCGAGTTCCAAGTTATGGGCAACGAGTTACAGGTTACGAGTTACGAATTACAAGGTAAGAGATACAAGATACAAGCTCGAAGTTATCGGTAACGCGTTACGAGTTCCAGGTTCCGAGTTACGCGTCACGAGATACAAGTTACGAGCTCCCACTTATTGGTAACGAGTTACGATCTTCAAGATCTAGGATACGAGTTCCAGGTTATCGGCAATGATTTGCGAGATCCGAGATAGAAGATACGAGTTCCGAGTAATGGGTAACGAGTTAAGAGTTACGAGTTACAAGGTAAGAGATACAAGATACAAGCTCGAAGTTATCGGTAACGCGTTACGAGTTCCAGGTCCCGAGTTACGCGTCACGAGATACAAGTTACGAGTTCCCACTTATCAGTAACGATTTACGAGCTACAAGAGGCAAGATACGAGTTCCTTGTTACTGGTAATGGGTTACAAGCTACGATACACAAGATACGAGTTCCTGGTTATGAGTAGCGAGTTATAAGCTGCGATTTACGAGTTACGAGTTGCGAGTTACGATATACGAGTTACGAGTAACGAATTACGACTTACGATCTACGAGGTATAGTTACGGGTTACGAGATACAAGATGCAAGTTCCTACTTATCGTAACGAGTTACGAGCTACTAGATACAAGATACAAGTTCCGAGATATGGGTAACGAGTTACGAGTCACGAGTTACGCTTTACAAGGTAAGATATACAAGATACAAGCTCCAAGTTATCGGTAACACGTTACGAGTTCGAAGTTCTGAGTTATGCGTCACGAGATATAAGTTGAGAGTTCCCACTTAGCGGAAACGATTTACGAGCTACGAGAGGCAAGATACGAGTTCCTCGTTATTGGTAATGGGTTACAAGTTACGATATATATGATACGAGTTCCGAGTTATTGGTAGCGAGTTACAAGGTAAAAGATATAAGATACATGCTCCGAGTTATCGGTAACGCGTTACGAGTTCCAAGTTCTGAGTTACGCGCCACTAGATACAAGTTGCGAGTTCCCTCTTATCGGTAACGATTTACGAGCTACGAGAGGCAAGATACGAGTTCCTTGTTATTGGTAATGGGTTACAAGCCACGATACACAAGATACGAGTTCCGGGTTATGAGTAGCGAGTTATATGCTGCGTATAACGAGTTACGAGTTTCGAGTTACGAGTACCGAGTTACGATATACGAGTTACGAGTTACGAGTTACGAGTTACGAGTTACGAGTTACGAGTTACGAGTTACGAGTTACGAGTTACGAGTTACGAGTTACGAGTTACGAGTTACGAGTTACGAGTTACGAGTTACGAATTACGACTTACGATCTACGAGGTACTGGCTACGAGTTACGAGATAAAAGATGCGAGTTCCCATTTGTCGTAACGAGTTACGAGTCACAAGATACGAGCTACGAGTTATTAGATACGTGTCACGAGTTCCAGGTTCTAAGTTACGCGTCACGAGATACAAGTTGCGAGTTCCCACTTATCAGTAACGATTTACAAGCTACTAGAGGCATGATACGAGTTCCTTGTTATTGGTGATGGGTTACAAGCTACGATACACATGACACGAGTTCCGGGTCATGAGTAGCGAGTTATAAGCTGCGATTTATGAGTTACGAGTTAAGAGTTTCGAGTTACGAGTTTCGAGTTACGAGCTTCGAGTTACGAGTTTCGAGTAACGAGCTTCGAGTTACGAGTTTCGAGTTGCGGGTTACCATGTACGAGTTACGAGTTACGAATTACGACTTACGATCTACAAGGTACTAGATACGAGCTATGAGACACAGGATACGAGTTCCAGGTGATCAGGAATGAGTTATGAGCTACTAGATACAAGATACGATTTCCGAATTATGGGTAACGAGTTACGAGTCACGAGTTACGCTTTACAAGGTAAGATCTACAAGATACAAGCTCCAAGTTATCGGTAACACGTTACGAGTCCCAAGTTCTGAGTTATGCGTCACGAGATATAAGTTGAGAGTTCCCACTTATCGGAAACGATTTACGAGCTACGAGAGGCAAGATACGAGTTCCTTGTTATTGGTAATAGGTTACAAGCCACGATACACAAGATACGAGTTCCGGGTTATTCGTTACGCGTTACGAGTTCCGAGAACTGAGTTTCGCGTCATGAGATACAAGATGCGAGTTTTCACCTATAGGTAACTAGTTACGAACTACTAGATCTAGGATTCGAGTTCGAGGTTATCGTCATTGATTTACAAGATCCGAGATCAAGATTCGAGTTCCGAGTTATGAGCAACTCTTTCGAGTTCCGAGTCCTGAGTTACGCGTCACGAGATACAAGATGCGAGTTCCCATCTATCGGTAACGATTTACGAGCAACGAGATGCAAGATACGAGTTCCTGGTTATGAGTAGCGAGTTATAAGCTGCGATTTACGAGTTACGAGTTTCGAGTTGAGAGCTACGATATACGAGTTACGATCTACGAGGTACTAGTTACGAGTCACGAGATACAAGATGCGAGTTCCCACTTATTGTAACAAGTTACGAGCTACGAGACACAAGATAGGAGTTCCAGGTAATCAGTAATGAGTTACGAGCTACTAGATACAAGATACGGGTTCCGAGTTATCGGTAACGCGTTACTAGTTCCGGGTTCTGAGTCACACGTCACGAGATACAAGATGCAGGCTGCCACCTATTGGTAACGAGTTAGGATCTTCAAGATCTTCAAGTTCCGAGTTACGCGTCACGAAATACAAGTTACGAGTTCCCACTTATCAGTAACGATTTACGAGCTACAAGAGGCAAGATACGAGTTCCTTGTTATTGGTAATTGGATACAAGCTACGATACACAAGATACGAGTTCCTGGTAATGAGAAGCGAGTTATAAGCTGCGATTTACGTGTTACGAGTTACGAGTTGCGAGTTACGATATACGAGTTACGAATTACGACTTACGATCTACGAGGTACTAGTTACGAGTTACTACATACAAGATGCGTGTTCCCACTTATCGTAACAAGTTACGAGCTACGAGACACAAGATACGAGTTCCAGGTAATCAGTAATGAGTTACGAGCTACTAGATACAAGATACGGGTTCCGAGTTATGGGTAACGAGTTACGAGTTAGTAGTTACAAGATACGAGCTCCGAGTTATCGGTAACGCGTTACTAGTTCCGGGTTCTGAGTCACACGTCACGAGATACAAGATGCAGGCTGCCACCTATTGGTAACGAGTTAGGATCTTCAAGATCTTCAAGTTCCGAGTTACGCGTCACGAAATACAAGTTACGAGTTCCCACTTATCAGTAACGATTTACGAGCTACAAGAGGCAAGATACGAGTTCCTTGTTATTGGTAATTGGATACAAGCTACGATACACAAGATACGAGTTCCTGGTAATGAGAAGCGAGTTATAAGCTGCGATTTACGTGTTACGAGTTACGAGTTGCGAGTTACGATATACGAGTTACGAATTACGACTTACGATCTACGAGGTACTAGTTACGAGTTACTACATACAAGATGCGTGTTCCCACTTATCGTAACAAGTTACGAGCTACGAGACACAAGATACGAGTTCCAGGTAATCAGTAATGAGTTACGAGCTACTAGATACAAGATACGGGTTCCGAGTTATGGGTAACGAGTGATGAGTTATAAGATAAGCGCTCCGGGTTATCGGTTACGCGTTATGAGTTCAGAGTTCTGAGTTTCGCGTCATGAGATACAAGATGCGAGTTTCCACCTATCGGTAACGAGCTACGAACTTCTAGATCTAGGATACGACTTCGAGGTTATCATCATTGATTTTCAAGATCCGAGATCAAGATTCGAGTTCCGAGTTATGGGTAACGAGTTACGAGTCACGAGTTACGCTTTACAAGGTAAGATATACAAGATACAAGCTCCAAATTATCGGTAACACTTTCGAGTTCCGAGTCCTGAGTTACGCGTCACGAGATAAAAGTTGCGAGTTCCTACCTATCGGTAACGATTTACGAGCTACGAGATGCATGATACGAGCTCCAGGTTATCGGTAATGGATTATAAGTTACGATATTTAAGATACGAGGTCCGGGTTATGGGTAGCGAGTTACAAGGTAAGAGATACAAGACAAGCTCCAAGTTATCGGTAACACGTTACGAGTTCCAAGTTCTGAGTTATGCGTCACGAGATATAAGATAGGAGTTCTCACTTATCGGAAACGATTTACGAGCTACAAGGGGCAAGATACGAGTTCCTTGTTATTGGTAATGTGTTACAAGCCACGATACACAAGATACAAGTTCCGAGTTATCGGTTACACGTTACGAGTTCCGAGTTCTGAGTTTCGCGTCATGAGATACAAGATGCGAGTTTCCACTTATTGGTAACGAGTTTGACCTTCAAGATCTAGGATACGAGTTCCAGGTTATCGGCAATGATTTGCGAGATCCGAGATAGAAGATACGTGTTCCGAGCAATAGGTAACGAGTTACGAGCTACGAGTTACGAGTTACAAGGTAAGGGATACAAGATACAAGCTTTAAGTTATTGGTAACGCGTTACGTGTTCCAAGTTCTGAGTCACGCCTCACGATATACAAGTTGCGAGTCCCACTTATCGGTAAAGATTTACGAGCTACGAGAGGCAAGATACAAGATCTTTGTTATTGGTAATGTGTTACAAGCTACGATACACAAGATACGAGTTCCGGGTTATGAGTAGCGAGTTATAAGCTGCGATTTACGAGTTACGAGTTTCGAGTTGCGAGTTACCATATACGAGTTACGAGTAGCGAATTACGACTTACGGTCTACGAGGTACTAGTTACGAGTTACGAGATACAAGATGCGAGTTCCTACTTATCGTAACAAGTTACGAGCTACGAGACACAAGATACGAGTTCCAGGTAATCAGTAATGAGTTACGAGCTACTAGATACAAGATACCTGTTCCGAGTTATGGGTAACGAGTTACGAGTTACAGTATACGAGTTCCCGAGTTATTGGTTCGCGTTACGAGTTCCAAGTTTTGAGTTACGCGTCACTAGATACAAGTTGCGAGTTCCCTCTTATCGGTAACGATTTACGAGCTACGAGAGGCAAGATAAAAGATCCTTGTTATTGGTAATGTGTTACAAGCTACGATACACAAGATACGAGTTCCGGACTATGAGTAGCGAGTTATAAGCTGCGCTTTACGAGTTACGAGTTAAGAGTTTGGAGTTACGAGTTTCGAGTTGCGGGTTACCATGTACGAGTTACGAGTTACGAATTACGACTTACGATCTACAAGGTACTAGGTACGAGCTACGAGACGCAAGATACGAGTTCCATGTGATCAGTAATGAGTTACGAGCTACTAGATACAAGATAGGAGTTCCGAGTTATGGGTAACGAGTTACGAGTCACGAGTTACGCTTTACAAGGTAAGATATACAAGATACAAGCTCCAAGTTATCGGTAACACGTTACGAGTTCCAAGTTCTGAGTTACGCGTCACTAGATACAAGTTGCGAGTTTTCACTTATCGGTAACGAGTTACAAACTACTAGATCTAGGTTACGAACTCGTGGCTATCGTCATTGATTTACAAAATCCGAGATCAAGATTCGAGTTCCGAGATATGGGCAACGAGTTATGGGTTACCAGTTATGGGTTACGAGTTACGAGTTACAAGGTAAATGATACAAGATACGAGTTACGAGTTTGCAGTTACGAGTTACGAGTTACAAGGTAAATGATACGAGATACGAGTTACGAGTTTGGAGTTACGAGTTTCGAGTTACGACTTTCGAGTTCCGAGTCCTGAGTTACGCGTCACGAGATACATGATGCGAGTTCCCATCTATCGGTAACGATTTACGAGCTACGAGAGGCAAGATACGTGTTCCTTGTTAAAGGTAATGGGTTACAAGCTACGATACACAAGATACGAGTTCCTGGTTATGAGTAGCGAGTTTCACGAGTTACGAGTTACGAGTTACGAGTTAACAAGTTACGAGTTACGAGTTACGAGTTACGAGTTACGAGTTACGAGTTACGAGTTTCGAGTTTCGAGTTGCGAGTTACGATACACGAGTTACGAGTTACTAATTACGACTTACGATCTACGAGGTACTAGTTACGAGTTACGAGATACAAGTTGCGAGTTCCTACTTATCGTAAAGAGTTACGAGCTACGAGACACAAGATACGAGTTCCAGGTAATCAGTAATGAGTTACGAGCTACTGGATACAGGATACGAGCTCCGAGTTATCGGTCACACGTTACGAGTTCCGAGTTCTGAGTTTCGCGTCATGAGGTACAAGATGCGAGTTTCCACTTATTGGTAACGAGTTACGATCTTCAAGATCTAGGATTCGAGTTCCAGGTTATCGGCAATGATTTGCGAGATCCGAGATAGAAGATACGAGTTCCGAGCAATAGGTAACGAGTTACCAGCTACGAGTTACGAGTTACAAGGTAAGGGATACAAGATACAAGCTCCAAGTTATCGGTAACGCGTTACGAGTTCCAAGTTCTGAGTTACGCGTCACTAGATAAAAGTTGCGAGTTCCTACCTATCGGTAACGATTTACGAGCTACGAGAGGCAAGATACAAGATCCTTGTTATTGGTAATGTGTTACAAGCTACGATACACAAGATACGAGTTCCAGGTAATCAGTAATGAGTTACGGACTACTAGATACAAGTAGCAAGCTCCGAGTTATCGGTTACACGAGTTCCGAGTTCTGAGTTTCGCGTCATGAGATACAAGATGCGAGTTTCCACTTATTGCTAACGAGTTACGATCTTCAAGGTCTAGGATTCGAGTTCCAGGTTATCGGCAATGATTTGCGAGATCCGAGATAGAAGATACGAGTTCCGAGCAATAGGTAACGAGTTACGAGCTACAAGTTACGAGATACAAGATGCGAGTTCCCACTTATTGTAACAAGTTACGAGCTACGAGACACAAGATAGGAGTTCCAGGTAATCAGTAATGAGTTACGAGCTACTAGATACAAGATACGGGTTCCGAGTTATGGGTAACGAGTTACGAGTTAGTAGTTACAAGATACGAGCTCCGAGTTATCGGTAACGCGTTACTAGTTCCGGGTTCTGAGTCACACGTCACGAGATACAAGATGCAGGCTGCCACCTATTGGTAACGAGTTAGGATCTTCAAGATCTTCAAGTTCCGAGTTACGCGTCACGAAATACAAGTTACGAGTTCCCACTTATCAGTAACGATTTACGAGCTACAAGAGGCAAGATACGAGTTCCTTGTTATTGGTAATTGGATACAAGCTACGATACACAAGATACGAGTTCCTGGTAATGAGAAGCGAGTTATAAGCTGCGATTTACGTGTTACGAGTTACGAGTTGCGAGTTACGATATACGAGTTACGAATTACGACTTACGATCTACGAGGTACTAGTTACGAGTTACTACATACAAGATGCGTGTTCCCACTTATCGTAACAAGTTACGAGCTACGAGACACAAGATACGAGTTCCAGGTAATCAGTAATGAGTTACGAGCTACTAGATACAAGATACGGGTTCCGAGTTATGGGTAACGAGTTACGAGTTAGTAGTTACAAGATACGAGCTCCGAGTTATCGGTAACGCGTTACTAGTTCCGGGTTCTGAGTCACACGTCACGAGATACAAGATGCAGGCTGCCACCTATTGGTAACGAGTTAGGATCTTCAAGATCTTCAAGTTCCGAGTTACGCGTCACGAAATACAAGTTACGAGTTCCCACTTATCAGTAACGATTTACGAGCTACAAGAGGCAAGATACGAGTTCCTTGTTATTGGTAATTGGATACAAGCTACGATACACAAGATACGAGTTCCTGGTAATGAGAAGCGAGTTATAAGCTGCGATTTACGTGTTACGAGTTACGAGTTGCGAGTTACGATATACGAGTTACGAATTACGACTTACGATCTACGAGGTACTAGTTACGAGTTACTACATACAAGATGCGTGTTCCCACTTATCGTAACAAGTTACGAGCTACGAGACACAAGATACGAGTTCCAGGTAATCAGTAATGAGTTACGAGCTACTAGATACAAGATACGGGTTCCGAGTTATGGGTAACGAGTGATGAGTTATAAGATAAGCGCTCCGGGTTATCGGTTACGCGTTATGAGTTCAGAGTTCTGAGTTTCGCGTCATGAGATACAAGATGCGAGTTTCCACCTATCGGTAACGAGCTACGAACTTCTAGATCTAGGATACGACTTCGAGGTTATCATCATTGATTTTCAAGATCCGAGATCAAGATTCGAGTTCCGAGTTATGGGTAACGAGTTACGAGTCACGAGTTACGCTTTACAAGGTAAGATATACAAGATACAAGCTCCAAATTATCGGTAACACTTTCGAGTTCCGAGTCCTGAGTTACGCGTCACGAGATAAAAGTTGCGAGTTCCTACCTATCGGTAACGATTTACGAGCTACGAGATGCATGATACGAGCTCCAGGTTATCGGTAATGGATTATAAGTTACGATATTTAAGATACGAGGTCCGGGTTATGGGTAGCGAGTTACAAGGTAAGAGATACAAGACAAGCTCCAAGTTATCGGTAACACGTTACGAGTTCCAAGTTCTGAGTTATGCGTCACGAGATATAAGATAGGAGTTCTCACTTATCGGAAACGATTTACGAGCTACAAGGGGCAAGATACGAGTTCCTTGTTATTGGTAATGTGTTAGAAGCCACGATACACAAGATACAAGTTCCGAGTTATCGGTTACACGTTACGAGTTCCGAGTTCTGAGTTTCGCGTCATGAGATACAAGATGCGAGTTTCCACTTATTGGTAACGAGTTTGACCTTCAAGATCTAGGATACGAGTTCCAGGTTATCGGCAATGATTTGCGAGATCCGAGATAGAAGATACGTGTTCCGAGCAATAGGTAACGAGTTACGAGCTACGAGTTACGAGTTACAAGGTAAGGGATACAAGATACAAGCTCCAAGTTATTGGTAACGCGTTACGTGTTCCAAGTTCTGAGTCACGCCTCACGATATACAAGTTGCGAGTCCCACTTATCGGTAAAGATTTACGAGCTACGAGAGGCAAGATACAAGATCTTTGTTATTGGTAATGTGTTACAAGCTACGATACACAAGATACGAGTTCCGGGTTATGAGTAGCGAGTTATAAGCTGCGATTTACGAGTTACGAGTTTCGAGTTGCGAGTTACCATATACGAGTTACGAGTAGCGAATTACGACTTACGGTCTACGAGGTACTAGTTACGAGTTACGAGATACAAGATGCGAGTTCCTACTTATCGTAACAAGTTACGAGCTACGAGACACAAGATACGAGTTCCAGGTAATCAGTAATGAGTTACGAGCTACTAGATACAAGATACCTGTTCCGAGTTATGGGTAACGAGTTACGAGTTACAGTATACGAGTTCCCGAGTTATTGGTTCGCGTTACGAGTTCCAAGTTCTGAGTTACGCGTCACTAGATACAAGTTGCGAGTTCCCTCTTATAGGTAACGATTTACGAGCTACGAGAGGCAAGATAAAAGATCCTTGTTATTGGTAATGTGTTACAAGCTACGATACACAAGATACGAGTTTCGGACTATGAGTAGCGAGTTATAAGCTGCGCTTTACGAGTTACGAGTTAAGAGTTTGGAGTTACGAGTTTCGAGTTGCGGGTTACCATGTACGAGTTACGAGTTACGAATTACGACTTACGATCTACAAGGTACTAGATACGAGCTACGAGACGCAAGATACGAGTTCCATGTGATCAGTAATGAGTTACGAGCTACTAGATACAAGATAGGAGTTCCGAGTTATGGGTAACGAGTTACGAGTCACGAGTTACGCTTTACAAGGTAAGATATACAAGATACAAGCTCCAAGTTATCGGTAACACGTTACGAGTTCCAAGTTCTGAGTTACGCGTCACTAGATACAAGTTGCGAGTTTTCACTTATCGGTAACGAGTTACAAACTACTAGATCTAGGTTACGAACTCGTGGCTATCGTCATTGATTTACAAAATCCGAGATCAAGATTCGAGTTCCGAGATATGGGCAACGAGTTATGGGTTACCAGTTATGGGTTACGAGTTACGAGTTACAAGGTAAATGATACAAGATACGAGTTACGAGTTTGGAGTTACGAGTTACGAGTTACAAGGTAAATGATACGAGATACGAGTTACGAGTTTGGAGTTACGAGTTTCGAGTTACGACTTTCGAGTTCCGAGTCCTGAGTTACGCGTCACGAGATACATGATGCGAGTTCCCATCTATCGGTAACGATTTACGAGCTACGAGAGGCAAGATACGTGTTCCTTGTTAAAGGTAATGGGTTACAAGCTACGATACACAAGATACGAGTTCCTGGTTATGAGTAGCGAGTTTCACGAGTTACGAGTTACGAGTTACGAGTTAACAAGTTACGAGTTACGAGTTACGAGTTACGAGTTACGAGTTACGAGTTACGAGTTACGAGTTACGAGTTTCGAGTTTCGAGTTGCGAGTTACGATACACGAGTTACGAGTTACTAATTACGACTTACGATCTACGAGGTACTAGTTACGAGTTACGAGATACAAGTTGCGAGTTCCTACTTATCGTAAAGAGTTACGAGCTACGAGACACAAGATACGAGTTCCAGGTAATCAGTAATGAGTTGCGAGCTACTGGATACAGGATACGAGCTCCCAGTTATCGGTCACACGTTACGAGTTCCGAGTTCTGAGTTTCGCGTCATGAGATACAAGATGCGAGTTTCCACTTATTGGTAACGAGTTACGATCTTCAAGATCTAGGATTCGAGTTCCAGGTTATCGGCAATGATTTGCGAGATCCGAGATAGAAGATACGAGTTCCGAGCAATAGGTAACGAGTTACCAGCTACGAGTTACGAGTTACAAGGTAAGGGATACAAGATACAAGCTCCAAGTTATCGGTAACGCGTTACGAGTTCCAAGTTCTGAGTTACGCGTCACTAGATAAAAGTTGCGAGTTCCTACCTATCGGTAACGATTTACGAGCTACGAGAGGCAAGATACAAGATCCTTGTTATTGGTAATGTGTTACAAGCTACGATACACAAGATACGAGTTCCAGGTAATCAGTAATGAGTTACGGTCTACTAGATACAAGTAGCAAGCTCCGAGTTATCGGTTACACGAGTTCCGAGTTCTGAGTTTCGCGTCATGAGATACAAGATGCGAGTTTCCACTTATTGCTAACGAGTTACGATCTTCAAGGTCTAGGATTCGAGTTCCAGGTTATCGGCAATGATTTGCGAGATCCGAGATAGAAGATACGAGTTCCGAGCAATAGGTAACGAGTTACGAGCTACAAGTTACGAGTTACAAGGTAAGGGATACAAGATACAAGCTCCAAGTTATCGGTAACGCGTTACGAGTTCCAAGTTCTGAGTTACGCGTCACTAGATAAAAGTTGCGAGTTCCTACCTATCGGTAACGATTTACGAGCTACGAGAGGCAAGATACAAGATCCTTGTTATTGGTAATGTGTTACAAGCTACGATACACAAGATACGAGTTCCGGGTTATGAGTAGCGCGTTATAAGCTGCGATTAAAGAATTACGATCTACGAGGTACTAGTTACGAGTTATGAGATACAAGATGCGAGTTCCTACACATAGTAACGAGTTACGAGCTACGAGACACAAGATACGAGTTACAGGTAATCAGTAATGAGTTACGAGCTACTAGATACAAGATACGTGTTTCGAGTTATTGGTTCGCGTTACGAGTTCCAAGTTCTGAGTTTCGCGTCATGAGATACAAGATGCGAGTTTTCAGCTATCGGTAACGAGTTACAAACTACTAGATCTAGGATACGAGTTCGTGGCTATCGTCATTGATTTACAGAATCCGAGATCAAGATTCGAGTTCCTAGTTATGGGCAACGAGTTATGGGTTACGAGTTACGAGTTACAAGGTAAGTGATACAAGATACGAGTTAATAGTTATCGGTAACACTTTCAAGTTCCAAGTCCTGAGTTACGCGTCACGAGATACAAGATGCGAGTTCCCATCTATCGGTAACGATTTACGAGCTACGAGATGCAAGATACGAGTTCCAGGTTATACAAGATACGAGTTACGAGTTATCGGTAACACTTTCGAGTTCCAAGTCCTGAGTTACGCGTCACGAGATACAAGTTGCGAGTTTCCTCTAATCGGTAACGATTTACCAGCTACGAGAGGCAAGATAAAAGATCCTTGTTATTGGTAATGTGTTACAAGCTACGATACACAAGATACGAGTTCCGGGCTATGAGTAGCGAGTTATAAGCTGCGATTTACGAGTTACGAGTTAAGAGTTTGGAGTTACGAGTTACTAGTTTCGAGTTACGAGTTTCGAGTTGCGGGTTACCATGTACGAGTAACGAGATACAAGATGCGAGTTCCCATCTATCGGTAACGATTTACGAGCAACGAGATGCAAGATACGAGTTCCTGGTTATGAGTAGCGAGTTATAAGCTGCGATTTACGAGTTACGAGTTTCGAGTTGAGAGCTACGATATACGAGTTACGATCTACGAGGTACTAGTTACGAGTCACGAGATACAAGATGCGAGTTCCCATCTATCGGTAAAGATTTACGAGCTACGAGATGCAAGATACGAGTTCCAGGTTATACAAGATACGAGTTACGAGTTATCGGTAACACTTTCGAGTTCCAAGTCCTGAGTTACGCGTCACGAGATACAAGATGCGAGTTCCCATCTATCGTAACGATTTGCGAGCTACGATACGAGCTCCAGGTTATCTGTGATGAGTTACGAGCTACTAGATACAAGATACGAGTACCGAGTTATGGGTAACGAGTTACGAATTACAGGATACGAGCTCCAAATTATCGGTTACGCGTTACGAGTTCCGAGTTCTGAGTTACACGTCAGGAGATAGAAGATGCGAGTTCCCACTTATCCGTAACGATATACGAGCTACATGATCTAGGATACGCTTTCCAGGTTATCGGAAATGATTTACGAGATCCGAGATACAAGATACGAGTTCCGAGTTCTGGGTAACGCGTTACGAGTTACGAGTTACGAGTTACGAGTTACGAGTTACGAGTTACGAGTTACGAGTTACGAGTTACGAGTTACGAGTTACGAGTTACGAGTTACGAGTTACGAGTTACGAGTTACGAGTTACGAGTTACGAGTTACGAGTTACGAGTTACGAGTTCCAGGTGATCAGTAATGAGTTACGAGCTACTAGATACAAGATACGAGTTCCGAGTTATGGGTAACGAGTTACGAGTCACGAGTTACGCTTTACAAGGTAAGATATACAAGATACATGCTCCGAGTTATCGGTAACGCGTTACGAGTTCCAAGTTCTGAGTTACGCGCCACTAGATACAAGTTGCGAGTTCCCTCTTATCGGTAACGATTTACGAGCTACGAGAGGCAAGATAAAAGATCCTTGTTATTGGTAATGTGTTACAAGCCACGATACACAAGAAACAAGTTCCAGGTTATGAGTAGCGAGTTATATGCTGCGATTAACGAGTTACGAGTTTCGAGTTACGAGTACCGAGTTACGAGTTACGAACTACGACTTACGATCTACGAGGTACTAGCTACGAGTTACGAGATAAAAGATGCGAGTTCCCATTTATCGTAACGAGTTATGAGTCACAAGATACGAGCTACGAGTTATTAGATACGTGTTACGAGTTCCAGGTTCTAAGTTACGCGTCACGAGATACAAGTTACGAGTTCCCACTTATCAGTAACGATTTACAAGCTACAAGAGGCAAGATACGAGTTCCTTGTTATTGGTAATGGGTTACAAGCTACGATACACAGGATACGAGTTCCTGGTTATGAGTAGCGAGTTATAAGCTGCGATTTACGAGTTACGAGTTGCGAGTTACGATATACGAGTTACGAGTTACGAATTACGACTTACGATCTACGAGGTACTGGTTACGAGTTACGAGATACAAGATGCGAGTTCCCACTTATCGTAACAAGTTACGGGTTACGAGATACTAGATACGAGTTCCAGGTAATCAGTAATGAGTTACGAGCTACTAGATACAAGATACGTGTTCCGAGTAATGGGTAACGAGTGATGAGTTATAAGATAAGAGCACCGGGTTATCGGTTACGCATTACGAGTTCCGAGTTCTAAATTTCGCGTCACGAGATACAAGTTGCGAGTTCCCACTTATCAGTAACGATTCACGAGCTACGAGAGGCAAGATACGTGTTCCTTGTTAAAGGTAATGGGTTACAAGCTACGATACACAAGATACGAGTTCCTGGTTCTGAGTAGCGAGCTATAAGCTGCGATTTACGAGTTACGAGTTTCTAGTTGAGAGCTACGATATACGAGTTACGAGTTACGAGTTACGAATTACGACTTTCGATCTACGAGGTACTAGTTACGAGTTACGAGATACAAGATGCGAGTTCCCACTCAACGGTAACGATTTACGAGTTACGAGAAGCAAGATAAAAGATCCTTGTTATTGGTAATGTGTTACATGCTACGGTACACAGGATACGAGTTCCGGGTTATGAGTAGAGAGTTATAAGCTGCGATTTACGTGTTACGAGTTCAGAGTTTCGAGTTTCGAGTTTCGAGTTTCGAGTTTCGAGTTTCGAGTTTCGAGTTTCGAGTTACGAGTTACGAGTTTCGAGTTACGAGTTTCGAGTTACGAGTTTCGAGTTACGAGTTTCGAGTTACGAGTTTCGAGTAACGAGTTTCGAGTTACGAGTTTCGAGTTGCGGGTTACCATGTACGAGTTACGAGTTACGAATTACGACTTACGATCTACAAGGTACTAGATACGAGCTACGAGACACAAGATACGAGTTCCAGGTGATCAGTAATGAGTTACGAGCTACTAGATACAAGATCCGAGTTCCGAGTTATGGGTAACGAGTTACGAGTCACGAGTTACGCTTTACAAGGCAAGATATACAAGATACATGCTCCGAGTTATCGGTAACGCGTTACGAGTTCCAAGTTCTGAGTTACGCGCCACTAGATACAAGTTGCGAGTTCCCTCTTATCGGTAACGATTTACGAGCTACGAGAGGCAAGATAAAAGATCCTTGTTATTGGTAACGTGCTACAAGCCACGATACACAAGAAACGAGTTCCAGGTTATGAGTAGCGAGTTATATGCTGCGATTAACGAGTTACGAGTTTCGAGTTACGAGTACCGAGTTACGATATACGAGTTACGAGTTACGAGTTACGAGTTACGAACTACGACTTACGATATACGAGGTACTAGCTACGAGTTACGAGATAAAAGATGCGAGTTCCCATTTATCGTAACGAGTTATGAGTCACAAGATACGAGCTACGAGTTATTAGATACCTGTTACGAGTTCCAGGTTCTAAGTTACGCGTCACGAGATACAAGTTACGAGTTCCCACTTATCAGTAACGATTTACAAGCTACGAGAGGCAAGATACGAGTTCCTTGTTATTGGTAATGGGTTACAAGCTACGATACACAGGATACGAGATCCTGGTTATGAGTAGCGAGTTATAAGCTGCGATCTACGAGTAACGAGTTACGAGTTGCGAGTTACGATATACGAGTTACGAGTTACGAATTACGACTTACGATCTACGAGGTACTGGTTACGAGTTACGAGATACAAGATGCGAGTTCCCACTTATCGTAACAAGTTACGGGTTACGAGATACAAGATACGAGTTCCAGGTAATCAGTAATGAGTTACAAGCTACTAGATACAAGATACGTGTTCCGAGTTATGGGTAACGAGTGATGAGTTATAAGATAAGAGCACCGGGTTATCGGTTACGCATTACGAGTTCTGAGTTCTGAGTTTCGCGTCATGAGATACAAGATGCGAGTTTTCACCTATCGGTAACGAGTAACGAACTACTAGATCTAGGACACGAGTTCGAGGTTATCGTCATTGATTTACAAAATCCGAGATGAAGATTCGAGTTCCGAGTTATGGGCAACGAGTTACGGGTTACGAGTTACAAGGTAAGTGATACAAGATACGAGCTCCGAGTTATCGCTAATGCGTTTCGAGTTCCAAGTTATGAGTTACGCATCACGAGATGCAAGTTGCGAGTTCCCACTTATCGGTAACGATTTACGAGCTACGAGAGGCAAGATACGTGTTCCTTGCTGAAGGTAATGGGTTACAAGCTACGATACACAAGATACGAGTTCCTGGTTATGAGTAGCGAGTTATAAGCTGCGATTTACGAGTAACGAGTTACGAGTTACGAGTTACGAGTTACGAGTTACGAGTTACGAGTTACGAGTTACGAGTTACGAGTTACGAGTTACGAGTTACGAGTTACGAGTTACGAGTTACGAGTTACGAGTTACGAGTTACGAGTTACGAGTTACGAGTTACGAGTTACGAGTTACGAGTTACGAGTTACGAGTTACGAGTTACGAGTTACGAGTTACGAGTTACGAGTTACGAGTTACGAGTTACGAGTTACGAGTTACGAGTTACGAGTTACGAGTTACGAGTTACGAGTTACGAGTTACGAGTTACGAGTTACGAGTTACGAGTTACGAGTTACGAGTTACGAGTTACGAGTTACGAGTTACGAGTTACGAGTTACGAGTTACGAGTTACGAGTTACGAGTTACGAGTTACGAGTTACGAGTTACGAGTTACGAGTTACGAGTTACGAGTTACGAGTTACGAGTTACGAGTTACGAGTTACGAGTTACGAGTTACGAGTTACGAGTTACGAGTTACGAGTTACGAGTTACGAGTTACGAGTTACAAGGTAAGAGATACATAGTTACAAGATACGAGGTCCGAGTTATCGATAACGCGTTACGAGTTCCGAGTTCTGAGTTAAATGTCACGAGATACAAGATGCGAGTTCACACCTATTGGTAACGAGTTATGATCTACAAGATATATGATACGAGTTCCAGGTTATCGGCAATGATTTGCGAGTTCCGAGAAACAAAATACGAGTTCCGAGTTATGGGTAACGAGAGTACAAGGTTAGAGATACAAGATACGAGCTCCGTGTCATCGGTAACGCGTTACGAGCTCCGAGTTCTAAGTTACACGTCTCGAGATACAAGATGCGAGTTCCCAGTTACCGGGAAATTGTTACGAACTATAAGATCTAGGATACGCTTTCAAAGTTATCGGCAATGATTTACGAGATCCGAGACACAAGAAATGAATTCCGAGTTTTGGGCAACGAGTTACGAGTTACGAGTTACATGGTAAGAGATACAAAATACGAGCTCCGAGTTATCGGTAACGCGTTACGAGTTCCGAGTCCTGAATTACGCGTCACGAGATACAAGATGCGAGTTCACATTTATCGGTAACGATTTACGAGCTACGAGATGCAAGATACGAGTACCAGGTTATCGGTGATGGATTACAAGTTACGATATATAAGATACGAGTTCCGGGTTATGGGCAGCGAGTTGCAAGTTGTTATTTACGACTTTAGAGTTTCGAGTTTTGAGTTTCGATTTGCGAGTTACGATTTACGAGTTACGAGTTACAAGTTACGAGTTACGAGTTACGACTTACGATCTACGAGGTACGACTCACCAGTTACGAGTTACAAGATGCGAGTTCCTACTTGTCGGTAACGAGTTACGAGCTACGAGGCACAATAAACAATTTCCAGGTTATCAGTAAAGAGATCCGAGTTACTAGATACAAGATACGAGTTCCGAGATCTGAGTTACGCGTCACGAGATACAAGATGCAAGTTCCCACTTATTGGTAACGAGCTATGATCTACACGATCTAGAATACGAGTTCCAGGTTATCGGCTATAATTTGCGAGATCCCAGATACAAGATACGAGTTCCGAGTTATGGGTAACGAGCTACAAGTTGTGATTTACGAGTTAGAAGTTTCGAGTTGCGTGTTACTAGTTACGAGTTACCAGTTACAAGGTAAGAGATAGAAGACACGAGCTCCGAGTTATCGGTAACATGTTACGAGTTCCGTGTCCTGAGACACGAGTTACGAGATTCAAGATGCGAATTCCCATTTATCGGTAACGATTAACCAGTTACGAGATGCAAGATACGAGTTCCTGGTTGTCGGTAATGGGTTACAAGTTAGGATATACAAGGTACGACTTTCGGGTTTGGGGAGCATGCTACAAGCTGCGATATACGAGTCAAGAGCTACGAGCCTCGAGTTTCGAGTTGCGAGTTACGATTAAGGAGGTACAAGTTACGAGTTACGACAAAATATCTACTAGGTACGAGTAACGAGTTACGAGATACAAGATGCGAGTTCCCACTTATCGTAACGATTTGCGAGCTACGATACGAGCTCCAGGTTATCTGTGATGAGTTACGAGCTACTAGATACAAGATACGAGTACCGAGTTATGGGTAACGAGTTACGAATTACAGGATACGAGCTCCAAATTATCGGTTACGCGTTACGAGTTCCGAGTTCTGAGTTACACGTCAGGAGATAGAAGATGCGAGTTCCCACTTATCCGTAACGATATACGAGCTACATGATCTAGGATACGCTTTCCAGGTTATCGGAAATGATTTACGAGATCCGAGATACAAGATACGAGTTCCGAGTTCTGGGTAACGCGTTACGAGTTACGAGTTACGAGTTACGAGTTACGAGTTACGAGTTACGAGTTACGAGTTACGAGTTACGAGTTACGAGTTACGAGTTACGAGTTACGAGTTACGAGTTACGAGTTACGAGTTACGAGTTACGAGTTACGAGTTACGAGTTACGAGTTACGAGTTACGAGTTACGAGTTACGAGTTACGAGTTACGAGTTCCAGGTGATCAGTAATGAGTTACGAGCTACTAGATACAAGATACGAGTTCCGAGTTATGGGTAACGAGTTACGAGTCACGAGTTACGCTTTACAAGGTAAGATATACAAGATACATGCTCCGAGTTATCGGTAACGCGTTACGAGTTCCAAGTTCTGAGTTACGCGCCACTAGATACAAGTTGCGAGTTCCCTCTTATCGGTAACGATTTACGAGCTACGAGAGGCAAGATAAAAGATCCTTGTTATTGGTAATGTGTTACAAGCCACGATACACAAGAAACAAGTTCCAGGTTATGAGTAGCGAGTTATATGCTGCGATTAACGAGTTACGAGTTTCGAGTTACGAGTACCGAGTTACGAGTTACGAACTACGACTTACGATCTACGAGGTACTAGCTACGAGTTACGAGATACAAGATGCGAGTTCCCACTTATCGTAACAAGTTACGGGTTACGAGATACAAGATACGAGTTCCAGGTAATCAGTAATGAGTTACAAGCTACTAGATACAAGATACGTGTTCCGAGTTATGGGTAACGAGTGATGAGTTATAAGATAAGAGCACCGGGTTATCGGTTACGCATTACGAGTTCTGAGTTCTGAGTTTCGCATCATGAGATACAAGATGCGAGTTTTCACCTATCGGTAACGAGTAACGAACTACTAGATCTAGGACACGAGTTCGAGGTTATCGTCATTGATTTACAAAATCCGAGATGAAGATTCGAGTTCCGAGTTATGGGCAACGAGTTACGGGTTACGAGTTACAAGGTAAGTGATACAAGATACGAGCTCCGAGTTATCGCTAATGCGTTTCGAGTTCCAAGTTATGAGTTACGCATCACGAGATGCAAGTTGCGAGTTCCCACTTATCGGTAACGATTTACGAGCTACGAGAGGCAAGATACGTGTTCCTTGCTGAAGGTAATGGGTTACAAGCTACGATACACAAGATACGAGTTCCTGGTTATGAGTAGCGAGTTATAAGCTACGATTTACGAGTTATGGGTTACGAGTTACGAGTTTCGAGTTGAGAGCTACGATATACGAGTTACGAGTTACGAGTTACGAATTACGACTTACGATCTACGTGGTACTAGTTACGAGCTACGTTATACAAGATGCGAGTTGCCACTCATCGGTAACGATTTACGAGCTACGAGAGGCAAGATAAAAGATCCTTGTTATTGGTAATGTGTTACATGCTACGATACACAAGATACGAGTTCCGGGTCATGAGGAGCGAGTTATAAGCTGCGATTTACGAGTTACGAGTTAAGAGTTTCTAATTACGAGTTTCGAGTTGAGAGTTTCGAGTTGCGGGTTACCATGTACGAGTTACGAGTTACGAATTACGACTTACGATCTACAAGGTACTAGATACGAGCTACGAGACACAAAATACGAGTTCCAGGTGATCAGGAATGAGTTACGAGCTACTAGATACAAGATACGGGTCCCGAGTTATGGGTAACAAGTGATGAGTTATAAGATAAGCGCTCTGGGTTATCGGTTACGCGTTATGAGTTCAGAGTTCTGAGTTTCGCGTCATGAGATACAAGATGCGAGTTTCCACCTATCGGTAACGAGCTACGAACTTCTAGATCTAGGATACGACTTCGAGGTTATCATCATTGATTTTCAAGATCCGAGATCAAGATTCGAGTTCCAAGTTATGGGCAACGAGTTACGGGTTACGAGTTACGAGTTACAAGGTGAGTGATAGGAGATACGAGCTCCGAGCTATCTATAACACTTTTGAGTTCCGAGTCCTGAGTTACGCGTCACGAGATTCAAGATGCGAGTTCCCATTTATCTGTAACGATTTACGGGCTACGAGATGCAAGATAAGAGTTCCAGGATATTGGTAATGGTTTACAAGCTACGATATATAACTTATTGTAACAAGTTACGAGCTACGAGACACAAGATAGGAGTTCCAGGTAATCGAGCTACTAGATACAAGATACGGGTTCCGAGGTATGGGTAACGAGTGACGAGTTACAAGATGAGAGCACCGAGTTATCGGTTACGCGTTACGAGTTCTGAGTTTCGCGTCATGAGATACAAGGTGCGAGTTTTCACCTATCGGTAACGAGTTACGAACTACTAGATCTAGGATACGAGTCAGGGATTATCGTCATTGATTTACAAAATCCGAGACGAAGATTCGAGTTCCGAGTTATGGGCAACGAGTTACGGGTTACGAGTTACAAGGTAAGTGATACAAGATACGAGCTCCGAGTTATAGGTAACACTTACACGTTCCGAGTCTGAGTTACGCGCCACGAGATACAAGATGCGAGTTCCCATTTATCGATAACGATTTACGAGCTACGAGATGCAAGATACGAGTTCCAGGTTATCGGTAATGGTTTACAAGTTACGATATATAAGATACGAGTTCCGAGTTATGGGTAACTAGTTACGAGTTACGCGTTACGAGTTACAAGATACTAGCTCCGAACTATCGGTAACGCGTTACTAGTTCCGAGTTCTGAGTTACGCGTCACGAGATACAAGATGCGAGTTCCCATTTATCGGTAACGATTTACGAGCTACGGGAGGCAAGATACGAGTTCCTTGTTATTGGTAATGGGTTACAAGCTACTTTACACAAGATACGAGTTCCGGGTTATGAGTAGCGAGTTGTAAGCCTTGATTCACGAGTTACGAGTTACGAGTTACGAGTTACGAGTTACGAGTTACGAGTTACGAGTTACGAGTTACGAGTTACGAGTTACGAGTTACGAGTTACGAGTTACGAGTTACGAGTTACGAGTTACGAGTTACGAGTTACGAGTTACGAGTTACGAGTTACGAGTTACGAGTTACGAGTTACGAGTTACGAGTCACGAGTTACGAGTTACGAGTTACGAGTTACGAGTTACGAGTTACGAGTTACGAGTTACGAGTTACGAGTTACGAGTTACGAGTTACGAGTTACGAGTTACGAGTTACGAGTTACGAGTTACGAGTTACGAGTTACGAGTTACGAGTTACGAGTTACGAGTTACGAGTTACGAGTTACGAGTTACGAGTTACGAGTTACGAGTTACGAGTTACGAGTTACGAGTTACGAGTTACGAGTTACGAGTTACGAGTTACGAGTTACGAGTTACGAGTTACGAGTTACGAGTTACGAGTTACGAGTTACGAGTTACGAGTTACGAGTTACGAGTTACGAGTTACGAGTTACGAGTTACGAGTTACGAGTTACGAGTTACGAGTTACGAGTTACGAGTTACGAGTTACGAGTTACGAGTTACGAGTTACGAGTTACGAGTTACGAGTTCCAAGTTCTGAGTTACGCGTCACTAGATAAAAGTTGCGAGTTCCTACGTATCGGTAACGAATTACGAGCTACGAGAGGCAAGATACAAGATCCTTGTTATTGGTAATGTGTTACAAGCTACGATACACAAGATACGAGTCCCGGGTTATGAGTAGCGAGTTATAAGCTGCGATTTACGAGTTACGAGTTTCGAATTACTTATCGTAACGAGTTACGAGTCACGAGACACAAGATACGAGTTCCAGGTAATCAGTAATGAGTTACGAGCTACTAGATACAAGATACGCGTTCCGAGTTATGGGTAACGAGTTATGGGTTACGAGTTACAAGTTACAAGGTAAGTGATACGAGATACGAGTTATCGGTAACACTTTCCAGTTCCGAGTCCAGAGTTACGCGTCACGAGATACAAGATGCAAGTTCCCATCTATCGGTAACGATTTACGAGCTACGAGAGGCAAGATAAAAGATCCTGGTTATTGGTAATGTGTGACACGCTACGATATACAATATACGAGTTCCGGGCTATGAGTAGCGAGTTATAAGCTGCGATTTACGAGTTACGAGTTAAGAGTTTGGAGTTACGAGTTTCGAGTTACGAGTTTCGAGTTTCGAGTTACGAGTTTCGAGTTACGAGTTTCGAGTTACGAGTTTCGAGTTACGAGTTTCGAGTTACGAGTTTCGAGTTGCGGGTTACCATGTACGAGTTACGAGTTACGAACTACGACTTACGATCTACAAGGTACTAGATACGAGCTACGAGACACAAGATACGAGTTCCAGGTGATCGATAATGAGTTACGAGCTACTAGATACATCATACGAGTTCCGAGTTATGGGTAACAAGTTACGAGTCACGAGTTACGCTTTACAAGGTAAGATATACAAGATACAAGCTCCAAATTATCGGTAACACTTTCGAGTTCCGAGTCCTGAGTTACGCGTCACGAGATAAAAGTTGCGAATTCCTACCTATCGGTAACGATTTACGAGCTACGAGATGCAGGATACGAGCTCCAGGTTATCGGTAATGGATTATAAGTTACGATATTTAAGATACGAGGTCCGGGTTATGGGTAGCGAGTTACAAGGTAAGAGATACAAGATACAAGCTCCAAGTTATCGGTAACACGTTACGAGTTCCAAGTTCTGAGTTATGCGTCACGAGATATAAGTTAGGAGTTCCCACTAATCGGAAACGATTTACGAGCTACAAGGGGCAAGATACGAGTTCCTTGTTATTGGTAATGTGTTACAAGCCACGATACACAAGATACAAGTTCCGAGTTATCGGTTACACGTTACGAGTTCCGAGTTCTGAGTTTCGCGTCATGAGATACAAGATGCGAGTTTCCACTTATTGGTAACGAGTTCGACCTTCAAGATCTAGGATACGAGTTCCAGGTTATCGGCAATGATTTGCGAGAACCGAGATAGAAGATACGAGTTCCGAGCAATGGGTAACGAGTTACGAGCTACGAGTTACGAGTTACAAGGTAAGGGATACAAGATACAAGCTCCAAGTTATCGGTAACGCGTTACGAGTTCCAAGTTCTGAGTCACGCGTCACGATATACAAGTTGCGAGTCCCACTTATCGGTAACGATTTACGAGCTACGAGAGGCAAGATACAAGATCTTTGTTATTGGTAATGTGTTACAGGCTACGATACACAAGATACGAGTTCCGGGTTATGAGTAGCGGGTTATAAGCTGCGATTTACGAGTTACGAGTTTCGAGTTGCGAGTTACCATATACGAGTTACGAGTAGCGAATTACGACTTACGGTCTACGAGGTACTAGTTACGAGTTACGAGATACAAGATGCGAGTTCCTACTTATCGTAACGAGTTACGAGCTACGAGACACAAGATACGAGTTCCAGGTAATCAGTAATGAGTAACGAGCTACTAGATACAAGATACGTGTTCCGAGTTATGGGTAACGAGTTACGAGTTACAGTATACGAGTTCCCGAGTTATTGGTTCGCGTTACGAGTTCCAAGTTCTGAGTTACGCGTCACTAGATAAAAGTTGCGAGTTCCTACCTATCGGAAACGATTTACGAGCTACGGGAGGCAAGATACAAGATCCTTGTTATTGGAAATGTGTTACAAGCCACGATACACAAGGTACAAGTTCCGGGTTATCGGTTACGCGTTACGAGTTCCGAGATCTGAGTTACGCGTCACGAGATACAAGATGCGAGCTGCCACTTATTGCTAACGAGTTAGGATGTTCAAGATCTAGTATACGAATTCCAGGTTATCGGCAATGATTTGCGAGATCCGAGATAGAAGATACGAGTTCCGAGTAATGGGTAACGAGTTACGAGTTACGAGTTACAAGGTAAGAGATACAAGATACAAGCTCGAAGTTTTTTGGTAACGCGTTACGAGTTCCAAGTTCCGAGTTACGCGTCACGAGATACAAGTTACGAGTTCCCACTTATCAGTAACGATTTACGAGCTACAAGAGGCAAGATACGAGTTCCTTGTTATTAGTAATGGGTTACAAGCAACGATACACAAGATACGAGTTCCTGGTTATGAGTAGCGCGCTATAAGCTGCGATTTACGAGTTACGAGTTGCGAGTTACGATATACGAGTTACGAGTAACAAATTACGACTTACGATCTACGAGGTACTAGTTACGAGTTACGAGATACAAGATGCGAGTTCCTACTTATCGTAACGAGTTACGAGCTACGAGACACAAGATACGAGTTCCAGGTAATCAGTAATGAGTTACGAGCTACTAGATACAAGATATGTGTTCCGAGTTATGGGTAACGAGTTACAGTATACGAGTTCCCGAGTTATTGGTTCGCGTTACGAGTTCCAAGTTCTGAGTTTCGCGTCATGAGATACAAGATGCGAGTTTTCACCTATCGGTAACGAGTTACGAGTTACAAGGTAAGGGATACAAGATACAAACTCCAAGTTTTCGGTAACGCGTTACGAGTTCCAAGTTCTGAGTTACGCGTCACTAGATACAGGTTGCGAGTTCCCTCTTATCGGTAACGATTTACGAGCTACGAGAGGCAAGATAAAAGATCCTTGTTATTGGTAATGTGTTACAAGCTACGATACACAAGATACGAGTTCCGGACTATGAGTAGCGAGTTATAAGCTGCGCTTTACGAGTTACGAGTTAAGAGTTTGGAGTTACGAGTTTCGAGTTGCTGGTTACCATGTACGAGTTACGAGTTACGAATTACGACTTACGATCTACAAGGTACTAGATACGAGCTACGAGACACAAGATACGAGTTCCAGGTGATCAGTAATGAGTTACGAGCTACTAGATACTAGATACGAGTTCCGAGTTATGGGTAACGAGTTACGAGTCACGAGTTACGCTTTACAAGGTAAGATATACAAGATACAAGCTCCAAGTTATCGGTAACACGTTACGAGTTCCAAGTTCTGCTTTTCGCGTCAAGAGATACAAGATGCGAGTTTTCACTTATCGGTAACGAGTTACAAACTACTAGATCTAGGTTACGAACTCGTGGCTATCGTCATTGATTTACAAAATCCGAGATCAAGATTCGAGTTCCGAGATATGGGCAACGAGTTATGGGTTACCAGTTATGGGTTACGAGTTACGAGTTACAAGGTAAATGATACAAGATACGAGTTACGAGTTTGGAGTTACGAGTTACGAGTTACAAGGTAAATGATACGAGATACGAGTTACGAGTTTGGAGTTACGAGTTTCGAGTTACGACTTTCGAGTTCCGAGTCCTGAGTTACGCGTCACGAGATACAAGATGCGAGTTCCCATCTATCGGTAACGATTTACGAACTTCTAGATCTAGGATACGAGTTCGAGGTTATCATCATTGATTTTCAAGATCTGAGATCAAGATTCTAGTTCCAAGTTATGGGCAACTCTTTCGAGTTCCGAGTCATGAGTTACGCGTCACGAGATACAAGATGCGAGTTTCCATCTATCGGTAACGATTCACGAGCTACGAGATGCAAGATACGAGTTCCAGGTTAACGGTAATGGATTACAAGTTACGATATATATGATACGAGTTCTGAGTTATTGGTAATGGGTTACAAGCTACGATACGAAAGATACGAGTGCCTGGTTATGAGTAGCGAGTTATAAGCTGCGATTTACGAGTTACGAGTTGCGAGTTACGATATACGAGTTACGAGTAACGAATTACGACTTACAATCTACGAGGTTCTAGTTACGAGTTACGAGATACAAGATGCGAGTTCCTACTTATCGTAACGAGTTACGAGCTACGAGACACAAGATACGGGTTCCAGGTAATCAGTAATGAGTTACGAGCTACTAGATACAAGATATGTGTTTCGAGTTATGGGTAACGAGTTACGAGTTACAGTATACGAGTTCCCGAGTTATTGGTTCTCGTTACGAGTTCCAAGTTCTGAGTTTCGCGTCATGAAATACAGGATGCGAGTTTTCACCTATCGGTAACGAGTAACAAACTACTAGATCTAGGATACGAGTTCGAGGTTTTCGTCATTGATTTACAAGATCCGAGAATAAGATTCGATTTCCGAGTTATGGGCAACGAGTTACGGGTTAGGAGTTACGAGGTAAGTGATACAAGATACGAGCTCCGGGTTATCGGTAACAATTACACGTTCCGAGTCCTGAGTTACGCGTCACGAGATACAAGATGCGAGTTCCCATTTATCGATAACGATTTACGAGCTACGAGATGCTAGATACGAGTTCCAGGTTATCGGTAGTGGTTTACAAGTTACGATATATAAGGTACGAGTTCCGAGTTATGGGTAACGAGTTACGAGTTACGAGTTACGAGTTACAAGATACGAGCTCCGAGCTATCGGTACCGCGTTACTAGTTCCAAGTTCTGAGTTACGCGTACGAGACACAAGTTGCGAGTTCCCACTCATCGGTAACGATTTATGAGCTACGAGATACAAGATGCGAGTTCCTACTTATCGTAAAGAGTTACGAGCTACGGGACACAAGATACGAGTTCCAGGTAATCAGTAATGAGTCACGGACTACTAGATACAAGATGCGAGCTCCGAGTTCCGAGTTCTGAATTTCGCGTCATGAGATACAAGATGCGAGTTTCCACTTATTGGTAACGAGTTACGATCTTCAAGATCTAGGATACGAGTTCCAGGTTATCGGCAATGAATTGCGAGATCCGAGATAGAAGATACGAGTTCCGAGCAATGGGTAACGAGTTACGAGCTACGAGTTACGAGTTACAAGGTAAGGGATACAAGATACAAGCTCCCAGTTATCGGTAACGCGTTACGAGTTCCAAGATCTGAGTCACGCGTCACGAGATACAAGTTGCGAGTCCCACTTATCGGTAACGATTTACGAGCTACGATAGGCAAGATACAAGATCCTTGTTATTGGTAATGTGTTACAAGCTACGATACACAAGATACGAGTTCCGGGTTATGAGTAGCGAGTTATAAGCTGCGATTTACGAGTTACGAGTTTCGAATTACGAGTTTCGAGTTGCGAGCTACCATATACGAGTTACGAGTAACGAATTACGACTTACGATCTACGAGGTACTAGTTACGAGTTACGAGATAAAAGATGCGAGTTCCTACATATCGTACCGAGTTACGAGCTACGAGACACAAGATACGAGTTCCAGGTAATCAGTAATGAGTTACGAGCTACTAGATACAAGATACGTGTTCCGAGTTATGGGTAACGAGTTACGAGTTACAGTATACGAGTTCCCGAGTTATTGGTTCACGTTACGAGTTCCAAGTTCTGAGTTACGCGTCACTAGATAAAAGTTACGAGTTCCTACCTATCGGTTACGATTTACGAGCTACGAGAGGCAAGATACAAGGTCCTTGTTATTGGTAATTTGTTACAAGCTACGATACACAAGATACGAGTTCCGGGTTATGAGTAGCGAGTTATAAGCTGCGATTTACGAGTTACGAATTTCGAATTACGAGTTTCGAGTTGCGAGTTACCATATACGAGTTACGAGTAACGAATTACGACTTACGATCTACGAGGTACTAGTTACGAGTTACGAGATACAAGATGCGAGTTCCTACTTATCGTAACGAGTTACGAGCTACGAGACACAAGATACGAGTTCCAGGTAATCAGTAATGAGTTACGAGCTACTAGATACAAGATAGGTGTTCCGAGTTATGGGTAACGAGTTACGAGTTGCAGTATACGAGTTCCCGAGTTATTGGTTCGCGTTACGAGTTCCAAGTTCTGAGTTTCGCGTCATGAGATACAAGATGCGAGTTTTCACCTATCGGTAACGAGTAACGAACTACTAGATCTAGGATACGAGTTCGAGGTAATCGTCATTGATTTACAAGATCCGAGATCAAGACTCGAGTTCCGAGTTATGGGCAACGAGTTATGGGTTACGAGTTACGAGTTACAAGGTAAGTGATACAAGATACGAGTTACGAGTTATCGGTAACACTTTCGAGTTCCAAGTCCTGAGCTACGCGTCACGAGATACAAGATGCGAGTTTCCATCTATCGGTAACGATTTACGAGCTACGAGATGCAAGATACGAGTTCCAGGTTATCGGTAATGGATTACAAGTTACGATATATTTGATACGAGTTCCGAGTTATTGGTAGCGAGTTACAAGGTAAGAGATATAAGATGCATGCTCTGAGTTATCGGTAACGCGTTACTTATCGGAAACGATTTACGAGCTACGAGAGGCAAGATACGAGTTCATTGTAATTGGTAATGGGTTACAAGCCACGATACACAACATACGAGTTCCGTGTTATCCGTTACGCGTTACGAGTTCCAAGTTCTGAGTTTCGCGCCATGAGATACAAGATGCGAGTTTTCACCTATAGGTAACTAGTTACGAACTACTATATCTAGGATACGAGTTCGAGGTTATCGTCATTGATTTACAAGATCCGAAATCAAGATCCGAGTTCCAGGTTATCGGTAATGGATTACAAGTTACGATATATATGATACGAGTTCCGAGTTATTGGTAGCGAGTTACAAGGTAAAGTATATAAGATACATGCTCCGAGTTATCGGTAACGCATTACGAGATCCAAGTTGTGAGTTACGCGTCACGAGATACAAGATGCGAGTTCCCATTTATCGGTAACGATTTACGAGCTGCAAGATACGAGTTCCAGGTTATCGGTAATGGATTCAAGTTACGCTCTATAAGAAACGAGTTCCGAGTTATGGGTAACTAGTTACAAGATACGAGTTACGAGTTATCGGTAACGCGTTACTAGTTCCGAGTTCTGATTTACACGTCACGAGATACAAGATGCGAGTTTCCACTTATTGGTAACGAGTTACGAGATATGAAAAGCAAAATACAAGTTCCTTGTTATTGGTAATGTGTTACAAGCTACGATACACAAGATACGAGTTCCAGGTTATGAGTAGCGAGTTATAAGCTGCGATTTACGAGTTTTGAATTACGAGTTTCGAGTTGCGAGTTACCATATACGAGTTACGAGTAACGAATTACGACTTACGATCTACGAGGTACTAGTTACGAGTTACGAGATACAAGATGCGAGTTCCTACTTATCGTAACGAGTTACGAGCTACGAGACACAAGATACGAGTTCCAGGTAAGCAGTAATGAGTTACGAGTTATGGGTAACGAGTTACGAGTTACAGTATACGAGTTTCCAAGTTATTGGTTCGCGTTACGAGTTCCAAGTTCTGAGTTTCGCGTCATAAGATACAAGATGCGAGTTCGGTAACGAGTTACAACCTACTAGATCTAGGATACGAGTTCGTCGCTATCGTCATTGATTTACAAAATCCGAGATTCGAGTTCCGAGTTATGGGCAACGAGTTACGAGTCACGAGTTACGCTTTACAAGGTAAGATATACAAGATACAAGCTCCAAGTTATCAGTAACACGTTACGAGTTCCAAGTTCTGAGTTTCGCGTCAAGAGATAGAAGATGCGAGTTTTCACCTATAGGTAACTAGTTACGAACTACTAGATCTAGGATACGAGTTCGAGGTTATCGTCATCGATTTACAAGATCCGAGATCAAGATTCGAGTTCCGAGTTATGGGCAACACTTTCGAGTTCCGAGTCCTGAGTTACGCGTCACGAGATACAAGATGCGAGTTCCCATCTATCGGTAACGATTTACGAGCTACGAGATGCAAGATACGGGTTCCAGGTTATCGGTAATGGATTACAAGTTACGATATATATGATACGAGTTCCGAGTTATTGGTCGCGAGTTACAAAGTAAAAGATATAAGATACATGCTCCGAGTTAGCGGTAACGCGTTACGAGTTCCAAGTTCTGAGTTACGCGTCACTAGATACAAGTTGCGAGTTCCCTCTTATCGGTAACGATTTGCGAGCTACGAGAGGAAAGTTAAAAGATTCTTGTTATTGGTAATGTTTTACAAGCTACGATACACAAGATACGAGTTCCGGGTGATCAGTAATGAGTTACGAGCGACTAGATACAAGATAGCTCCGAGTTATCGGTTAAACGTTACGAGTTCCAAGTCCTGAGTTACGCGTCACGAGATACAAGATGCGAGTTCCCATCTATCGGTAACGATTTACGAGCTACGAGATGCAGGATACGAGTTCCAGGTTATACAAGATACGAGTTATCGGTAACACTTTCGAGTTCCAAGTCCTGAGTTACGCGTCACGAGATACAAGATGCGAGTTCCCATCTATCGGTAACGATTTACGAGCTACGAGATGCAAGATACGAGTTCCAGGTTATCGGTAATGGATTACAAGTTACGATATATATGATACGAGTTCCGAGTTATTGGTAGCGAGTTGCAAGGTAAGAGATATAAGATGGATGTGCTGAGTTATCGGTAATGCGTTACGAGTTCCAAGTTCTGAGTTACGCGTCACGAGATACAAGTTGCGAGTTCCCTCTTATCGGTAACGATTTACCAGCTACGAGAGGCAAGATAAAAGATCCTTGTTATTGGTAATGTGTTACAAGCTACGATACACAAGATACGAGTTCCGGGCTATGAGTAGCGAGTTATAAGCTGCGATTTACGAGTTACGAGTTAAGAGTTTGGAGTTACGAGTTACTAGTTTCGAGTTACGAGTTTCGAGTTGTGGATTACCATGTACGAGTTACGAATTACGAATTACGACTTACGATCTACAAGGTACTAGATACGAGCTACGAGACACAAGATACGAGTTCCGAGTTATGGGCAACGAGTTACGGGTTACGAGTTACGAGTTACAGGGTAGGTGATACAAGATACGAGCTCCGAGTTACTAGTAACACTTTCGAGTTCCGAGTCCTGAGTTACGCGTCACGAGATACAAGATGCGTGTTCCCATTTATCGGTAAAGATTTACGAGCTACGAGAGGCAAGATACGAGTTCCTTGTTAAAGGTAACGGGTTACAAGCTACGATACACAAGATACGAGTTCCTGGTTATGAGTAGCGAGTTATAAGCTGCGATTTACGGGTTACGAGTTACGAGTTTCGAGTTGAGAGCTACGATATACGAGTTACGATCTACGAGGTACTAGTTACGAGTTACGAGATACAAGATGCGAGTTCCTACTTATTGTAACAAGTTACGAGCTACGAGACACAAGATACGAGTTCCAGGTAATCAGTAATGAGTTACGAGCAACTAGATACAAGATACGGGTTCCGAGTTATGGGTAACGAGTGATGGGTTATAAGATAAGTGCTCCGGGTTATCGGTTACGCGTTATGAGTTCCGAGTTCTGAGTTTCGCGTCACGAGATACAAGTTGCGAGTTCCCACTTATCAGTAACGATTTACGAGCTACGAGAGGCAAGATACGTGTTCCCTGTTGAAGGTAATTGGTTACAAGCTACGATACACAAGATACGAGTTTCTGGTTATGAGCAGCGAGTTATAAGCTCATTTACGAGTTACGAGTTTCGAGTTGAGAGCTACGATATACGAGTTACGAGTTACGAGTTACGAGTTACGAGTTACGAGTTACGAGTTACGAATTACGACTCACGATCTACGAGGTACTAGTTACGAGTTACGAGTTACGAGTTACAAGATACGAGCTCCGAGCTATCGGTAACGCGTTACTGGTTCCGAGTTCTGAGTTACGCGTCACGAGATACAAGATGCGAGTTCCCATCTATCGATAACGATTTACGAGCTACGAGATGCAAGATACGAGTTCCAGGTTATCGGTAATGGATTACAAGTTACGATATATAGGATACGAGTTCCGTGGTATGGGTAACGAGTTACAAGGTACAAGATATAAGCTCCGAGTTATCGGTAACGCGTTACGAGTTATCGGTAACGCGTTACGAGTTCCAAGTCCTGAACTACGCGTCACGAGATACAAGTTGCAAGTTTTCCACTTATCAGTAACGATTTACGAGCTACGATAGGCAAGATACGAGTTCCTTGTTAAAGGTAATGGGTTACACGCTACGATACACAAGATACGAGTTCCTGGTTATGAGTAGCGAGTTATAAGCTGCGATTTACGAGTTACGAGTTTCGAGTTGAGAGCTACGATATACGAGTTACGATCTATGAGGTACTAGTTACGAGTTACGAGATACAAGATGCGAGTTCCCACTTATCCTAACAAGTTACGAGCTACGAGACCCAAGATAGGAGTTCCAGGTAATCAGCAATGAGTTACGAGCTACTAGATACGGGTTCCGAGTTATGGGTAACGAGTGACGAGTTACAAGATGAGAGCACCGAGTTATCGGTTAAGCGTTACGAGTTCCGAATTCTGAGTTTCGCGTCATGAGATACACGATGCGAGTTTTTACCTATCGGTAACGAGTAACGAAGTACTAGATCTAAGATACGTGTTCGAGGTTATCGTCATTGATTTACAAAATCCGAGATGAAGATTCGAGCTCCGAGTTATGGGCAACGAGTTACGGGTTACGAGTTACGAGGTAAGTGATACAAGATACGAGCTCCGGGTTATCGGTAACACTTACACGTTCCAAGTTCTGAGTTACGCGTCACGAGATACAAGATGCGAGTTCCTACTTATCGTAAAGAGTTACGACCTACGAGACACAAGATATGAGTTCCAGGTAATCAGTAATGAGTTACGGGTTACTAGATACAAGATGCGAGCTCCGAGTTTTCGGTTACACGTTACGAGTTCCGAGTTCTGAGTTTCGCGTCATGAGATACAAGATGCGAGTTTCCACTTATTGGTAACGAGTTACGATCTTCAAGATATAGGATACGAGTTCCAGGTTATCGGCAATGATTTGCGAGATCCGAGATAGAAGATACGAGTTCCGAACAATGGGTAACGAGTTACGAGCTACGGGTTACGAGTTACAAGGTAAGGGATACAAGATACAAGCTCCAAGTTATCGGTAACGCGTTACGAGTTCCAAGTTCTGAGTCACGCGTCACGAGATACAAGTTGCGAGTCCCACTTATCGGTAACGATTTACGAGCCAGGAGAGGCAAGATACAAGATCCTTGTTATTGGTAATGTGTTACAAGCTACGATACACAAGATACGAGTTCCAAGTTATGAGTAGCGAGTTATAAGCTGCGATTTACGAGTTACGAGTTTCGAATTACGAGTTTCGAGTTGCGAGTTACCATATACGAGTTACGAGTAACGAATTACGCTTTACAAGGTAAGATATACGAGATACAAGCTCCAAGTTATCGGTAACACGTTACGAGTTCCAAGTTCTGAGTTATGCGTCACGAGATATAAGTTGGCAGTGCCCACTTATCGGAAACGATTTACGAACTACAAGGGGCAAGATACGAGTTCCTTGTTATTGGTAATGGGTTACAAGTCACGATACACAAGATACCAGTTCCGGGTTATCCGTTACGCGTTACGAGTTCCGAGATCTGAGTTTCGCGTCAAGAGATACAAGATGCGAGTTTTCACCTATAGGTAACTATTCACGAACTACTAGTTCTAGGATACGAGTTCGAGGTTATCGTCATTGATTTACAAGATCCGAGATCAAGATTCGAGTTCCGAGTTATGGGCAACACTGTCGAGTTCCGAGTCCTGAGTTACGCGTCACGAGATACAAGATGCGAGTTCCCATCTATCGGTAACAATTCACGACCTACGAGATGCAAGATACGAGTTCCAAATTATCGGTAATGGATTACAAGTTACGGTAACGATTTACGAGCTACGAGAGGCAAGATAAAAGATCCTTGTTATTAGTAAAGTGTTACAAGCTACGATACACAAGATACGAGTTCCGGGTTATGAGAAGCGAGTTATAAGTTGCAATTTACGAGTTACGAGTTAAGAGTTTCGAGTTACGAGTTTGGAGTTACGAGTTTCGAGTTACGAGTTTTGAGTTGCGGGTTACCATGTACTAGTTACGAATTACGACTTACGATCTACAAGGTACTAGATACGAGTTACGAGATACAAGATGCAAGTTCCCACTTATCGTCACGAGTTACGAGCTACGAGACACAAGTTACGAGTTCCAGGTGATCGGTAATGAGTTACGAGCTACTAGATACAACATACGAGTTACGAGCTACTAGATACAACATACGAGTTCCGAGTTATGGGTAACGAGTTACGAGTCACGAATTACGCTTTACAAGGTAAGATATACGAGATACAAGCTCCAAGTTATCGGTAACACGTTACGAGTTCCAAGTTCTGAGTTATGCGTCACGAGATATAAGTTTGGAGTTCCCTCTTATCGGTAACGATTTACGAGCTACGAGAGGCAAGATATAAGATCCTTGTTATTGGTAATGTGTTACAAGCTACCATACACAAGATACGAGTTCCGGGTTATGAGTAGCGAGTTATAAGCTGCGATTTACGAGTTACGAGTTAATAGTTTGGAGTTACGAGTTTCGAGTTGCGGGTTACCATGTACGAGTTACGAATTACGAATTACGACTTACGATCTACAAGGTACTAGATACGAGCTACGAGACACAAGATACGAGTTTCAGGTGATCAGTAATGAGTTGCGAGCTACTAGATACAAGATACGAGTTCCGAGTTATGGGTAACGAGTTACGAGTCACGAGTTACGCTTTACAAGGTAAGTGATACAAGATACAAGCTCCAAATTATCGGTAACACTTTCGAGTTCCGAGTCCTGAGTCACGCGTCACGAGATAAAAGATGCGAGTTCCCATGTATCGGTACCGATTTACGAGCTACGAGATGCATGATACGAGCTCCAGGTTATCGGTAATGGATTATAAGTTACGATATTTAAGATACGAGGTCCGGTTTATGGGTAGCGAGTTACAAGATAAGAGATACAAGAAACAAGCTCCAAATTATCGGTAACACGTTACGAGTTCCAAGTTCTGAGTTATGCGTCACGAGATATAAGTTAGGAGTTCCCACTTATCGGAAACGATTTACGAGCTACGAGAGGCAAGATACGAGTTCCTTGTTATTGGTAATGGGTTACAAGCTACGATACACATGTTACGAGTTCCGGGTTATGAGTATAAACATGGGCAACGAGTTACGGGTTACGACTTACGAATTACAAGGTGAGTGATACAAAATACGAGCTCCGAGTTACCGGTAACACTTTCGAATTCCGAGTCCTGAGTTACGCGTCACGAGATACAAGATGCGAGTTCCCATTTATCGGTAACGATTTACGAGCTACGGGAGACAAGATACGAGTTCCTTGTTATTGGTAATGGGTTACAAGCTACTTTACACAAGATAAGAGTTCCGGGTTATGAGTAGCGAGTTGTAAGCTGCGATTTACGAGTTACGAGCTTCGAATTACGAGTTTCGAGTTGCGAGTTGCCATATACGAGTTACGAGTAACGAATTACGACTTACGATCTACGAGGTACTAGTTACGAGTTACGAGATACAAGATGCGAGTTCCCACTTATCGTAACAAGTTACGGGCTACGAGACACAAGATACGTGTTCCGAGTTATGGGTAACGAGTGATGAGTTATAAGATAAGAGCACCGGGTTATCGTTTACGCATTACGAGTTCTAAGTTTCGCGTCATGAGATACAAGATGCGAGTTTTCACCTGTCGGTAACTAGTTACGAACTACTTGATCTAGGATACGAGTTCGAGGTTATCGTCATTGATTTACAAGATCCGAGATCAAGATTCGAGTTCCGAGTTATGGGCAACGAGTTACGGGTTACGAGTTACGAGTTACGAGTTACAAGGTAGGTGATACAAGTTACGAGCTCCGAGTTACCTGTAACACTTTCGAGTTCCGAGTCCTGAGTTACGCGTCACGAGATACAAGATGCGTGTTCCCATTTATCGGTAAAGATTTACGAGCTACGAGAGGCAAGATACGAGTTCCTTGTTAAAGGTAACGGGTTACAAGCTACGATACACAAGATACGAGTTCCTGGTTATGAGTAGCGAGTTATAAGCTGCGATTTACGAGTTACGAGTTTCGAGTTGAGAGCTACGATATACGAGTTACGATCTACGAGGTACTAGTTACGGGTTACGAGATACAAGATGCGAGTTCCTACTTATTGTAACAAGTTACGAGCTACGAGACACAAGATAGGAGTTCCAGGTAATCAGTAATGGGTTACGAGCTACTAGATACAAGGTACGAGTTCGGAGTTATGGGTAACGAGTGACGAGTTACAAGATAAGAGCACCGAGTTATCGGTTACGCGTTACGAGTTCTGAGTTCTGAGTTTCGCGTCATGAGATACAAGATGCGAGTTTTCACCTATCAGTAACGAGTAACGAACTACGAGACACAAGATACGAGTTCCAGGTTATCGGTAATGGATTACAAGTTACGATATATATGATACGAGTTCCGAGTTATTGGTAGCGAGTTACAAGGTAAGAGATATAAGATACATGCTCCGAGTTTTCGGTAACGCGTTACGAGTTGCAAGTTCTGAGTTACGCGTCACTAGATACAAGTTGCGAGTTCCCTCTTATCGGTAACGATTTACGAGCTACGAGAGGCAAGATAAAAGATCCTTGTTATTGGTAATATGTTACAAGCTACGATACACAAGATACGAGTTCCGGGTTATGAGTAGCGAGTTATAAGCTGCGATTTACGAGTTACGAGTTAATAGTTTGGAGTTACGAGTTTCGAGTTGCGGGTTACCATGTACGAGTTACGAATTACGAATTACGACTTACGATCTACAAGGTACTAGATACGAGCTACGAGACACAAGATACGAGTTTCAGGTGATCAGTAATGAGTTGCGAGCTACTAGATACAAGATACGAGTTCCGAGTTATGGGTAACGAGTTACGAGTCACGAGTTACGCTTTACAAGGTAAGTGATACAAGATACAAGCTCCAAATTATCGGTAACACTTTCGAGTTCCGAGTCCTGAGTCACGCGTCACGAGATAAAAGATGCGAGTTCCCATGTATCGGTACCGATTTACGAGCTACGAGATGCATGATACGAGCTCCAGGTTATCGGTAATGGATTATAAGTTACGATATTTAAGATACGAGGTCCGGTTTATGGGTAGCGAGTTACAAGATAAGAGATACAAGAAACAAGCTCCAAGTTATCGGTAACACGTTACGAGTTCCAAGTTCTGAGTTATGCGTCACGAGATATAAGTTAGGAGTTCCCACTTATCGGAATCGATTTACGAGCTACGAGAGGCAAGATACGAGTTCCTTGTTATTGGTAATGGGTTACAAGCTACGATACACATGTTACGAGTTCCGGGTTATGAGTATAAACATGGGCAACGAGTTACGGGTTACGACTTACGAATTACATGGTAAGTGATACAACATACGAGCTCCGAGTTACCGGTAACACTTTCGAATTCCGAGTCCTGAGTTACGCGTGACGAGATACAAGATGCGAGTTCCCATTTATCGGTAACGATTTACGAGCTACGAGACACAAGTTACGAGTTCCAGGTGATCGGTAATGAGTTACGAGCTACTAGATACAACATACGAGTTCCGAGTTATGAGTAACGAGTTACTAGTCACGAATTACGCTTTACAACGCGTATATACGAGATACAAGCTCCAAGTTATCGGTAACACGTTACGAGTTCCAAGTTCGGAGTTATGCGTCACGAGATATAAGTTGAGAGTTCCCTCTTATCGGTAACGATTTACGAGCTACGAGAGGCAAGATAAAAGATCCTTGTTATTGGGAATGTGTTACAAGCTACGATACACAAGATACGAGTTCCGGGCTATGAGTAGCGAGTTATAAGCTGCGATTTACGAGTTACGAGTTAAGAGTTTGGAGTTACGAGTTTCGAGTTACGAGTTTCGAGTTGCGGGTTACCATGTACGAGTTACGAGTTACGGTTCACGACTTACGATCTACAAGGTACTAGATACGAGCTACGAGACACAAGATACGAGTTCCAGGTGATCAGTAATGAGTTACGAGCTACTAGATACAAGATACGAGTTCCGAGTTATGGGTAACGAGTTACGAGTCACGAGTTACGCTTTACAAGGTAAGATATACAAGATACAAGCTCCAAGTTATCGGTAACACGTTACGAGTTTTCACCTATCGGTAACGAGTAACGAACTACGAGACACAAGATACGAGTTCCAGGTTGTCGGTAATGGATTACAAGTTACGATATATATGATACGAGTTCCGAGTTATTGGTAGCGAGTTACAAGGTAAGAGATATCAGATACATGCTCCGAGTTATCGGTAACGCGTTACGAGTTGCAAGTTCTGAGTTACGCGTCACTAGATACAAGTTGCAAGTTCCCTCTTATCGGTAACGATTTACGAGCTACGAGAGGCAAGATAAAAGATCCTTGTTATTGGTAATATGTTACAAGCTACGATACACAAGATACGAGTTCCGGGTTATGAGTAGCGAGTTATAAGCTGCAATTTACGAGTTACGAGTTAAGAGTTTCGAGTTACGAGTTTGGAGTTACGAGTTTCGAGTTACGAGTTTCGAGTTACGAGTTTTGAGTTGCGGGTTACCATGTACTAGTTACGAATTACGACTTACGATCTACAAGGTACTAGATACGAGTTACGAGATACAAGATGCAAGTTCCCACTTATCGTAACGAGTTAACAGCTACGAGACACAAGATAGGAGTTCCAGGTAATCAGTAATGAGTTAGGAGCTACTAGATACAAGATACGGGTTCCGAGTTATGGGTAACCAGTGAGGAATTACAAGATGAGAGCACCGAGTTATCGGTTACGCGTTACGAGTTACGGAGTTCTGGGTTCTGAGTTTAGCGTCACGAGATACAAGATGCGAGATTTCACCTATCGGTAACGAGTAACGAACTACTAGATCTAGGAAACGAGTTCGAGGTTATCGTCATTGATTTACAAGATCCGAGATCAAGATTCGAGTTCCGAGTTATGGGCAACGAGTTACGGGTTACGAGTTACGAGGTAAGTGATACAAGATACGAGCTCCGGGTTATCGGTAACACTTACACGTTCTGAGTCCTGAGTTACGCGTCACAAGATACAAGATGCGAGTTCCCATTTATCGATAACGGTTTACGAGCTACGAGATGCTAGATACGAGTTCCAGGTTATCGGTAATGGTTTACAAGTTACGATATATGAGTTACGAGTTCCGAGTTATGGGTATCGAGTTACGAGTTACGAGTTACAAGATACGAGCTCCGAGTTATCGGTAACGCGTTTCTAGTTCCGAGTTCTGAGGTACACGTCACGAGATACAAGTTGCGAGTTCCCACTTATCAGTAACGATTTACAAGCTACGAGAGGCAAGATACGAGTTCCTTGTTATTGGTAATGGGTTACAAGCTACGATACACAAGATACGAGTTCCTGGTTATGAGTAGCGAGTTATAAGCTGCAATTTACGAGTAACGAGTTACGAGTTGCGAGTTACGATATACGAGTTACGAGTTACGAATTACGACTTACGATCTACGAGGTACTGGTTACGAGTTACGAGATACAAGATGCGAGTTCCCACTTATCGTAACAAGTTACGGGCTACTAGACACAAGATACGTGTTCCGAGTTATGGGTAACGAGTGATGAGTTATAAGATAAGAGCACCGGGTTATCGGTTACGCATTACGAGTTCCGAGTTTTAAGTTTCGCGTCATGAGATACAAGATGCGAGCTTTCACCTGTCGGTAACTAGTTACGAACTACTAGATCTAGGATACGAGTTCGAGGTTATCGTCATTGATTTACAAGATCCGAGATCAAGATTCGAGTTCCGAGTTATGGGCAACGAGTTACGGGTTACGAGTTACGAGTTACAAGGTAGGTGATACAAGATACAAGCTCCGAGTTACCTGTAACACTTTCGAGTTCCGAGTCCTGAGTTACGCGTCACGAGATACAAGATGCGTGTTCCCATTTATCGGTAAAGATTTACGAGCTACGAGAGGCAAGATACGAGTTCCTTGTTAAAGGTAACGGGTTACAAGCTACGATACACAAGATACGAGTTCCTGGTTATGAGTAGCGAGTTATAAGCTGCGATTTACGAGTTACGAGTTACGAGTTTCGAGTTGAGAGCTACGATATACGAGTTACGATCTACAAGGTACTAGTTACGAGTTACGAGATACAAGATGCGAGTTCCTACTTATTGTAACAAGTTACGAGCTACGAGACACAAGATAGGAGTTCCAGGTAATCAGTAATGGGTTACGAGCTACTGGATACAAGATACGGGTTTCGAGTTATGGGTAACGAGTGACGAGTTACAAGATGAAAGCACCGAGTTATCGGTTACGCGTTACGAGTTCTGAGTTCTGAGTTTCGCGTCATGAGATACAAGATGCGAGTTTTCACCTATCGGTAACGAGTAACGAACTAATAGATCTAGGATACGAGTTCGAGGTTATCGTCATTGATTTACAAAATCCGAGATGAAGATTCGAGTTCCGAGTTATGGGCAACGAGTTATGGGTTACGAGTTACAAGGTAAGTGATACAAGATACGAGCTCCGAGTTATCGGTACCACTTACACGTTCCGAGTCTGAGTTACGCGTCACGAGATACAAGATGCGTGTTCCCATTTATCGGTAAAGATTTACGAGCTACGGGAGGCAAGATACGAGTTCCTTGTTAAAGGTAACGGGTTACAAGCTACGATACACAAGATACGAGTTCCTGGTTATGAGTAGCGAGTTATAAGCTGCGATTTACGAGTTACGAGTTACGAGTTTCGAGTTGAGAGCTACGATATACGAGTTACGATCTACAAGGTACTAGTTACGAGTTACGAGATACAAGATGCGAGTTCCTACTTATTGTAACAAGTTACGAGCTACGAGACACAAGATAGGAGTTCCAGGTAATCAGTAATGGGTTACGAGCTACTGGATACAAGATACGGGTTTCGAGTTATGGGTAACGAGTGACGAGTTACAAGATGAAAGCACCGAGTTATCGGTTACGCGTTACGAGTTCTGAGTTCTGAGTTTCGCGTCATGAGATACAAGATGCGAGTTTTCACCTATCGGTAACGAGTAACGAACTAATAGATCTAGGATACGAGTTCGAGGTTATCGTCATTGATTTACAAAATCCGAGATGAAGATTCGAGTTCCGAGTTATGGGCAACGAGTTATGGGTTACGAGTTACAAGGTAAGTGATACAAGATACGAGCTCCGAGTTATCGGTACCACTTACACGTTCCGAGTCTGAGTTACGCGTCACGAGATACAAGATGCGTGTTCCCATTTATCGGTAAAGATTTACGAGCTACGAGAGGCAAGATACGAGTTACTTGTTAAAGGTAACGGGTTACAAGCTACGATACACAAGATACGAGGTCCTGGTTATGAGTAGCGAGTTATAAGCTGCGATTTACGAGTTACGAGTTACGAGTTTCGTGTTGAGAGCTACGATATACGAGTTACGATCTACGAGGTACTAGTTACGAGTTACGAGATACAAGATGCGAGTTCCTACTTATTGTAACAAGTTACGAGCTACGAGACACAAGATAGGAGTTCCAGGTAATCAGTAATGGGTTACGAGCTACTGGATACAAGATACGGGTTCCGAGTTATGGGTAACGAGTGACGAGTTACAAGATGAGAGCACCGAGTTATCGGTTACGCGTTACGAGTTCTGAGTTCTGAGTTTCGCGTCACGAGATACAAGATGCGAGTTCCCATTTATCGATAACGATTTACGAGCTACGAGATGCAAGATACGAGTTCAAGGTTATCGGTAATGGATTACAAGTTACGATATGTAAGATACGAGTTCCGGGTTATGAGTAGCGAGTTATAAGCTGCGATTTACGAGTTACGAGATTCGAATTACGAGTTTCGAGTTGCGAGTTGCCATATACGAGTTACGAGTAACGAATTACGACTTACGATCTACGAGGTACTAGTTACGAGTTACGAGATACAAGATGCGAGTTCCTACTTATCGTAACGAGTTACGAGCTACGAGACACAAGATACGAGTTCCAGATAATCAGTAATGAGTTACGAGCCACTAGATACAAGATACGTGTTCCGAGTTATGGGTAACGAGTTACGAGCTACAGTATACGAGTTCCCGAGTTATTGGTTCGCGTTACGAGTTCCAAGTTCTGAGTTACGCGTCACTAGATAAAAGTTACGAGTTCCTACCTATCGGTAACGATTTACGAGCTACGAGAGGCAAGATACAAGATCCTTGTTATTGGTAATGTGTTACAAGCTACGATACACAAGATACGAGTTCCGGGTTACGAGTAGCGAGTTATAAGCTGCGATTTACGAGTTACGAGCTTCGAATTACGAGTTTCGAGTTGCGAGTTGCCATATACGAGTTTCGAGTAACGAATTACGACTTACGATCTACGAGGTACTAGTTACGAGTTACGAAATACAAGATGCGAGTTCCTACTTATCGTAACGAGTTACGAGCTACGAGACACAAGATGCGAGTTCCAGGTAATCAGTAATGAGTTACGAGCTACTAGATACAAGATATGTGTTCCGAGTTATGGGTAACGAGTTACGAGTTACAGTATACGAGTTCCCGAGTAATTGGTTTGCGTTACGAGTTCCAAGTTCTGAGTTTCGCGTCATGAGATACAAGATGCGAGTTTTCACCTATCGGTAACGAGTAACGAACTACTAGATCTAGGATACGAGTTCGAGGTTATCGTCATTGATTTACAAGATCCGAGATCAAGACTCGAGTTCCGAATTATGGGCAACGAGTTATGGGTTACGAGTTACGACTTACAAGGTAAGTGATACAAGATACGAGTTACGAGTTATCGGTAACACTTTCGAGTTCCAAGTCCTGAGTTACGCGTCACGAGATACAAGATGCGAGTTCCCATCTATCGGTAATGATTTACGAGCTACGAGATGCAAGATACGAGTTCCAGGTTATCGGTAATGGATTACAAGTTACGATATATATGATACGAGTTCCGAGTTATTGGTAGCGAGTTACAAGTTAAGAGATATAAGATGCATGCTCTGAGTTATCGGTAACGCGTTACGAGTTCCAAGTTCTGAGAACGCGTCACTAGATACAAGTTGCGAGTTCCCTCTTATCGGTAACGATTTACGAGCTACGAGAGGCAAGATAAAAGATCCTTTTTATTGGTAATGTGTTACAAGCTACCATACACAAGATACGAGTTCCGGGTTATGAGTAGCGAGTTATAAGCTGCGATTTACGAGTTACGAGTTAATAGTTTGGAGTTACGAGTTTCGAGTTGCGGGTTACCATGTACGAGTTACGAATTACGAATTACGACTTACGATCTACAAGGTACTAGATACGAGCTACGAGACACAAGATACGAGTTTCAGGTGATCAGTAATGAGTTGCGAGCTACTAGATACAAGATACGAGTTCCGAGTTATGGGTAACGAGTTACGAGTCACGAGTTACGCTTTACAAGGTAAGTGATACAAGATACAAGCTCCAAATTATCGGTAACACTTTCGAGTTCCGAGTCCTGAGTCACGCGTCACGAGATAAAAGATGCGAGTTCCCATGTATCGGTACCGATTTACGAGCTACGAGATGCATGATACGAGCTCCAGATTATCGGTAATGGATTATAAGTTACGATATTTAAGATACGAGGTCCGGTTTATGGGTAGCGAGTTACAAGATAAGAGATACAAGAAACAAGCTCCAAATTATCGGTAACACGTTACGAGTTCCAAGTTCTGAGTTATGCGTCACGAGATATAAGTTAGGAGTTCCCACTTATCGGAAACGATTTACGAGCTACGAGAGGCAAGATACGAGTTCCTTGTTATTGGTAATGGGTTACAAGCTACGATACACATGTTACGAGTTCCGGGTTATGAGTATAAACATGGGCAACGAGTTACGGGTTACGACTTACGAATTACAAGGTGAGTGATACAACATACGAGCTCCGAGTTACCGGTAACACTTTCGAATTCCGAGTCCTGAGTTACGCGTCACGAGATACAAGATGCGAGTTCCCATTTATCGGTAACGATTTACGAGCTACGGGAGACAAGATACGAGTTCCTTGTTATTGGTAATGGGTTACAAGCTACTTTACACAAGATAAGAGTTCCGGGTTATGAGTAGCGAGTTGTAAGCTGCGATTTACGAGTTACGAGCTTCGAATTACGAGTTTCGAGTTGCGAGTTGCCATATACGAGTTACGAGTAACGAATTACGACTTACGATCTACGAGGTACTAGTTACGAGTTACGAGATACAAGATGCGAGTTCCCACTTATCGTAACAAGTTACGGGCTACGAGACACAAGATACGTGTTCCGAGTTATGGGTAACGAGTGATGAGTTATAAGATAAGAGCACCGGGTTATCGTTTACGCATTACGAGTTCTAAGTTTCGCGTCATGAGATACAAGATGCGAGTTTTCACCTGTCGGTAACTAGTTACGAACTACTAGATCTAGGATACGAGTTCGAGGTTATCGTCATTGATTTACAAGATCCGAGATCAAGATTCGAGTTCCGAGTTATGGGCAACGAGTTACGGGTTACGAGTTACGAGTTACGAGTTACAAGGTAGGTGATACAAGTTACGAGCTCCGAGTTACCTGTAACACTTTCGAGTTCCGAGTCCTGAGTTACGCGTCACGAGATACAAGATGCGTGTTCCCATTTATCGGTAAAGATTTACGAGCTACGAGAGGCAAGATACGAGTTCCTTGTTAAAGGTAACGGGTTACAAGCTACGATACACAAGATACGAGTTCCTGGTTATGAGTAGCGAGTTATAAGCTGCGATTTACGAATTACGAGTTTCGAGTTGAGAGCTACGATATACGAGTTACGATCTACGAGGTACTAGTTACGGGTTACGAGATACAAGATGCGAGTTCCTACTTATTGTAACAAGTTACGAGCTACGAGACACAAGATAGGAGTTCCAGGTAATCAGTAATGGGTTACGAGCTACTAGATACAAGGTACGAGTTCGGAGTTATGGGTAACGAGTGACGAGTTACAAGATAAGAGCACCGAGTTATCGGTTACGCGTTACGAGTTCTGAGTTCTGAGTTTCGCGTCATGAGATACAAGATGCGAGTTTTCACCTATCAGTAACGAGTAACGAACTACGAGACACAAGATACGAGTTCCAGGTTATCGGTAATGGATTACAAGTTACGATATATATGATACGAGTTCCGAGTTATTGGTAGCGAGTTACAAGGTAAGAGATATAAGATACATGCTCCGAGTTTTCGGTAACGCGTTACGAGTTGCAAGTTCTGAGTTACGCGTCACTAGATACAAGTTGCGAGTTCCCTCTTATCGGTAACGATTTACGAGCTACGAGAGGCAAGATAAAAGATCCTTGTTATTGGTAATATGAAATTCGGAAGGATGGCTTTGTGGGGGATTCTGCCTAACATATCATCCGCGCTCTGTAACGACTGACCAGCTACCCAGTTGGTTCAGTTGGTCAGAGCGCCCGACATGACATCGGGAGATGCGGGTTCGAATCCTGCACTGGGTCTTTCTTTTCGGATTTCTAAATGCGAATTTAAATATGTTACAAGCTACGATACACAAGATACGAGTTCCGGGTTATGAGTAGCGAGTTATAAGCTGCGATTTACGAGTTACGAGTTAATAGTTTGGAGTTACGAGTTTCGAGTTGCGGGTTACCATGTACGAGTTACGAATTACGAATTACGACTTACGATCTACAAGGTACTAGATACGAGCTACGAGATACAAGATACGAGTTTCAGGTGATCAGTAATGAGTTGCGAGCTACTAGATACAAGATACGAGTTCCGAGTTATGGGTAACGAGTTACGAGTCACGAGTTACGCTTTACAAGGTAAGTGATACAAGATACAAGCTCCAAATTATCGGTAACACTTTCGAGTTCCGAGTCCTGAGTCACGCGTCACGAGATAAAAGATGCGAGTTCCCATGTATCGGTACCGATTTACGAGCTACGAGATGCATGATACGAGCTCCAGGTTATCGGTAATGGATTATAAGTTACGATATTTAAGATACGAGGTCCGGTTTATGGGTAGCGAGTTACAAGATAAGAGATACAAGAAACAAGCTCCAAGTTATCGGTAACACGTTACGAGTTCCAAGTTCTGAGTTATGCGTCACGAGATATAAGTTAGGAGTTCCCACTTATCGGAATCGATTTACGAGCTACGAGAGGCAAGATACGAGTTCCTTGTTATTGGTAATGGGTTACAAGCTACGATACACATGTTACGAGTTCCGGGTTATGAATATAAACATGGGCAACGAGTTACGGGTTACGACTTACGAATTACATGGTAAGTGATACAACATACGAGCTCCGAGTTACCGGTAACACTTTCGAATTCCGAGTCCTGAGTTACGCGTCACGAGATACAAGATGCGAGTTCCCATTTATCGGTAACGATTTACGAGCTACGGGAGACAAGATACGAGTTCCTTGTTATTGGTAATGGGTTACAAGCTACTTTACACAAGATAAGAGTTCCGGGTTATGAGTAGCGAGTTGTAAGCTGCGATTTACGAGTTACGAGCTTCGAATTACGAGTTTCGAGTTGCGAGTTGCCATATACGAGTTACGAGTAACGAATTACGACTTACGATCTACGAGGTACTAGTTACGAGTTACGAGATACAAGATGCAAGTTCCCACTTATCGTAACAAGTTACGGGCTACGAGACACAAGATACGTGTTCCGAGTTATGGGTAACGAGTGATGAGTTATAAGATAAGAGCACCGGGTTATCGTTTACGCATTACGAGTTCTAAGTTTCGCGTCATGAGATACAAGATGCGAGTTTTCACCTGTCGATAACTAGTTACGAACTACTTGATCTAGGATACGAGTTCGAGGTTATCGTCATTGATTTACAAGATCCGAGATCAAGATTCGAGTTCCGAGTTATGGGCAACGAGTTACGGGTTACGAGTTACGAGTTACGAGTTACAAGGTAGGTGATACAAGATACGAGCTCCGAGTTACCTGTAACACTTTCGAGTTCCGAGTCCTGAGTTACGCGTCACGAGATACAAGATGCGTGTTCCCATTTATCGGTAAAGATTTACGAGCTACGAGAGGCAAGATACGAGTTCCTTGTTGAAGGTAACGGGTTACAAGCTACGATACACAAGATACGAGTTCTTGGTTATGAGTAGCGAGTTATAAGCTGCGATTTACGAGTTACGAGTTTCGAGTTGAGAGCTACGATATACGAGTTACGATCTACGAGGTACTAGTTACGGGTTACGAGATACAAGATGCGAGTTCCTACCTATTGTAACAAGTTACGAGCTACGAGACACAAGATAGGAGTTCCAGGTAATCAGTAATGGGTTACGAGCTACTAGATACAAGGTACGAGTTCGGAGTTATGGGTAACGAGTGACGAGTTACAAGATAAGAGCACCGAGTTATCGGTTACGCGTTACGAGTTCTGAGTTCTGAGTTTCGCGTCATGAGATACAAGATGCGAGTTTTCACCTATCAGTAACGAGTAACGAACTACGAGACACAAGATACGAGTTCCAGGTTATCGGTAATGGATTACAAGTTACGATATATGATACGAGTTCCGAGTTATTGGTAGCGAGTTACAAGGTAAGAGATATAAGATACATGCTCCGAGTTGTCGGTAACGCGTTACGAGTTGCAAGTTCTGAGTTACGCGTCACTAGATACAAGTTGCGAGTTCCCTCTTATCGGTAACGATTTACGAGCTACATAAAGATAAGCAAGATAAAAGATCCTTGTTATTGGTAATATGTTACAAGCTACGATACACAAGATACGAGTTCCGGGTTATGAGTAGCGAGTTATAAGCTGCAATTTACGAGTTACGAGTTAAGAGTTTCGAGTTACGAGTTTGGAGTTACGAGTTTCGAGTTACGAGTTTCGAGTTACGAGTTTTGAGTTGCGGGTTACCATGTACTAGTTACGAATTACGACTTACGATCTACAAGGTACTAGATACGAGTTACGAGATACAAGATGCAAGTTCCCACTTATCGTAACGAGTTACGAGCTACGAGACACAAGTTACGAGTTCCAGGTGATCGGTAATGAGTTACGAGCTACTAGATACAACATACGAGTTCCGAGTTATGAGTAACGAGTTACTAGTCACGAATTACGCTTTACAACGCGTATATACGAGATACAAGCTCCAAGTTATCGGTAACACGTTACGAGTTCCAAGTTCGGAGTTATGCGTCACGAGATATAAGTTGAGAGTTCCCTCTTATCGGTAACGATTTACGAGCTACGAGAGGCAAGATAAAAGATCCTTGTTATTGGGAATGTGTTACAAGCTACGATACACAAGATACGAGTTCCGGGTTATGAGTAGCGAGTTATAAGCTGCTATTTACGAGTTACGAGTTAAGAGTTTCGAGTTACGAGTTTGGAGTTACGAGTTTCGAGTTACGAGTTTCGAGTTACGAGTTTTGAGTTGCGGGTTACCATGTACTAGTTACGAATTACGACTTACGATCTACAAGGTACTAGATACGAGTTACGAGATACAAGATGCAAGTTCCCACTTATCGTAACGAGTTAACAGCTACGAGACACAAGATAGGAGTTCCAGGTAATCAGTAATGAGTTAGGAGCTACTAGATACAAGATACGGGTTCCGAGTTATGGGTAACCAGTGACGAATTACAAGATGAGAGCACCGAGTTATCGGTTACGCGTTACGAGTTCTGGGTTCTGAGTTTAGCGTCACGAGATACAAGATGCGAGATTTCACCTATCGGTAACGAGTAACGAACTACTAGATCTAGGAAACGAGTTCGAGGTTATCGTCATTGATTTACAAGATCCGAGATCAAGATTCGAGTTCCGAGTTATGGGCAACGAGTTACGGGTTACGAGTTACGAGGTAAGTGATACAAGATACGAGCTCCGGGTTATCGGTAACACTTACACGTTCTGAGTCCTGAGTTACGCGTCACAAGATACAAGATGCGAGTTCCCATTTATCGATAACGGTTTACGAGCTACGAGATGCTAGATACGAGTTCCAGGTTATCGGTAATGGTTTACAAGTTACGATATATGAGGTACGAGTTCCGAGTTATGGGTATCGAGTTACGAGTTACGAGTTACAAGATACGAGCTCCGAGTTATCGGTAACGCGTTTCTAGTTCCGAGTTCTGAGGTACACGTCACGAGATACAAGTTGCGAGTTCCCACTTATCAGTAACGATTTACAAGCTACGAGAGGCAAGATACGAGTTCCTTGTTATTGGTAATGGGTTACAAGCTACGATACACAAGATACGAGTTCCTGGTTATGAGTAGCGAGTTATAAGCTGCAATTTACGAGTAACGAGTTACGAGTTGCGAGTTACGATATACGAGTTACGAGTTACGAATTACGACTTACGATCTACGAGGTACTGGTTACGAGTTACGAGATACAAGATGCGAGTTCCCACTTATCGTAACAAGTTACGGGCTACTAGACACAAGATACGTGTTCCGAGTTATGGGTAACGAGTGATGAGTTATAAGATAAGAGCACCGGGTTATCGGTTACGCATTACGAGTTCCGAGTTTTAAGTTTCGCGTCATGAGATACAAGATGCGAGCTTTCACCTGTCGGTAACTAGTTACGAACTACTAGATCTAGGATACGAGTTCGAGGTTATCGTCATTGATTTACAAGATCCGAGATCAAGATTCGAGTTCCGAGTTATGGGCAACGAGTTACGGGATACGAGTTACGAGTTACAAGGTAGGTGATACAAGATACGAGCTCCGAGTTACCTGTAACACTTTCGAGTTCCGAGTCCTGAGTTACGCGTCACGAGATACAAGATGCGTGTTCCCATTTATCGGTAAAGATTTACGAGCTACGAGAGGCAAGATACGAGTTCCTTGTTAAAGGTAACGGGTTACAAGCTACGATACACAAGATACGAGTTCCTGGTTATGAGTAGCGAGTTATAAGCTGCGATTTACGAGTTACGAGTTACGAGTTTCGAGTTGAGAGCTACGATATACGAGTTACGATCTACAAGGTACTAGTTACGAGTTACGAGATACAAGATGCGAGTTCCTACTTATTGTAACAAGTTACGAGCTACGAGACACAAGATAAGAGTTCCAGGTAATCAGTAACGGGTTACGAGCTACTGGATACAAGATACGGGTTCCGAGTTATGGGTAACGAGTGACGAGTTACAAGATGAAAGCACCGAGTTATCGGTTACGCGTTACGAGTTCTGAGTTCTGAGTTTCGCGTCATGAGATACAAGATGCGAGTTTTCACCTATCGGTAACGAGTAAGGAACTAATAGATCTAGGATACGAGTTCGAGGTTATCGTCATTGATTTACAAAATCCGAGATGAAGATTCGAGTTCCGAGTTATGGGCAACGAGTTATGGGTTACGAGTTACAAGGTAAGTGATACAAGATACGAGCTCCGAGTTATCGGTACCACTTACACGTTCCGAGTCTGAGTTACGCGTCACGAGATACAAGATGCGAGTTCCTACTTATCGTAACGAGTTACGAGCTACGAGACACAAGATACGAGTTCCAGATAATCAGTAATGAGTTACGAGCCACTAGATACAAGATACGTGTTCCGAGTTATGGGTAACGAGTTACGAGCTACAGTATACGAGTTCCCGAGTTATTGGTTCGCGTTACGAGTTCCAAGTTCTGAGTTACGCGTCACTAGATAAAAGTTACGAGTTCCTACCTATCGGTAACGATTTACGAGCTACGAGAGGCAAGATACAAGATCCTTGTTATTGGTAATGTGTTACAAGCTACGATACACAAGATACGAGTTCCGGGTTACGAGTAGCGAGTTATAAGCTGCGATTTACGGGTTACGAGCTTCGAATTACGAGTTTCGAGTTGCGAGTTGCCATATACGAGTTTCGAGTAACGAATTACGACTTACGATCTACGAGGTACTAGTTACGAGTTACGAAATACAAGATGCGAGTTCCTACTTATCGTAACGAGTTACGAGCTACGAGACACAAGATGCGAGTTCCAGGTAATCAGTAATGAGTTACGAGCTACTAGATACAAGATATGTGTTCCGAGTTATGGGTAACGAGTTACGAGTTACAGTATACGAGTTCCCGAGTAATTGGTTTGCGTTACGAGTTCCAAGTTCTGAGTTTCGCGTCATGAGATACAAGATGCGAGTTTTCACCTATCGGTAACGAGTAACGAACTACTAGATCTAGGATACGAGTTCGAGGTTATCGTCATTGATTTACAAGATTCGAGATCAAGACTCGAGTTCCGAATTATGGGCAACGAGTTATGGGTTACGAGTTACGACTTACAAGGTAAGTGATACAAGATACGAGTTACGAGTTATCGGTAACACTTTCGAGTTCCAAGTCCTGAGTTACGCGTCACGAGATACAAGATGCGAGTTCCCATCTATCGGTAACGATTTACGAGCTACGAGATGCAAGATACGAGTTCCAGGTTATCGGTAATGGATTACAAGTTACGATATATATGATACGAGTTCCGAGTTATTGGTAGCGAGTTACAAGTTAAGAGATATAAGATGCATGCTCTGAGTTATCGGTAACGCGTTACGAGTTCCAAGTTCTGAGAACGCGTCACTAGATACAAGTTGCGAGTTCCCTCTTATCGGTAACGATTTACGAGCTACGAGAGGCAAGATAAAAGATCCTTTTTATTGGTAATGTGTTACAAGCTACGATACACAATATACGAGTTCCGGGCTATGAGTAGCGAGTTATAAGCTGCGATTTACGAGTTACGAGTTAAGAGTTTGGAGTTACGAGTTTCGAGTTACAAGTTTCGAGTTACGAGTTTCGAGTTGCGGGTTACCATGTACGAGTTACGAGTTACGAAATACGACTTACGATCTACAAGGTACTAGATACGAGCTACGAGACACAAGATACGAGTTCCAGGTGATCAGTAATGAGTTACGAGCTACTAGATACAAGATACGAGTTCCGAGTTATGGGTAACGAGTTACGAGTCACGAGTTACGCTTTACAAGGTAAGATATACAAGATACAAGCTCCAAGTTATCGGTAAGACGTTACGAGTTCCAACTTCCGAGTTACGCGTCACGAGATACAAGTTACGAGTTCCCACTTATCAGTAACGATTTACGAGCTACAAGAGGCAAGATACGAGTTTCTAGTTATTGGTAATGTCTTACAAGCTACGATACACAAGATACGAGTTCCTGGTTATGAGTAGCGAGTTATAAGCTGCGATTTACGAGTAACGAGTTACGAGTTGCGAGTTACGATATACGAGTTACGAGTTACGAATTACGACTTACGATCTACGAGGTACTTGTTATGAGTTACGAGATACAAGATGCGAGTTCCCGCTTATCGTAACAAGTTACGGGCTACGAGACACAAGATACGTGTTCCAGATAATCAGCAATGAGTTACGAGCTACTAGATCCAAGATACGTGTTCCGAGTTATGGGTAACGAGTGATGAGTTATAAGATAAGAGCACCGGGTTATCGGTTACGCATTACGAGTTCCGAGTTCTAAGTTTCGCGCCATGAGATACAAGATGCGAGTTTTCACCTCTCGGTAACTGGTTACGAACTACTAGATCTAGGATACGAGTTCGAGGTTATCGTCATTGATTTACAAGATCCGAGATCAAGATTCGAGTTCCGAGCTATGGGCAACGAGTTACGGGTTACGAGTTACGAGTTAGAAGGTAGGTGATACAAGATACGAGCTCCGAGTTACCTGTAACACTTTCGAGTTCCGAGTCCTGAGTTACGCGTCAAAAGATACAAGATGCGTGTTCCCATTTGTCGGTAAAGATTTACGAGCTACGAGAGGCAAGATACGAGTTCCTTGTTAAAGGTAACGGGTTACAAGCTACGATACTCAAGATAGGAGTTCCAGGTAATCAGTAATGAGTTACGAGCTACTAGATACAAGATACGGGTTCCGAGTTATCGGTTACGCGTTACGAGTTCTGAGTTCTGAGTTTCGCGTCATGAGATACAAGATGCGAGTTCCCATTTATCGATAATGATTTACGAGCTACGAGATGCAAGATACGAGTTCCAGGTTAGCGGTAATGGATTACAAGTTACGATATATAAAATACGAGTTCCGAGGTAGAGGTAACGAGTTACGAGTTATGAGTCACAAGGTAAGAGATACAAGCTACAAGCTCCGGATTATCGCTAACGCGTTTCGAGTACCAAGTTATGAGTTACGCGTCACGAGATACAAGTTGCGAGTTCCCACTTATCGGTAACGATTTACGAGCTAGGAGAGGCAAGATAGGTGTTCCTTGTTAAAGGTAATGGGTTACAAGCTACGATACACAAGATACGAGTTCCTGGTTATGAGTAGCGAGTTATAGGCTGCGATTTACGAGTTACGAGTTACGAGTTTCGAGTTGAGAGCTACGATATACGAGTTACGAGTTACGAGTTACGAATTACGATCTACGAGGTACTGGTTACGAGTTACGAGATACAAGATGCGAGTTCCCACTTATCGTAACAAGTTACGGGCTACGAGATACAAGATACGAGTTCCAGGTAATCAGTAATGAGTTACGAGCTACTAGATACAAGATACGTGTTCCGAGTTATGGGTAACGAGTGATGAGTCATAAGATAAGAGCACCGGGTTATCGGTTACGCATTACGAGTTCCGAGTTCTAAGTTTCGCGTCAAGAGATACAAGATGCTAGTTTTCACCTGTTGGTAACTAGTTACGAACTACTAGTTCTAGGATACGAGTTCGAGGTTATCGTCATTGATTTACAAGATCCGAGATCAAGATTCGAGTTCCGAGTTATGGGCAACGAGTTACGGGTTACGAGTTACGAGTTACAAGGTAAGTGATACAAGATACGAGCTCCGAGTTATCGGTAACACTTTCAAGTTCCGACTCCTGGGTTACGCCTCACGAGATACAAGATGCATGTTCCCATTTATCGGTAAAGATTTACGAGCTACGAGAGGCAAGATACGAGTTCCTTGTTAAAGGTAACGGGTTACAAGCTACGATACACAAGATACGAGTTCATGGTTATGAGTAGCGAGTTATAAGCTGCGATTTACGAGATACGAGTTACGAGTTTCGAGTTGAGAGCTACGATATACGAGTTACGATCTACGAGGTACTAGTTACGAGTTACGAGATACAAGATGCGAGTTCCCACTTATTGTAACAAGCTACGCGCTACGAGATACAAGGTAGGAGTTCCAGAAAATCAGTAATGAGTTACGAGCTACTAGATACAAGATACGGGTTCCGAGTTATGGGTAACGAGTGACGAGTTACAAGATGAGAGCACCGAGTTATCGGTTACGCGTTACGAGTTCTGAGTTCTGAGTTTCGCGTCATAAGATACAAGATGCGAGTTTTCACCTATCGGTAACGAGTAACGAACTACTAGATCTAGGACACGAGTTCGAGGTTATCGTCATTGATTTACAAAATCCGAGATGAAGATTCGAGTTCCGAGTTATGGGCAACGAGTTACGGGTTACGAGTTACAAGGTAAGTGATACAAGATACGAGGTCCGAGTTATCGCTAATGCGTTTCGAGTTCCAAGTTATGAGTTACGCATCACGAGATACAAGTTGCGAGCTCCCACTTATCGGTAACGATTTAAGAGCTACGAGAGGCACGAATTACGACTTACGATCTACGTGGTACTAGTTACGAGTTACGTTATATAAGATGCGAGTTGCCACTCATCGGTAACGATTTACGAGCTACGAGAGGCAAGATAAAAGATCCTTGTTATTGGTAATGTGTTACATGCTACGATACACAAGATACGAGTTCCGGGTCATGAGTAGCGAGTTATAAGCTGCGATTTACGAGTGACGAGTTAAGAGTTTCGAGTTACGAGTTTCGAGTTACGAGTTTCGGGTTGAGAGTTACGAGCTTCGAGTTACGAGTTTCGAGTTGCAGGTTACCATGTACGAGTTACGAGTTACGAATTACGACTTACGATCTACAAGGTACTAGATACGAGCTACGAGACACAAGATACGAGTTTCAGGTGATCAGGAATGAGTTACGAGCTACTAGATACAAGATATGATTTCCGAGTTATGGGTAACGAGTTACGAGTCACGAGTTACGCTTTGCAAGGTAAGATGTACAAGATACAAGCTCCAAGTTATCGGTAACACGTTACGAGTCCCAAGTTCTGAGTTATGCGTCACGAGATATAAGTTGAGAGTTCCCACTTAGCGGAAACAATTTACGAGCTACGAGAGGCAAGATACGTGTTCCTTGTTAAAGGTAATGGGTTACAAGCTACGATACACAAGATACGAGTTCCTGGTTATGAGTAGCGAGCTATAAGCTGCGATTTACGAGTTACAAGTTACGAGTTTCGTGTTGAGAGCTACGATATACGAGTTACGAGTTACGAGTTACGAGTTACGAGTTACGAGTTACGAGTTACGAGTTACGAGTTACGAGTTACGAGTTACGAGTTACGAGTTACGAGTTACGAGTTACGAGTTACGAGTTACGAGTTACGAGTTACGAGTTACGAGTTACGAGTTACGAGTTACGAGTTACGAGTTACGAATTACGACTTACGATCTACGAGGTACTAGTTACGAGTTACGAGATACAAGACGCGAGTTCCTACTTATCGTAACGAGTTACGAGCTACGAGATACAAGATGCGAGTTCCTACTTATCGTAACGAGTTACGAGCTACGAGATACAAGATACGAGTTCCAGGTAATCAGTAATGAGTTACGAGCTACTAGATACAAGATACGCGTTCCGAGTTATGAGTAACGAGTTACGAGTTACAGTATACGAGTTCCCGAGTTATTGGTTCACGTTACGAGTTCCAAGTTCTGAGTTTCGCGTCATGAGATACAAGATGCGAGTTTTCACCTTCCGGTAACGAGTTACAAACTACTAGATCTAGGATACGAGTTCGTGGCTATCGTCATTGATTTACAAAATCCGGGATCAAGATTCGAGTTCCGAGTTATGGGCAACGAGTTATGGGTTACGAGTTATGGGTTACGAGTTACGAGTTACAAGGTAAGTCATACGAGATACGAGTTACGAGTTATCGGTAACACTTTCCAGTTCCGAGTCCTGAGTTACGCGTCACGAGATACAAGATGGGAGTTCCCATCTATCGGTAATGATTTACGAGCTACGAGATGCAAGATACGAGTTCCAGGTTATCGGTAATGGATTACAAGTTACGATATATATGATACGAGTTCCGAGTTCCGAGTTCCGATAAGAGTGAGAGGCTATCGTCATTGATTTGAAAGATCCGAGATCAAGATTCGAGTTCCGAGTTATGGGCAACGAGTTAAAGTTTACGAGTAACGAGTTACAAGGTAAGTGATACAGGATACGAGCTCCGAGTTATCGGTAACGCGTTACTAGTTCCGAGTTCTGAGTTACACGTTACGAGATACAAGTTGCGAGTTCCCACTTATCGGTAACGATTTACGAGCTACGAGATGCAACATACGAGTTCCAGGTTATCGGTAATGGATTACAAGTTAGGATATATAAGATACGAGTTCCGAGTTATTGGTAAAGGATTGCAAGCCACGATACACAAGATACGAAATCCGGGTTATCCGTTACGCGTTACGAGTTCCGAGTTCAGAGTTTCGCGTCATGTGTGATTCACAAGATCAAGATCAAGATTCGAGTTCCGAGCTATGGGCAACAAGTTACGGGTTACGAGTTACGAATTACAAGGTAAGTGATACAAGATACGAGCTCCGAGTTATCGCTAACACTTTCGAGTTCCGAGTCCTGAGTTACGCATCACGAGATACAAGATGCGAGTTCCCATTTATCGGTAACGATTTACGAGCTACGAGATGTAAGACACGAGTTCCAGGTTATCGGTAATGGACTACAAGTTGCGATATATAAGATATGAGTTCCGACTTATGGGTAACGAGTTACGAGTTACGAGTTACAAGATACGAGCTCCGAGTTATCGGTAACGCGTTACTAGTTCCGATTTCTGAGTTACACGTCACGAGATACAAGATGCGAGTTCCAACTTATTGGTAACGAGTTACGATCCTAAAGATCCAGGATACGAGTTCCAGGTTATCGGCAATGATTTGTGAGATCCGAGATAGAAGATACGAGTTCCGAGCAATGGGTAACAAGTTACGAGCTACGAGTTACGAGTTACAAGGTAAGAGATACAATATACAAGCTCCGAGTTATCGGTAACGCGTTACGAGTTCCAAGTTCTGAGTTACGTGTCACGAGATACAAGTTGCGAGTGCCTACTTAACGGTAACGATTTACGAGCTACGAGAGGCAGGATACGAGTTCCTTGTTATTGGTAATGGGTTACAAGCTACGATACACAAGATACAAGGTCCGGGTTATGAGTAGCGAGTTATAAGCTGCGATTTACGAGTTTCGAGTTACGAGCTTCGAGTTGAGAGTTACGATATACGAGTTACGAATTACGACTTACGATCTACTATCTACGAGGTACTAGTTACGAGTTACGAGATACAAGATGCAAGTTCCCACTCATCGTGACGAGTTACGAGCTACGAGACACAAGATACGAGTTCCATGTAATCAGTAATGAGTTACGAGCTACTAGATACAAGATACGAGTTCCGTGTTATGGGTAACGAGTTACGAGTTACAAGATACGAGCTCCGAGTTACGGGTTACGAATTACGAGTTACAAGGTAAGTGATACAAGATACGAGCTCCGAGTTATCGTTAACGCGTTACTAGTTCCGAGTTCTGAGTTACACGTCACGAGATACAAGATGCGAGTTCCCATTTATCGGCAACGATTTACGAGCTACGAGATGCAAGATACGAGTTCAAGGTTATCGGTTATGGATTATAAGTTACGATATACAGGATACGACTTCCAGGTTATGGGTAGTAAGCTACAAGTTGCGATTTACGAGTTAGGAGCTACGAGACGCGAGTTACGATTTTCGAGGTACGAGTTACGAGTTACTAGTTACGACTTAATATCTACCAGGTAAGAGTTACGAGATACAAGGTAAAAGTTAGATACTAGCTCCAAATAATCGGTAACGCGTTACGAGCTCCAAGTTCTGAGTTACGCGTCACGAGATACAAGATGCGGGTTCCCATTTATCTTTAACGATTTACGAGCTGCGAGATGCAAGATACGAGTTCCTGGTTATCGGTAATGGGTTACAAGTTACGATATATAAGATACGACTTCCGGGTTATGGGTAGTAAGCTACAAGTTGCGATTTACGAATTAAGAGCTACGAGATGCGAGCTACGATTTACGAGGTACGAGGTACGAGTTACGAGATACAAGGTAAAATATACAAGACACAAGCTCCGAGTTATCGGTAACGCATTACGAGCTCCAAGTTCTGAGTTACGCATCACGAGATACAGGTTGGGAGTTCCCACATATCGGTAACGATTTACGAGCATAAATTGATTTTATGGAAGTGTTTCACCAAATCAGCACACAAATATATTTAGGATATGATCCCCTGTAATTGTTTGAATGGTTTAAAATTGCTTTTGCAGACCTTTGCTGGAAGCTCATAACTATGAAGAAAATTATTATCACAAGAAGTAAGCTTATTATGCTTTACATATTTCTGGAGTATTGAAACCAAAATTTTAATGGAAATAAACCTCAGATTTTGAGAAAATCCAGTATAAAGCTTGTTGAATAGAAGAGTCAGTTCCAGTACACCAAGCACAGTTGCGGTACAATTTAGGCCAGGACAATCACTTTTTGTGTGAAATTAGTTTAAGTTTTTGAAATTTATTTACAAATGTTTCTGTTATAAGACTGCTGTACTAATTGTAATGGTATGTACATACCATGAATTTAACCATTTTATATGTTCATGATTGAAACCCATCAGTGGCGGATTTACGAATTTCCTGCCAGATCGTTAATCAATTTTTGCCGCACCTATTGACCCCTGAAATTCAAAACCCCCTACTTCACAATCATAATAATTACATTTGTTGTGACAATGAAATTGCAACTTCACCATTTGTAAACTAGGGCATCGTTGTGTCAGTTTCTAGATTATTCTTGCAACCCACGATTTAGTGATGATTACTCGAGAAACAGTTTTTGAGTATACCTTTGAGCTAAGGAAAGCCCAATCACGCACTTATTGTGAAGTAAGGTAAGGTATGCCTTCAAATTTTCGAGACTCATTTTCTCTGGGGATATAATAAATGTTTTTTTTTATATCTGTAAAAAAAAATTAGCCATATTTGCTGCCCTAGGCTCCAGCCTACTCAGCCACTGAAACCTATTATTGTTCTAATAAGTATTTTATTCATAGGTCCATCATTTTACAAGTGTGAAAATTCTTATGAAAAATATAAAACCATTTAAATTGATCATCTTTTATGAATCTAATTTCAGATGTAGTTGAAATATTATTTTTATTATAGTAGTCAAGACAATTTTTTTTTAATCTGATAAAATTCCATATATTTTTTCACATTATAGATCACATATCACATAGATAGATGAAGGATAGATCCATAGTGAAACCTATACCTGTATGAAATATTGTAGTAACACTTGAGAGATATTTCAAAATCGCAACATTGTTGAAGGGTGTTAAGGCATATTTTAATCAACATTACTGTGAAATGAATGAAACAGAATAGAATAACATTGCGTCTTCCATTGCAATGTAGATATAGTATTGCAGCAGCCTAATTTTGTTTTGTTTAGTGAGCAGCATCCCAGCATCTATTAGTGTCTGTCAGGGCGACTTTTATTAATTACACACATAGAGGACCACGGAATGGTAGGGGTAAGTGGTTTAAAACAGAGGAACGATAGCTAGTCTATTGACAAAAATTATTCCCTGTTTTGAAGTCTAACATCATCACGTGTTTCACGGTCTTTTTTTAGATTGTTTGATAAATAACAAAAATTCTTGCAAGAATTTTGAATTTGTAGACAATAAGTATGCTAGTGAAATGCTGTTTGCTGGTAGGGCATTGAATCTACCTAGTAATGTACGCAAGAATGAGATGGCAATAGTGTTACTTTGACAAGAAAAAAACATATGATTGACGTCTCCATAGGATATCCCGTCGCATTCACAGAATGGTTCAGAAATTAAGCTCATTTTTTACAGAAGTGCGTTACAGTTTGCAACACCAAAGCAACATCTCAATAAAAAAATATGTGTTGGACGGGCAGCAGCTATTTCCTTAAAAATTGGCATGGCAGGTAGGGTAGGGTTTATACAAGTATAGTGGCATGGGTGGGTGGATACGAAATCTCGGTACTCAGCATTCCATTTTTCATCGCATTTCGCTTTTATGACGGGTAGGAGGTCCTGCTTGAGTAGACTTGCAACTAGATTGCTAGAGTTTATTGCCTCCTTGGCCATTTTATCCACTACGACGTTACCAGTAATGCCTACATGACCTTTTACCCATAAGAAGGTGACAAACACATACTTTTGACGGAGAAGGACTAATAGTTCGATTATCTGCGCAACCAAATCATGTTTATATGTGTTTGCGATACTAAGCGATTGTAGTACAGACCGTGAGTCTGTGATACTGATGATTTTCTGGTCATTTGTCACCTGTTCTCTATTTATGTATTCCAGTGCCTTTACTATAGCAGTGGCCTCAGCGTTGAAGATTGACATGTATCTATGGCATTTATCTAATTCTTTGTAGCGCAGAGATGGGATCCAAATGGCACAGCCGACACCGTCATTACCCTTGGAAGCATCGGTATATATCTGGCAAGCAGGACTGTATTCTTCTAAAGTGTTTCCAATTATACTGTTGTTGATAAATGCATTTTCTGTATATTCAGGATATATTATATGAGGCTTCTCTAGGAGTCAAGAATATTCTGATCTGAAGAAAGGGAGCTGTTTATGTGACATCAGTTGACTGCTGTAGTCTGCCAAGTTTTCAAATGCTTCGGCAAGTGGGGGAGAGTTTTTGTGGGCCCAGTACCTATTCGTTAGGTTATATGTAGTTAAGGTTGCCCGTTTGTTGTGTATTAGTGTATCATCGGCACTCATACATTTGAGGACAGCCTTTTGAGCTAGAAGCTGCCTTCTGATGTGCATTGGTGGTTCACCACTTTCTGCTAGCAAAGCAATTGTAGGAGTAGCTTTTAAAGTCCCTGTTATTAATCTAAGCGCTTTGTATTGGAGTCTGTCGATCTTCAGTAGTCTAGAATTAGTTGCAGAACCGTAAAATATCGAGCCAAAATCCAGTATCGATCTTGTGAAGGCGTTATAGAAAGTCAAAGCACTTGAAGGATCAGCGCCCCAAAACTTTCTAGTCGTGCTCTTTAGGATATTCAAACTTTTTTCAGCTTTGCATAGCGTATTTTTAATTTGTGTCTCTCAGGATAATTTCTGGTCTAACACTAAGCCGAGGTATTTATGCTCTGTCTTACAAACAACAGGGATATTGCCTATATTCATGTGGTCTGTCATATTAATACGGTGTCGAGTATATTTCACAATAGCTGATTTATTAAATGAGACCTCGAGACCATTTTCAATGAGGTAGTTATTCACTTCAAGGCCGTAGCTTCTGATATTATTTAAACAGTCTGCTAACTTTTTCCTGGAGCTATAAATGCACAAGTCATCAGCATATTGTAGTATGTAGTATTACTGAAATATTTCTTGAGTGGAGGTCCAACGTATAAATATTGAAGAGAACAGGACTGAGCACCGACCCTTGGGGAAGACCTGTGCTGCTTATCCGTGGTCCTACTAGTTCTTCGCTCGTTGAGATATAAATAACCCTATCATAAAAAATAGTTATTAGATTGGCACCAAATTGTCTGGGGATTCCGATATTAATAATTTTTTCAAATAAAGTGAACAGGTTAACATTGTCATAAGTAGCGTTTATATCAAGATATAATGCCGTAAGGTGTTCATTTCTTGAGAAGGTAATTTCTATGTTATTGACTAAATGTGCTAGACAGTCTGTTACTCCTTTTCCTCGCCTGAAACCGAGCTCACATGCGGGCGTTAACTTCTTGCTTTCTAACCACCATTCTAGACGATTTTTGACTATTCTTTCTAATGTTTTCAGAATACAAGACATTAGTGATATTGGTCTGAATGAAGTGAGATCGGATCGTTTACTGATTGGTAGGATAATAATCTTCTAGATATTGTGACAGTCTTCCTCATCTATAAGAACCTTGTTGAAAGCTTGGCAGAGTAATTCTTTGGCGTTATCGGGGAGGTGTTCAATCATGGAGTAAGTAACTCCATCGTGCCCAGGCGCTGAGTCGTTTTTCTTTACATTAGAATCGAGCTCATTTATTGTAATTTCATTCATCAGAAAATGGCCCTGGTACATTTCTTGGTTGGGTATAATCAGGGGTGCCGAATCGGGAGCAACCTTCTTGATGAATTCCTCAGCATTTTTTTGTAACATGTTGTTGCTGTTGTTGGGATTTATTCATCTGCTTATAGCGTTCACCCTTCTCCAGATCGTGGACGGATTAGTCTGGGCGTTTAATTAATTGCAGAATGATGACCAGCTTGCTTTAGCCTTGATCTTGTAAAGTTTTTTGGATTCAGCTACATTTATTTGATATTTTATGAAGTTATCTGAATTCATATTTGCTTTAAATTTTCGTAAAGATTCTTTACGCTCCTGAGCCTTATTAGTACATTCTGCATCCCACCACGGTGGTGAGGGGTGCTTACTCAATGCAGGATTATTTTTTTTGGTGCGGTATCAGCTGCTCTCGATATAGCGTCAATGAGGGCCGAAAAAAGAGAGTTAGCATCAATGCTCAAGTCAATAGAGTGAATGTGGGATTCTACTAGCGTCGTATACAGATTCCAGTTGGGTTCATTGGTGGTTTTCCATTTGTAAGTGGTGTTTTATCGAAGATGTGCACAGGAATCTCCAATGGTGAACATGATCGGATAATGATCAGATCCGTACGTATCGTCTAGAACGATCCAAGTTGACTTAGGCAACAAATTGCTTGATATAATTGTAACATCTACCACAGATATATTTGTGTTAGGTCTTGATATCCTTGTCGGTTGCCCTTCGTTCCTGAATATTAGATTGGGAAACTGCTCGACTGCTTCTACTAAAATTTTTCCAGGTGTATTGTTATCTGCTGATCCCCAAGCGTGATGGTGTCCGTTAATGTCGCCGCCTATGATGCAAAGGTTATCTAACTTGCTGAAAATCTGAAGGTAGTCATTTGCCGTCGCTGAGATATTTAGTGGTCTATATATATTGATGCTATGGATATTATACTGGAACCTATTGGTATATTGATTGCGCAAGTTTCTAGGTTTTGATTACTGACACTGCTCATATCAATTTCGGTATATGGTATGCCCTTTCTAAGAAATATTGCCACACCACCCTTGCCATCTGCTCTATCTTTGCGTATAATATTATACTGTTTAAGAGAAATAGAATAATTCTTCCTATACCACGTTTCGGATATGAGAGCTACATCAAAATTACAATTATGAGCTAGACTTTTAAATAAGTTATGATTAGAGAATGCCGATCTGGCATTCCACTGTATAACCTTAAGTTGAGTGTGGAATGTAGTTTTTAAAAATATCAGACAAGAACCTTTCAATGAGATGTTCAAAATTAATGGTTTGAGACACGTTGCTGGAGGTTTGCGGGATTAATGTTTGGAAAACTTGTGTAAGATTACTGTTAAGGCCTCTTATTATTTTATTTTTCATATCTTCGAAAGTCTGATTCATTGATGGGCTGCTAGGGTCAATGATAGGCCTACCAGCAAAAGTCCATTGATATTCTCTTCTAATTGGTGGATGTTGGGGTTCAGTTTCTTGAACTTTCCTTTTTTGCTGAAACTCTTCGTGCGCGTAGGTGGAGGATAAACTGAATTAGTGGTAGCATTCGACTTTGGATTCTTTGACTGCCTGTTTGGCAGTGTAGGAAATTTTAACTCGGAATTAAGTAAGGGAGCGTATTTATTTTTTGACGTTAAGCTAGCATAACTTGGCTGGTCAACAATTTTATGAGAATGATAAATGGAGATGCGCCATTGCTTATTTTACACGTTTCTGTTTTAGAAAAGCAGGACAATTTTTATCGGTACTGGGGTAACTTTGAGATTTACAATGGACACAAAATGGTCTACAGTTATTACATATTGTAGTATCCTCTGATTCCACGCCGCAATTCTTACATTTTGTTAATGTAAATATATTGAGGTATTTTCAAACCCAAGAACGATAAAATTATCATCTGCCTAGGGACTTTCGATGATTCTTCTCCATTTTTCACTGTTTTAAACATTCGTTTAACAGATTGTACAGGAATATCGGATACAATTGTCCTTAATGGTTCATCCTCTGAATACGTAGTATCTACGCCTTTGACAATAGCTTTCTTTTCTGTGAGAAGGTATGTAAGCAATCAAGCCATTGTTTTCAAAAACGGGATTGTTTATCAGTCTGTTTGCTGCCAATGTGGAGTCGACTTGTATTTTAATTCTATTTCGACCTACTACACTCAATTCGACAATATGTTTTTCATCCACGCCTATTTCCAACAATTTCTCACGCAGTCTCATAGGATGTAGACGGCAAACGTTTAGGTTTTTATGTTCCGCAAATATAAAAAATGGACCTTTGCTATTTGGTTGGTATTTGTTTTCACGGTTTATTTTTATCAATCTATTATCCGTAGCTTCAGTTAGCGTATTTCTATATACGGATGGATTACTAATCTCATCAGTCATGTGAACTATTTCAATATTTTGAATATTCGTTTGTGGTGAGCGTTGTTGGATATAGGGGGGGGGCCAGGGTCACCAGCACCTGGTGAGTTGGAGCTCGACATTTAGACGAGCACCGTCTGGATACAATTACTTATTGCTATCTACTCACAGTACGATGTAAATAGACCTAATGGAATAAAACACAAAAATAATGTGGAAACAAAAACGCGCGCGGTGACAAAGTCGAATAAGAACCTCTCTCGGCCGATGTACACTGTATGAACGCCGGACGAAAACTGATGCTGGAATGTTGAAAACAGAATTTCAATGAAGCCACCTTTTTGATAGATGGCACTAATGTTAGGGAAGCTATTTTGAAATATTCCAAAACATATTTTTTTTTAGTTTCAAACCAATTTTGACTAGATATTTGGGTTTCGTGATTTGTTTCTGACTACTTGTGGTGTGTTTTGTGCCTGGGAAGCTGGGATTTTCCTCAGCGATTTTTCCCCCTTTTTCAGTGTTTTCCAAGCTTATTTGAGCAAAAAGAAATTTTGTCTTGTTTTCGCTATTTGTAAAATTACTTCCATGCTCCCTAAGAGGTATGCTCTAAATATTCAGTACAAATTACTGATAACATAATATATGCGAACAAAACACAAATATATTGACAGGGCTGTGATGAACAACTCTAAAAAGTTGTAAATCGTAGATACTAAATCTTTGCTGAAAAAGAAAAGCATTTAAATCAAATACTTTTTTCCGAATAATTTGATTTAGAATTGTAAGTTATTATTCAAAACAATCCTTTTTGCAGATAAAAAGTCGTGTAATTAACACACAGTTACACAAATAAGTCTTTTTCTTTCAGTGACGCGTTTCGATTTATATTTAAATCATCGTCGTACTGTCAAATCTTACACAACTTTTTATCTGCATGATGGAAGACTTTCACCAAGTAAAACCATCTACAATCTATATGATATAGTAAGACATGTTTAAATGCCAATTTTTTTATGGAACGTGACCCAAGATATTTTTAAAAACAATTTTGAAACTATATTACAACTTATAGAAACGTTAAAATGTTTCATCCGTGGGAAAATACGTGCCCGGCTTCATGGAGACCTTGGCAAGACGATGATATTGAATGTGAAAATCGAGGTGAAAACATTGACATGGATCCTAACAGGGGTCCATACTCGGATTTGATATAATATATATAATAAATATATATTATATCAAATTGAGTTTCTCACCATAGAGATGATTCAGGAAACTCTCTCTAAAATGGGAAAACCATGCCTACGGTCGGCTTTGCCTCGAAGATTGAAATTTAAGTTTAAAGTAATCGACTAAAGGTCAGCTTTATTGGAAAGTCGGCGGATTTTCAGATGGCGTATTGAACATATGGAGAAAATGAAAAACATAGAGAGGAAGATTGACTAATCTACTATTTGGATGAGACATAGTATGATACACCGGAAAGATCATCATTCATTGTCGTTTGGAAGAAACTATAGTTCGATTAAAGATGGACTCAAGTTTTGTGGTCGCGTGCATGTAGTTGGAATAAAAACAATAATAATGGCTAATAATAGATGACACCTAGCATATAAGAAAGTATGTTAAAGAAGTGATGGAGCTTAAAAAAGAAATGTGATGCGGAAAGTGTCCATGTTCGAATAATGGATGCTAATTCACAACAAGCAATACATTCAACGCACTAAATATGGCTTTGGCCAGCCCATGGCTCATGGGTGATTTTCTTTATATTGGTGTTCCAAGTTACTTCGAATAAACTATACAAAATTTCAATCCTATATATAAAACCTACTAAATAAAATCATTTTGAATCCGGGCCGACCGACCTGAAACGGCTTAATATTAGTCCCGAGGTTGAAGTACACGTAAAATCTATCCATTTATTGAAATCTCTTGAAAATTTATATTTTTTTAAAAGAAAAACAAAAATTCAGTCTTGGTTTTACAATTATTTTGCTCTGTGTTCCATAAAAATGTTGTTCTTCAAACATGTTTATTAGATGACATAAAAATATATTGGACCGGACTATGGGTAGCAAATACAACCTCTTTCTGTTTCTGCTATTCTAATGTGAGATTTCAGTCATTTCAGACAAACAACTGGAGAGGGAGAGTAATTGTATCACACAGGGTTGCCAGATCGTCTGGAAGAATTGTCCTATAAATGCTAGCGAATTTTCGTTTTTGGTTGAAAATTATCGTACGCTGGTGCGAAACCAGGATTTCGAGAGGGGGGGCCTTCACCATTATTTTCCCAAAAAAATGCCACTTTTCCACTCACACTTCCATATATACCATGGTGACATTCCTTTAACGGACCTCAGCTCTTATGCATCAGACGCGTTCCCGTTTTTTAACGAAAAGTACAGCGGTATAATGTACAATTACGTCTATGCTTATCCCATGCTTTTTATGTAAATATTAGAATGAAACAATTTGAGAGGGTTAAGAAACGACCCGAAATTGCTGTTGCGAAACCTCCTCTTCATTTACATTCATTGAAATGTAGTCAAAATAACAAAACGTTCAATAACAAATAATGCCTTTATCTCAAAATACCGTGTGTATATAGAATCAAAGTATGGAAGGTTAATAAAAATATATACATATGGAATCAGATAAATAGGAACTTTTTAAACACAATATTTAAGTGAAATAAAGGAATGTAATAATTAATCAGTCTCCGAATCTGGTAGATCGACATAAATGTTGCTATTTATGTTTTTGTTAATTCTTTAGAAAGGTTCAATTCAATTTTACCTCCTTGTCAATTCACAAGTTGAGAAGCAATCATGCTTTTGCCGATCGTTTCTACTTTCAATTTATTTCTGGCCTTTGTTTTTTTTTGTTTCAGGGGGGCATAATGCCTTCATATTAAAACTGATCAAACTGATCAACGACTAATTTTCCTTTGAATTCTTACAAACTAATACTTATCACTAAAGTAAATCCATCGATGTCCTGTAGATTACGTTAACACTATAACTACAAATTCGTGCACATGCTCTGCTCTATGCACAAAAGCACTACACTAATTCGTATGGCTTGGTTCTCTTCAATCGTCGGACAGCGTTGTGGTTGTCCAGCAGCTGAAGAGCTTCTGCGTTTGGGTGGTGGTGGAGCCTTTCTTCATGCCTGGCCGCCATTCTCTTGATCTCGTCAACTACCAGAGGTATATTCAAATCGCGATGAATATCCTTATTACGAATGTACCAAGGGGCATTAACAATAGCTCTTAAAACTTTATTTTGGAATCTTTGTATAATCTTGATGTTAGAATCTTTGGAACAACCCCACAGTTGACAACCGTAGAGCCAAACAGGTTTGAGAATCTGATTATAGATCATGATTTTGTTATAGAGGGACAGTTTTGAGGATCTTCCCAATAACCAGTAGTATTGTTTGTAGCGAAAATTGAGTTCTTCCCGCTTTTTTTTGATGTGATGTTTCCATTTCAGTCTTGTGTCAAGGGTCATACCTAGGTACTTAGCGTTAGCTTCTCGTGGTACGGTAGTCCCATTAACGCTTATTGGAGGAGGATTTATCTGTCTTCGGTTAGAAAAGCAGACATAGATCGATTTTAATTCATTTAGTTTCATTTTCCACTTTTGTGACCAAGTCACTAATTCGTTGGCAGCTGTCTGAACTTTGTTAGTAGACAAAGCAAGATTTTTGTCAGTTGCAATCAAAGCTGTGTCATCTGCAAAGGTTGCAACCGTTACATCCCTCATCGTTGGAATATCACAAATATACAATAGGTATAATATTGGTCCCAGGACACTTCCTTGAGGTACTCCAGCTTTGATATCCATAAGGTCAGAATACTCATTTTCTTGCTTGACTCTGAAAGTTCTATCAGAGATATATGACCTGATAACTTCTACATATTGGTTAGGAAGGAGTATTTTTAATTTGTTGATGAGTCCTTCATGCCAGACTTTGTCAAAAGCCTGGGCGACGTTTAGAAATAATGCAGTGCAATATTCCTTTTCCTCCAAAGCTGATTCTATGATGTTCGTGATGCGATGAACTTGATCAATGGTGAAGTGCTTATCTCTGAATCCGAATTGATAATCAGGGATCAAACCATTATTTTCAATAAGTGGCTAAAGTCTTTTGAGTAGCAGCTTCTCAAACAATTTCGAGATAATAGGCAACAGTGATATGGGTCTATAAGATTTAACTTCATTTGGTGGCTTTCCTGGTTTGGGAATCATCAACACTTCTGCGACTTTCCATATTTCAGGCACGTATTTCAACCTAATGACTGCGTTGAATAGGTATGTCAACATTACTATACCTTTTTTCGGTAACTGTTTCAGCACTTCTCCAGTGATGAGGTCAAATCCTGGGGCCTTTTTTGGATTGAGGTTGGTCATGATCTCGGTGGTCACTTCTTTGGGGGTTACGAAGGGAATGTCTTCCAGAAGATTGTTAGCGACACCTTCAGGAATCATTTCAGAGTTCACCTCATTTGGTTGGAATGTTGACGCTAGATATTCTGCGAATAATTTTGCTTTTTGTTTGTTGTCTCTAGCCCATGCTCCAGTATCTCTTCTTCTTATGGGAGGATTTGATGTGATTGGTCGTTTGACTCTTCTTGCTGCTTTCCACAGAGAATAACCAGAATCTTTACGATCAGTTAACGATTCTAAGTAATTGTTAAAAGATGTATTGTTAAGTTGTTGAATTTCTCGCTTCAGCTTTTGCGTTTTGTTATTAAGAATATTTTTGTCTACTGGATCTCTCGAATGTTGCCATTTACGCCGGGCCCCCCGTTTTTCAGTCACTAATTCTCTTATTTCTGTCGGATAGTTATTTCCTTTAGTAATATGAGTAGATGGTTTAGTGCTATCGAACGCAGCATTTTGGATGTTTTTCACGAACTTTTCGGCTTCAAAATCTAGTTGTTGATTTGTTTTCAGGCAAACATTTAGATTGATATTATTCTCAATTTTATGTCTGAAGTTATCCCAATCAGTGGAATTATTGACCAGCATAGGGCGAGATTCTTTCTTAATTATTGTTTCGCTGAGAGTAATTATAACCGCAGAATGGTCTGAATCCGTATCAAAATTTTCTTCAACCTCCAGAAAATTGGGAGAAACTTTCCTTGTTATGAAAAAGTCTAACAGATCGGGTATTTTGTTGACATTCGTTGGCCAGTATGTGGGCTTACCTGAAGAGTGATATTCACATCCCAGCTCTCTGATCGCATTACGCAATTCTCTAGCCTTAGTAGTGGTTAGTCTTGAGCCCCAGTCAACGTGCTTTGCATTAAAGTCTCCTCCAATTATAAATCTTTCACCTGCTTGTTTGAGAAATTCTTTGTAGTCAGACGTTTCTAATTATACCTTGGTGGGAAGTAAGCTGCTCCAATTATCAGATTTTGCTTTGTAGAATTAACGCAAACTAGTGTAGGTTGCACTTCCGCTTCCTGAATGTGCTTCTCTTCATGATGCTTGATCGACTCTTTGATGATAACTGCGCTTCCACCTTTCGCTTTGTTATCCGGGTGAAAAGTATGATAGGTTTCATACCCTTGAATCTTAAGGTATGATTCTTTAGTGAAATGTGTTTCGGAAATCAGACATGCATCTATATTTTGGGTTACCAAAAATACCTCTAGCTCCACCCTTTTGTTTAGAATGCCATTAGCATTCCAGGTACCAATTCTCAAGTATTTCCTGTCCATTAGTGTTTGGTAGCATCAACAGTACTTCGGACTTCTAGCCTGTCGAGTCTATCATTGACTTGCTTAAACATTGTCATCAGGCTGAGATACATTTGATTAAGGTCTTGTATCACGTTACTTGAGGTTGCAACTGAACTGGGTGTACGCTGATTTTGAGCGGCTTGTGCGTATAATACGCCTGGCTTAGCTATATTGGAGATAAATTCTCTTGGTGCTGTAGGTGGTTTTCTAGCTTCATCTTTACGTTTCTGGAGCTGTTTGGCAATTTCACAACCCCTATAGTTGGTCGGATGGGGCTCACCGCAGTTAGAGCACTTTGCGGGAAGATCTTTCGGTTTTGAGCAATCTTTGGTAGCATGGTTCTTTGCACACTTGCAAACAGGATCACGTCTGCAGTATTTCTGAGTATGTCCATACCTTTGACATCTTTTACACTGTGATATCATTTTGTTAGCTCGTATTACTTCTATTTTGACTTTCATGGAGCATATATATTGTATTCCAAATATATTTTTGATACCTTCCGATTGCCTTTGGCCTTTGTTTCTATTAAATTTAGCTTGCAAAACACTCGTTTACACTCGACATTACAGTGCGACCAACTTAAGATATTCAATCCATACTGTGATCTTCAGAGTACATAGAATCTATAAACAGATGGCTTACCTTGAAAAACTGTAAAAAATCTTTGATTACAGCTAGTAATTATCGTTTACAACAAGAGGCGAAATCATTGTACGTCTGGCAACCCTGGTATGCTAACCCGCTGACGAGGTATGGTAGCGATATCTATGATTTTCTGATTCAAAGTAATATGTAAAACTTAATATAATATACAGCTTTCAAAAAAATCCTAGAAAATGGTTAAAATTTCATTCGACAGATAGTTTTTGCTACCCTAACTTAATCCTAAATATGTGCTGTGCTGGACAGAATCCACAACCCACAACCGAATATTTCTCAAAAGTTTGATTTCGGACTTCCATTGTCTATAAAATTTTGAGTATCACGACGTTTCGATTGATGTGCTATCTTCAATCGTCTTCAGGTGAACTGGCGAACACGTTCCTTCCATGCCTATTTATACCCCGTCCGGTGACGTGTCGTTGTGCGCGGACTGTTCTGATTGGTTCCCGATGCGCGGTATTCCGGTCTGCTGACGTGGCTGTTTGTCGGTCATTGTTTGTTGTCTGGTCCAGTCGTAGTCTGTTCATCTTCTTTATGAGTGGCTGCCAGATTGGTTTAATGTCTACGCTGGCTTTGCTGTACACTTTGCTGTTGTTGGTGATGAATGCCGCCTCCTTGAATTTCCTTCGATACCAATGCGGCTCCTTGGCAATAACCTTAGCGTCGTCCCAAGCTATTTCATGGTGCTCCGTCCATGCGTGGTCAGCTATTCCAGATTTTCCTGTCTCTGCTCGCTGGGTGTTGAGACGATGTTCTTTGATTCTTACTTCCAGTGGCCTTTTTGTTTCTCCAACATAGATTTTACCACATTGACATGGTATCTGGTAGATGCAGTCCTTTGTCTCTTGAGATTCATTCCTGGGCTTAGTTTTTGTTAGGATACTTCTGAGGGTGGCAGTCCTAGAGAATCTCGTTTGGATCTTGTATGGCTGACCTATTCTTTTGATTCCATCTGATATTCCTTTAACGTAAGGCAGAATGAGTAAGTGCTGAGATTCTTCGTGTTTAATTCTTCTACTGTTGGTATTTTCCTGTATTGTTACTTCCACTAGCTTCTTTGGGTATCCGTTGTCTAATAGGTCTTGTTTAATGATATTGAGCTCTCTTTGTAGTCCCTCTTGTGTGTTACAAATATTCCTAGCTCGGTCGACTAAAGTCCGGATGACGCCTTTCTTCGTGGCTGTTGGGTGGTTTGAGGTGTAATGTAAGTATTGACCTGTGTGAGTTGGTTTTCTGTGTACTATTGTTTCTATTTTGCTGTTTTTTCTCGTTACTAAGACATCTAAAAATGGAAGGCAGTTGTTGCTCTCTTCTTTTTTCGTGAATTTTATCGAAGGTCGCAGGTTGTTCAGATGACTGAAGAATGTTTCTAGTTGGCTCTCTCCATGGTTCCAGATGATGAATGTGTCATCTACATAGCGAAGCCATAACTTCGGTTTAATACTTGAACTTTCGATGGCAGTTGACTCAAACCATTCCATGTACAAGTTGGCTACAACCGGAGACAACGGTGATCCCATAGGCAGGCCTTCTTCTTGTTTGTAGAAGTCTTCCTTCTCTTGGAAATAGTTGTTCTTCAGACAGAATGTGAGCAACTCCATTATTCCATCCAGTGGAAGATCTGTCCTTTTCTTCAGTTGTTCGTCTTTCTGTAACTTCTTCTGAATTACCTGCAATGCTTCTTCAACTGGAACGTTAGTATACAGACTCTCGATGTCGAAACTTAGCAGACGATCTTCAGCGTTTAGTTGTGTTTTTTGGAGTATTTCTACAAAGTGTTGGGAGTCCTTCACATAAGATGGTGTTCTTCCTTCCAATGGTTGTATTATGTGCAGAAGATGCTTGGCAAGATTGTACGTCGGCGAGCCTCTCGAGCTGGTTATCGGTCGTAATGGCATGTTATCTTTGTGTATTTTCGGTAAACCGTAGAGGTGTGGTGCTTTGCTGTAGTGTGGTGTTAGACTTGTCCTTTCGCGATCTGTCAGGTATTCTTTGTACTTTTTCAATGTATGGTATAGTTGCCTTTCGATTTTACTTGTTGGATCACTTGGTAGGCGTTTGTAGTTTCCTTTCATCATGACTTCACTCCAGCTTCTGGTTATATGTGGTTGTGTCCATGATAACTGTGGCGTTTCCCTCATCTGCAGGTAGAATTTTGATTGATGTTTCTTGTTTCAGTGCTTTTAGAGCCCGTTCTTCTTGCCTTGATGTATTGGTAACCATTGGTTTGTTCCTTTCCAAAATTGTTCGTACCTTCCACTTGAATTCTTCTGCCTGATCCTGATTCATTCTTGCACAGGTTGCTTCAACGGCGCTGATGATGTCAAGCTTTGGAGTTTCTCTTGGTGTTTTTGCGAAGTTCAAACCTATGGCCAATAGTGTAGTTTCCATGTCGGTAAGTGGTCTTCGAGATATGTTTACTATGGCACGTTGGTTTGGCTGTTGTTGGTTTTCGTTCGTTCCCTTTGTTTGTTTTTGTTTCCTCACTAGGTTGTCCCACTTCTTTTTGTGTTTTAGTCGTAGTTGCATCATCGTTACCTCGCACGTTCTGTTGATTTGGGCAAAAATCGGTTCGTAGTCCTCTTCTAGAGTGTTTCGTTTGATTTCCTCAAATCTTTCTGTAACATCTTGTACTAACGTGTGCTTCTTCCAACGGTGGTGTTCAATTTGAGATCGTATAAGTGCCGCACTCGCTCTTTTCAGGATCTTCATTGCGCGCTCACCAGGTATTGGAGACTTCAACTGGAATCCCTGCGGAATGATGTTGTTGTCCCTAGCCCTGCGGTAACAATACAGGAAAATACCAAAAGTAGAAGAATTAAACACGAAGAATCTCAGCACTTACTCATTCTGCCTTACGTTAAAGGAATATCAGATGGAATCAAAAGAATAGGTCAGCGATACAAGATCCAAACGCGATTCTCTAGGACTGCCACCCTCAGAAGTATCCTAACAAAAACTAAGCCCAGGAATGAATCTCAAGAGACAAAGGACTGCATCTACCAGATACCATGTCAATGTGGTAAAATCTATGTTGGAGAAACAAAAAGGCCACTGGAAGTAAGAATCAAAGAACATCGTCTCAACACCCAGCGAGCAGAGACAGGAAAATCTGGAATAGCTGACCAAGCATGGACGGAGCACCATGAAATAGCTTGGGACGACGCTAAGGTTATTGCCAAGGAGCCGCATTGGTATCGAAGGAAATTCAAGGAGGCGGCATTCATCACCTACAACAGCAAAGTGTACAGCAAAGCCAGCGTAGACATTAAACCAATCTGGCAGCCACTCATAAAGAAGATGAACAGACTACGACTGGACCAGACAACAAACAATGACCGACAAACAGCCACGTCAGCAGACCGGAATACCGCGCATCGGGAACCAATCAGAACAGTCCGCGCACAACGACACGTCACCGGACGGGGTATAAATAGGCATGGAAGGAACGTGTTCGCCAGTTCACCTGCAGACGATTGAAGATAGCACATCAATCGAAACGTCGTGATACTCAAAATTTTATAGACAATGGAAGTCCGAAATCAAACTTTTGATAAATCCACCTTGTCTTCAAGTTTCAAACAACGAATATTTCTCATGACAGAGCTTCGTAAAGTTATAAGAAAACGTAGGGATATCACATTGTTAAAATCTGGTTGTTTATTGTTTCATTTCAGATATTACCACAAACTTAGATTTATACATATTTGTAAAGTGTCCTAGCAGTATCCCAATAATGATACTAGGGTAATGTTTATATTTTTAAATTCCCACAAAGGTACTTGTGAATGGTCTTCAAAAATATTGCAGTTAAGTGAATCCTTTTTATTTTGCACAGTGTCCCTAATATACTGGAATCTTGAAAACATGATTTCAATGAAGCCACCTCTTTGATAGATGGCAGTAATGTTAGAAAATATATTTTGAAAATTCCAAAACATATTTTTTTGTTTCAAACCAATTTCAAACTAGATACGTTTGGGTTTCTTGATTTGTTCCTAACTACTTGTGTTGTGGTTTGTGTCTGGGAAACCGGGATTTACCTCACATATTTTTCCCCTTATTTCAGTGGTTTCCAAGCTTATTTGATGAATAATTCACTATTGTTCTGTATATGGATTCCAAAGGATGTCAAATGATCAAGACATGTGTCTGATTTATTATTCAATAGTATATACTAGGTATTTATAATGAAGTTTGTTCCTTATTTATTCAGAATATTGGGAATAACTGTGTGCTATTCATCTTCTATGTTTTAATGACACTTCTGCAATCTTTATGATTGATATTTGTAACATATTGTTCTGAAAATAGGAATAGGAATTTGCTAATATATTGTGTTACAATTGTTCCAGCTTTCTCAGTTGTGGCTATGGCTTGTAAAATGAGAGACTTCTTCAAAAAACATTCGAGCATATCAAGAATGCTTATCAAGTGTGTGATCAACATGTCTCTACACAGGCAAGATTACCAGATGGAAAAGGAAGGGTGGGATCCAACCTGAAGGCAGATGCAGCTCGATCCATTACTTGGACAAGATAATTTGTGTATTGTACTAGTAGTCTGCAATGATAGTTGTATGTATATGCTAGGTATTTATAATGGAATTTGTTTCTCATTTATTCAGAATATTGCACAATAACTGTTTGCTATTTATCCTCTATGTTTCAATGACACATCTGCATTCTATATGATTGATATTTGTAACATATTGTTCTGAAAATAGGAATAGGAATTTGCTAATATATTGTGTTACAATTGTTCCAGCTTTCTCAGTTGTGGCTGTGGCTTGTAAAATGAGAGAATTCGTCAAAAAACGTTCGAGCATATTAAGAATGCTTATCAAGTGTGTGATCAACATGTCTCTACACAGGCAAGAATATCAGATGGAAAAAGAAGGGTAGGATCCAACCTGCAGGCAGATGCAGTTCGATCCATCACTTTGACAAGATAATTTGTGTATTGTACTAGTAGTCTGTAATGATAGTTGTAAGTATAAGCTAGGTTTTTATAATAAAGTTTGTTCCTCATTTATTCAGAATATTGCACAATAACTGTTTGCTGTTCATCTTCTATGTTTTAATGACTAACATCATCTGCAATCTATATGATGGATATTTATAACAGATTGTTCTGAAAATATGAATAGGAATTTGCTAATATATTGTGTAATGATTGTTCCAGCTTTCTCAGTTGTGGCTACGGCTTGTGAAATGAGAAACTTCTTCAAAAAACATTTGAGCATATCAAGAAGGCTTATCAAGTGTGTAATCAACATGTCTCTACACAGGCAAGAATACCAGATGGAAAAGGAATGGTGGGATCCAACCTGCAGGCAGATGCAGCTCGATCCATTACTTGAACAAGATAATTTGGGTATTGTACTAGTAGTCTGGAATGATAGTTGTAAGTATATGCTAGGTATTTATAATGGAATTTGTTTCTCATTTATTCAGAATATTGCACAATAACTGTTTGCTATTTATCCTCTATGTTTTAATGACACATCTGCATTCTATATGATTGATATTTGTAACATATTGTTCTGAAAATAGGAATAGGAATTTGCTAATATATTGTGTTACAATTGTTCCAGCTTTCTCAGTTGTGGCTGTGGCTTGTAAAATGAGAGACTTCTTCAAAAAACGTTCGAGCATATTAAGAATGCTTATCAAGTGTGTGATCAACATGTCTCTACACAGGCAAGAATATCAGATGGAAAAAGAAGGGTAGGATCCAACCTGAAGGCAGATGCAGTTCGATCCATCACTTTGACAAGATAATTTGTGTATTGTACTAGTAGTCTGTAATGATAGTTGTAAGTATATGCTAGGTTTTTATAATAAAGTTTGTTCCTCATTTATTCAGAATATTGCACAATAACTGTTTGCTGTTCATCTTCTATGTTTTAATGACTAACATCATCTGCAATCTATATGATGGATATTTATAACAGATTGTTCTGAAAATATGAATAGGAATTTGCTAATATATTGTGTAATGATTGTTCCAGCTTTCTCAGTTGTGGCTACGGCTTGTGAAATGAGAAACTTCTTCAAAAAACATTTGAGCATATCAAGAAGGCTTATCAAGTGTGTAATCAACATGTCTCTACACAGGCAAGAATACCAGATGGAAAAGGAATGGTGGGATCCAACCTGCAGGCAGATGCAGCTCGATCCATTACTTGAACAAGATAATTTGGGTATTGTACTAGTAGTCTGGAATGATAGTTGTAAGTATATGCTAGGTATTTATAATGGAATTTGTTTCTCATTTATTCAGAATATTGCACAATAACTGTTTGCTATTTATCTTCTATGTTTTAATGCCACATCTGCAATCTATATGATTGATATTTGTAACATATTGTTCTGAATTAGGAATAGGAATTTGCTAATATATTGTGTTACAATTGTTCCATCTTTCTCAGTTGTGGCTGTGGCTTATTAAATGAGAGACTTCTTCATAAAACATTCTAGCATATCAAGAATGCTTATCACGTGTGTGGTCAACATGTCTCTACAGAGGCAAGAATACCAGATGGAAAAAGAAGGGTAGGATCCAACCTAAAGGCAGATACAATTCCATCCATTACCTGGACAAGATAATTTGTGTATTGTACTAGTAGTCTGCAATGATAGTTGTAAGTATATGCTAAGTTTTTATAATAAAGTTTGTTTCTCATTTATTCAGAATATTGCACAATAACTGTTTGCTGTTCATCTTCGATGTTTTAATGACTAACATCATCTGCAATCTATATGATGGATATTTATAACAGATTGTACTGAAAATATGAATATGAATTTGCTAATATATTGTGTAACGATTGTTCCAGCTTTCTCAGTTGTGACTATGGCTTGTAAAATGAGGGAATTTTTCAAAAATACATTCAAACATATTGAGAATGCTTATCAAGTGTGTGATCAGTATGTCTCTACACAGGCAAGAATACCAGATGGAAAAAGAAGAGTAGGAACCAACCTAAAGGTAGATACAGCTCCATCCATTACCTGGACAAGACAATTTGTGTATTGTACTAGCAGTAGTCTGGAATGTTAGTTGTATGTATATATGTATGTATGTTATAGATGTGTATAACCCGATCAGTGCTATATTCAGTAAACATAAGAATAGAATTCTTCATTCATCCTTTTTTGTATGTATTGTAACATATGCTAAGTGAAAGATTTTAATGGTGAACTGTAGGACAAAGATATTATGATATCATAAATATTGTGATGGTAAATCTTATGAGAAATGATATAAAACGAAAAAGTCATACATAATTTTGTTATAAGTAGTCTATAAGTTCCATAATTTCGTTTTTTGCTCAAATTACCCACACAGGAAAACTACAAAGCTGACTTGCTGCCTGTAAAGAAAATAGTAATGATTGTTAGATACATAAATTTGATCGTTTTCTTGTATTCTGCATCAATCTATAGAGATGGAATGGGTCAGCCAGATTTTTCAGGTACTTCCAGAGATAGGGTTACTATAATGATTTGTTTTTTTTATGAGTGGGAGTAAATCTGTTCTATTAATTTTGTTAATGGTCATTTATTTGTAAGTGAAGCTGTGTTTATATAATGTGGGATTTTTTTGTTTGCCTTTGACATACTTTTATTTGCCCTGAAATCGCACTGAGTGCAAATATCACCACAGACCCTGATCTTGTGGCATTTTGGGGTATATTCAACAGCTATCAATATCTATGGCACCCGAGTGAAAAATCATCATCTTGATTTTTTGAATGTTCAATTTTATGTGGTAGTATTGTCTAAATTGTAACATATTTATTTGCATTTATACAAATTGATATAGCAGCATGGATGATATGGTACAGGAAGTGCTAGTTTTGAATCAACTAATAACATCCTACCGATTAATAGTGCTACATAGGCAAGTTTCATAGTGAAATTTCAATTAAAATGCAGCTTTGTGACACAATTTCAGTGTGCCTACGTGTGCCTACATATAACACCATCTCAATCAATAGTGTGTAGAGGTGGTGTTGCTACATAATACTATAAATTGATTTTATGGAAGAGATTCACCAAGTCAGCACACAAATATATTTAGGATATGATGCCCCTGTGATTGTTGGAATGGTTTAAAATTGCTTTTGCAGACCTTTGCTGGAAGCTCATAATTATCAAGAAAATTATTATCACAAGAAGTAAACTTATTATGCTTTACATATTTTTGGAGTATTGAAACCAACATTTCAATGGAAATAAACCTTTTACCTCAGATTTCGAGAAAATCCAGTATAAAGCTTGTTGAATAGAAGATTCAGTTCCAGTACACAAAGTACACTTGCGGTATAATATAGGCCAGGACAATCACTTTTTGTATGAAATTAGTTTATGTTTTGATATTTATTTACAAATATTTCTGTTATAAGACTATTCACATGAAGACATTTACACTGATTTTTTTTCAAGTTCCAACACTGCTGTATTAGTTGTAGTGTTATGTGCATACCATCAATTAAACGATTTTATATGTTCATGAATAAAACCCATCAGCGGATTTACGAATTTCCTGCCAGATGGCTATTCAATTTTTGCCGCACACCTATTGACCCCTGAAATTTAAAACCCCCTACTTCACAATCATAATAATTACATTTATTGTAACCATGAAATTGCAACTTCACCATTGGTAAAGTAGGGCATGGTTGTGTCAGTTTCTAGATTATTCTTGCAACCCACGATTTAGTGAAGATTACTCGAGAAACAGTTTTTGAGTATACTTTAGAGCTCAAAAAGCTCAATCACGCACTTATTGTAAAGTAAGGCAAGGTATGCCTTCAAATTTTCGAGACTCGTTTTCTCTGGGGATATAATAAATGTTTTTTTTATTTCTGTAAAAAAAAATTGAGTCATATCTGCTGCCCTAGGCTCCAGCCTACTCAGCCACTGGAACCCATTATTGTACTAATAAGTATTTCATCCATAGGTACATCATTTTCCAGGTTTGAAGATTCCTATGAAAAATATAAAACCATTTAAATTGATCATCTTTTATGAATCTTATTTCAGATGTAGTTAAAACATTATTTTTATTATAATACTCAAGGCAATTTTCTTTTAATCTGATAAAATTCCATATATTTTTTCACATTATAGATCACATATCACATAGATTAATGAAGGATAGATCCATAGTGAAACCTATACCTGTATGAAATATTGTAATAACACTTGAGAGATTTTTCATTTGTAATGCTAAAATCGCAACATCGTTGAAGGGCGTTAAGGCATATTTTAATCAACATTACTGTGAAATGAATGAAACAGAATAGAATAACTTCTATCACTCAGATAAAAATGTATGTGTTCAACACAGAATTTTTGCAACTAAAACTCTCTTTGAGTGACGCGTTTCGATTTATACATATTTGAGATTGACAGTCCAACAATGACTTAAATATAAATCAATGGTCATCACTGAAAAAAAGAAAGTTTCATTCGTCAAACTTCTGTGTTAAACACACAATTTTTTATCTGAATAATATGGAATCTATCGTGATTACCATACTCCCCCGCCAATTGTAGGCTCATATTGAATTAACCGATAAATTAGCTATTCCACTTGGAAATTGTGCTGAATTATCCGTAAAAATAGTATAATTGTTTAGTTTAATAAAGTATACGCCTTTCTTACGAAAATATCTACATAAAGACTACACCATCTCAAAATATCATGATGTACCTAACAACGCTCTAGCAATTTCAACTAGCTTCGTTGTGGTGCTGATTGTTCTCATTTTAACCAGATAACACCTCAGTATCTGAACAATTTTATATCCCTTTCCTCTTCAGTTCTGACTTAGTACTAATGTAGATATGCCTACCCATGGGGATTTTGAATATGCTCAAATATCATTATCGATCACGCATTGTATGCTTCGATGATATCAATGGTAGCTCATCCCTGGATAAATATGGCATCACCGTTTGTAAATAGTCGAGAAAATGGCAATTTAATCACGATTTATGATGAATACTCTATAAAATAGACGAACTGTGCTAAATGAAGCGAGAAATTGCGCACATTCTATGATCCAGTCTCAAATGTATATCTTTGTTAAACATTTCAAATGTTCAATTTGTCAGTTCCGCCTTAAGTGCGTGTAGTACACCTTGGATGTGCATCAGATGATTTTTAAGTCGTCGATAACTAGAAAATTCAACTCATCTCCAAGTGTCGCCCTCTATGGGGAGGCCCATTGGCAACTTACGAAGTCAAAGGTCCTAGAACCTTGACCTTGTAAATTGCCAAAGGGCGTCCCCATAGTCGACAAAATTTGGAGATGAGTTGATGTTACTATCACACCCTTGACTAGTTTACGTATATACCCATCTGATTACTTTTTACAGCTAGACGAAACATGCATGTCTATAGCAGGTCTGATGCATAGTGGAGACCATACACTTGATAACTAGAATTCGTGAAAATATCTTCACGATTTTTAACCCAATAAGCCACGGTAGTATAAAACGTGCCTTTTCATTAGCACAAGATAGATTGGCGACACTGATGCCTACGTGTCAATTGTCTCATGAATGCTAAATAAGTTGTTTAAATGTTGCAAAATTAAAACGACTTAAGATACTATGTAAACATAGTGACTATATCTATGATTACGCATTACGACTGATAATAATTGGTTTTTATGTTTCAATATTTGTCTGATATAAGTCGTATTTCAGATTACTTTCAACACATCCTTGTGTTGTGGCAGTTTATAGTAACTATGCGTAAACTGCAATTCATGGCTAAAATAGAATATACGTGATGATCGGAAAAAGAAATAATTAATCACATGATTCTACATAGATGTAGATCGAAACGTGTCACTGAAAGAGTAGCATTATTAAAAGTAATAGTAGCTATTTTCTGTTCAATTTTGTCTTGCTATGCATTGCGATATAACCGCCAGTGCCTCGTAGATCGTAAGTCGTAATTCGTAACTCGTAACTCGTATATCGTAACTCGGTACTCGTAACTCGTAACTCGAAACTCGTAACTCCAAACTCTTAACTCGTAGCTCGTAAATCGCAGCTTATAACTCGCTACTCATAGCCCGGAACTCGTATATTGTGTATCGTAGCCTTGTAACACATTACCAATAACAAGGATCTTTTATCTTGCCTCTCGTAGCTCGTAAATCGTTACCGATAAGAGGGAACTCGCAACTTGTATCTAGTGACGCGTAACTCAGAACTTGGAACTCGTAACGCGTTACCGATAACTCGGAGCATGTATCTTGTATCTCTTACCTTGTAACTCGCTACCAATAACCAGGACCTCGTATCTTGAATATCGTAACTTATAATCCATTACCGATAACCTGGAACTCGTATCATGCATCTCGTAGCTCGTAAATCGTTACCGATAGATGGGAACTCGCATCTTGTATATAGTAGCTCATAACTCATTACTGATTACCCGGAACTCGTATCTTGTGTATCGTAGATTGTAACCCATTACCAATAACAAGGAACTCGTATCTTGCCTTTCGTATCTCGTAACTCGTTACCAATAAATGGGAACTCGCATCTTGTATCTCGTGACGTGGAAATCAGAACTTGGAACTCGTAACGCGTTACCGATAACTCGGAGCATGTATCTTGTATCTCTTACCTTGTAACTCGCTACCCATAACCCGGACCTCGTATCTTAAATATCGTAACTTATAATCCATTACCGATAACCTGGAGCTCGTATTATGCATCTCGTAGCTCGTAAATCGTTACCGATAGATGGGAACTCGCATCTTGTATATAGTGGCTCGTAACTCATTACTGATTACCCGGAACTCGTATCTTGTGTATCGTAGATTGTAACCCATTACCTATAACAAGGAACTCGTATCTTGCCTTTCGTATCTCGTAACTCGTTACCAATAAGTGGGAACTCGCATCTTGTATCTCGTGACGTGTAAATCAGAACTCGGAACTAGTAACGCGTTACCGATAACTCGTAGCTCGTATCCTGTAACTCGTAACTCGTAACTAGTTACCCATAACTCGGAACTCGTATCTTATAGATCGTAGCTTGAATCCATTACCGATAACCTGGAACTCGTATCTTGCAGCTCGTAAATCGTTACCGATAAATGGGAACTCGCATCTTGTATCTCGTGACGCGTAACTCAGAACTTGGATCTCGTAATGCGTTACCGATAACTCGGAGCATGTATCTTATATCCTTCACCTTTTAACTCGCTACCAATAACTCGGAAATCGTATCATATATATCGTAACTTGTAATCCATTACCGATAACCTGGAACTCGTATCTTGCATCTCGTAGCTCGTGAATCGTTACCGTTAGTTGGGAACTCGCATCTTGTATCTCGGGACGCATAACTCAGAACTTGGAACTCGTAACGTGTTACCGATAACTTGAAGCTTGTATCTTGTATATCTTACCTTGTAAAGCGTAACTCGTGACTCGTAACTCGTTACCTATAACTCGGAAATCGTATCTTGTATCTAGTAGCTCGTAACTCATTACTGGTCACCTGGAACTCGTATCTTGTGTCTCGTAGCTCGTATCTAGTACCTTGTAGATCGTAAGTCGTAATTCGTAACTCGTAACTCGTACATGGTAACCCGCAACTCGAAACTCGTAACTCGAAACTCGTAACTCGAAACTCGTAACTCGAAACTCGTAACTCGAAACTCGTAACTCGAGACTCTTAACTCGTAACTCGTAAATCGCAGCTTATTACTAGCTACTCATAACCCGGAACTCGTATCCTGTGTATCGTAGCATGTAACACATTACCAATAACAAGGATCTTTTATCTTGCCTCTCGTAGCTCGTAAATCGTTACCGATGAGTGGGAACTCGCATCTTGTATCTCGTAACTCGTAACTAGTACCTCGTATATCGTAGGTCGTAATTCGTAACTCGTAACTCGTAGCTCGTAACTCGTAAATCGCAGCCTATAACTCGCTACTCATAACCAGGAACTCGTATCTTGTGTATCGTAGCTTGTAACCCATTACCGTTAACAAGAAACACCTATCTTGCCTCTCGTAGCTCGTAAATCGTTACCGATAAGTGGGAACTCGCAACTTGTATCTCATGACGCGTAACTCATAACTTGGTGCTCGAAACGCGTTAGCGATAATCCGGAGCTTGTAGCTTGTATCTCTTACCTTGTGACTCATAACTCGTAACTCGTTACCTCTACCTCGTATCTTATATATCGTAACTTGTAATCCATTACCGATAACCTGGAACTCGTATCTTGCATCTCGTAGCTCGTAAATCGTTATCGATAAATGAGAACTCGCATCTTGTATCTCGTGACGCGTAACTCAGACTCGGAACGTGTAAGGGTTACCGCTAACTCGGAGCTCGTATCTTGTATCACTTACCTTGTAACTCGTAACCCGTAACTCGTTGCCCATAACTCGGAACTCGAATCTTGATCTCGGATCTTGTAAATCAATGACGATAACCTCGAACTCGTATCCTAGATCTAGTAGTTCGTTACTCGTTACCGATAGGTGAAAACTCGCATCTTGTATCTCATGACGCGAAACTCAGAACTCAGAACTCGTAACGCGTAACCGATAACTCGGAACCCGTATCTTGTATCTAGTAGCTCGTAACTCATTACTGATTACCTGGAACTCCTATCTTGAGTATCGTAGCTTGTAACCCGTTACCTTTAACAAGGAACTCGTATCTTGCCTCTCGTAGCTCGTAAATCTTTACCGACAAATGGGAACACGCATCTTGTATCTTGTGACGCGTAACTCAGGGTTACGAGTAACGAGATACATGATGCGAGTTCCCACTTATTGTAACAAGTTACGAGCTACGAGACACAAGATACGAGTTCCAGGTGATCAGTAATGAGTTACGAGCTACTAGATACAAGATACGAGTTCCGAGTTATGGGTAACGAGTTACGAGTCACGCTTTACAAGGTCAGATATACAAGTTACGCGTTACTAGATAAAAGTTGCGAGTTCCTACCTATCGGTAACGATTTACGAGCTACGAGACACAAGTTACGAGTTCCAAGTAATCAGTAATGAGTTACGAGCTACTAGATACAAGATACGCGTTCCGAGTTATGAGTAACGAGTTACGAGTTACAGTATACGAGTTCCCCAGTTATTGGTTCGCGTTACGAGTTCCACGTTCTGAGTTTCGCTTCATGAGATACAAGATGCGAGTTTTCACCTACCGGTAACGAGTTACAAACTACTAGATCTAGGATACAAGTTCGTGGCTATCGTCATTGATTTACTAAATCCGGGATCAATATTCGAGTTCCGAGTTATGGGCAACGAGTTATGGGTTACGAGTTATGGGTTACGAGTTACGAGTTACAAGGTAAGCGATACGAGATACTAGTTACGAGTTATCGGTAACACTTTCGAGTTCCGAGTCCTGAGTTACGCGTCACGAGATACAAGATGCGAGTTCCCATCTATCGGTAACGATTTACGAGCTACGAGATGCAAGATACGAGTTCCATGTTATCGGTAATGGATTACAAGTTACGATATATATGATACGAGTTCCGAGTTATTGGTAGCGAGTTACAAGGTAAGAGATATAAGATGCATGCTCTGAGATATCGGTAACGCGTTACGAGTTCCAAGTTCTGAGTTACGCTTCACTATATACAAGTTGCGAGTTCCCTCTTATCGGTAACGATTTACGAGCTACGAGAGGCAAGATAAAAGATCCTTGTTATTGGTAATGTGTTACAAGCTACGATACACAAGATACGAGTACCGGGTTATGAGTAGCGAGTTATAAGCTGCGATTTACGAGTAAAGTGTTCGGAGTTACGAGTTTCGAGTTACGAGTTTCGAGTTGCGAGTTACCATGTCCGAGTTACGAATTACGAATTACGACTTACGATCTACGAGGTACTAGATACGAGCAACCAGACACAAGATACGAGTTCCAGGAGATCAGTAATGAGTTACGAGCTACTAGATACAAGATACGAGTTCCGAGTTATGGGTAACGAGTTACGAGTCACGAGTTGCGCTTTACAACGTAAGTGATACAAGATAAAAGCTCCAAATTATCGGTAACACTTTCGTGTTCCGAATTCTGAGTTACGCGTCACGAGATAAAAGATGCGAGTTCCCATTAATCGGTACCGATTTACGAGCTACGAGATGCATGATACGAGCTCCAGGTTATCGATAATGGATTATAAGTTACGATATTTAAGTTACGAGGTCCGGGTTATGGGTAGCGAGTTACAAGGTAAGAGATACAAGATACAAGCTCCAAGTTATCGGTAACACGCTACGAGTTCCAAGTTCTGAGTTATGCGTCACGAGATATAAGTTAGGAGTTCCCACTTATCGGAAACGATTTACGAGCTACAAGGAGCAAGATACGAGTTCCTTGTTATTGGTAATGTGTTACAAGCCACGATACAACAAGATACAAGTTCCGGGTTATCCGTTACGCGTTACGAGTTCCGAGATCTGAGTTTCGTGTCAAGAGATACAAGATGCGAGTTTTCACCTATAGGTAACTAGTTACGAACTACTAGATCTAGGATACGAGTTCGAGGTTATCGTCTATGATTTACAAGACCCGAGATCAAGATTCGAGTTCCGAGTTATGGGCAACACTTTCGAGTTCCGAGTCCTGAGTTACGCGTCACAAGATACAAGTTGCGAGTTCCCACTTATCGGTAACGATGCAAGATACGAGTTCCTTGTTATTGGTAATGGCTTACAAGCTACTTTACATAAGATACGAGTTCCGGGTTATGAGTAGCGAGCTGTAAGCCTCGATTCACGTGTTACGAGTTACGAGTTTCGAGTTGCGAGTTACGATATACGAGTTACAAGTTACGAATTATGTCTTACGATCTACGAGGTACTAGTTACGAGTTACGAGATACAAGTTGCGAGTTCCTACTTATCGTAAAGAGTTACGAGCTACGAGACACAAGATACGAGTTCCAGGTAATCAGTAATGAGTTACGAGCTACTAGATACAAGATACGAGCTCCGAGTTATCGGTCACACGTTACGAGTTCCGAGTTCTGAGTTTCGCGTCATGAGATACAAGATGCGAGTTTCCACCTATCGGTAACGAGTTACTAACTTCTAGATCTAGGATACGACTTTGAGGTTATCATCATTGATATGCAAGATCCGAGAGCAAGATTCGAGTTACAAGATATAATCTCCGAGTTATCTGTGACGCGTGACGAGTTCCGAGTTCTGAGTTACACGTCACGAGACACAAGTTGCGAGTTCCCACTCGTCGGTAACGATTTATGAGCTACGAGATACTAGATGCGAGTTCCTACTTATCGTAAAGAGTTACGAGCTACGAGACACAAGATACCAGTTCCAGGTAATCAGTAATGAGTTACGGACTACTAGATACAAGATGCAAGCTCCGAGTTATCGGTTACACGTTACGAGTTCCGAGTTCTGAGTTTCGCGTCATGAGATACAAGATGCGAGTTTCCACTTATTGGTAACGAGTTACGATCTTCAAGATCTAGGATACGAGTTCCAGGTTATCGGCAATGATTTGCGAGATCCGAGATAGAAGATACGAGTTCCGAGCAATGGGTAACGAGATACGAGCTACGAGTTACGAGTTACAAGGTAAGGGATACAAGATACAAGCTCCAAGTTATCGGTAACGCGTAACGAGTTCCAAGTTCTGTGTCACGCGTCACGAGATACAAGTTGCGAGTCCCACTTATCGGTAACGATTTACGAGCTACGAGAGGCAAGATACAAGATCTTTGTTATTGGTAATGTGTTACAAGCTACGATACACAAGATACGAGTTCCGGGTTATGAGTAGCGAGTTGTAAGCTGCGATTTAATAGTTACGAGTTTCGAATTACGAGTTTCGAGTTGCGAGTTACCATATACGAGTTACGAGTAACGAATTACGACTAACGGTCTACGAGGTACTAGTTACGAATTACGAGATACATGATGCGAGTTCCTACTTATCGTAACGAGTTACGAGCTACGAGACACAAGATACGAGTTACAGGTAATCAGTAATGAGTTACGAGCTACTAGATACCAGAAACGTGTTCCGAGTTATGGGTAACGAGTTACGAGTTACAGTATACGAGTTCCCGAGTTATTGGTTCGCGTTACGAGTTCGAAGTTCTGAGTTACGCGTCATTAGATAAAAGTTGCGAGTTCCTACGTATCGGTGACGATTTACGAGCTACGAGAGGCAAGATACAAGATCCTTGTTATTGGTAATGTGTTACAAGCTACGATACACAAGATACGAGTTCCAGGTTATGAGTAGCGAGTTATAAGCTGCGATTTACGAGTTTTGAATTACGAGTTTCGAGTTGCGAGTTACCATATACGAGTTACGAGTAACGAATTACGACTTACGATCTACGAGGTACTAGTTACGAGTTACGAGATACAAGATGCGAGTTCCTACTTATCGTAACGAGTTACGAGCTACGAGACACACGATACGAGTTCCAGGTAATCAGTAATGAGATACGAGCTACTAGATACAAGATACGTGTTCCGAGTTATGGGTAACGAGTTACGAGTTACAGTATACGAGTTTCCAAGTTATTGGTTCGCGTTACGAGTTCCAAGTTCTGAGTTTCGCGTCATGAGATACAAGATGCGAGTTTTCAGCTATCGGTAACGAGTTACAACCTACTAGATCTAGGATACGAGTTCGTGGCTATCGTCATTGATTTACAAAATCCGAGATTCGAGTTCCGAGTTATGGGCAACGAGTTACGAGTCACGAGTTACGCTTTACAAGGTAAGATATACAAGATACAAGCTCCAAGTTATCAGTAACACGTTACGAGTTCCAAGTTCTGAGTTTCGCGTCAAGAGATACAAGATGCGAGTTTTCACCTATAGGTAACTAGTTACGAACTACTAGATCTAGGATACGAGTTCGAGGTTATCGTCATCGATTTACAAGATCCGAGATCAAGATTCGAGTTCCGAGTTATGGGCAACACTTTCGAGTTCCGAGTCCTGAGTTACGCGTCACGAGATACAAGATACAAGTTCCCATCTATCGGTAACGATTTACGAGCTACGAGATGCAAGATACGGGTTCCAGGTTATCGGTAATGGATTACAAGTTACGATATATATGATACGAGTTCCGAGTTATTGGTAGCGAGTTACAAAGTAAAAGATATATACATGCTCCGAGTTAGCGGTAACGCGTTACGAGTTCCAAGTTCTGAGTTACGCGTCACTAGATACAAGTTGCGAGTTCCCTCTTATCGGTAACGATTTGCGAGCTACGAGAGGAAAGTTAAAAGGTTCTTGTTATTGGTAATGTTTTACAAGCTACGATACACAAGATACGAGTTCCGGGTGATCAGTAATGAGTTACGAGCGACTAGATACAAGATAGCTCCGAGTTATCGGTTAAACGTTACGAGTTCCGAGTTCTGAGTTCCGCGTCATGAGATACAAGATGCGAGTTTCCACCTATCGGTAATGAGTTACGAACTTCTAGATCTAGGATACGACTTCGACGTTATCATCATTGATTTTCAAGATCCGAGATCAAGATACGAGTTCCAAGTTATGGGCAACGAGTTACGGGTTACGAGTTACGAATTACAAGGTAAGTGATACAAGATACAAGCTCCAAATTATCGATAACCCTTTCGAGTTGCGAGTCCTGAGTTACGCGTCACGAGATAAAAGATGCGAGTTCCCATTTATCGGTACCGATTTACGAGGTACGAGATGCATGATACGAGTTCCAGGTTATCGGTAATGGATTATAAGTTACGATATTTAAGATACGAGGTCCGGGTTATGGGTAGCGAGTTACAAGGTAAGAGATACAAAATACATGCTCCGAGTTATCGGTAACGCGTTACGAGTTCCAAGTCCTGAGCTACGCGTCACGACATACAAGTTGCGAGTTCCCACTTATCAGTAACGATTTACGAGCTACGAGAGGCAAGATACCTGTTCCTTGTTAAAGGTAGTGGGTTACAAGCTACGATACACAAGATACGGGTTCCTGGTTATGAGTAGCGAGTTATAAGCTGCGATTTACGAGTTACTTGTTACGAGTTTCGAGTTGAGGGCTACGATATACGAGTTACGAGTTACGAGTTACGAATTACGACTTACGATCTACGAGGTACTGGTTACGAGTTACGAGATAGAAGATGCGAGTTCCCACTCATCGGTAACGACTTACGAGCTACGAGAGGCAAGATAAAAGATCCTTGTTATTGGTAATGTGTTACATGCTACGATACACAAGATACGATTCCCGGGTTATGAGTAGCGAGTTATAAGCTGCGATTTACGTGTTACGAGTTAAGAGTTTCGAGTTACGAGTTACGAGTTACGAGTTTCGAGTTTCGAGTTACGAGTTTCGAGTTGCGGGTTACCATGTACGAGTTACGAGTTACGAATTACGACTTACGATCTACAAGGTATTAGATACGAGCTACGAGACACAAGATACGAGTTGCGAGTTATGGGTAACGAGTCACAAGTTACGCTTTACAAGGTAAGATATACAAGAAACAAGCTCCAAGTTATCGGTAACACGTTACGAGTTCCAAGTTCCGAGTTATGCGTCACGAGATATAAGTTGAGAGTTCCCACTTATCGATTATGGGTTACAAGCCACGGTACACAAGATACGAGTTCCGGGTTATCCGTTACGCGTTACGAGTTCCGAGATCTGAGTTTCGCGTCATGAGATACAAGATGCGAGTTTTCACCTCTAGGTAACTAATTACGAACTACTAGATCTAGGATTCGAGTTCGAGGTTATCGTCATTGTTTTACAAGATCCGAGATCAAGATTCGAGTTCTGAGTTATGAGCAACACTTTCGAGTTCCGAGTCCTGAGTTACTCGCCACGAGATACAAGTTGCTCGTTCCCACTTATCAGTAACGATTTACGAGCTACGAGAGGCAGGATACGAGTTCCTTGTTATTGGTAATTGGATACAAGCTACGATACACAAGATACGAGTTCCGTGTTATGAGTAGCGAGTTATATGCTGCGATTAACGAGTTACGAGTTTCGAGTTACGAGTACCGAGTTACGATATACGAGTTACGAGTTACGAATTACGACTTACGATCTACGAGGTATTAGCTACGAGTTACGAGATAAAAGAGTTCCAAGTTCTAAGTTACGCGTCACGAGATACAAGTTACGAGTTCCCACTTATCAGTAACGATTTACACGCTACGAGAGGCAAGATACGAGTTCCTTGTTATTGGTAATGGGTTACAAGCTACGATACACTAGATACGAGTTCCTGGTTATGAGTAGCGACTTATAAGCTGCGTTTACGAGTAACGAGTTACGAGTTGCGAGTTACGATATACGAGTTACGAGTTACGAATTACGACCCACGATGTTCGAGGTACTGGTTACGAGTTACGAGATACAAGATGCGAGTTCCCAATTATCGTAACAAGTTACGGGCTACGAGACACAAGATACGAGTTACAGGTAATCAGTAATGAGTTACGAGCTACTAGATACAGGATACGTGTTTCGAGTTATTGGTTCGCGTTACGAGTTCCAAGTTCTGAGTTTCGCGTCATGAGATACAAGATGCGAGTTTTCAGCTATCGGTAACGAGTTACAAACTACTAGATCTAGGATACGAGCTCGTGGCTATCGTCATTGATTTACAGAATCCGAGATCAAGATTCGAGTTCCTAGTTATGGGCAACGAGATATGGGTTACGAGTTACGCGTTACAAGGTAAGTGATACAAGATACGAGTTACGAGTTATCGGTAACACTTTCAAGTTCCAAGTCCTGAGTTACGCGTCACGAGATACAAGATGCGAGTTCCCATCTATCGGTAACGATTTACGAGCTACGAGATGCAAGATACGAGTTCCAGGTTATACAAGATACGAGTTACGAGTTATCGGTAACACTTTCAAGTTCCAAGTCCTGAGTTACGCGTCACGAGATACAAGATGCGAGTTCCCATCTATCGGTAACGATTTACGAGCTACGAGATGCAAGATACGAGTTCCAGGTTATACAAGATACGAGTTACGAGTTATCGGTAACACTTTCGAGTTCCAAGTCCTGAGTTACGCGTCACGAGATACAAGATGCGAGTTCCCATCTATCGGTAACGATTTACGAGCTACGAGATGCAAGATACGAGTTCCAGGTTATCGGTAATGGATTACAAGTTACGATATATATGATACGAGTTCCGAGTTATTGGTAGCGAGTTGCAAGGTAAGAGATATAAGATGCATGCGCTGAGTTATCGGTAACGCGTTACGAGTTCCAAGTTCTGAGTTACGCGTCACGAGATACAAGTTGCGAGTTCCCTCTTATCGGTAACGATTTACCAGCTACGAGAGGCAATATAAAAGATCCTTGTTATTGGTAATGTGTTACAAGCTACGATACACAAGATACGAGTTCCGGGCTATGAGTAGCGAGTTATAAGCTGCGATTTACGAGTTACGAGTTAAGAGTTTGGAGTTACGAGTTACAAGTTTCGAGTTACGAGTTTCGAGTTGCGGGTTACCATGTCCGAGTTACGAGTTACGAATTACGACTTACGATCTACAAGGTACTAGATACGAGCTACGAGATACAAGATACGAGTTCCGAGTTATGGGCAACGAGTTACGGGTTACGAGTTACGAGTTACAAGGTAGGTGATACAAGATACGAGCTCCGAGTTACTAGTAACACTTTCGAGTTCCGAGTCCTGAGTTACGCGTCACGAGATACAAGATGCGTGTTCCCATTTATCGGTAAAGATTTACGAGCTACGAGAGGCAAGATACGAGTTCCTTGTTAAAGGTAACGGGTTACAAGCTACGATACACAAGATACGAGTTCCTGGTTCTGAGTAGCGAGTTATAAGCTGCGATTTACGAGTTACGAGTTACGAGTTTCGAGTTGAGAGCTACGATATACGAGTTACGATCTACGAGGTACTAGTTACGAGTTACGAGATACAAGATGCGAGTTCCTACTTATTGTAACAAGTTACGAGCTACGAGACACAAGATAGGAGTTCCAGGTAATCAGTAATGGGTTAGGAGCTACTAGATACAAGATACGGTTTCCGAGTTATGGGTAACGAGTGACGAGTTACAAGATGAGAGCACCGGGTTATCGGTTACGCGTTACGAGTTCTGAGTTCTGAGTTTCGCGTCATGGGATACAAGATGCTAGTATTCACCTATCGGTAACGAGTAACGAACTACGAGACACAAGATACGAGTTCCAGGTAATCAGTAATGAGTTACGAGCAACTAGATACAAGATACGGGTTCAGAGTTATGGGTAACGAGTGATGGGTTATAAGATAAGTGCTCCGGGTTATCGGTTACGCGTTATCAGTTCCGAGTTCTGAGTTTCGCGTCACGAGATACAAGTTGCGAGTTCCCACTTATCAGTTACGATTTACGAGCAACGAGAGGCAAGATACGTGTTCCTTGTTGAAGGTAATTGGTTACAAGCTACGATACACAAGATACGAGTTTCTGGTTATGAGCAGCGAGTTATAAGCTGCGATTTACGAGTTACGAGTTTCGAGTTGAGAGCTACGATATACGAGTTACGAGTTACGAATTACGACTCACGATCTACGAGGCACTAGTTACGAGTTACGAGATTCAAGATGCGAGTTCCCACTCATCGGTAACGATTTACGAGCTACGAGAGGCAAGATAAAAGATCCTTGTTATTGGTAATGTGTTACATGCTACGATACACAAGATACGAGTTCTGGGTTATGGGCAACGAGTTACGGGTTAGAGTTACAAGGTAGGTGATACAAGATACGAGCGCCGAGTTATCGGTAACACTTACACGTTCCGAGTCCTGATTTACGCGTCACGAGATACAAGATGCCAGTTCCCATTTATCGATAATGATTTACGAGCTACGAGATGTTAGATACGAGTTCCAGGTTATCGGTAATGGTTTACAAGTTACGATATATAAGGTACGAGTTCCGAGTTATGGGTAACGAGTTACGAGTTACGAGTTACAAGATACGAGCTCCGAGCTATCGGTAACGCGTTACTTGTTCCGAGTTCTGACTTACGCGTCACGAGATACAAGATGCGAGTTCCCATTTATCGATAACGATTTACGAGCTACGAGATGCAAGATACGAGTTCCAGGTTATCGGTAATGGATTACAAGTAACGATATATAAGATACGAGTTCCGTGGTATGGGTAACGAGTTACGAGTTACAAGGTACAAGATATAAGCTCCGAGTTATCGGTAACGCGTTACGAGTTCCAAGTCCTGAACTACGCGTCACGAGATACAAGTTGCAAGTTTTCCACTTATCAGTAACGATTTACGAGCTACGATAGGCAAGATACGAGTTCCTTGTTAAAGGTAATGGGTTACACGCTACGATACACAAGATACGAGTTCCTGGTTATGAGTAGCGAGTTATAAGCTGCGATTTACGAGTTACGAGTTACGAGTTTCGAGTTGAGAGCTACGATATACGAGTTACTATCTATGAGGTACTAGTTACGAGTTACGAGATACAAGATGCGAGTTCCCACTTATCCTAACAAGTTACGAGCTACGAGACCCAAGATAGGACTTCCAGGTAATCAGCAATGAGTTACGAGCTACTAGATACGGGTTCCGAGTTATGGGTAACGAGTGACGAGTTACAAGATGAGAGCACCGAGTTATCGGTTAAGCGTTACGAGTTCCGAGTTCTGAGTTTCGCGTCATGAGATACACGATGCGAGTTTTTACCTATCGGTAACGAGTAACGAAGTACTAGATCTAAGATACGTGTTCGAGGTTATCGTCATTGATTTACAAAATCCGAGATGAAGATTCGAGTTCCGAGTTATGGGCAACGAGTTACGGGTTACGAGTTACAAGATGCGAGTTCCCACTCATCGGTAACGATTTACGAGCTACGAGATTAAAGATACGAGTTCCAGGTTATCGGTGATGGATTACAAGCTACGATATATAAGATACGAGTTCCGAGGTATGGATAACGAGTTACGAGTTACAAGTTACAAGATATAGTCTCCGAGTTATCGGTGACGCGTAACGAGTTCCGAGTTCTGAGTTACACGTCACGAGACACAAGTTGCGAGTTCCCACTCATCGGTAACGATTTATGAGCTACGAGATACAAGAAGCGAGTTCCTACTTACCGTAAAGAGTTACGAGCTACGAGACACAAGACACGAGTTCCAGGTAATCAGTAATGAGTTACGGACTACTAGATACAAGATGAGAGCACCGAGTTATCGGTTAAGCGTTACGAGTTCCGAGTTCTGAGTTTCGCGTCATGAGATACACGATGCGAGTTTTTACCTATCGGTAACAAGTAACGGAGTACTAGATCTAAGATACGTGTTCGAGGTTATCGTCATTGATTTACAAGATCCGAGATCAAGATTCGAGTTCCGAGTTATGGGCAACGAGTTACGGGTTACGAGTTACGAGGTAAGTGATACAAGATACGAGCTCCGGGTTATCGGTAACACTTACACGTTCCAAGTTCTGAGTTACGCGTCACGAGATACAAGATGCGAGTTCCTACTTATCGTAAACAGTTACGACCTACGAGACACAAGATATGAGTTCCAGGTAATCAGTAATGAGTTACGGACTACTAGATACAAGATGCGAGCTCCGAGTTATCGGTTACACGTTACGAGTTCCGAGTTCTGAGTTTCGCGTCATGAGATACAAAATGCGAGTTTCCACTTATTGGTAACGAGTTACGATCTTCAAGATATAGGATACGAGTTCCAGGTTATCGGCAATGATTTGCGAGATCCGAGATAGAAGATACGAGTTCCGAGTAATGGGTAACGAGTTAAGAGTTACGAGTTACAAGGTAAGAGATTCAAGATACAAGCTCAAAGTTATCGGTAACGCGTTACGAGTTCCAGGTTCCGAGTTACGCGTCACGAGATACAAGTTACGAGTTCCCACTTATCAGAAACGATTTACGAGCTACAAGAGGCAAGATACGAGTTCCTTGTTACTGGTAATGGGTTACAAGCTACGATACACAAGATACGAGTTCCTGGTTATGAGTAGCGAGATATAAGCTGCGATATACGAGTTACGAGTCACGAGTTACGCTTTACAAGGTAAGATATACAAGATACAAGCTCCAAATTATCGGTAACACTTTCGAGTTCCGAGTCCTGAGTTACGCGTCATGAGATAAAAGTTGCGAGTTCCTACCTATCGGTAACGATTTACGAGCTACGAGATGCATGATACGAGCTCCAGGTTATCGGTAATCGATTATAAGTTACGATATTTGAGATACGAGGTCCGGGTTATGGGTAGCGAGTTACAAGGTAAGAGATACAAGATACAAGCTCCAAGTTAAAGGTAACACGTTACGAGTTCCAAGTTCTGAGTTATGCGTCACGAGATATAAGTTAGGAGTTCCCACTTATCGGAAACGATTTACGAGCTACGAGGGGCAAGATACGAGTTCCTTGTTATTGGTAATGTGTTACAAGCCACGATACACAAGATACAAGTTCCGAGTTATCGGTAACACGTTACGAGTTACGAGTTCTATGTTTCGCGTCATGAGATACAAGATGCGAGTTTCCACTTATTGGTAACGAGTTCGACCTTCAAGATCTAGGATGCGAGTTCCAGGTTATCGGCAAAGATTTGCGAGATCCGAGATAGAAGATACGAGTTCCGAGCAATAGGTAACGAGTTACGAGCTACGAGTTACAAGGTAAGGGATACAAGATACAAGCTCCAAGTTATCGGTAACGCGTTACGAGTTCCAAGTTCTGAGTCACGCGTCACGATATACAAGTTGCGAGTCCCACTTATCGGTAACGATTTACAAGCTACGAGAGGCAAGATACGAGTTCCTTGTTATTGGTAATGGGTTACAAGCTACGATACACATGTTACGAGTTCCGGGTTATGAGTATAAACATGGGCAACGAGTTACGGGTTACGAGTTACGAATTACAAGGTAAGTGATGCAAGATACGAGCTCCGAGTTATACCGGTAACACTTTCGAATCCCGAGTCCTGAGTTACGCGTCACGAGATACAAGATGCGAGTTCCCATTTATCGGTAACGATTTACGAGCTACGGGAGGTAAGATACGAGTTCCTTGTTATTGGTAATGGGTTACAAGCTACTTTACACAAGATACGAGTTCCGGGTTATGAGTAGCGAATTGTAAGCCTCGATTCATGAGTTACGAGTTACGAGTTTCGAGTTTCGAGTTGCGAGTTACGATATACGAGTTACGAGTTACGAATTACGACTTACGATCTACGAGGTACTAGTTACGAGTTACGAGATACAAGTTGCGAGTTCCTACTTATCGTAAAGAGTTATGAGCTACGAGACACAAGATACGAGTTCCAGGTAATCAGTAATGAGTTACGAGCTACTAGATACAAGATACGAGCTCCGAGTTATCGGTCACACGTTACGAGTTCGGAGTTCTGAGTTTCGCGTCATGAGATACAAGATGCGAGTTTCCACCGATCGGTAACGAGTTACGAACTTCTAGATCTAGGATACGACTTCGAGGTTATCATCATAGATTTTCAAGATCCGAGATCAAGATTCGAGTTCCAAGTTATGAGCAACGAGTTACGGGTTACGAGATGCAAGATAACAGTTCCAGGATATTGGTAATGGTTTACAAGCTACGATATATAAGATACGAGTTACGGGTTATCGGTAACGTGTTACGAGTTACTAGTTACAAGATACGAGCTCCGAGTTATCGGTAACGCGTTACTAGTTCCGAGTTCTGAGTTACACGTCACGAGATACAAGATGCGAGCTGCCACTTATTGCTAACGAGTTAGGATCTTCAAGATCTAGTATACGAGTTCCAGGTTATCGGCAATGATTTGCGAGATCCGAGATAGAAGATACGAGTTCCGAGTAATGGGTAACGAGTTACGAGTTACGAGTTACAAGGTAAGAGATACAAGATACAAGCTCGAAGTTTTTTGGTAACGCGTTACGAGTTCCAAGTTCCGAGTTACGCGTCACGAGATACAAGTTACGAGTTCCCACTTATCAGTAACGATTTACGAGCTACAAGAGGCAAGATACGAGTTCCTTGTTATTAGTAATGGGTTACAAGCTACGATACACAAGATACGAGTTCCTGGTTATGAGTAGCGCGTTATAAGCTGCGATTTACGAGTTACGAGTTGCGAGTTACGATATACGAGTTACGAGTAACAAATTACGACTTACGATCTACGAGGTACTAGTTACGAGTTACGAGATACAAGATGCGAGTTCCTACTTATCGTAACGAGTTACGAGCTACGAGACACAGGATACGAGTTCCAGGTAATCAGTAATGAGTTACGAGCTACTAGATACAAGATATGTGTTCCGAGTTATGGGTAACGAGCTACGAGTCACGAGTTACGCTTTACAAGGTAATATATAGAAGACACAAGCTCCAAGTTATCGGTAACACGTTACGAGTTCCAAGTTCTGCTTTTCGCGTCAAGAGATACAAGATGCAAGTTTTCACTTATCGGTAACGAGTTACAAACTACTAGATCTAGGTTACGAACTCGTGGCTATCGTCATTGATTTACAAAATCCGAGATCAAGATTCGAGTTCCAAGATATGGGCAACGCGTTATGGGTTACCAGTTATGGGTTACGAGTTACGAGTTACAAGGTAAATGATACAAGATACGAGTTACGAGTTTTGAGTTACGAGTTTCGAGTTACGACTTTCGAGTTCCGAGTCCTGAGTTACGCGTCACGAGATACAAGATGCGAGTTCCCATCTATCGGTAACGATTTACGAGCTACGAGAGGCAAGATACGTGTTCCTTGTTAAAGGTAATGGGTTACAAGCTACGATACACAAGATACGAGTTTCTGGTTTTGAGTAGGGAGTTTCACGAGTTACGAGTTACGAGTTAACAAGTTACGAGTTAACAAGTTACGAGTTACGAGTTACGAGTTACGAGTTACGAGTTACGAGTTACGAGTTACGAGTTACGAGTTACGAGTTACGAGTTACGAGTTACGAGTTACGAGTTACGAGTTACGAGTTACGAGTTACGAGTTACGAGTTACGAGTTACGAGTTACGAGTTACGAGTTACGAGTTACGAGTTACGAGTTTCGAGTTTCGAGTTGCGAGTTACGATACACGAGTTACGAGTTACGAATTACGACTTACGATCTTCGAGGTACTAGTTACGAGTTACGAGATACAAGTTGCGAGTTCCTACTTATCGTAAAGAGTTACGAGCTACGTGACACAAGATACGAGTTCCAGGTAATCAGTAATGAGTTACGAGCTACTGGATACAGGATACGAGCTCCGAGTTATCGGTCACACGTTACGAGTTCCGAGTTCTGAGTTACGCGTCATGAGATACAAGATGCGAGTTTCCACCTATCGGTAACGAGTTACGAACTTCTAGATCTAGGATACGACTTCGAGGTTATCATCATTTATTTTCAAGATCCGAGATCAAGATTCGAGTTCCAAGTTATGGGCAACACTTTCGAGTTCCGAGTCATGAGTTACGCGTCACGAGATACAAGATGCGAGTTCCAATCTATCGGTAACGATTCACGGGCTACGAGATGCAAGATACGAGTTCCAGGTTAACGGTAATGGATCACAAGTTACGATATATATGATACGAGTACTGAGTTATTGGTAATGGGTTACAAGCTACGATACGAAAGATACGAGTGCCTGGTTATGAGTAGCGAGTTATAAGCTGCGATTTACGAGTTACGAGTTGCGAGTTACGATATACGAGTTACGAGTAACGAATTACGACTTACGATCTACGAGGTACTAGTTACGAGTTACGAGATACAAGATGCGAGTTCCTACTTATCGTAACGAGTTACGAGCTACGAGACACAAGATACGAGTTCCAGGTAATCAGTAATGAGTTACGAGCTACTAGATACAAGATATGTGTTTCGAGTTATGGGTAACGAGTTACGAGTTACAGTATACGAGTTCCCGAGTTATTGGTTCGCGTTACGAGTTCCAAGTTCTGAGTTTCGCGTCATGAAATACAGGATGCGAGTTTTCACCTATCAGTAACGAGTAACAAACTACTAGATCTAGGATACGAGTTCGAGGTTTTCGTCATTGATTTACAAGATCCGAGATCAAGATTCGAGTTCCGAGTTATGGGCAGCGAGTTACGGGTTAGGAGTTACGAGGTTAGTGATACAAGATACGAGCTCCGGGTTATCGGTAACAATTACACGTTCCGAGTCCTGAGTTACGCGTCACGAGATACAAGATGCGAGTTCCCATTTATCGATAACGATTTAGGAGCTACGAGAGGCAAGATAAAAGATCCTTGTTATAGGTAATGTGTTACAAGCTACGATACACAAGATACGAGTTCCGGGTTATGAGTAAAGAGTTATGAGCTGCAATTTACGAGTTACGAGTTTCGAGTTACGAGTTTCGAGTTGCGAGTTTTGAGTTGCCGGTTACCATGTACTAGTTACGAATTACGACTTACGATCTACAAGGTACTAGATACGAGTTACGAGACACAAGCTGCAGGTTTCCACTTATCGTAACGAGTTACGAGCTACGAGGCACAAGTTACGAGTTCCAGGTGATCGGTAATGAGTTACGAGCTACTAGATACAACATACGAGTTCCGAGTTATGGGTAACGAGTTACGAGTCACGAATTACGCTTTACAAGGTAAGATATACGAGATACAAGCTCCAAGTTATCGGTAACACGTTACGAGTTCCAAGTTCTGAGTTATGCGTCACGAGATATAAGTTGAGAGTTCCCACTTATCGGAAACGATTTACGAGCTACGAGAGGCAAGATACGATTTCATTGTAATTGGTAATGGGTTACAAGCCACGATACACAAGATACGAGTTCCGTGTTATCCGTTACGCGTTACGAGTTCCAAGTTCTGAGTTTCGCGCCATGAGATACAAGATGCGAGTTTTCACCTATAGGTAACTAGTTACGAACTACTATATCTAGGATACGAGTTCGAGGTTATGGTCATTGATTTACAAGATCCGAAATCAAGATTCGAGTTCCGAGCTATGGACAACACTTTTGTGTTCCGAGTCCTGAGTTACGCGTCACGAGATACAAGATGCGGGTTCCCATCTATCGGTAACGATTTACGAGCTGCAAGATACGAGTTCCAGGTTATCGGTAATGGATTCAAGTTACGATCTATAAGAAACGAGTTCCGAGTTATGGGTAACTAGTTACAAGATACGAGTTACGAGTTATCGGTAACGCGTTACTAGTTACGAGTTCTGATTTACACGTCACGAGATACAAGATGCGAGTTCCCACTTATTGGTAACGAGTTACGAGATATGAAAAGCAAAATACAAGTTCCTTGTTATTGGTAACGGGTTACAATCTACGATACACAAGATACGAGTTCCAGGTAATCAGTAATGAGTTACGAGCCGCTATATACAAGATGCGAGTTCCCATCTATCGCTAACGATTTACGAGCTACGAGATGGATGATACGAGATCCAGGTTATCGGTAATGGATTATAAGTTACGATACTTAAGATACGAGGTCCTGGTTATTGGTAGCGAGTTACAAGGTAAGAGATACAAGATACATGCTCCGAGTTATCGGTAACGCGTTACGGGTTCCAAGTTCTGAGTTACGCGTCACTAGATAAAAGTTGCCAGTTCCTACCTATCGGTAACGATTTACGAGCTACGAGAGGCAAGATACAAGATCCTTGTTATTGGTAATGTGTTACAAGCTACGATACACAAGATACGAGTTCCCGGTTATGAGTAGCGAGTTATATGCTGCGATTTACGAGTTCCGGGTTATGAGTAGCGAGTTATACGCTGCGATTTACGAGTTACGAGTTTTGAATTACGAGTTTCGAGTTGCGAGTTACCATATACGAGTTACGAGTACGAATTACGACTTACGATCTACGAGGTACTAGTTACGAGTTACGAGATACAAGATGCGAGTTCCAACTTATCGTAACGAGTTACGAGCTACGAGACACAAGATACGATTTCCAGGTAATTAGTAATAAGTTACGAGCTACTAGATACAAGATACGTGTTCCGAGTAATGGGCAACGAGTTACGAGTTACAGTATACGAGTTCCCGAGTTATTGGTTCGCGTTACGTGTTCCAAGTTCTGAGTTTCGCGTCATGAGATACAAGATGCGAGTTTTCAGCTATCGGTAACGAGCTACAAACTACTAGATCTAGGATACGGGTTCGTGGTTATCGTCATTGATTTACAAAATCCGAGATCAAGATTCGAGTTCCGAGTTATGGGCAACGAGTTACGAGTCACGAGTTACGCTTTACAAGGTAAGTGATACAAGATACAAGCTCCAAATTATCGGTAACACTTTCGAGTTCCGAGTCCTGAGTTACGCGTCACGAGATAAAAGATGCGAGTTCCCATTTATCGATACCGATTTACGAGCTACGAGATGCATAATACGAGCTCCAGGTTATCGGTAATGGATTATAAGTTACGATATTTAAGATACGAGGTCCGGGTTATGGGTAGCGAGTTACAAGGTAAGAGATACAAGATACAAGCTCCAAGTTATCGGTAACACGTTACGAGTTCCAAGTTCTGAGTTATGCGTCACGAGATATAAGTTAGGAGTTCCCATTTATCGGAAACGATTTACGAGCTACAAGGGGCAAAATACGAGTTCCTTGTTATTGGTAATGTGTTACAAGCCACGATACACAAGATACAAGTTCCGGGTTATCCGTTACGCGTTACGAGTTCCGAGATCTGAGTTTCGCGTCAAGAGATACAAGATGCGAGTTTTCACCCATAGGTAACTAGTTACGAACTACTAGATCTAGGATACGAGTTCGAGATTATCGTCTATGATTTACAAGATCCGAGATCAAGATTCGAGTCCCGAGTTATGGGCAACACTTTCGAGTTCCGAGTCCTGAGTTACGCGTCACGAGATACAAGTTGCGAGTTCCCTCTTATCGGTAACGATTTACGAGCTACGAGAGGCAAGATACAAGATCCTTGTTATTGGTAATGTGTTACAAGCTACGAAACACAAGATACGAGTTCCGGGTTATGAGTAGCGAGTTATACGCTGCGATTTACGAGTTACGAGTTTTGAGTTACGCGTCACGAGATACAAGTTGCGAGTTCCCTCTTATCGGTAACGATTTACGAGCTACGAGAGGCAAGATACGAGTTCCTTGTTATTGGTAATGGGTTACAAGCTACGATACACAGGATACGAGTTCCTGGTTATGAGTAGCTAGAGTTATAAGCTGCGATTTACGAGTAACGAGTTACGAGTTACGATATACGAGTTACGAGTTACGAATTACCGATTACGAGTTAAGAGTTTGGAGTTACGAGTTACTAGTTTCGAGTTACGAGTTTCGAGTTGCGGGTTACCATGTACGAGTTACGAGTTACGAATTACGACTTACGATCTACAAGGTACTAGATACGAGCTACGAGACACAAGATACGAGTTCCGAGTTATGGGCAACGAGTTACGGGTTACGAGTTACGAGTTACAAGGTAGGTGATACAAGATACGAGCTCCGAGTTACCAGTTACCTTTCGAGTTCCGAGTCCTGAGTTACGCGTCACGAGATACAAGATGCGTGTTCCCATTTATCGGTAAAGATTTACGAGCTACGAGAGGCAAGATACGAGTTCCTTGTTAAAGGTAACGGGTTACAAGCTACGATACACAAGATACGAGTTCCTGGTTATGAGTAGCGAGTTATATGCTGCGATTAACGAGTTACGAGTTTCGAGTTACCAGTACCGAGTTACGATATACGAGTTACGAGTTACGAACTACGACTTACGATCTACGAGGTACTAGCTACGAGTTACGAGATAAAAGATGCGAGTTCCCATTTATCGTAACGAGTTACGAGTCATAAGATACGAGCTACTAGTTATTAGATACGCGTTACGAGTTCCAAGTTCTAAGTTACGCGTCACGAGATACAAGTTACGAGTTCCCACTTATCAGTAACGATTTACAAGCTACGAGAGGCAAGATACGAGTTCCTTGTTATTGGTAATGGGTTACAAGCTACGATACACAAGATACGAGTTCCTGGTTATGAGTAGCGAGTTATAAGCTGCGGTTTACGAGTAACGAGTTACGAGTTGAGAGTTACGATATACGAGTTACGAGTTACGAATTACGACTTACGATCTACGAGGTACTGGTTACGAGTTACGAGATACAAGGTGCGAGTTCCCACTTATCGTAACAAGTTACGGGCTACGAGACACAAGATACGTGTTCCGAGTTATGGGTAACGGGTGATGAGTTATAAGAAAAGAGCACCGGGTTATCGGTTACGCATTACGAGTTCCGAGTTTTAGGTTTCGCGTCAAGAGATACAAGATGCGAGCAATCACCTGTCGGTAACTAGTTACGAACTACTAGATCTAGGATACGAGTTCGAGGTTATCGTCATTGATTTGCAAGATCCGAGATCAAGATTCGAGTTCCGAGCTATGGGCAACGAGTTACGGGTTACGAGTTACGAGTTACAATATAGGTGATACAAGATACGAGCTCCGAGTTACCTGTAACACTTTCGAGTTCCGAGTCCTGAGTTACGCGTCACGAGATACAAGATGCGTGTTCCCATTTATCGGTAAAGATTTACGAGCTACGAGAGGCAAGATACGAGTTCCTTGTTAAAGGTAACAGGTTACAAGCTACGATACACAAGATACGAGTTCCTGGTTATGAGTAGCGAGTTATAAGCTGCGATTTACGAGTTACGAGTTACGAGTTTCGAGTTGAGAGCTACGATATACGAGTTACGATCTACGAGGTACTAGTTACGAGTTACGAGATACAAGATGCGAGTTCCTACTTATTGTAACAAGTTACGAGCTACGAGACACAAGATAGGAGTTCCAGGTAATCAGCAATGGGTTACGAGCTACTGGATACAAGATACGGGTTCCGAGTTATGGGTAACGAGTGACGAGTTACAAGATGAAAGCACCGAGTTATCGGTTACGCGGTACGAGTTCTGAGTTCTGAGTGCCGCGTCAGGAGGTACAAGATGCGAGTTCCCATTTATCGATAACGATTTACGAGCTACGAGATGCATGATACGAGCTCCAGGTTATCGGTAATCGATTATAAGTTACGATATTTGAGATACGAGGTCCGGGTTATGGGTAGCGAGTTACAAGGTAAGAGATACAAGATACAAGCTCCAAGTTAAAGGTAACACGTTACGAGTTCCAAGTTCTGAGTTATGCGTCACGAGATATAAGTTAGGAGTTCCCACTTATCGGAAACGATTTACGAGCTACGAGGGGCAAGATACGAGTTCCTTGTTATTGGTAATGTGTTACAAGCCACGATACACAAGATACAAGTTCCGAGTTATCGGTAACACGTTACGAGTTACGAGTTCTATGTTTCGCGTCATGAGATACAAGATGCGAGTTTCCACTTATTGGTAACGAGTTCGACCTTCAAGATCTAGGATGCGAGTTCCAGGTTATCGGCAAAGATTTGCGAGATCCGAGATAGAAGATACGAGTTCCGAGCAATAGGTAACGAATTACGAGCTACGAGTTACAAGGTAAGGGATACAAGATACAAGCTCCAAGTTATCGGTAACGCGTTACGAGTTCCAAGTTCTGAGTCACGCGTCACGATATACAAGTTGCGAGTCCCACTTATCGGTAACGATTTACAAGCTACGAGAGGCAAGATACGAGTTCCTTGTTATTGGTAATGGGTTACAAGCTACGATACACATGTTACGAGTTCCGGGTTATGAGTATAAACATGGGCAACGAGTTACGGGTTACGAGTTACGAATTACAAGGTAAGTGATGCAAGATACGAGCTCCGAGTTATACCGGTAACACTTTCGAATCCCGAGTCCTGAGTTACGCGTCACGAGATACAAGATGCGAGTTCCCATTTATCGGTAACGATTTACGAGCTACGGGAGGTAAGATACGAGTTCCTTGTTATTGGTAATGGGTTACAAGCTACTTTACACAAGATACGAGTTCCGGGTTATGAGTAGCGAATTGTAAGCCTCGATTCACGAGTTACGAGTTACGAGTTTCGAGTTTCGAGTTGCGAGTTACGATATACGAGTTACGAGTTACGAATTACGACTTACGATCTACGAGGTACTAGTTACGAGTTACGAGATACAAGTTGCGAGTTCCTACTTATCGTAAAGAGTTATGAGCTACGAGACACAAGATACGAGTTCCAGGTAATCAGTAATGAGTTACGAGCTACTAGATACAAGATACGAGCTCCGAGTTATCGGTCACACGTTACGAGTTCGGAGTTCTGAGTTTCGCGTCATGAGATACAAGATGCGAGTTTCCACCGATCGGTAACGAGTTACGAACTTCTAGATCTAGGATACGACTTCGAGGTTATCATCATAGATTTTCAAGATCCGAGATCCAGATTCGAGTTCCAAGTTATGGGCAACACTTTCGAGTTCCGAGTCATGAGTTACGCGTCACGAGATACAAGATGCGAGTTCCAATCTATCGGTAACGATTCACGGGCTACGAGATGCAAGATACGAGTTCCAGGTTAACGGTAATGGATCACAAGTTACGATATATATGATACGAGTTCGAGTTCCAAGTTATGAGCAACGAGTTACGGGTTACGAGATGCAAGATAACAGTTCCAGGATATTGGTAATGGTTTACAAGCTACGATATATAAGATACGAGTTACGGGTTATCGGTAACGTGTTACGAGTTACTAGTTACAAGATACGAGCTCCGAGTTATCGGTAACGCGTTACTAGTTCCGAGTTCTGAGTTACACGTCACGAGATACAAGATGCGAGCTGCCACTTATTGCTAACGAGTTAGGATCTTCAAGATCTAGTATACGAGTTCCAGGTTATCGGCAATGATTTGCGAGATCCGAGATAGAAGGTACGAGTTCCGAGTAATGGGTAACGAGTTACGAGTTACGAGTTACAAGGTAAGAGATACAAGATACAAGCTCGAAGTTTTTTGGTAACGCGTTACGAGTTCCAAGTTCCGAGTTACGCGTCACGAGATACAAGTTACGAGTTCCCACTTATCAGTAACGATTTACGAGCTACAAGAGGCAAGATACGAGTTCCTTGTTATTAGTAATGGGTTACAAGCTACGATACACAAGATACGAGTTCCTGGTTATGAGTAGCGCGTTATAAGCTGCGATTTACGAGTTACGAGTTGCGAGTTACGATATACGAGTTACGAGTAACAAATTACGACTTACGATCTACGAGGTACTAGTTACGAGTTACGAGATACAAGATGCGAGTTCCTACTTATCGTAACGAGTTACGAGCTACGAGACACAGGATACGAGTTCCAGGTAATCAGTAATGAGTTACGAGCTACTAGATACAAGATATGTGTTCCGAGTTATGGGTAACGAGCTACGAGTCACGAGTTACGCTTTACAAGGTAATATATAGAAGACACAAGCTCCAAGTTATCGGTAACACGTTACGAGTTCCAAGTTCTGCTTTTCGCGTCAAGAGATACAAGATGCAAGTTTTCACTTATCGGTAACGAGTTACAAACTACTAGATCTAGGTTACGAACTCGTGGCTATCGTCATTGATTTACAAAATCCGAGATCAAGATTCGAGTTCCAAGATATGGGCAACGCGTTATGGGTTACCAGTTATGGGTTACGAGTTACGAGTTACAAGGTAAATGATACAAGATACGAGTTACGAGTTTTGAGTTACGAGTTTCGAGTTACGACTTTCGAGTTCCGAGTCCTGAGTTACGCGTCACGAGATACAAGATGCGAGTTCCCATCTATCGGTAATGATTTACGAGCTACGAGAGGCAAGATACGTGTTCCTTGTTAAAGGTAATGGGTTACAAGCTACGATACACAAGATACGAGTTTCTGGTTTTGAGTAGGGAGTTTCACGAGTTACGAGTTACGAGTTAACAAGTTACGAGTTACGAGTTACGAGTTACGAGTTACGAGTTACGAGTTACGAGTTACGAGTTACGAGTTACGAGTTACGAGTTACGAGTTACGAGTTACGAGTTACGAGTTACGAGTTACGAGTTACGAGTTACGAGTTACGAGTTACGAGTTACGAGTTACGAGTTACGAGTTACGAGTTACGAGTTACGAGTTACGAGTTACGAGTTACGAGTTACGAGTTACGAGTTACGAGTTACGAGTTTCGAGTTTCGAGTTGCGAGTTACGATACACGAGTTACGAGTTACGAATTACGACTTACGATCTACGAGGTACTAGTTACGAGTTACGAGATACAAGTTGCGAGTTCCTACTTATCGTAAAGAGTTACGAGCTACGTGACACAAGATACGAGTTCCAGGTAATCAGTAATGAGTTACGAGCTACTGGATACAGGATACGAGCTCCGAGTTATCGGTCACACGTTACGAGTTCCGAGTTCTGAGTTACGCGTCATGAGATACAAGATGCGAGTTTCCACCTATCGGTAACGAGTTACGAACTTCTAGATCTAGGATACGACTTCGAGGTTATCATCATTTATTTTCAAGATCCGAGATCAAGATTCGAGTTCCAAGTTATGGGCAACACTTTCGAGTTCCGAGTCATGAGTTACGCGTCACGAGATACAAGATGCGAGTTCCAATCTATCGGTAACGATTCACGGGCTACGAGATGCAAGATACGAGTTCCAGGTTAACGGTAATGGATCACAAGTTACGATATATATGATACGAGTTCTGAGTTATTGGTAATGGGTTACAAGCTACGATACGAAAGATACGAGTGCCTGGTTATGAGTAGCGAGTTATAAGCTGCGATTTACGAGTTACGAGTTGCGAGTTACGATATACGAGTTACGAGTAACGAATTACGACTTACGATCTACGAGGTACTAGTTACGAGTTACGAGATACAAGATGCGAGTTCCTACTTATCGTAACGAGTTACGAGCTACGAGACACAAGATACGAGTTCCAGGTAATCAGTAATGAGTTACGAGCTACTAGATACAAGATATGTGTTTCGAGTTATGGGTAACGAGTTACGAGTTACAGTATACGAGTTCCCGAGTTATTGGTTCGCGTTACGAGTTCCAAGTTCTGAGTTTCGCGTCATGAAATACAGGATGCGAGTTTTCACCTATCAGTAACGAGTAACAAACTACTAGATCTAGGATACGAGTTCGAGGTTTTCGTCATTGATTTACAAGATCCGAGATCAAGATTCGAGTTCCGAGTTATGGGCAGCGAGTTACGGGTTAGGAGTTACGAGGTTAGTGATACAAGATACGAGCTCCGGGTTATCGGTAACAATTACACGTTCCGAGTCCTGAGTTACGCGTCACGAGATACAAGATGCGAGTTCCCATTTATCGATAACGATTTAGGAGCTACGAGATGCTAGATACGAGTTCCAGGTTATCGGTAATGGTTTACAAGTTACGATATATAAGGTACGAGTTCCGAGTTATGGGTAACGAGTTACGAGTTACGAGTTACTAGATACGAGCTCCGAGCTGTCGGTACCGCGTTACTAGTTCCAAGTTCTGAGTTACGCGTACGAGACACAAGTTGCGAGTTCCCACTCATCGGTAACGATTTATGAGCTTCGAGATACAAGATGCGAGTTCCTACTTATCGTAAAGAGTTACGAGCTACGGGACACAAGATACGAGTTCCAGGTAATCAGTAATGAGTTGCGGACTACAAGATGCGAGTTCCTACTTATCGTAACGAGTTACGAGCTACGAGACACAAGATACGAGTTCCAGGTAATCAGTAATGAGTTACGAGCTACTAGATACAAGATGTGTTCCGAGTTATGGGTAACGAGTTACGAGTTACAGTATACGAGTTCCCGAGTTATTGGTTCGCGTTACGAGTTCCAAGTTCTGAGTTTCGCGTCATGAGATACAAGATGCGAGTTTTCACCTATCGGTAACGAGTAACGAACTACTAGATCTAGGATACGAGTTCGAGGTCATCGTCATTGATATACAAGATCCGAGATCAAGACTCGAGTTCCGAGTTATGGGCAACGAGTTATGGGTTACGAGTTACGAGTTACAAGGTAAGTGATACAAGATACGAGTTACGAGTTATCGGTAACACTTTCGAGTTCCAAGTCCTGAGCTACGCGTCACGAGATACAAGATGCGAGTTACCATCTATCGGTAACGATTTACGAGCTACGAGATGCAAGATACGAGTTCCAGGTGATCAGTAATGAGTTACGAGCTACTAGATACAAGATACGAGTTCCGAGTTATGGGTAACGAGTCACGAGTTACGCTTTACAAGGTAAGATATACAAGATACAAGCTCCCAGTTATCGGTAACACGTTACGAGTTCCAAATTCTGAGTTATGCGTCACGTGATATAAGTTGGGAGTTCCCACTTATCGGAAACGATTTACGAACTACAAGGGGCAAGATACGAGTTCGTTGTTATTGGTAATGGGTTACAAGCCACGATACACAAGATACACGTTACGCGTTACAAGTTCCGAGATCTGTGTTTCGCGTCAAGAGATAGAAGATGCGAGTTTTCACCTATAGGTAACTAGTTACGAACTACTAGATCTAGGATACGAGTTCGAGGTTATCGTCATTGATTTACAAGATCCGAGATCAAGATTCGAGTTCCGAGTTATGGGCAACACTTTCGAGTTCCGAGTCCTGAGTTACGCGTCACGAGATACAAGATGCGAGTTCCCATCTATCGGTAACGATTCACGAGCTACGAGATGCAAGATACGAGTTCCAGGTTAACGGTAATGGATTACAAGTTACGATATATATGATACGAGTTCCGAGTTATTGGTAGCGAGTTACAAGGTAAGAGATATAAGATACATGCTCCGAGTTATCGGTAACGCGTTACGAGTTCCAAGTTCTGAGTTACGCGTCACTAGATACAAGTTGCGAGTTCCCTCTTATCGGTAACGATTTACGAGCTACGAGAGGCAAGATAAAAGATCCTTGTTATAGGTAATGTGTTACAAGCTACGATACACAAGATACGAGTTCCGGGTTATGAGTAAAGAGTTATGAGCTGCAATTTACGAGTTACGAGTTTCGAGTTACGAGTTTCGAGTTGCGAGTTTTGAGTTGCGGGTTACCATGTACTAGTTACGAATTACGACTTACGATCTACAAGGTACTAGATACGAGTTACGAGACACAAGCTGCAGGTTTCCACTTATCGTAACGAGTTACGAGCTACGAGGCACAAGTTACGAGGTCCAGGTGATCGGTAATGAGTTACGAGCTACTAGATACAACATACGAGTTGCGAGTTATGGGTAACGAGTTACGAGTCACGAATTACGCTTTACAAGGTAAGATATACGAGATACAAGCTCCAAGTTATCGGTAACACGTTACGAGTTCCAAGTTCTGAGTTATGCGTCACGAGATATAAGTTGAGAGTTCCCACTTATCGGAAACGATTTACGAGCTACGAGAGGCAAGATACGATTTCATTGTAATTGGTAATGGGTTACAAGCCACGATACACAAGATACGAGTTCCGTGTTATCCGTTACGCGTTACGAGTTCCAAGTTCTGAGTTTCGCGCCATGAGATACAAGATGCGAGTTTTCACCTATAGGTAACTAGTTACGAACTACTATATCTAGGATACGAGTTCGAGGTTATGGTCATTGATTTACAAGATCCGAAATCAAGATTCGAGTTCCGAGCTATGGACAACACTTTTGTGTTCCGAGTCCTGAGTTACGCGTCACGAGATACAAGATGCGGGTTCCCATCTATCGGTAACGATTTACGAGCTGCAAGATACGAGTTCCAGGTTATCGGTAATGGATTCAAGTTACGATCTATAAGAAACGAGTTCCGAGTTATGGGTAACTAGTTACAAGATACGAGTTACGAGTTATCGGTAACGCGTTACTAGTTACGAGTTCTGATTTACACGTCACGAGATACAAGATGCGAGTTCCCACTTATTGGTAACGAGTTACGAGATATGAAAAGCAAAATACAAGTTCCTTGTTATTGGTAACGGGTTACAATCTACGATACACAAGATACGAGTTCCAGGTAATCAGTAATGAGTTACGAGCCGCTATATACAAGATGCGAGTTCCCATCTATCGCTAACGATTTACGAGCTACGAGATGGATAATACGAGATCCAGGTTATCGGTAATGGATTATAAGTTACGATACTTAAGATACGAGGTCCTGGTTATTGGTAGCGAGTTACAAGGTAAGAGATACAAGATACATGCTCCGAGTTATCGGTAACGCGTTACGGGTTCCAAGTTCTGAGTTACGCGTCACTAGATAAAAGTTGCCAGTTCCTACCTATCGGTAACGATTTACGAGCTACGAGAGGCAAGATACAAGATCCTTGTTATTGGTAATGTGTTACAAGCTACGATACACAAGATACGAGTTCCGGGTTATGAGTAGCGAGTTATATGCTGCGATTTACGAGTTCCGGGTTATGAGTAGCGAGTTATACGCTGCGATTTACGAGTTACGAGTTTTGAATTACGAGTTTCGAGTTGCGAGTTACCATATACGAGTTACGAGTACGAATTACGACTTACGATCTACGAGGTACTAGTTACGAGTTACGAGATACAAGATGCGAGTTCCAACTTATCGTAACGAGTTACGAGCTACGAGACACAAGATACGATTTCCAGGTAATTAGTAATAAGTTACGAGCTACTAGATACAAGATACGTGTTCCGAGTAATGGGCAACGAGTTACGAGTTACAGTATACGAGTTCCCGAGTTATTGGTTCGCGTTACGTGTTCCAAGTTCTGAGTTTCGCGTCATGAGATACAAGATGCGAGTTTTCAGCTATCGGTAACGAGCTACAAACTACTAGATCTAGGATACGGGTTCGTGGTTATCGTCATTGATTTACAAAATCCGAGATCAAGATTCGAGTTCCGAGTTATGGGCAACGAGTTACGAGTCACGAGTTACGCTTTACAAGGTAAGTGATACAAGATACAAGCTCCAAATTATCGGTAACACTTTCGAGTTCCGAGTCCTGAGTTACGCGTCACAAGATAAAAGATGCGAGTTCCCATTTATCGGTACCGATTTACGAGCTACGAGATGCATAATACGAGCTCCAGGTTATCGGTAATGGATTATAAGTTACGATATTTAAGATACGAGGTCCGGGTTATGGGTAGCGAGTTACAAGGTAAGAGATACAAGATACAAGCTCCAAGTTATCGGTAACACGTTACGAGTTCCAAGTTCTGAGTTATGCGTCACGAGATATAAGTTAGGAGTTCCCATTTATCGGAAACGATTTACGAGCTACAAGGGGCAAAATACGAGTTCCTTGTTATTGGTAATGTGTTACAAGCCACGATACACAAGATACAAGTTCCGGGTTATCCGTTACGCGTTACGAGTTCCGAGATCTGAGTTTCGCGTCAAGAGATACAAGATGCGAGTTTTCACCCATAGGTAACTAGTTACGAACTACTAGATCTAGGATACGAGTTCGAGATTATCGTCTATGATTTACAAGATCCGAGATCAAGATTCGAGTCCCGAGTTATGGGCAACACTTTCGAGTTCCGAGTCCTGAGTTACGCGTCACGAGATACAAGTTGCGAGTTCCCTCTTATCGGTAACGATTTACGAGCTACGAGAGGCAAGATACAAGATCCTTGTTATTGGTAATGTGTTACAAGCTACGAAACACAAGATACGAGTTCCGGGTTATGAGTAGCGAGTTATACGCTGCGATTTACGAGTTACGAGTTTTGAGTTACGCGTCACGAGATACAAGTTGCGAGTTCCCTCTTATCGGTAACGATTTACGAGCTACGAGAGGCAAGATACGAGTTCCTTGTTATTGGTAATGGGTTACAAGCTACGATACACAGGATACGAGTTCCTGGTTATGAGTAGCTAGAGTTATAAGCTGCGATTTACGAGTAACGAGTTACGAGTTACGATATACGAGTTACGAGTTACGAATTACCGATTACGAGTTAAGAGTTTGGAGTTACGAGTTACTAGTTTCGAGTTACGAGTTTCGAGTTGCGGGTTACCATGTACGAGTTACGAGTTACGAATTACGACTTACGATCTACAAGGTACTAGATACGAGCTACGAGACACAAGATACGAGTTCCGAGTTATGGGCAACGAGTTACGGGTTACGAGTTACGAGTTACAAGGTAGGTGATACAAGATACGAGCTCCGAGTTACCAGTTACCTTTCGAGTTCCGAGTCCTGAGTTACGCGTCACGAGATACAAGATGCGTGTTCCCATTTATCGGTAAAGATTTACGAGCTACGAGAGGCAAGATACGAGTTCCTTGTTAAAGGTAACGGGTTACAAGCTACGATACACAAGATACGAGTTCCTGGTTATGAGTAGCGAGTTATATGCTGCGATTAACGAGTTACGAGTTTCGAGTTACCAGTACCGAGTTACGATATACGAGTTACGAGTTACGAACTACGACTTACGATCTACGAGGTACTAGCTACGAGTTACGAGATAAAAGATGCGAGTTCCCATTTATCGTAACGAGTTACGAGTCATAAGATACGAGCTACTAGTTATTAGATACGCGTTACGAGTTCCAAGTTCTAAGTTACGCGTCACGAGATACAAGTTACGAGTTCCCACTTATCAGTAACGATTTACAAGCTACGAGAGGCAAGATACGAGTTCCTTGTTATTGGTAATGGGTTACAAGCTACGATACACAAGATACGAGTTCCTGGTTATGAGTAGCGAGTTATAAGCTGCGGTTTACGAGTAACGAGTTACGAGTTGAGAGTTACGATATACGAGTTACGAGTTACGAATTACGACTTACGATCTACGAGGTACTGGTTACGAGTTACGAGATACAAGGCGCGAGTTCCCACTTATCGTAACAAGTTACGGGCTACGAGACACAAGATACGTGTTCCGAGTTATGGGTAACGGGTGATGAGTTATAAGAAAAGAGCACCGGGTTATCGGTTACGCATTACGAGTTCCGAGTTTTAGGTTTCGCGTCAAGAGATACAAGATGCGAGCAATCACCTGTCGGTAACTAGTTACGAACTACTAGATCTAGGATACGAGTTCGAGGTTATCGTCATTGATTTGCAAGATCCGAGATCAAGATTCGAGTTCCGAGCTATGGGCAACGAGTTACGGGTTACGAGTTACGAGTTACAATATAGGTGATACAAGATACGAGCTCCGAGTTACCTGTAACACTTTCGAGTTCCGAGTCCTGAGTTACGCGTCACGAGATACAAGATGCGTGTTCCCATTTATCGGTAAAGATTTACGAGCTACGAGAGGCAAGATACGAGTTCCTTGTTAAAGGTAACAGGTTACAAGCTACGATACACAAGATACGAGTTCCTGGTTATGAGTAGCGAGTTATAAGCTGCGATTTACGAGTTACGAGTTACGAGTTTCGAGTTGAGAGCTACGATATACGAGTTACGATCTACGAGGTACTAGTTACGAGTTACGAGATACAAGATGCGAGTTCCTACTTATTGTAACAAGTTACGAGCTACGAGACACAAGATAGGAGTTCCAGGTAATCAGCAATGGGTTACGAGCTACTGGATACAAGATACGGGTTCCGAGTTATGGGTAACGAGTGACGAGTTACAAGATGAAAGCACCGAGTTATCGGTTACGCGGTACGAGTTCTGAGTTCTGAGTGCCGCGTCAGGAGGTACAAGATGCGAGTTCCCATTTATCGATAACGATTTAGGAGCCACGAGATGCAAGATACGAGTTCAAGGTTATCGGTAATGGATTACAAGTTACGATATGTAAGATACGAGTTCCGGGTTATGAGTAATGAGTTATAAGCTGCGATTTACGAGTTACGAGCTTCGAATTACGAGTTTCGAGTTGCGAGTTGCCATATACGAGTTACGAGTAACGAATTACGACTTACGATCTACGAGGTACTAGTTACGAGTTACGAGATACAAGATGCGAGTTCCTACTTATTGTAACGAGTTACGAGCTACGAGACACAAGATACGAGTTCCAGATAATCAGTAATGAGTTACGAGCTACTAGATACAAGATACGTGTTCAGAGTTATGGGTAACGAGTTACGAGCTACAGTATACGAATTCCCGAATTATTGGTTCGCGTTACGAGTTCCAAGTTCTGAGTTACGCGTCACTAGATAAAAGTTGCCAGTTCCTACCTATCGGTAACGATTTACGAGCTACGAGAGGCAAGATACAAGATCCTTGTTATTGGTAATGTGTTACAAGCTACGATACACAAGATACGAGTTCCGGGTTATGAGTAGCGAGTTATTAGCTGCGATTTACGAGTTACGAGCTTCGAATTACGAGTTTCGAGTTGCGAGTTGCCATATACGAGTTTCGAGTAACGAATTACGACTCACGATCTACGAGGTACTAGTTACGAGTTACGAAATACAAGATGCGAGTTCCTACTTATCGTAACGAGGTACGAGCTACGAGACACAAGATACGAGTTCCAGGTAATCAGTAATGAGTTACGAGCTACTAGATACAAGATATGTGTTCCGAGTTATGGGCAACGAGTTACTATTTACAGTATACGAGTTCCCGAGTAATTGGTTCGCGTTACGAGTTCCAAGTTCTGAGTTTCGCGTCATGAGATACAAGATGCGAGTTTTCACCTATCGGTAACGAGTAACGAACTACTAGATCTAGGATACGAGTTCGAGGTTATCGTCATTGATTTACAAGATCCGAGATCAAGACTCGAGTTCCGAGTTATGGGCAACGAGTTATGGGTTACGAGTTACGACTTACAAGGTTAGTGATACAAGATACGAGTTACGGGTTATCGGTAACACTTTCGAGTTCCAAGTCCTGAGTTACGCGTCACGAGATACAAGATGCGAGTTCCCATCTATCGGTAACGATTTACGAGCTACGAGATGCAAGATACGAGTTCCAGGTTATCGGTAATGGATTACAAGTTACGATATATATGATACGAGTTCCGAGATATTGGTAGCGAGTTACAAGGTAAGAGATATATGATGCATGCTCTGAGGTATCGGTAACGCGTTACGAGTTCCAAGTTCTGAGAACGCGTCACTAGATACAAGTTGCGAGTTCCCTCTTATCGGTAACGATTTACGAGCTACGAGAGGCAAGATAAAAGATCCTTTTTATTGGTAATGTGTTACAAGCTACGATACACAATATACGAGTTCCGGGCTATGAGTAGCGAGTTATAAGCCGCGATTTACGAGTTAAGAGTTTGTAGTTCGAGTTACGAGTTTCGAGTTACGAGTTTCGAGTTACGAGTTTCAAGTTGCGGGTTACCATGTACGAGTTACGAGTTACGAATTACGACTTACGATCTACAAGGTACTAGATACGAGCTACGAGACACAAGATACGAGTTCCAGGTGATCAGTAATGAGTTACGAGCTACTAGATACAAGATACGAGTTCCGAGTTATGGGTAACGAGTTACGAGTCACGAGTTACGCTTTACAAGGTAAGATATAAGCTCCAAGTTATCGGTAAGACGTTACGAGTACCAAGTTCCGAGTTACGCGTCACGAGATACAAGTTACGAGTTCCCACTTATCAGTAACGATTTACGAGCTACAAGAGGCAAGATACGAGTTCCTAGTTATTGGTAATGTCTTACAAGCTACGATACACAAGATACGAGTTCCTGGTTATGAGAAGCGAGTTATAAGCTGCGATTTACGTGTTACGAGTTACGAATTACGACTTACGACCTACGAGGTACCTAGTTACGAGTTACGAGATACAAGATGCGAGTTCCTACTTATCGTAACGAGTTACGAGCTACGAGATACAAGATGCGAGTTCCTACTTATCGTAACGAGGTACGAGCTACGAGATACAAGATACGAGTTCCAGGTAATCAGTAATGAGTTACGAGCTACTAGATACAAGATACGCGTTCCGAGTTATGAGTAACGAGTTACGAGTTACAGTATACGAGTTCCCGAGTTATTGGTTCACGTTACGAGTTCCAAGTTCTGAGTTTCGCGTCATGAGATACAAGATGCGAGTTTTCACCTTCCGGTAACGAGTTACAAACTACTAGATCTAGGATACGAGTTCGTAGCTATCGTCATTGATTTACAAAATCCGAGATCAAGATTCGAGTTCCGAGCTATGGGCAACGAGTTATGGGTTACGAGTTACGAGTTGCAAGGTAAGTGATACGAGATACGAGTTACGAGTTATCGGTAACACTTTCGAGTTCCGAGTCCTGAGTTACGCGTCACGAGATACAAGATGCGAGTTCCCATCTATCGGTAATGATTTACGAGCTACGAGATGCAAGATACGAGTTCCAGGTTATCGGTAATGGATTACAAGTTACGATATATATGATACGAGTTCCGAGTTATTGGTAGCTTACAAGGTAAGAGATATAAGATACATGCTCCGAGTTATCGGTAACGCGTTACGAGTTGCAAGTTCTGAGTTATGCGTCACGAGATATAAGTTAGGAGTTCCCACTTATCGGAAACGATTTACGAGCTACAAGGGGCAAGATACGAGTTTCTTGTTATTGGTAATGTGTTACAAGCCACGATACACAAGATACAAGTTCCGGGTTATCCGTTACGCGTTACGAGTTCCGAGATCTGAGTTTCGCGTCAAGAGATACAAGTTGCGAGTTTTCACCTATACGTAACTAGTTACGAACTACTAGATCTAGGATACGAGTTCGAGGTTATCGTCTATGATTTACAAGATTCGAGTTCCGAGTTATGGGCAACACTTTCGAGTTCGGAGTCCTGAGTTACGCGTCTCGAGATACAAGTTGCGAGTTCCCACTTATCGGTAACGATTTACGAGCTACGAGAGGCAAGATACGAGTTCCTTGTTATTGGTAATGGGTTACAAGCTACTTTACACAAGATAAGAGTTCCGGTATATGAGTAGCGAGTTGTAAGCCTCGATTCACGAGTTACGAGTTACGAGTTACGAGTTACGAGTTTCGAGTTTCGAGTTTCGAGTTTCGAGTTGCGAGTTACGAGTTACGAATTACGACTTACGATCTACGAGATACTAGTTACGAGTTACGAGATACAAGTTGCGAGTTCCTACTTATCGTAAAGAGTTACGAGCTACGAGACACAAGATACGAGTTCCAGGTAATCAGTAATGAGTAACGAGCTACTAGATACAAGATACGAACTCCGAGTTATCGGTCACACGTTACGAGTTCCGAGTTCTGAGTTTCGCGTCATGAGATACAAGATGCGAGTTTCCACCTATCGGTAACGAGTTACGAACTTCTAGATCTAGGATACGACTTCGAGGATTTTCAAGATCCGAGATCAAGATTCGAGTTCCAAGTTATGGGCAACGAGTTACGGATTACGAAATGCAAGATATGAGTTCCAGGATATTGGTAATGGTTTACAAGCTACAATATATAAGATACGAGTTACGTGTTATGGGTAACGAGTTACGAGTTACTAGTTACAAGATACGAGCTCCGAGTTATGGGTAACGCGTTACTAGTTCCGAGTTTTGACTTACACGTCACGAGATACAAGATGCGAGCTCCCACTTATTGGTAACGAGTTAGGATCTTCAAGGATACGAGTTCCAGGTTATCGGTAATGATTTGCGAGATCCGAGATAGAAGATACGAGTTCCGAGTAATGGGTAACGAGTTACGAGTTACAAGGTGAGAGATACAAGATACAAGCTCGAAGTTATCGGTAACGCGTTACGAATTCCAAGTTCCGAGTTAGGCGTCACGAGATACAAGTTACGAGTTCCCACTTATCAGTAACGATTTACGAGCTACAAGAGGCAAGATACGAGTTCCTGGTTACGAATGGCGAGTTATAAGCTGCGATTTACGAGTTACGAGTTACGAGTTGCGAGTTACGATATACGAGTTACGAGTAACGAATTACGACTTACGATCTACGAGGTACTAGTTACGAGTTACGAGATACAAGATGCGAGTTCCTACTTATTATTGGTAATATGTTACAAGCTACGATACACAAGATACGAGTTCCGGGTTATGAGTAGCGAGTTATAAGCTGCAATTTACGAGTTACGAGTTAAGAGTTTCGATTTACGAGTTTCGAGTTTCGAGTTACGAGTTTCGAGATACGAGTTTTGAGTTGCGGGTTACCATGTACTAGTTACGAATTACGACTTACGATCTACAAGGTACTAGATACGAGTTACGAGATACAAGATGCAAGTTCCCACTTATCGTAACGAGTTACGAGCTACGAGACACAAGTTACGAGTTCCAGGTGATCGGTAATGAGTTACGAGCTACTAGATACAACATACGAGTTCCGAGTTATGGGTAACGAGTTACGAGTCACGAATTACGCTTTACAACGCGTATATATGAGATACAAGCTGCAAGTTATCGGTAACACATTACGAGTTCCAAGTTCGGAGTTATGCGTCACGAGATATAAGTTGAGAGTTCCCTCTTATCGGTAACGATTTACGAGCTACGAGAGGCAAGATAAATGATCCTTGTTATTGGTGATGTGTTACAAGCTACGATACACAAGATACGAGTTCCGGGCTATGAGTAGCGAGTTATAAGCTGCGATTTACGAGTTACGAGTTAAGAGTTTGGAGTTACGAGTTTCGAGTTACGATTCACGACTTACGATCTACAAGGTACTAGATACGAGCTACGAGACACATGCTACGAGTTCCAGGTGATCAGTAATGAGTTACGAGCTACTAGATACAAGATACGAGTTCCGAGTTATTAGTAACGAGTTACGAGTCACGAGTTACGCTTTACAAGGTAAGATATACAAGATACAAGCTCCAAGTTATCGGTAACACGTTACGAGTTCCAAGTTCTGAGTTTCGCGTCAAGAGATACAAGATGCGAGTTTTCACCTATAGGTAACTAGTTACGAACTACTAGATCTAGGATACGAGTTCGAGGTTATCGTCATTGATTTACAAGATCCAAGATCAAGATTCGAGTTCCGAGTTATGGGCAACACTTTCGAGTTCCGAGTCCTGAGCTACGCGTCACGAGATAAAAGATGCGAGTTCCCATTTATCGGTACCGATTTATGAGCTACGAGATGCATGATACGAGTTCCAGGTTATCGGTAATAGATTATAAGTTACGATATTTAAGTTACGAGGTCCGGGTTATGGGTAGCGAGTTACAAGGTAAGAGATACAAGATACATGCTCCGAGTTATCGGTAACACGTTACGAGTTCCAAGTTCTGAGTTACACGTCACGAGATACAAGTTACGAGTTCCCACTTATCAGTAACCATTTACGAGCTACGAGAGTCAAGATACGAGTTTCTTGTTATTGGTAATTGGATACAAGCTACGATACACAGGATGCGAGTTCCTGGTTATGAGAAGCGACTTATAAGCTGCGATTTACGTGTTACGAGTTACGAGTTGCGAGTTACGATATACGAGTTACGAATTACGACTTACGATCTACGAGGTACTAGTTACGAGTTACGAGATACAAGATGCGAGTTCCCACTTATCGTAGCAAGTTACGAGCTACGAGACACAAGATACGGGTTCCGAGTTATGGGTAATGAGTGATGAGTTATAAGATAAGCGCTCCGGGTTATCGGTTACGCGTTATTAGTTCAGAGTTCTGAGTTTCGCGTCATGAGATACAAGATGCGAGATTTCACCTATCGGTAACTAGTAACGAACTACTAGATCTAGGATACGAGTTCGAGGTTATCGTCATTGATTTACAAGATCCGAGATCAAGATTCGAGTTCCGAGTTATGGGCAACGAGTTACGGGTTACGAGTTACGAGTTACAATATAGGTGATACAAGATACGAGCTCCGAGTTACCTGTAACACTTTCGAGTTCCGAGTCCTGAGTTACGCGTCACGAGATACAAGATGCGTGTTCCCATTTATCGGTAAAGATTTACGAGCTACGAGAGGCAAGATACGAGTTCCTTGTTAAAGGTAACGGGTTACAAGCTACGATACACAAGATACGAGTTCCTGGTTATGAGTAGCGAGTTATAAGCTGCGATTTACGAGTTACGAGTTTCGAGTTGAGAGCTACGATATACGAGTTACGATCTACGAGGTACTAGTTACGAGTTACGAGATACAAGATGCGAGTTCCTACTTATTGTAACAAGTTACGAGCTACGAGACACAAGATAGGAGTTCCAGGTAATCAGTAATTGGTTACGAGCTACTGGATACAAAATACGGGTTCCGAGTTATGGGTAACGAGTGACGAGTTACAAGATGAAAGCACCGAGTTATCGGTTACGCGTTACGAGTTCTGAGTTCTGAGTTTCGCGTCATGAGATACAAGATGCGAGTTTTCACCTATCGGTAACGAGTAACGAACTAATAGATCTAGGATACGAGTTCGAGGTTATCGTCATTGACTTACAAAATCCGAGATGAAGATTCGAGTTCCGAGTTATGGGCAACGAGTTATGGGTTACGAGTTACAAGGTAAGTGATACAAGATACGAGCTCCGAGTTATCGGTAACACTTACACGTTCCGAGTCTGAGTTACGCGTCACGAGATACAAGATGCGTGTTCCCATTTATCGGTATAGATTTACGAGCTACGAGAGGCAAGATACGAGTTCCTTATTGAAGGTAACGGGTTACAAGCTACGATACACAAGATACGAGGTCCTGGTTATGAGTAGCGAGTTATAAGCTGCGATTTACGAGTTACGAGTTACGAGTTTCGAGTTGAGAGCTACGATATACGAGTTACGATCTACGAGGTACTAGTTACGAGTTACGAGATACAAGATGCGAGTTCCTACTTATTGTAACAAGTTACGAGCTACGAGACACAAGATAGGAGTTCCAGGTAATCAGTAATGGGTTACGAGCTACTGGATACAAGATACGGGTTCCGAGTTATGGGTAACGAGTGACGAGTTACAAGATGAGAGCACCGAGTTATCGGTTACGCGTTACGAGTTCTGAGTTCTGAGTTTCGCGTCACGAGATACAATATGCGAGTTCCCATTTATCGATAACGATTTACGAGCTACGAGATGCAAGATACGAGTTCAAGGTTATCGGTAATGGATTACAAGTTACGATATGTAAGATACGAGTTCCGGGTTATGAGTAGCGAGTTATAAGCTGCGATTTACGAGTTACGAGCTTCGAATTACGAGTTTCGAGTTGCGAGTTGCCATATACGAGTTACGAGTAACGAATTACGACTTACGATCTACGAGGTACTAGTTACGAGTTACGAGATACAAGATGCGAGTTCCTACTTATCGTAACGAGTTACGAGCTACGAGACACAAGATACGAGTTCCAGATAATCAGTAATGAGTTACGAGCTACTAGATACAAGATACGTGTTCCGAGTTATGGGTAACGAGTTACGAGCTACAGTATACGAGTTCCCGAGTTATTGGTTCGCGTTACGAGTTCCAAGTTCTGAGTTACGCGTCATGAGATACAAGATGCGAGTTTTCACCTATCGGTAACGAGTAACGAACTACTAGATCTAGGATACGAGTTCAAGGTTATCGTCATTGATTTACAAGATCCGAGATCAAGACTCGAGTTCCGAGTTATGGGCAACGAATTATGGGTTACGAGTTACGACTTACAAGGTAAGTGATACAAGATACGAGTTACGAGTTATCGGTAACACTTTTGAGTTCCAAGTCCTGAGTTACGCGTCACGAGATACAAGATGCGAGTTCCCATCTATCGGTAACGATTTACGAGCTACGAGATGCAAGATACGAGTTCCAGGTTATCGGTAATGGATTACAAGTTACGATATATATGATACGAGTTCGGAGTTATTGGTAGCGAGTTACAAGGTAAGAGATATAGGATGCATGCTCTGAGTTATCGGTAACGCGTTACGAGTTCCAAGTTCTGAGAACGCGTCACTAGATACAAGTTGCGAGTTCCCTCTTATCGGTAACGATTTACGGGCTACGAGAGGCAAGATAAAAGATCCTTTTTATTGGTAATGTGTTACAAGCTACGATACACAATATACGAGTTCCGGGCTATGAGTAGCGAGTTATAAGCTGCGATTTACGAGTTACGAGTTAAGAGTTTGGAGTTACGAGTTACGAATTACGACTTACGATCTACGAGGTACCTAGTTACGAGTTACGAGATACAAGATGCGAGTTCCTACTTATCGTAACGAGTTACGAGCTACGAGATACAAGATGCGAGTTCCTACTTATCGTAACGAGTTACGAGCTACGAGATACAAGATACGAGTTCCAGGTAATCAGTAATGAGTTACGAGCTACTAGATACAAGATACGCGTTCCGAGTTATGAGTAACGAGTTACGAGTTACAGTATACGAGTTCCCGAGTTATTGGTTCACGTTACGAGTTCCAAGTTCTGAGTTTCGCGTCATGAGATACAAGATGCGAGTTTTCACCTTCCGGTAACGAGTTACAAACTACTAGATCTAGGATACGAGTTCGTGGCTATCGTCATTGATTTACAAAATCCGAGATCAAGATTCGAGTTCCGAGTTATGGGCAACGAGTTATGGGTTACGAGTTATGGGTTACGAGTTACGAGTTACAAGGTAAGTCATACGAGATACGAGTTACGAGTTATCGGTAACACTTTCGAGTTCCGAGTCCAGAGTTACGCGTCACGAGATACAAGATGCGAGTTCCCATCTATCGGTAATGATTTACGAGCTACGAGATGCAAGATACGAGTTCCAGGTTATCGGTAATGGATTACAAGTTACGATATATATGATACGAGTTCCGAGTTCCGAGTTCCGATAAGAGTGAGAGGCTATCGTCATTGATTTAAAAGATCCGAGATCAAGATTCGAGTTCCGAGTTATCGGCAACGAGTTAAAGTTTACGAGTAACGAGTTACAAGGTAAGTGATACAGGATACGAGCTCCGAGTTATCGGTAACGCGTTACTAGTTCCGAGTTCTGAGTTACACGTTACGAGATACAAGTTGCGAGTTCCCACTTATCGGTAACGATTTACGAGCTACGAGATGCAACATACGAGTTCCAGGTTATCGGTAATGGATTACAAGTTAGGATATATAAGATACGAGTTCCGAGTTATTGGTAAAGGATTGCAAGCCACGATACACAAGATACGAAATCCGGGTTATCCGTTACGCGTTACGAGTTCCGAGTTCTGAGTTTCGCGTCATGTGTGATTCACAAGATCCGAGATCAAGATTCGAGTTCCGAGCTATGGGCAACGAGTTACGGGTTACCAGTTACGAATTACAAGGTAAGTGATACAAGATACGAGCTCCGAGTTATAGCTAACACTTTCGAGTTCCGAGTCCTGAGTTACGCATCACGAGATACAAGATGCGAGTTCCCATTTATCGGTAACGATTTACGAGCTACGAGATGTAAGACACGAGTTCCATGTTATCGGTAATGGACTACAAGTTGCGATATATAAGATATGAGTTCCGACTTATGGGTAAGGAGTTACGAGTTACGAGTTACAAGATACGAGCTCCGAGTTATCGGTAACGCGTTACTAGTTCCGATTTCTGAGTTACACGTCACGAGATACAAGATGCGAGTTCAACTTATTGGTAACGAGTTACGATCCTAAAGATCCAGGATACGAGTTCCAGGTTATCGGCAATGATTTGTGAGATCCGTGATAGAAGATACGAGTTCCGAGCAATGGGTAACAAGTTACGAGCTACGAGTTACGAGTTACAAGGTAAGAGATACAATATACAAGCTCCGAGTTATCGGTAACGCGTTACGAGTTCCAAGTTCTGAGTTACGTGTCACGAGATACAAGTTGCGAGTGCCTACTTAACGGTAACGATTTACGAGCTACGAGAGGCAGGATACGAGTTCCTTGTTATTGGTAATGGGTTACAAGCTACGATACACAAGATACGAGGTCCGGGTTATGAGTAGCGAGTTATAAGCTGCGATTTACGAGTTTCGAGTTACGAGCTTCGAGTTGAGAGTTACGATATACGAGTTACGAATTACGACTTACGATCTACTATCTACGAGGTACTAGTTACGAGTTACGAGATACAAGATGCAAGTTCCCACTCATCGTGACGAGTTACGAGCTACGAGACACAAGATACGAGTTCCATGTAATCAGTAATGAGTTACGAGCTACTAGATACAAGATACGAGTTCCGTGTTATGGGTAACGAGTTACGAGTTACAAGATACGAGCTCCGAGTTATGGGTTACGAATCACGAGTTACAAGGTAAGTGATACAAGATACGAGCTCCGAGTTATCGTTAACGCGGTACTAGTTACAATATAGGTGATACAAGATACGAGCTCCGAGTTACCTGTAACACTTTCGAGTTCCGAGTTCTGAGTTACACGTCACGAGATACAAGATGCGAGTTCCCATTTATCGGCAACGATTTACGAGCTACGAGATGCAAGATACGAGTTCAAGGTTATCGGTTATGGATTATAAGTTACGATATACAGGATACGACTTCCTGGTTATGGGTAGTAAGCTACAAGTTGCGATTTACGAGTTAGGAGCTACGAGACGCGAGTTACGATTTTCGAGGTACGAGTTACGAGTTACTAGTTACGACTTAATATCTACCAGGTAAGAGTTACGAGATACAAGGTAAAAGTTAGATACTAGCTCCAAATTATCGGTAACGCGTTACGAGCTCCAAGTTCTGAGTTACGCGTCACGAGATACAAGATGCGGGTTCCCATTTATCTTTAACGATTTACGAGCTGCGAGATGCAAGATACGAGTTCCTGGTTATCGGTAATGGGTTACAAGTTACGATATATAAGATACGACTTCCGGGTTATGGGTAGTAAGCTACAAGTTGCGATTTACGAATTAAGAGCTACGAGATGCGAGCTACGATTTACGAGGTACGAGTTACGAGTTACGACTTAATATCTACGAGGTACGAGTTACGAGATACAAGGTAAAATATACAAGACACAAGCTCCGAGTTATCGGTAACGCATTACGAGCTCCAAGTTCTGAGTTACGCATCACGAGATACAAGTTGGGAGTTCCCACATATCGGTAACGATTTACGAGCATAAATTGATTTTATGGAAGTGTTTCACCAAATCAGCACACAAATATATTTAGGATATGATCCCCTGTAATTGTTTTAATGGTTTAAAATTGCTTTTGCAGACCTTTGCTGGAAGCTCATAACTATTAAGAAAATTATTAACACAAGAAGTAAGCTTATTATGCTTTACATATTTCTGGAGTATTGAAACCAAAATTTTAATGGAAATAAACTTCAGATTTTGAGAAAATCCAGTATAAAGCTTGTTGAATAGAAGAGTCAGTTCCAGTACACCAAGCACAGTTGCGGTACAATATAGGCCAGGACAATCACTTTTTGTGTGAAATTAGTTTAAGTTTTTGAAATTTATTTACAAATGTTTCTGTTATAAGACTGCTGTACTAATTGTAATGGTATGTACATACCATGAATTTAACCATTTTATATGTTCATGATTGAAACCCATCAGTGGCGGATTTACGAATTTCCTGCCAGATGGTTAATCAATTTTTGCCGCACCTATTGACCCCTGAAATTCAAAACCCCCTACTTCACAATCATAATAATTACATTTGTTGTGACAATGAAATTGCAACTTCACCATTTGTAAACTAGGGCATCGTTGTGTCAGTTTCTAGATTATTCTTGCAACCCACGATTTAGTGATGATTACTCGAGAAACAGTTTTTGAGTATACCTTTGAGCTAAGGAAAGCCCAATCACGCACTTATTGTGAAGTAAGGTAAGGTATGCCTTCAAATTTTCGAGACTCATTTTCTCTGGGGATATAATAAATGTTTTTTTTTATATCTGTAAAAAAAAATTAGCCATATTTGCTGCCCTAGGCTCCAGCCTACTCAGCCACTGAAACCTATTATTGTTCTAATAAGTATTTTATTCATAGGTCCATCATCTTACAAGTGTGAAAATTCTTATGAAAAATATAAAACCATTTAAATTGATCATCTTTTATGAATCTAATTTCAGATGTAGTTAAAACATTATTTTTATTATAGTAGTCAAGACAATTTTCTTTCAATCTGATAAAATTCCATATATTTTTTCACATTATAGATCACATATCACATAGATAGATGAAGGATAGATCCATAGTGAAACCTATACCTGTATGAAATATTGTAGTAACACTTGAGAGATATTTCAAAATCGCAACATTGTTGAAGGGTGTTAAGGCATATTTTAATCAACATTACTGTGAAATGAATGAAACAGAATAGAATAACATTGCGTCTTCCATTGCAATGTAGATATAGTATTGCAGCAGCCTAATTTTGTTTTGTTTAGTGAGCAGCATCCCAGCATCTATTAGTGTCTGTCAGGGCGACTTTTATTAATTACACACATAGAGGACCACGGAAAGGTAGGGGTAAGTGGTTTAAAACAGAGGAACAATAGCTAGTCTATTGACAAAAAATATTTCTTGTTTTGCAGTCTAACATCATCACGTGTTTCACGGTCTTTTTTTAGATTGTTTGATAAATAACAAAAATTCTTGCAAGAATTTTGAATTTGTAGACAATAAGTATGCTAGTGAAATGCTGTTTGCTGGTAGGGCATTGAATCTACCTAGTAATGTACGCAAGAATGAGATGGCAATAGTGTTACTTTGACAAGAAAAAAACATATGATTGAGGCCTCCATGGGATATCCCGTCGCATTCACAGAATGGTTCAGAAATTAAGCTCATTTTTTACAGAAGTGCGTTACAGTTTGCAACACCAAAGCAACATCTCAATAAAAAAATATGTGTTGGACGGGCAGCAGCTATTTCCTTAAAAATTGGCATGGCAGGTAGGGTAGGGTTTATACAAGTATAGTGGCATAGATGGGTGGATACGAAATCTCGGTACTCAGCATTCCATTTCATCGCATTTCGCTTTTATGACGGGTAGGAGGTCCTGCTTGAGTAGACTTGCAACTAGATTGCTAGAGTTTATTGCCTCCTTGGCCATTTTATCCACTACGACGTTACCAGTAATGCCTACATGACCTTTTACCCATAAGAAGGTGACAAACACATACTTTTGACGGAGAAGGACTAATAGTTCGATTATCTGCGCAACCAAATCATGTTTATATGTGTTTGCGATACTAAGCGATTGTAGTACAGACCGTGAGTCTGTGATACTGATGATTTTCTGGTCATTTGTCACCTGTTCTCTATTTATGTATTCCAGTGCCTTTACTATAGCAGTGGCCTCAGCGTTGAAGATTGACATGTATCTATGGCATTTATATAATTCTTTTTAGCGCAGAGATGGGATCCAAATGGCACAGCCGACACCGTCATTACCCTTGGAAGCATCGGTATATATCTGGCAAGCAGGACTGTATTCTTCTAAAGTGTTTCCAATTATACTGTTGTTGATAAATGCATTTTCTGTATATTCAGGATATATTATATGAGGCTTCTCTAGGAGTCAAGAATATTCTGATCGGAAGAAAGGGAGCTGTTTATGTGACATCAGTTGACTGCTGTAGTCTGCCAAGTTTACAATTGCTTCGGCAAGTGGGGGAGAGTTTTTGTGGGCCCAGTACCTATTCGTTAGGTTATATGTAGTTAAGGTTGCCCGTTTGTTGTGTATTAGTGTATCATCGGCACTCATACATTTGAGGACAGCCTTTTGAGCTAGAAGCTGCCTTCTGATGTGCATTGGTGGTTCACCACTTTCTGCTAGCAAAGCAATTGTAGGAGTAGCTTTTAAAGTCCCTGTTATTAATCTAAGCGCTTTGTATTGGAGTCTGTCGATCTTCAGTAGTCTAGAATTAGTTGCAGAACCGTAAAATATCGAGCCAAAATCCAGTATCGATCTTGTGAAGGCTTTATAGAAAGTCAAAGCACTTGAAGGATCAGCGCCCCAAAACTTTCTAGTCGTGCTCTTTAGGATATTCAAACTTTTTTCAGCTTTGCATAGCGTATTTTTAATTTGTGTCTCCCAGGATAATTTCTGGTCTAACACTAAGCCGAGGTATTTATGCTCTGTCTTACAAACAACAGGGATATTGCCTATATTCATGTGGTCTGTCATATTAATACGGTGTCGAGTATATTTCACAATAGCTGATTTATTAAATGAGACCTCGAGACCATTTTCAATGAGGTAGTTATTCACTTCAAGGCCGTAGCTTCTGATATTATTTAAACAGTCTGCTAACTTTTTCCTTGAGCTATAAAGGCACAAGTCATCAGCATATTGTAGTATGTAGTATTACTGAAATATTTCTTGAGTGGAGGTCCAACGTATAAATATTGAAGAGAACAGGACTGAGCACCGACCCTTGGGGAAGACCTGTGCTGCTTATCCGTGGTCCTACTAGTTCTTCGCTCGTTGAGATATAAATAACCCTATCATAAAAAATAGTTATTAGATTGGCACCAAATTGTCTGGGGATACCGATATTAATAATTTTTTCAAATAAAGTAAACAGGTTAACATTGTCATAAGTAGCGTTTATATCAAGATATAATGCCGTAAGGTGTTCATTTCTTGAGAAGGTAATTTCTATGTTATTGACTAAATGTGCTAGACAGTCTGTTACTCCTTTTCCTCGCCTGAAACCGAGCTCACATGCGGGCATTAACTTCTTGCTTTCTAACCACCATTCTAGCCGATTTTTGACTATTCTTTCTAATGTTTTCAGAATACAAGACATTAGTGATATTGGTCTGAATGAAGTGGGATCGGATCGTTTACTGATTGGTAGGATAATAATCTTCTAGATATTGTGACAGTCTTCCTCATCTATAAGAACCTTGTTGAAAGCTTGGCAGAGTAATTCTTTGGCGTTATCGGGGAGGTGTTCAATCATGGAGTAAGTAACTCCATCGTGCCCAGGCGCTGAGTCGTTTTTCTTTAAATTAGAATCGAGCTCATTTATTGTAATTTCATTCATCAGAAAATGGCCCTGGTACATTTCTTGGTTGGGTATAATCAGGGGTGCCGAATCGGGGGCAACCTTCTTGATGAATTCCTCAGCATTTTTTTGTAACATGTTGTTGGTGTTGTTGGGATTTATTCCTCTGCTTATAGCGTTCACCCTTCTCCAGATCATGGACGGATTAGTCTGGGCGTTTAATTAATTGCAGAATGATGACCAGCTTGCTTTAGCCTTGATCTTGTAAAGTTTTTTGGATTCAGCTACATTTATTTGATATTTTATGAAGTTATCTGAATTCATATTTGCTTTAAATTTTCGTAAAGATTCTTTACGCTCCTGAGCCTTATTAGTACATTCTGCATCCCACCACGGTGGTGAGGGGTGCTTACTCAATGCAGGATTATTTTTTTTAGTGCGGTATCAGCTGCTCTCCATATAGCATCAATGAGGGCCGAAAAAAGAGAGTTAGCATCAATGCTCAAGTCAATAGAGTGAATGTGGGATTCTACTAGCGTCGTATACAGATTCCAGTTGGGTTCATTGGTGGTTTTCCATTTGTAAGTGGTGTTTTATCGAAGATGTGCACAGGAATCTCCAATGGTGAACATGATCGGATAATGATCAGATCCGTACGTATCGTCTAGAACGATCCAAGTTGACTTATGCAACAAATTGCTTGATATAATTGTAACATCTACCACAGATATATTTGTGTTAGGTCTTCATATCCTTGTCGGTTGCCCTTCGTTCCTGAATATTAGATTGGGAAACTGCTCGACTGCTTCTACTAAAATTTTTCCAGGTGTACTGTTATCTGCTGATCCCCAAGCGTGATGGTGTCCGTTAATGTCGCCGCCTATGATGCAAAGGTTATCTAACTTGCTGAAAATCTGAAGGTAGTCATTCGCCGTCGCTGAGATATTTAGTGGTCTATATATATTGATGCTATGGATATTATACTGGAACCTATTGGTATATTGATTGCGCAAGTTTCTAGGTTTTGATTACTGACACTGCTCATATCAATTTCGGTATATGGTATGCCCTTTCTAAGAAATATTGCCACACCACCCTTGCCATCTGCTCTATCTTTGCGTATAATATTATACTGTTTAAGAGAAATAGAATAATTCTTCCTATACCACGTTTCGGATATGAGAGCTACATCAAAATTACAATTATGAGCTAGACTTTTAAATAAGTTATGATTAGAGAATGCCGATCTGGCATTCCACTGTATAACCTTAAGTTGAGTGTGGAATGTAGTTTTTAAAAATATCAGACAAGAACCTTTCAATGAGATGTTCAAAATTAATGGTTTGAGACACGTTGCTGGAGGTTTGCGGGATTAATGTTTGGAAAACTTGTGTAAGATTACTGTTAAGGCCTCTTATTATTTTATCTTTCATATCTTCGAAAGTCTGATTCATTGAGGGGCTGCTAGGGTCAATGATAGGCGTACCAGCAAAAGTCCATTGATATTCTCTTCTAATTGGTAGATGTTGGGGTTCAGTTTCTTGAACTTTCCTTTTTTGCTGAAACTCTTCGTGCGCGTAGGTGGAGGATAAACTGAATTAGTGGTAGCATTCGACTTTGGATTCTTTGACTGCCTGTTTGGCAGTGTAGGAAATTTTAACTCGGAATTAAGTAAGGGAGCGTATTTATTTTTTGACGTTAAGCTAGCATAACTTGGCTGGTCAACAATTTTTTCAGCTTCCTTGAATGATAAATGGAGATGCGCCATTGCTTCTTTTACACGTTTCTGTTTTAGAAAAGCAAGACAATTTTTATCGGTACTGGGGTAACTTTGAGATTTACAATGGACACAAAATGGTCTACAGTTATCACATATTGTAGTATCGTCTGATTCCACGCCGCAATTCTTACATTTTGTTAATGTAAATATATTGAGGTATTTTCAAACCCAAGAACGATAAAATTATCATCTGCCTAGGGACTTTCGCTGATTCTTCTCCATTTTTCACTGTTTTAAACATTCGTTTAACAGATTGTACAGGAATATCGGATACAATTGTCCTTAATGGTTCATCCTCTGAATACGTAGTATCTACGCCTTTGACAATAGCTTTCTTTTCTGTGAGATTTATAGGTATGTAAGCAATCAAGCCATTGTTTTCAAAAACGGGATTGTTTATCAGTCTGTTTGCTGCCAATGTGGAGTCGACTTGTATTTTAATTCTATTTCGACCTACTACACCCAATTCGACAATATGTTTTTCATCCACGCCTATTTCCAACAATTTCTCACGCAGTCTCATAGGATGTAGACGGCAAACGTTTAGGTTTTTATGTTCCGCAAATATAAAAAATGGACCTTTGCTATTTGGTTGGTATTTGTTTTCACGGTTTATTTTTATCAATCTATTATCCGTAGCTTCAGTTAGCGTATTTCTATATACGGATGGATTACTAATCTCATCAGTCATGTGAACTATTTCAATATTTTGAATATTCGTTTGTGGTGAGCGTTGTTGGATATAGGGGGGGGGGGGGGCAGGGCCACCAGCCCCTGGTGAGTTGGAGCTCGACATTTAGACGAGCACCGTCTGGATACAATTACTTATTGCTATCTACTCACAGTACGATGTAAATAGACCTAATGGAATAAAACACAAAAATAATGTGGAAACAAAAACGCGCGCGGTGACAAAGTCGAATAAGAACCTCTCTCGGCCGATGTACACTGTATGAACGCCGGACGAGAACTGATGCTGGAATGTTGAAAACAGAATTTCAATGAGGCCACCTTTTTGATAGATGGCACTAATGTTAGGGAAGCTATTTTGAAATATTCCAAAACATATTTTTTTTTTAGTTTCAAACCAATTTTGACTAGATATTTGGGTTTCGTGATTTGTTTCTGACTACTTGTGGTGTGTTTTGTGCCTGGGAAGCTGGGATTTTCCTCAGCGATTTTTCCCCCTTTTTCAGTCTTCTCCAAGCTTATTTGAGCAAAAAGAAATTTTGTCTTGTTTTCGCTATTTGTAAAATTACTTCCATGCTCCCTAAGAGGTATGCTCTAAATATTCAGTACAAATTACTGATAACCTAATATATGCGAACAAAACACAAATATATTGACAGGGCTGTGATGAACAACTCTAAAAAGTTGTAAATCGTAGATACTAAATTTTTGCTGAAAAAGAAAAGCATTTAAATCAAATACTTTTTTCCGAATAATTTGATTTAGAATTGTAAGTTATTATTCAAAACAATCCTTTTTGCAGATAAAAAGTCGTGTAATTAACACATAGTTACACAAATAAGTCTTTTTCTTTCAGTGACGCGTTTTGATTTATATTTAAATCATCGTCGTACTGTCAAATCTTACACAACTTTTTATCTGCATGATGGAAGACTTTCACCAAGTAAAACCATCTACAATCTATATGATATAGTAAGACATGTTTAAATGCCATTTTTTTTATGGAACGTGACCCAAGATATTTTTAAAAACAATTTTGAAACTATATTACAACTTATAGAAACGTTAAAATGTTTCATCCGTGGGAAGATACGTGCCCGGCTTCATGGAGATCTTGGCAAGACGATGATATTGAATGTGAAAATCGAGGTGAAAACATTGACATGGATCCTAACAGGGGCCCATACTCGGATTTGATATAATATATATAATAAATATATATTATATCAAATTGAGTTTCTCACCATAGAGATGATTCAGGAAACCCTCTCTAAAATGGGAAAACCATGCCTACGGTCGGCTTTGCCTCGAAGATTGAAAAAACTTGGATTTAAGTTTAAAGTAATCGACTAAAGGTCAGCTTTATTGGAAAGTCGGCGGATTTTCAGATGGCGTATTGAACATTTGGAGAAAATGAAAAACATAGAGAGGAAGATTGACTAATCTACTATTTGGATGAGACATAGTATGATACACCGGAGAGATCATCATTCATTGTCGTTTGAAAGATAGTTCGATTAAAGATGGACTCAAGTTTTGTGGTCGCGTGCATGTAGTTGGAATAAAAACAATAATAATGGCTAATAATAGATGACACCTAGCATATAAGAAAGTATGTTAAAGAAGTAATGGAGCTTAAAAAAGAAATGTGATGCGGAAAGTGTCCATGTTCGAATAATGGATGCTAATTCACAACAAGCAATACATTCAACGCACTAAATATGGCTCTGGCCAGCCCATGGCTCATGGGTGATTTTCTTTATATTGGTGTTCCAAGTTACTTCGAATAAACTATACAAAATTTCAATCCTATATATAAAACCTACTAAATAAAATCATTTTGAATCCGGGCCGACCGACCTGAAACGGCTTAATATTAGTCCCGAGGTTGAAGTACACGTAAAATCTATCCATTTATTGAAATCTCTTGAAAATTTATATTTTTTTAAAAGAAAAACAAAAATTCAGTCTTGGTTTTACAATTATTTTGCTCTGTGTTCCATAAAAATGTTGTTCTTCAAACATGTTTATTAGATGACATAAAAATATATTGGACCGGACTATGGGTAGCAAATACAACCTCTTTCTGTTTCTGCTATTCTAATGTGAGATTTCAGTCATTTCAGACAAACAACTGGAGAGGGAGAGTAATTGTATCACACAGGGTTGCCAGATCGTCTGGAAGAATTGTCCTATAACTGCTAGCGAATTTTCGTTTTTGGTTGAAAATTATCGTACGCTGGTGCGAAACCAGGATTTCGAGAGGGGGGGCCTTCACCATTATTTTCACAAAACAATGCCACTTTTCCACTCACACTTCCATATATACCATGGTGACATTCCTTTAACGGACCTCAGCTCTTATGCATCAGACGCGTATCCGTTTTTTAACGAAAAGTACAGCGGTATAATGTACAATTACGTCTATGCTTATCCCATGCTTTTTATGTAAATGTTTGAATGAAACAATTTGAGAGGGTTAAGAAACGACCCGAAATTGCTGTTGCGAAACCTCCTCTTCATTTACATTCATTGAAATGTAGTCAAAATAACAAAACGTTCAATAACAAATAATGCCTTTATCTTAAAATACCGTGTGTATATAGAATCAAAGTATGGAAGGTTAATAAAAAAATATACATATGGAATCAGATAAATAGGAACTTTTTAAACACAATATTTAAGTGAAATAAAGGAATGTAATAATTAATCAGTCTCCGAATCTGGTAGATCGACATTAATGTTGCTATTTATGTTTTTGTTAATTCTTTAGAAAGGTTCAATTCAATTTTACCTCCTTGTCAATTTACAAGTTGAGAAGCAATCATGCTTTTGCCGATCGTTTCTACTTTCAATTTATTTCTGGCCTTTGTTTTTTTTTTTTTAGGGGGGCATAATGCCTTCATATTAAAACTGATCAAACTGATCAACCACTAATTTTCCTTTGAATTCTTACAAACTAATACTTATCACTAAAGTAAATCCATCGATGTCCTTTAGATTACGTTAACACTATAACTACAAATTCGTGCACATGCTCTGCTCTATGCACAAAAGCACTACACTAATTCGTATGGCTTGGTTCTCTTCAATCGTCGGACAGCGTTGTGGTTGTCCAGCAGCTGAAGAGCTTCTGCGTTTGGGTGGTGGTGGAGCCTTTCTTCATGCCTGGCCGCCATTCTCTTGATCTCGTCAACTACCAGAGGTATATTCAAATCGCGATGAATATCCTTATTACGAATGTACCAAGGGGCATTAACAATAGCTCTTAAAACTTTATTTTGGAATCTTTGTATAATCTTGATGTTAGAATCTTTGGAACAACCCCACAGTTGACAACCGTAGAGCCAAACAGGTTTAAGAATCTGATTATAGATCATGATTTTGTTATAGAGGGACAGTTTTGAGGATCTTCCCAATAACCAGTAGTATTGTTTGTAGCGAAAATTGACTTCTTCCCGCTTTTTTTTGATGTGATGTTTCCATTTCAGTCTTGTGTCAAGGGTCATACCTAGGTGCTTAGCGTTAGCTTCTCGTGATACGGTAGTCCCATTAACGCTTATTGGAGGAGGATTTATCTGTCTTCGGTAAGAAAAGCAGACATAGATCGATTTTAATTCATTTAGTTTCATTTTCCACTTTTGTGACCAAGTCACTAATTCGTTGGCAGCTGTCTGAACTTTATTAGTAGACAAAGCAAGATTTTTGTCAGTTGCAATCAAAGCTGTGTCGTCTGCAAAGGTTGCAACCGTTACATCCCTCATCGTTGGAATATCACAAATATACAATAGGTATAATATTGGTCCCAGGACACTTCCTTGAGGTACTCCAGCTTTGATATCCATAAGGTCAGAATACTCATTTTCTTGCTTGACTCTGAAAGTTCTATCAGAGATATATGACCTGATAACTTCTACATATTGGTTAGGAAGGAGTATTTTTAATTTGTTGATGAGTCCTTCATGCCAGACTTTGTCAAAAGCCTGGGCGACGTTTAGAAATAATGCAGTGCAATATTCCTTTTCCTCCAAAGCTGATTCTATGATGTTCGTGATGCGATGAACTTGATCAATGGTGAAGTGCTTATCTCTGAATCCGAATTGATAATCAGGGATCAAACCATTATTTTCAATAAGTGGCTAAAGTCTTTTGAGTAGCAGCTTCTCAAACAATTTTGAGATAATAGGCAACAGTGATATGGGTCTATAAGATTTAACTTCATTTGGTGGCTTTCCTGGTTTGGGAATCATCAACACTTCTGCGACTTTCCATATTTCAGGCACGTATTTCAACCTAATGACTGCGTTGAATAGGTATGTCAACATTACTATACCTTTTTTCGGTAACTGTTTCAGCACTTCTCCAGTGATGAGGTCAAATCCTGGGGCCTTTTTTGGATTGAGGTTGGTCATGATCTCGGTGGTCACTTCTTTGGGGGTAACGAAGGGAATGTCTTCCAGAAGATTGTTAGCGACACCTTCAGGAATCATTTTAGAGTTCACCTCATTTGGTTGGAATGTTGACGCTAGATATTCTGCGAATGATTTTGCTTTTTGTTTGTTGTCTCTAGCCCATGCTCCAGTATCTCTTCTTCTTATGGGAGGATTTGATGTGATTGGTCGTTTGACTCTTCTTGCTGCTTTCCACAGAGAATAACCAGAATCTTTACGATCAGTTAACGATTCTAAGTAATTGTTAAAAGATGTATTGTTAAGTTGTTGAATTTCTCGCTTCAGCTTTTGCGTTTTGTTATTAAGAATATTTTTGTCTACTGGATCTCTCGAATGTTGCCATTTACACCGGGCCCTCCGTTTTTCAGTCACTAATTCTCTTATTTCTGTCGGATAGTTATTTCCTTTAGTAATATGAGTAGATGGTTTAGTGCTATCGAACGCAGCATTTTGGATGTTTTTCACGAACTTTTCGGCTTCAAAATCTAGTTGTTGATTTGTTTTCAGGCAAACATTTAGATTGATATTATTCTCAATTTTATGTCTGAAGTTATCCCAATCAGTGGAATTATTGACCAGCATAGGGCGAGATTCTTTCTTAATTATTGTTTCGCTGAGAGTAATTATAACCGCAGAATGGTCTGAATCCGTATCAAAATTTTCTTCAACCTCCAGAAAATTGGGAGAAACTTTCCTTGTTATGAAAAAGTCTAACAGATCGGGTATTTTGTTGACATTCGTTGGCCAGTATGTGGGCTTACCTGAAGAGTGATATTCACATCCCAGCTCTCTGATCGCATTACGCAATTCTCTAGCCTTAGTAGTGGTTAGTCTTGAGCCCCAGTCAACGTGCTTTGCATTAAAGTCTCCTCCAATTATAAATCTTTCACCTGCTTGTTTGAGAAATTCTTTGTAGTCAGACGTTTCTAATTATGCCTTGGTGGGAAGTAAGCTGCTCCAATTATCAGATTTTGCTTTGTAGAATTAACGCAAACTAGTGTAGGTTGCACTTCCGCTTCCTGAATGTGCTTCTCTTCATGATGCTTGATCGACTCTTTGATGATAACTGCGCTTCCACCTTTCGCTTTGTTATCCGGGTGAAAAGTATGATAGGTTTCATACCCTTGAATCTTAAGGTATGATTCTTTAGTGAAATGTGTTTCGGAAATCAGACATGCATCTATATTTTGGGTTACCAAAAATACCTCTAGCTCCGCCCTTTTGTTTAGAATGCCATTAGCATTCCAGGTACCAATTCTCAAGTCTTTTCTGTCCATTAGTGTTTGGTAGCAGCAACAGTACTTCGGACTTCTAGCCTGTCGAGTCTATCATTGACTTGTTTAAACATTGTCATCAGGCTGAGATACATTTGATTAAGGTCTTGTATCACGTTACTTGAGGTTGCAACTGAACTGGGTGTACGCTGATTTTGAGCGGCTTGTGCGTATAATACGCCTGGCTTAGCTATATTGGTGATAAATTCTCTTCGTGCTGTAGGTGGTTTTCTAGTTTCATCTTTACGTTTCTGGAGCTGTTTGGCAATTTCACAACCCCTATAGTTGGTCGGATGGGGCTCACCGCAGTTAGAGCACTTTGCGGGAAGATCTTTCGGTTTTGAGCAATCTTTGGTAGCATGGCACACTTAACGCAAACAGGATCACGTCTGCAGTATTTCTGAGTATGGCCATACCTTTGACATCTTTTACACTGTGGTATCATTTTGTTAGCTCGTATTACTTCTATTTTGACTTTCATGGAGCATATATATTGTATTCCAAATATATTTTTGATACCTTCCGATTGCCTTTGGCCTTTGTTTCTATTAAATTTAGCTTGCAAAACACTCGTTCACACTCGACATTACAGTGCGACCAACTTAAGATATTCAATCCATCTTCAGAGTACATAGAATCTATAAACAGATGGCTTACCTTGAAAAACTGTAAAAAATCTTTGATTACAGCTAGTAATTATCGTTTACAACAAGAGGCGAAATCATTGTACGTCTGGCAACCCTGGTATGCTAACCCGCTGACGAGGTATGGTAGCGATATCTATGATTTTCTGATTCAAAGTAATATGTAAAACTTAATATAATATACAGCTTTCAAAAAAATCCTAGAAAATGGTTAAAATTTCATTCGACAGATAGTTTTTGCTACCCTAACTTAATCCTAAATATGTGCTGTGCTGGACAGAATCCACAACCCACAACCGAATATTTCTCAAAAGTTTGATTTCGGACTTCCATTGTCTATAAAATTTTGAGTATCACGACGTTTCGATTGATGTGCTATCTTTAATCGTCTTCAGGTGAACTGGCGAACACGTTCCTTCCATGCCTATTTATACCCCGTCCGGTGACGTGTCGTTGTGCGCGGACTGTTCTGATTGGTTCCCGATGCGCGGTATTCCGGTCTGCTGACGTGGCTGTTTGTCGGTCATTGTTTGTTGTCTGGTCCAGTCGTAGTCTGTTCATCTTCTTTATGAGTGGCTGCCAGATTGGTTTAATGTCTACGCTGGCTTTGCTGTACACTTTGCTGTTGTTGGTGATGAATGCCGCCTCCTTGAATTTCCTTCGATACCAATGCGGCTCCTTGGCAATAACCTTAGCGTCGTCCCAAGCTATTTCATGGTGCTCCGTCCATGCGTGGTCAGCTATTCCAGATTTTCCTGTCTCTGCTCGCTGGGTGTTGAGACGATGTTCTTTGATTCTTACTTCCAGTGGCCTTTTTGTTTCTCCAACATAGATTTTACCACATTGACATGGTATCTGGTAAATGCAGTCCTTTGTCTCTTGAGATTCATTCCTGGGCTTAGTTTTTGTTAGGATACTTCTGAGGGTGGCAGTCCTAGAGAATCTCGTTTGGATCTTGTATCGCTGACCTATTCTTTTGATTCCATCTGATATTCCTTTAACGTAAGGCAGAATGAGTAAGTGCTGAGATTCTTCGTGTTTAATTCTTCTACTGTTGGTATTTTCCTGTATTGTTACTTCCACTAGCTTCTTTGGGTATCCGTTGCCTAATAGGTCTTGTTTAATGATATTGAGCTCTCTTTGTAGTCCCTCTTGTGTGTAACAAATATTCCTAGCTCGGTCGACTAAAGTCCGGATGACGCCTTTCTTCGTGGCTGTTGGGTGGTTTGAGGTGTAATGTAAGTATTGACCTGTGTGAGTTGGTTTTCTGTGTACTATTGTTTCTATTTTGGTGTTTTTTCTCGTTACTAAGACATCTAAAAATGGAAGGCAGTTGTTGCTCTCTTCTTCTTTCGTGAATTTTATCGAAGGTCGCAGGTTGTTCAGATGACTGAAGAATGTTTCTAGTTGGCTCTCTCCATGGTTCCAGATGATGAATGTGTCATCTACATAGCGAAGCCATAACTTCGGTTTAATACTTGAACTTTCGATGGCAGTTGACTCAAACCATTCCATGTACAAGTTGGCTACAACCGGAGACAACGGTGATCCCATAGGCAGGCCTTCTTCTTGTTTGTAGAAGTCTTCCTTCTCTTGGAAATAGTTGTTCTTCAGACAGAATGTGAGCAACTCCATTATTCCATCCAGTGGAAGATCTGTCCTTTTCTTCAGTTGTTCGTCTTTCTGTAACTTCTTCTGAATTACCTGCAATGCTTCTTCAACTGGAACGTTAGTATACAGACTCTCGATGTCGAAACTTAGCAGACGATCTTCAGCGTTTAGTTGTGTTTTTTGGAGTATTTCTACAAAGTGTTGGGAGTCCTTCACATAAGATGGTGTTCTTCCTTCCAATGGTTGTATTATGTGCAGAAGATGCTTGGCAAGATTGTACGTCGGCGAGCCTCTCGAGCTGGTTATCGGTCGTAATGGCATGTTATCTTTGTGTATTTTCGGTAAACCGTAGAGGTGTGGTGCTTTGCTGTAGTGTGGTGTTAGACTTGTCCTTTCGCGATCTGTCAGGTATTCTTTGTACTTTTTCAATGTATGGTATAGTTGCCTTTCGATTTTACTTGTTGGATCACTTGGTAGGCGTTTGTAGTTTCCTTTTATCATGACTTCCTCCAGCTTCTGGTTATATGTGGTTGTGTCCATGATAACTGTGGCGTTTCCCTTATCTGCAGGTAGAATTTTGATTGATGTTTCTTGTTTCAGTGCTTTTAGAGCCCGTTCTTCTTGCCTTGATGTATTGGTAACCGTTGGTTTGTTCCTTTCCAAAATTGTTCGTACCTTCCACTTGAATTCTTCTGCCTGATCCTGATTCATTCTTGCACAGGTTGCTTCAACGGCGCTGATGCTGTCAAGCTTTGGAGTTTCTCTTGGTGTTTTTGCGAAGTTCAAACCTATGGCCAATAGTGTAGTTTCCATGTCGGTAAGTGGTCTTCGAGATATGTTTACTATGGCACGTTGGTTTGGCTGTTGTTGGTTTTCGTTCGTTCCCTTTGTTTGTTTTTGTTTCCTCACTAGGTTGTCCCACTTCTTTTTGTGTTTTAGTCGTAGTTGCATCATCGTTACCTCGCACGTTCTGTTGATTTGGGCAAAAATCGGTTCGTAGTCCTCTTCTAGAGTGTTTCGTTTGATTTCCTCAAATCTTTCTGTAACATCTTGTACTAACGTGTGCTTCTTCCAACGGTGGTGTTCAATTTGAGATCGTATAAGTGCCGCACTCGCTCTTTTCAGGATCTTCATTGCGCGCTCACCAGGTATTGGAGACTTCAACTGGAATCCCTGCGGAATGATGTTGTTGTCCCTAGCCCTGCGGTAACAATACAGGAAAATACCAACAGTAGAAGAATTAAACACGAAGAATCTCAGCACTTACTCATTCTGCCTTACGTTAAAGGAATATCAGATGGAATCAAAAGAATAGGTCAGCGATACAAGATCCAAACGAGATTCTCTAGGACTGCCACCCTCAGAAGTATCCTAACAAAAACTAAGCCCAGGAATGAATCTCAAGAGACAAAGGACTGCATCTACCAGATACCATGTCAATGTGGTAAAATCTATGTTGGAGAAACAAAAAGGCCACTGGAAGTAAGAATCAAAGAACATCGTCTCAACACCCAGCGAGCAGAGACAGGAAAATCTGGAATAGCTGACCACGCATGGACGGAGCACCATGAAATAGCTCGGGACGACGCTAAGGTTATTGCCAAGGAGCCGCATTGGTATCGAAGGAAATTCAAGGAGGCGGCATTCATCACCAACAACAGCAAAGTGTACAGCAAAGCCAGCGTAGACATTAAACCAATCTGGCAGCCACTCATAAAGAAGATGAACAGACTACGACTGGACCAGACAACAAACAATGACCGACAAACAGCCACGTCAGCAGACCGGAATACCGCGCATCGGGAACCAATCAGAACAGTCCGCGCACAACGACACGTCACCGGACGGGGTATAAATAGGCATGGAAGGAACGTGTTCGCCAGTTCACCTGCAGACGATTGAAGATAGCATATCAATCGAAACGTCGTGATACTCAAAATTTTATAGACAATGGAAGTCCGAAATCAAACTTTTGATAAATCCACCTTGTCTACAAGTTTCAAACAACGAATATTTCTCATGACAGAGCTTCGTAAAGTTATAAGAAAACGTAGGGATATCACATTGTTAAAATCTGGTTGTTTATTGTTTCATTTCAGATATTACCACAAACTTAGATTTATACATATTTGTAAAGTGTCCTAGCAGTATCCCAATAATGATACTAGGGTAATGTTTATATTTTTAAATTCCCACAAAGGTACTTGTGAATGGTCTACAAAAATATTGCAGTTAAGTGAATCCTTTTTATTTTGCACAGTGTCCCTAATATACTGGAATGTTGAAAACATGATTTCAATGAAGCCACCTCTTTGATAGATGGCAGTAATGTTAGAAAATATATTTTGAAAATTCCAAAACATATTTTTTTGTTTCAAACCAATTTCAAACTAGATACGTTTGGGTTTCTTGATTTGTTCCTAACTACTTGTGTTGTGGTTTGTGTCTGGGAAACCGGGATTTACCTCACATATTTTTCCCCTTATTTCAGTGGTTTCCAAGCTTATTTGATGAATAATTCACTATTGTTCTGTATATGGATTCCAAAGGATGTCAAATGATCAAGACATGTGTCTGATTTATTATTCAATAGTATATACTAGGTATTTATAATGAAGTTTGTTCCTTATTTATTCAGAATATTGGGAATAACTGTGTGCTATTCATCTTCTATGTTTTAATGACACATCTGCAATCTTTATGATTGATATTTGTAACATATTGTTCTGAAAATAGGAATAGGAATTTGCTAATATATTGTGTTACAATTGTTCCAGCTTTCTCAGTTGTGGCTATGGCTTGTAAAATGAGAGACTTCTTCAAAAAACATTCGAGCATATCAAGAATGCTTATCAAGTGTGTGATCAACATGTCTCTACACAGGCAAGATTACCAGATGGAAAAGGAAGGGTGGGATCCAACCTGAAGGCAGATGCAGCTCGATCCATTACTTGGACAAGATAATTTGTGTATTGTACTAGTAGTCTGCAATGATAGTTGTATGTATATGCTAGGTATTTATAATGGAATTTGTTTCTCATTTATTCAGAATATTGCACAATAACTGTTTGCTATTTATCTTCTATGTTTTAATGACACATCTGCATTCTATATGATTGATATTTGTAACATATTGTTCTGAAAATAGGAATAGGAATTTGCTAATATATTGTGTTACAATTGTTCCAGCTTTCTCAGTTGTGGCTGTGGCTTGTAAAATGAGAGAATTCTTCAAAAAACGTTCGAGCATATTAAGAATGCTTATCAAGTGTGTGATCAACATGTCTCTACACAGGCAAGAATATCAGATGGAAAAAGAAGGGTAGGATCCAACCTGAAGGCAGATGCAGTTCGATCCATCACTTTGACAAGATAATTTGTGTATTGTACTAGTAGTCTGTAATGATAGTTGTAAGTATATGCTAGGTTTTTATAATAAAGTTTGTTCCTCATTTATTCAGAATATTGCACAATAACTGTTTGCTGTTCATCTTCTATGTTTTAATGACTAACATCATCTGCAATCTATATGATGGATATTTACAACAGATTGTTCTGAAAATATGAATAGGAATTTGCTAATATATTGTGTAATGATTGTTCCAGCTTTCTCAGTTGTGGCTACGGCTTGTAAAATGAGAAACTTCTTCAAAAAACATTTGAGCATATCAAGAAGGCTTATCAAGTGTGTAATCAACATGTCTCTACACAGGCAAGAATACCAGATGGAAAAGGAATGGTGGGATCCAACCTGCAGGCTGATGCAGCTCGATCCATTACTTGGACAAGATAATTTGGGTATTGTACTAGTAGTCTGGAATGATAGTTGTAAGTATATGCTAGGTATTCATAATGGAATTTGTTTCTCATTTATTCAGAATATTGCACAATAACTGTTTGCTATTTATCCTCTATGTTTTAATGACACATCTGCATTCTATATGATTGATATTTGTAACATATTGTTCTGAAAATAGGAATAGGAATTTGCTAATATATTGTGTTACAATTGTTCCAGCTTTCTCAGTTGTGGCTGTGGCTTGTAAAATGAGAGACTTCTTCAAAAAACGTTCGAGCATATTAAGAATGCTTATCAAGTGTGTGATCAACATGTCTACACAGGCAAGAATACCAGATGGAAAAAGAAGGGTAGGATTCAACCTGAAGGCAGATGCAGTTCGATCCATCACTTTGACAAGATAATTTGTGTATTGTACTAGTAGTCTGCAATGATAGTTGTAAGTATATGCTAGGTTTTTATAATAAAGTTTGTTCTTCATTTATTCAGAATATTGCACAATAACTGTTTGCTGTTCATCTTCTATGTTTTAATGACTAACATCATCTGCAATCTATATGATGGATATTTATAACAGATTGTTCTGAAAATATGAATAGGAATTTGCTAATATATTGTGTAATGATTGTTCCAGCTTTCTCAGTTGTGGCTACGGCTTGTAAAATGAGAAACTTCTTCAAAAAACATTTGAGCATATCAAGAAGGCTTATCAAGTGTGTGATCAACATGTCTCTACACAGGCAAGAATACCAGATGGAAAAGGAAGGGTGGGATCCAACCTGCAGGCAGATGCAGCTCGATCCATTACTTGGACAAGATAATTTGGGTATTGTACTAGTAGTCTGGAATGATAGTTGTAAGTATATGCTAAGTTTTTATAATAAAGTTTGTTTCTCATTTATTCAGAATATTGCACAATAACTGTTTGCTATTTATCTTCTATGTTTTAATGACACATCTGCAATCTATATGATTGATACTTGTAACATATTGTTCTGAATTAGGAATAGGAATTTGCTAATATATTGTGTTACAATTGTTCCATCTTTCTCAGTTGTGGCTGTGGCTTATTAAATGAGATACTTCTTCATAAAACATTCGAGCATACCAAGAATGCTTATCACGTGTGTGGTCAACATGTCTCTACAGAGGCAAGAATACCAGATGGAAAAAGAAGGGTGTAGGATCCAACCTAAAGGCAGATACAATTCCATCCATTACCTGGACAAGATAATTTGTGTATTGTACTAGTAGTCTGCAATGATAGTTGTAAGTATATGCTAAGTTTTTATAATAAAGTTTGTTTCTCATTTATTCAGAATATTGCACAATAACTGTTTGCTGTTCATCTTCGATGTTTTAATGACTAACATAATCTGCAATCTATATGATGGATATTTATAACAGATTGTTCTGAAAATATGAATATGAATTTGCTAATATATTGTGTAACGATTGTTGCAGCTTTCTCAGTTGTGACTATGGCTTGTAAAATGAGGGAATTTTTCAAAAATACATTCAAACATATTGAGAATGCTTATCAAGTGTGTGATCAGTATGTCTCTACACAGGCAAGAATACCAGATGGAAAAAGAAGAGTAGGAACCAACCTAAAGGTAGATACAGCTCCATCCATTACCTGGACAAGACAATTTGTGTATTGTACTAGCAGTAGTCTGGAATGTTAGTTGTATGTATATATGTATGTATGTTATAGATGTGTATAACCCGATCAGTGCTATATTCAGTAAACATAAGAATAGAATTCTTCATTCATCCTTTTTTGTATGTATTGTAACATATGCTAAGTGAAAGATTTTAATGGTGAACTGTAGGACAAAGATATTAAGATATCATAAATATTGTGATGGTAAATCTTATGAGAAATGATATAAAACGAAAAAGTCATACATAATTTTGTTATAAGTAGTCTATAAGTTCCATAATTTCGTTTTTTGCTCAAATTACCCACACAGGAAAACTACAAAGCTGACTTGCTGCCTGTAAAGAAAATAGTAATGATTGTTAGATACATAAATTTGATCGTTTTCTTGTATTCTGCATCAATCTATAGAGATGGAATGGGTCAGCCAGATTTTTCAGGTACTTCCAGAGATAGGGTTACTATAATGATTTGTTTTTTTTATGAGTGGGAGTAAATCTGTTCTATTAATTTTGTTAATGGTCATTTATTTGTAAGTGAAGCTGTGTTTATATAATGTGGGATTTTTTTGTTTGCCTTTGACATACTTTTATTTGCCCTGAAATCGCACTGAGTGCAAATATCACCACAGACCCTGATCTTGTGGCATTTTGGGGTATATTCAACAGCTATCAATATCTATGGCACCCAAGTGAAAAATCATCATCTTGATTTTTTGAATGTTCAATTTTATGTGGTAGTATTGTCTAAATTGTAACATATTTATTTGCATTTATACAAATTGATATAGCAGCATGGATGATATGGTACAGGAAGTGCTAGTTTTGAATCAACTAATAACATCCTACCGATTAATAGTGCTACATAGGCAAGTTTCATAGTGAAATTTCAATTAAAATGCAGCTTTGTGACACAATTTCAGTGTGCCTACGTGTGCCTACATATAACACCATCTCAATCAATAGTGTGTAGAGGTGGTGTTGCTACATAATACTATAAATTGATTTTATGGAAGAGTTTCACCAAGTCAGCACACAAATATATTTAGGATATGATGCCCCTGTGATTGTTGGAATGGTTTAAAATTGCTTTTGCAGACCTTTGCTGGAAGCTCATAATTATCAAGAAAATTATTATCACAAGAAGTAAACTTATTATGCTTTACATATTTTTGGAGTATTGAAACCAACATTTCAATGGAAATAAACCTTTTACCTCAGATTTCGAGAAAATCCAGTATAAAGCTTGTTGAATAGAAGATTCAGTTCCAGTACACAAAGTACACTTGCGGTATAATATAGGCCAGGACAATCGCTTTTTGTATGAAATTAGTTTATGTTTTGATATTTATTTACAAATATTTCTGTTATAAGACTATTCACATGAAGACATTTACACTGATTTTTTTTCAAGTTCCAACACTGCTGTATTAGTTGTAGTGTTATGTGCATACCATCAATTAAACCATTTTATATGTTCATGAATAAAACCCATCAGCGGATTTACGAATTTCCTGCCAGATGGCTATTCAATTTTTGCCGCACACCTATTGACCCCTGAAATTTAAAACCCCCTACTTCACAGTCATAATAATTACATTTATTGTAACCATGAAATTGCAACTTCACCATTTGTTAACTAGGGCATGGTTGTGTCAGTTTCTAGATTATTCTTGCTTGCAACCCACGATTTAGTGAAGATTACTCGAGAAACAGTTTTTGAGTATACTTTAGAGCTCAAAAAGCTCAATCACGCACTTATTGTAAAGTAAGGCAAGGTATGCCTTCAAATTTTCGAGACTCGTTTTCTCTGGGGATATAATAAATGTTTTTTTTATTTCTGTAAAAAAAAATTGAGCCATATCTGCTGCCCTAGGCTCCAGCCTACTCAGCCACTGGAACCCATTATTGTACTAATAAGTATTTCATCCATAGGTACATCATTTTCCAGGTTTGAAGATTCCTATGAAAAATATAAAACCATTTAAATTGATCATCTTTTATGAATCTTATTTCAGATGTAGTTAAAACATTATTTTTATTATAATACTCAAGGCAATTTTCTTTTAATCTGATAAAATTCCATATATTTTTTCACATTATAGATCACATATCACATAGATAAATGAAGGATAGATCCATAGTGAAACCTATACCTGTATGAAATATTGTAGTAACACTTGAGAGATATTTCATTTGTAATGCTAAAATCGCAACATCGTTGAAGGGCGTAAAGGCATATTTTAATCAACATTACTGTGAAATGAATGAAACAGAATAGAATAACTTCTATCACTCAGATAAAAATTTGTGTGTTCAACACAGAATTTTTGCAACTAAAACTCTCTTTGAGTGACGCGTTTCGATTTATACATATTTGAGATTGACAGTCCAACAATGACTTAAATATAAATCAATGGTCATCACTGAAAGAAAGAAAGTTTCATTCGTCAAACTTCTGTGTTAAACACACAATTTTTTATCTGAATAATATGGAATCTATCGTGATTACCATACTCCCCCGCCAATTGTAGGCTCATATTGAATTAACCGATAAATTAGCTATTCCACTTGGAAATTGTGCTGAATTATCCGTAAAAATAGTATAATTGTTTAGTTTAATAAAGTATACGCCTTTCTTACGAAAATATCTACATAAAGACTACACCATCTCAAAATATCATGATGTACCTAACAACGCTCTAGCAATTTCAACTAGCTTCGTTGTGGTGCTGATTGTTCTCATTTTAACCAGATAACACCTCAGTATCTGAACAATTTTATATCCCTTTCCTCTTCAGTTCTGACTCAGTACTAATGTAGATATGCCTACCCATGGGGATTTTGAATATGCTCAAATATCATTATCGATCACGCATTGTATGCTTCGATGATATCAATGGTAGCTCATCCCTGGATAAATATGGCATCACCGTTTGTAAATAGTCGAGAAAATGGCAATTTAATCACGATTTATGATGAATACTCTATAAAATAGACGAACTGTGCTAAATGAAGCGAGAAATTGCGCACATTCTATGATCCAGTCTCAAATGTATATCTTTGTTAAACATTTCAAATGTTCAATTTGTCAGTTCCGCCTTAAGTGCGTGTAGTACACCTTGGATGTGCATCAGATGATTTTTAAGTCGTCGATAACTAGAAAATTCAACTCATCTCCAAGTGTCGCCCTCTATGGGGAGGCCCATTGGCAACTTACGAAGTCAAAGGTCCTAGAACCTTGACCTTGTAAATTGCCAAAGGGCGTCCCCATAGTCGACAAAATTTGGAGATGAGTTGATGTTACTATCACACCCTTGACTAGTTTACGTATATACCCATCTGATTACTTTTTACAGCTAGACGAAACATGCATGTCTATAGCAGGTCTGATGCATAGTGGAGACCATACACTTGATAACTAGAATTCGTGAAAATATCTTCACGATTTTTAACCCAATAAGCCACGGTAGTATAAAACGTGCCTTTTCATTAGCACAAGATAGATTGGCGACACTGATGCCTACGTGTCAATTGTCTCATGAATGCTAAATAAGTTGTTTAAATGTTGCAAAATTAAAACGACTTAAGATACTATGTAAACATAGTGACTATATTTATGATTACGCATTACGACTGATAATAATTGGTTTTTATGTTTCAATATTTGTCTGATATAAGTCGTATTTCAGATTACTTTCAACACATCCTTGTGTTGTGGCAGTTTATAGTAACTATGCGTAAACTGCAATTCATGGCTGAAATAGAATATACGTGAAGATCGGAAAAAGAAATAATTAATCATGTAGATGTAGATCGAAACGTGTCACTGAAAGAGTAGCATTATTAAAAGTAATAGTAGCTATTTTCTGTTCAATTTTGTCTTGCTATGCATTGCGATATAACCGTTTACATTCGTCGCTGCTCGCTCCAGCGCTTGCGCGGTACGTTATAATTCACGTTTGTCGTTTTTCGCGAATCAATAAAAGACGTAAAATACCGAGAGGAGGCTCAGTCAAATATCAACAATCACTTTGACACATGTTAAAACAAATGTAAACTAACGTCCGGGTGATTATAGACTATCTTTCACCATAACAACAGCAGTTTATAAATGCTCTGTTAAGCTAACTCAACTTTGAAGGACTATCAACTGCGAAGGACACGTTTATAAATCATACTTTAGAACGACAAGCAAAATCGCGCATAGCTATTGAAATTTGCTTGTTAATGGAATCAAAATATTATTTAAATTTGTCCTAACTGTTTTTCATATAGTTTACCACATTATTTATAGATAATGGTTCGAGCATACATAGCCGTGAATCCATGAACATACAGTTTAGAATGAACTCATCTTGCATTTTGTTAATGTCTATACATCTTGATGACATACATAAAATGACAGTAAATATAGTTTGAATTACATTTAGGAGTGAAACATGTGCATTTGTCAGGCGTATCTTTCGCAAATAAGCACTAGTTCGTACAAATAGATACCTTTATAAGCTGAATAAACTTCATTGTTATGAAAGAATCATCTCATATATGACTATCAAAAACGGCAATTTTCAATTTTTTGTGTGAAGATAAGGTTATATAACCTTATAATAACCACCATATTGAAATTGTCAGTTGAACGCTAATGCCTGCCGCATACAGAAAAATGGAGCCAAGTATATGGGATTGGTACTTTCCACACTGTAACAATACGGCTTATTGCTTAGGAATATAATTTTCCAATATGATCGTGGAAAACTGACCCTTTGCTAGAACCATTCACCGATCAAACCCGTCTAGCGTTAGCGTGCTGGATATTGTGGCCACACCGCCACAATGTGAGCGAATCTTTAGATTTACGAGTTACGAGTTACGAGTTACGAGTTACGAGTTACGAGTTACGAGTTACGAGTTACGAGTTACGAGTTACGAGTTACGAGTTACGAGTTACGAGTTACGAGTTACGAGTTACGAGTTACGAGTTACGAGTTACGAGTTACGAGTTACGAGTTACGAGTTACGAGTTACGAGTTACGAGTTACGAGTTACGAGTTACGAGTTACGAGTTACGAGTTACGAGTTACGAGTTACGAGTTACGAGTTACGAGTTACGAGTTACGAGTTACGAGTTACGAGTTACGAGTTACGAGTTACGAGTTACGAGTTACGAGTTACGAATTACGAGTTACGAGTTACGAGTTACGAGTTACGAGTTACGAGTTACGAGTTACGAGTTACGAGTTACGAGTTACGAGTTACGAGTTACGAGTTACGAGTTACGAGTTACGAGTTACGAGTTACGAGTTACGAGTTACGAGTTACGAGTTACGAGTTACGAGTTACGAGTTACGAGTTACGAGTTACGAGTTACGAGTTACGAGTTACGAGTTACGAGTTACGAGTTACGAGTTACGAGTTACGAGTTACGAGTTACGAGTTACGAGTTACGAGTTACGAGTTACGAGTTACGAGTTACGAGTTACGAGTTACGAGTTACGAGTTACGAGTTACGAGTTACGAGTTACGAGTTACGAGTTACGAGTTACGAGTTACGAGTTACGAGTTACGAGTTACGAGTTACGAGTTACGAGTTACGAGTTACGAGTTACGAGTTACGAGTTACGAGTTACGAGTTACGAGTTACGAGTTACGAGTTACGAGTTACGAGTTATGCGTCTCGAGACTCAAGATGCAAGTTTCCACTTATCGGTGACGAATTACGAACTACAAGATCTAGAATACGAGTTCCAGGTTATCGGCATTGACTTACGAGATCCAAGATCAAGATTCGAGTTACGAGTTATGAGTTACAAGTTACACGGTAAGAGGTACGAACTTCGAGTTCTCGGTAACACGTTACAAGTTCCGAGTCCTGAGTTACGCGTCACGAGATACAAGGTGCGAGTTCCCATTTATCGGTAACGATTTACGAGCTAAGAGATGCATGATACGAGTTGCAGGTTATCGGTAGTGGATTACAAGTTACCATACATAAGATACGAGGTTCTAGTTACGGGTAGCGGATTAGAAGTTGTGATTTACGAGTTACGAGTTTCGAGTTTCGACTTGCGAGTTACGATTTAGTAGGTACGAATTACTAGTTCCGACTTATTATCTACGAGGTACGAGTTACGAGTTACCAGATACAAGATGCAAGTTCCCACTTATTGGTCACGAGTTACGATCTACAAGAGCTAGAATACGGTTACGCGTTACGAGTTCCGAGTTCTGAGTTTCGCGTCATGAGATACAAGATGCGAGTTTCCACCCATCGGTAACGAGTTACGAACTACTAGATCTAGGATACGAGCTCGAGGTTATCGTCATTGATTTACAAGATCCGAGATCAAGATTCAAGTTCCGAGTTATGGGCAACGACTTACGGGTTACGAGTTACGGGTTACAAGGTAAGTGATACAAGATACGAGCTCCGAGTTATCGGTAACACTTTCGAGTTCCGAGTCCTGAGTTGCGCGTCCCGAGATACAAGATGCGAGTTCCCACTTATTGGTACCGAGTTACGATCTTGAAAATCAATGATACGAGTTCCAGGTTTTTGGCAATGATTTGCGAGATCCGAGATATAAGATACGAGTTCCAAGTAATGGGTAACGAGTTACGAGTTACATGATATGAGCTCCCGAGTTATTGGTTCGCGTTAAGAGTTCAGAGTTCTGAGTTTCGCGTCATGAGATACAAGATGCGAGTTTCCACTTATCGGAAATGATTTACGAGCTACGAGCGGCAAGATACGAGTTCCTTGTTATTGGTAATGGGTTACAAGCTACGATACACAAGATAGGAGTTCCGGGTTATCGGTTACGCATTACCCCACGAGTTCCCACTTATCGTAACGAGTTACGAGCTACGAGATACAAGATTCGAGTTCCAGGTTATCAGTAATGGGTTACGAGCTACTATATACAAGATACGAGTTCCGAGTTATGGGTAACGAGTTACGAGTTACAAGATACGAGCTCCCGAGTTATTGGTTCGCGTTACGAGTTCCGACTTCTGAGTTTCGCGTCATGAGATACAAGATGCGAGTTTCCACCTATTGGTAACGAGTTACAAACTACTAGATCTAGGATACGAGTTCGTGGCTCTCGTCAATGATTTACAAAATCTGAGATCCAGATTCGATTTCCGAGTAATGGGCAACGAGTTACGGGTTACGAGTTACAAGGTAAGTGATTCAAGATACGACCTCCGAATTATCGGTAAAACTTTCGAGTTCCGAGTCCTGAGTTGCGCGTCCCGAGATACAAGATGCGAGTTCCAACTTATTGGTAACGAGTTACAATCTTCAAGATCTAGGATACAAGTTCCAGGTTATCGGCAATGAGTTGCGAGATCTGAGATATAAGATACGAGTGATGGGCAACAAGTTACGAGTTACGAGTTACAAGGTAAGAGATACAAGATACAAGCTCCGTGCTATCGGTAACGCGTTACGAGTCCCAATCTCTGAGTTACGCGTCACGAGATACAAGTTGCGAGTTCCCTCTTATCGGTAACGATTTACGAGCTACGAGAGGCAAGATAAAAGATCCTTGTTATTGGTAATGTGTTACAGGCTACGATACACAAGATACGAGTTCCGGGCTATGAGTAGCGAGTTATAAGCTGCGATTTACGAGTTACGAGTTAAAAGTTTGGAGTTACGGGTTTCGAGTTACGAGTTCCGAGTTGCGGGTTACCATGTACGACTTACGATCTACAAGGTACTAGATACGAGTTCCAGGTGATCAGTAATGAGTTATGGGCTACTAGTTACAAGATACGAGTTCCGAGTTATGGGTAACGAGTTACGAGTCACGAGTTACGCTTTACAAGGTAAGATATACAAGATACAAGCTCCAAGTTATCGGTAACACCTTACGAGTTCCAAGTTCTGAGTTTCGCGTCAAGAGATACAAGAAGCGAGTTTTCACCTGTTGGTAACTAGTTACGAACTACTAGTTCTAGGATACGAGTTCGAGGTTATCGTCATTGACTTACAATATCCGAGATCAAGATTCGAGTTCCGAGTTATGGGCAACGAGTTACGGGTTACGAGTTACGAGTTACAAGGTAAGTGATACAAGATACGAGCTCCGAGTTATCGGTAAAACTTTCGAGTTCCGACTCCTGGGTTACGCCTCACGAGATACAAGATGCATGTTCCCATTTATCGGTAAAGATTTACGAGCTACGAGAGGCAAGATACGAGTTCCTTGTTAAAGGTAACGGGTTACAAGCTACGATACACAAGATACGAGTTCCTGGTTATGAGTAGCGAGTTATAAGCTGCGATTTACGAGATACGAGTTACGAGTTTCGAGTTGAGAGCTACGATATACGAGTTACGATCTACGAGGTAGTAGTTACGAGTTACGAGATACAAGATGCGACTTCCCACTTATTGTAACAAGCTACGAGCTACGAGACACAAGATAGGAGTTCCAGATAATCAGTAATGAGTTACGAGCTACTAGATACAAGATACGGGTTCCGAGTTATGGGTAACGAGTGACGAGTTACAAGATGAGAGCACCGAGTTATCGGTTACGCGTTACGAGTTCTGAGTTCTGAGTTTCGCGTCATGAGATACAAGATGCGAGTTTTCAACTATCGGTAACGAGTAACGAACTACTAGGTCTAGGACACGAGTTCGAGGTTATCGTCATTGATTTACAAAATCCGAGATGAAGATTCGAGTTCCGAGTTATGGGCAACGAGTTACGGGTTACGAGTTACAAGGTAAGTGATACAAGATATGAGGTCCGAGTTATCGCTAATGCGTTTCGAGTTCCAAGTTATGAGTTACGCATCACGAGATACAAGTTGCGAGCTCCCACTTATCGGTAACGATTTACGAGCTACGAGAGGCAAGATACGTGTTCCTTGTTAAAGGTAATGGGTTACAAGCTACGATACACAAGATACGAGTTCCTGGTCATGAGTAGCGAGTTATAAGCTGCGATTTACGAGTTATGGGTTACGAGTTTCGAGTTGAGAGCTACGATATACGAGTTACGAGTTACGAATTACGACTTACGATATACAAGATGCGAGTCGCCACTCATCGGTAACGATTTACGAGCTACGAGAGGCAAGATAAAAGATCCTTGTTATTGGCAATGTGTTACATGCTACGATACACAAGATACGAGTTCCGGGTCATGAGTAGCGAGTTATAAGCTGCGATTTACGAGTTACGAGTTAAGAGTTTCGAGTTACGAGTTTCGGGTTGAGAGTTTCGAGTTACGAGCTTCGAGTTACGAGTTTCGAGTTGCGGGTTACCATGTACGAGTTACGAGTTACGAATTACGACTTACGATCTACAAGGTACTAGATACGAGCTACGAGACACAAGATACGAGTTCCAGGTGATCAGGAATGAGTTACGAGCTACTAGATACAAGATACGATTTCCGAGTTATGGGTAACGAGTTACGAGTCACGAGTTACGCTTTGCAAGGTAAGTTGTACAAGATACAAGCTCCAAGTTATCGGTAACACGTTACGAGTCCCAAGTTCTGAATTATGCGTCACGAGATATAAGTTGAGAGTTCCCACTTAGCGTAAACGATTTACGAGCTACGAGAGGCAAGATACGTGTTTCTTGTTAAAGGTAATGGGTTACAAGCTACGATACACAAGATACAAGTTCCTGGTTATGAGTAGCGAGCTATAAGCTGCGATTTACGAGTTACAAGTTACGAGTTTCGTGTTGAGAGCTACGATATACGAGTTACGAGTTACGAGTTACGTATTACGACTTACGATCTACGAGGTACTAGTTACGAGTTACGAGATACAAGACGCGAGTTCCCACTCATCGGTAACGATTCACGAGCTACGAGAGGCAAGATAAAAGATCCTTGTTATTGGTAATGTGTTACATGGTACGGTACACAAGATACGAGTTCCGGGTTATGAGTAGAGAGTTATAAGCTGCGATTTACGTGTTACGAGTTAAGAGTTTCGAGTTACGAGTTTCGAGTTACGAGTTACGAGTTTCGAGTCACGAGTTTCGAGTTACGATCTACAAGGTACTAGACACGAGCTACGAGACACAAGATACGAGTTCCAGGTGATCAGTAATGAGTTACGAGCTACTAGATACAAGATACAAGTTCCGAGATATGGGTAACGAGTTACGAGTCACGAGTTACGCTTTACAAGATAAGATATACAAGATACAAGCTCCAAGTTATCGGTAACACGTTACGAGTTCCAAGTTCTGAGTTATGCGTCACGAGATATAAGTTGAGAGTTCCCACTTAGCGGAAACGATTTACGAGCTACGAGAGGCAAGATACGAGTTCCTTGTTATTGGTAATGGGTTACAAGCCCATTTACGTGTTACGAGTTACGAGTTGCGAGTTGCGATATACGAGTTACGAGTTACGAGTTACGAGATACAAGATCCGAGTTCCCACTTATTGTAACAAGTTACGAGCTACGAGACACAAGATACGAGTTCCAGGTAATCAGTAATGAGTTACAAGCTACTAGATACAAGATACGGGTTCTGAGTTATGGGTAACGAGTGATGAGTTATAAGATAAGCGCTCCGGGTTATGAGTTCAGAGTTCTGAGTTTCGCGTCACGAGATTCAAGATGCGAGTTCCCATTTATCGGTAACGATTTACGGGCTACGAGATCTAGGATACGAGTTCCAGGTTATCGGCAATGATTTGCGAGATCCGAGATAGAAGATACGAGTTCCGAGTAATGGGTAACGAGTTACGAGTTACGAGTTACAAGGTAAGAGATACAAGATACAAGCTCGAAGTTATCGGTAACGCGTTACGAGTTCCAGGTTCCGAGTTACGCTTCCCGAGATACAAGTTACGAGCTCCCACTTATTGGTAACGAGTTACGATCTTCAAGATCTAGGATACGAGTTCCAGGTTATCGGCAATGATTTGCGAGATCCGAGATAGAAGATACGAGTTCCGAGTAATGGGTAACGAGTTAAGAGTTACGAGTTACAAGGTAAGAGATACAAGATACAAGCTCAAAGTTATCGGTAACGCGTTACGAGTTCCAGGTTCCGAGTTACGCGTCACGAGATACAGGTTACGAGTTCCCACTTATCAGAAACGATTTACGAGCTACAAGAGGCAAGATACGAGTTCCTTGTTACTGGTAATGGGTTACAAGCTACGATACACAAGATACGAGTTCCTGGTTATGAGTAGCGAGATATAAGCTGCGATATACGAGTTACGAGTCACGAGTTACGCTTTACAAGGTAAGATATACAAGATACAAGCTCCAAATTATCGGTAACACTTTCGAGTTCCGAGTCCTGAGTTACGCGTCATGAGATAAAAGTTGCGAGTTCCTACCTATCGGTAACGATTTACGAGCTACGAGATGCATGATACGAGCTCCAGGTTATCGGTAATCGATTATAAGTTACGATATTTGAGATACGAGGTCCGGGTTATGGGTAGCGAGTTACAAGGTAAGAGATACAAGATACAAGCTCCAAGTTAAAGGTAACACGTTACGAGTTCCAAGTTCTGAGTTATGCGTCACGAGATATAAGTTAGGAGTTCCCACTTATCGGAAACGATTTACGAGCTACGAGGGGCAAGATACGAGTTCCTTGTTATTGGTAATGTGTTACAAGCCACGATACACAAGATACAAGTTCCGAGTTATCGGTAACACGTTACGAGTTACGAGTTCTAAGTTTCGCGTCATGAGATACAAGATGCGAGTTTCCACTTATTGGTAACGAGTTCGACCTTCAAGATCTAGGATACGAGTTCCAGGTTATCGGCAAAGATTTGCGAGATCCGAGATAGAAGATACGAGTTCCGAGCAATAGGTAACGAGTTACGAGCTACGAGTTACAAGGTAAGGGATACAAGATACAAGCTCCAAGTTATCGGTAACGCGTTACGAGTTCCAAGCTCTGAGTCACGCGTCACGATATACAAGTTGCGAGTCCCACTTATCGGTAATGATTTACAAGCTACGAGAGGCAAGATACGAGTTCCTTGTTATTGGTAATGGGTTACAAGCTACGATACACATGTTACGAGTTCCGGGTTATGAGTATAAACATGGGCAACGAGTTACGGGTTACGAGTTACGAATTACAAGGTAAGTGATGCAAGATACGAGCTCCGAGTTATACCGGTAACACTTTCGAATCCCGAGTCCTGAGTTACGCGTCACGAGATACAAGATGCGAGTTCCCATTTATCGGTAACGATTTACGAGCTACGGGAGGTAAGATACGAGTTCCTTGTTATTGGTAATGGGTTACAAGCTACTTTACACAAGATACGAGTTCCGGGTTATGAGTAGCGAATTGTAAGCCTCGATTCACGAGTTACGAGTTACGAGTTACGAGTTTCGAGTTTCGAGTTGCGAGTTACGATATACGAGTTACGAGTTACGAATTACGACTTACGATCTACGAGGTACTAGTTACGAGTTACGAGATACAAGTTGCGAGTTCCTACTTATCGTAAAGAGTTACGAGCTACGAGACACAAGATACGAGTTCCAGGTAAGCAGTAATGAGTTACGAGCTACTAGATACAAGATACGAGCTCCGAGTTATCGGTCACACGTTACGAGTTCGGAGTTCTGAGTTTCGCGTCATGAGATACAAGATGCGAGTTTCCACCGATCGGTAACGAGTTACGAACTTCTAGATCTAGGATACGACTTCGAGGTTATCATCATAGATTTTCAAGATCCGAGATCAAGATTCGAGTTCCAAGTTATGAGCAACGAGTTACGGGTTACGAGATGCAAGATAACAGTTCCAGGATATTGGTAATGGTTTACAAGCTACGATATATAAGATACGAGTTACGGGTTATCGGTAACGTGTTACGAGTTACTAGTTACAAGATACGAGCTCCGAGTTATCGGTAACGCGTTACTAGTTCCGAGTTCTGAGTTACACGTCACGAGATACAAGATGCGAGCTGCCACTTATTGCTAACGAGTTAGGATCTTCAAGATCTAGTATACGAGTTCCAGGTTATCGGCAATGATTTGCGAGATCCGAGATAGAAGATACGAGTTCCGAGTAATGGGTAACGAGTTACGAGTTATGAGTTACAAGGTAAGAGATACAAGATACAAGCTCGAAGTTTTTTGGTAACGCGTTACGAGTTCCAAGTTCCGAGTTACGCGTCACGAGATACAAGTTACGAGTTCCCACTTATCAGTAACGATTTACGAGCTACAAGAGGCAAGATACGAGTTCCTTGTTATTAGTAATGGGTTACAAGCTACGATACACAAGATACGAGTTCCTGGTTATGAGTAGCGCGTTATAAGCTGCGATTTACGAGTTACGAGTTGCGAGTTACGATATACGAGTTACGAGTAACAAATTACGACTTACGATCTACGAGGTACTAGTTACGAGTTACGAGATACAAGATGCGAGTTCCTACTTATCGTAACCAGTTACGAGCTACGAGACACAGGATACGAGTTCCAGGTAATCAGTAATGAGTTACGAGCTACTAGATACAAGATATGTGTTCCGAGTTATGGGTAACGAGCTACGAGTCACGAGTTACGCTTTACAAGGTAATATATAGAAGACACAAGCTCCAAGTTATCGGTAACACGTTACGAGTTCCAAGTTCTGCTTTTCGCGTCAAGAGATACAAGATGCAAGTTTTCACTTATCGGTAACGAGTTACAAACTACTAGATCTAGGTTACGAACTCGTGGCTATCGTCATTGATTTACAAAATCCGAGATCAAGATTCGAGTTCCAAGATATGGGCAACGCGTTATGGGTTACCAGTTATGGGTTACGAGTTACGAGTTACAAGGTAAATGATACAAGATACGAGTTACGAGTTTTGAGTTACGAGTTTCGAGTTACGACTTTCGAGTTCCGAGTCCTGAGTTACGCGTCACGAGATACAAGATGCGAGTTCCCATCTATCGGTAACGATTTACGAGCTACGAGAGGCAAGATACGTGTTCCTTGTTAAAGGTAATGGGTTACAAGCTACGATACACAAGATACGAGTTTCTGGTTTTGAGTAGGGAGTTTCACGAGTTATGAGTTACGAGTTAACAAGTTACGAGTTACGAGTTACGAGTTACGAGTTACGAGTTACGAGTTACGAGTTACGAGTTACGAGTTACGAGTTACGAGTTACGAGTTACGAGTTACGAGTTACGAGTTACGAGTTACGAGTTACGAGTTACGAGTTACGAGTTACGAGTTACGAGTTACGAGTTACGAGTTACGAGTTACGAGTTACGAGTTACGAGTTACGAGTTACGAGTTACGAGTTACGAGTTACGAGTTACGAGTTACGAGTTACGAGTTACGAGTTACGAGTTACGAGTTACGAGTTACGAGTTACGAGTTACGAGTTACGAGTTACGAGTTTCGAGTTTCGAGTTGCGAGTTACGATACACGAGTTACGAGTTACGAATTACGACTTACGATCTACGAGGTACTAGTTACGAGTTACGAGATACAAGTTGCGAGTTCCTACTTATCGTAAAGAGTTACGAGCTACGTGACACAAGATACGAGTTCCAGGTAATCAGTAATGAGTTACGAGCTACTGGATACAGGATACGAGCTCCGAGTTATCGGTCACACGTTACGAGTTCCGAGTTCTGAGTTACGCGTCATGAGATACAAGATGCGAGTTTCCACCTATCGGTAACGAGTTACGAACTTCTAGATCTAGGATACGACTTCGAGGTTATCATCATTTATTTTCAAGATCCGAGATCAAGATTCGAGTTCCAAGTTATGGGCAACACTTTCGAGTTCCGAGTCATGAGTTACGCGTCACGAGATACAAGATGCGAGTTCCAATCTATCGGTAACGATTCACGGGCTACGAGATGCAAGATACGAGTTCCAGGTTAACGGTAATGGATCACAAGTTACGATATATATGATACGAGTTCTGAGTTATTGGTAATGGGTTACAAGCTACGATACGAAAGATACGAGTGCCTGGTTATGAGTAGCGAGTTATAAGCTGCGATTTACGAGTTACGAGTTGCGAGTTACGATATACGAGAAACGAATTACGACTTACGATCTACGAGGTACTAGTTACGAGTTACGAGATACAAGATGCGAGTTCCTACTTATCGTAACGAGTTACGAGCTACGAGACACAAGATACGAGTTCCAGGTAATCAGTAATGAGTTACGAGCTACTAGATACAAGATATGTGTTTCGAGTTATGGGTAACGAGTTACGAGTTACAGTATACGAGTTCCCGAGTTATTGGTTCGCGTTACGAGTTCCAAGTTCTGAGTTTCGCGTCATGAAATACAGGATGCGAGTTTTCACCTATCAGTAACGAGTAACAAACTACTAGATCTAGGATACGAGTTCGAGGTTTTCGTCATTGATTTACAAGATCCGAGATCAAGATTCGAGTTCCGAGTTATGGGCAGCGAGTTACGGGTTAGGAGTTACGAGGTTAGTGATACAAGATACGAGCTCCGGGTTATCGGTAACAATTACACGTTCCGAGTCCTGAGTTACGCGTCACGAGATACAAGATGCGAGTTCCCATTTATCGATAACGATTTACGAGCTACGAGATGCTAGATACGAGTTCCAGGTTATCGGTAATGGTTTACAAGTTACGATATATAAGGTACGAGTTCCGAGTTATGGGTAACGAGTTACGAGTTACGAGTTACTAGATACGAGCTCCGAGCTGTCGGTACCGCGTTACTAGTTCCAAGTTCTGAGTTACGCGTACGAGACACAAGTTGCGAGTTCCCACTCCTCGGTAACGATTTATGAGCTTCGAGATACAAGATGCGAGTTCCTACTTATCGTAAAGAGTTACGAGCTACGGGACACAAGATACGAGTTCCAGGTAATCAGTAATGAGTTGCGGACTACTAGATACAAGATGCGAGCTCCGAGTTATCGGTTACACGTTACGAGTTCCGAGTTCTGAATTTCGCGTCATGAGATACAAGATGCGAGTTTCCACTTATTGGTAACGAGTTACGATCTTCAAGATCTAGGATACGAGTTCCAGGTTATCGGCAATGATTTGCGAGATCCGAGATAGAAGATACGAGTTCAGAGCAATGGGTAACGAGTTACGAGCTACGAGCTACGAGTTACGAGTTACAAGGTAAGGGATACATGATACAAGCTCCCAGTTATCGGTAACGAGTTACGAGTTCCAAGATCTGAGTCACGCGTCACGAGATACAAGTTGCGAGTCCCACTTATCGGTAACGATTTACGAGCTACGAGAGGCAAGATACAAGATCCTTGTTATTGGTAATGTGTTACAAGCTACGATACACAAGATACGAGTTCCGGGTTATGAGTAGCGAGTTATAAGCTGCGATTTACGAGTTACGAGTTTCGAATCACGAGTTTCGAGTTGCGAGCTACCATATACGAGTTACGAGTAACGAATTACGACTTACGATCTACGAGGTACTAGTTACGAGTTACGAGATAAAAGATGCGAGTTCCTACATATCGTACCGAGTTACGAGCTACGAGACACAAGATACGAGTTCCAGGTAATCAGTAATGAGTTACGAGCTACTAGATACAAGATACGTGTTCCGAGTTATGGGTAACAAGTTACGAGTTACAGTATACGAGTTCCCGAGTTATTGGTTCGCGTTACGAGTTCCAAGTTCTGAGTTACGCGTCACTAGATAAAAGTTACGAGTTCCTACCTATCGGTTACAATTTACGAGCTACGAGAGGCAAGATACAAGATCCTTGTTATTGGTAATTTGATACAAGCTACGATACACAAGATACGAGTTCCGGGTTATGAGTAGCGAGTTATAAGCTGCGATTTACGAGTTACGAATTTCGAATTACGAGTTTCGAGTTGCGAGTTACCATATACGAGTTACGAGTAACGAATTACGACTTACGATCTACGAGGTACTAGTTACGAGTTACGAGATACAAGATGCGAGTTCCTACTTATCGTAACGAGTTACGAGCTACGAGACACAAGATACGAGTTCCAGGTAATCAGTAATGAGTTACGAGCTACTAGATACAAGATGTGTTCCGAGTTATGGGTAACGAGTTACGAGTTACAGTATACGAGTTCCCGAGTTATTGGTTCGCGTTACGAGTTCCAAGTTCTGAGTTTCGCGTCATGAGATACAAGATGCGAGTTTTCACCTATCGGTAACGAGTAACGAACTACTAGATCTAGGATACGAGTTCGAGGTAATCGTCATTGATATACAATTCCGAGATCAAGACTCGAGTTCCAAGTTATGGGCAACGAGTTATGGGTTACGAGTTACGAGTTACAAGGTAAGTGATACAAGATACGAGTTACGAGTTATCGGTAACACTTTCGAGTTCCAAGTCCTGAGCTACGCGTCACGAGATACAAGATGCGAGTTACCATCTATCGGTAACGATTTACGAGCTACGAGATGATACGAGTTCCAGGTGATCAGTAATGAGTTACGAGCTACTAGATACAAGATACGAGTTCCGAGTTATGGGTAACGAGTCACGAGTTACGCTTTACAAGGTAAGATATACAAGATACAAGCTCCCAGTTATCGGTAATACGTTACGAGTTCCAAATTCTGAGTTATGCGTCACGTGATATAAGTTGGGAGTTCCCACTTATCGGAAACGATTTACGAACTACAAGGGGCAAGATACGAGTTCGTTGTTATTGGTAATGGGTTACAAGCCACGATACACAAGATACACGTTACGCGTTACAAGTTCCGAGATCTGTGTTTCGCGTCAAGAGATAGAAGATGCGAGTTTTCACCTATAGGTAACTAGTTACGAACTACAAGATCTAGGATACGAGTTCGAGGTTATCGTCATTGATTTACAAGATCCGAGATCAAGATTCGAGTTCCGAGTTATGGGCAACACTTTCGAGTTCCGAGTCCTGAGTTACGCGTCACGAGATACAAGATGCGAGTTCCCATCTATCGGTAACGATTCACGAGCTACGAGATGCAAGATACGAGTTCCAGGTTAACGGTAATGGATTACAAGTTACGATATATATGATACGAGTTCCGAGTTATTGGTAGCGAGTTACAAGGTAAGAGATATAAGATACATGCTCCGAGTTATCGGTAACGCGTTACGAGTTCCAAGTTCTGAGTTACGCGTCACTAGATACAAGTTGCGAGTTCCCTCTTATCGGTAACGATTTACGAGCTACGAGAGGCAAGATAAAAGATCCTTGTTATTGGTAATGTGTTACAAGCTACGATACACAAGATACGAGTTCCGGGTTATGAGTAAAAAGTTATGAGCTGCAATTTACGAGTTACGAGTTTCGAGTTACGAGTTTCGAGTTGCGAGTTTTGAGTTGCGGGTTACCATGTACTAGTTACGAATTACGACTTACGATCTACAAGGTACTAGATACGAGTTACGAGACACAAGCTGCAGGTTTCCACTTATCGTAACGAGTTACGAGCTACGAGGCACAAGTTACGAGTTCCAGGTGATCGGTAATGAGTTACGAGCTACTAGATACAACATACGAGTTCCGAGTTATGGGTAACGAGTTACGAGTCACGAATTACGCTTTACAAGGTAAGATATACGAGATACAAGCTCCAAGTTATCGGTAACACGTTACGAGTTCCAAGTTCTGAGTTATGCGTCACGAGATATAAGTTGAGAGTTCCCACTTATCGGAAACGATTTACGAGCTACGAGAGGCAAGATACGATTTCATTGTAATTGGTAATGGGTTACAAGCCACGATACACAAGATACGAGTTCCGTGTTATCCGTTACGCGTTACGAGTTCCAAGTTCTGAGTTTCGCGCCATGAGATACAAGATGCGAGTTTTCACCTATAGGTAACTAGTTACGAACTACTATATCTAGGATACGAGTTCGAGGTTATGGTCATTGATTTACAAGATCCGAAATCAAGATTCGAGTTCCGAGCTATGGACAACACTTTTGTGTTCCGAGTCCTGAGTTACGCGTCACGAGATACAAGATGCGGGTTCCCATCTATCGGTAACGATTTACGAGCTGCAAGATACGAGTTCCAGGTTATCGGTAATGGATTCAAGTTACGATCTATAAGAAACGAGTTCCGAGTTATGGGTAACTAGTTACAAGATACGAGTTACGAGTTATCGGTAACGCGTTACTAGTTACGAGTTCTGATTTACACGTCACGAGATACAAGATGCGAGTTCCCACTTATTGGTAACGAGTTACGAGATATGAAAAGCAAAATACAAGTTCCTTGTTATTGGTAACGGGTTACAATCTACGATACACAAGATACGAGTTCCAGGTAATCAGTAATGAGTTACGAGCCACTATATACAAGATGCGAGTTCCCATCTATCGGTAACGATTTACGAGCTACGAGATGCATGATACGAGTTCCAGGTTATCGGTAATGGATTATAAGTTACGATACTTAAGATACGAGGTCCTGGTTATTGGTAGCGAGTTACAAGGTAAGAGATACAAGATACATGCTCCGAGTTATCGGTAACGCGTTACGGGTTCCAAGTTCTGAGTTACGCGTCACTAGATAAAAGTTGCCAGTTCCTACCTATCGGTAACGATTTACGAGCTACGAGAGGCAAGATACAAGATCCTTGTTATTGGTAATGTGTTACAAGCTACGATACACAAGATACGAGTTCCGGGTTATGAGTAGCGAGTTATACGCTGCGATTTACGAGTTACGAGTTTTGAATTACGAGTTTCGAGTTGCGAGTTACCATATACGAGTTACGAGTACGAATTACGACTTACGATCTACGAGGTACTAGTTACGAGTTACGAGATACAAGATGCGAGTTCCAACTTATCGTAACGAGTTACGAGCTACGAGACACAAGATACGATTTCCAGGTAATTAGTAATAAGTTACGAGCTACTAGATACAAGATACGTGTTCCGAGTTATGGGCAACGAGTTACGAGTTACAGTATACGAGTTCCCGAGTTATTGGTTCGCGTTACGTGTTCCAAGTTCTGAGTTTCGCGTCATGAGATACAAGATGCGAGTTTTCAGCTATCGGTAACGAGCTACAAACTACTAGATCTAGGATACGGGTTCGTGGTTATCGTCATTGATTTACAAAATCCGAGATCAAGATTCGAGTTCCGAGTTATGGGCAACGAGTTACGAGTCACGAGTTACGCTTTACAAGGTAAGTGATACAAGATACAAGCTCCAAATTATCGGTAACACTTTCGAGTTCCGAGTCCTGAGTTACGCGTCACGAGATAAAAGATGCGAGTTCCCATTTATCGGTACCGATTTACGAGCTACGAGATGCATAATACGAGCTCCAGGTTATCGGTAATGGATTATAAGTTACGATATTTAAGATACGAGGTCCGGGTTATGGGTAGCGAGTTACAAGGTAAGAGATACAAGATACAAGCTCCAAGTTATCGGTAACACGTTACGAGTTCCAAGTTCTGAGTTATGCGTCACGAGATATAAGTTAGGAGTTCCCATTTATCGGAAACGATTTACGAGCTACAAGGAGCAAAATACGAGTTCCTTGTTATTGGTAATGTGTTACAAGCCACGATACACAAGATACAAGATCCGGGTTATCCGTTACGCGTTACGAGTTCCGAGATCTGAGTTTCGCGTCAAGAGATACAAGATGCGAGTTTTCACCCATAGGTAACTAGTTACGAACTACTAGATCTAGGATACGAGTTCGAGATTATCGTCTATGATTTACAAGATCCGAGATCAAGATTCGAGTCCCGAGTTATGGGCAACACTTTCGAGTTCCGAGTCCTGAGTTACGCGTCGCGAGATACAAGTTGCGAGTTCCCTCTTATCGGTAACGATTTACGAGCTACGAGAGGCAAGATACAAGATCCTTGTTATTGGTAATGTGTTACAAGCTACGAAACACAAGATACGAGTTCCGGGTTATGAGTAGCGAGTTATACGCTGCGATTTACGAGTTACGAGTTTTGAGTTACGCGTCACGAGATACAAGTTGCGAGTTCCCTCTTATCGGTAACGATTTACGAGCTACGAGAGGCAAGATACGAGTTCCTTGTTATTGGTAATGGGTTACAAGCTACGATACACAGGATACGAGTTCCTGGTTATGAGTAGCTAGTTATAAGCTGCGATTTACGAGTAACGAGTTACGAGTTACGATATACGAGTTACGAGTTACGAATTACCGATTACGAGTTAAGAGTTTGGAGTTACGAGTTACTAGTTTCGAGTTACGAGTTTCGAGTTGCGGGTTACCATGTACGAGTTACGAGTTACGAATTACGACTTACGATCTACAAGGTACTAGATACGAGCTACGAGACACAAGATACGAGTTCCGAGTTATGGGCAACGAGTTACGGGTTACGAGTTACGAGTTACAAGGTAGGTGATACAAGATACGAGCTCCGAGTTACCAGTTACCTTTCGAGTTCCGAGTCCTGAGTTACGCGTCACGAGATACAAGATGCGTGTTCCCATTTATCGGTAAAGATTTACGAGCTACGAGAGGCAAGATACGAGTTCCTTGTTAAAGGTAACGGGTTACAAGCTACGATACACAAGATACGAGTTCCTGGTTATGAGTAGCGAGTTATAAGCTACGATTTACAAGTTACGAGTTACAAGTTTCGAGTTGAGAGCTACGATATACGAGTTACGATCTACGAGGTACTAGTTACGAGTTACGAGATACAAGATGCGAGTTCCTACTTATTGTAACAAGTTACGAGCTACGAGACACAAGATAGGAGTTCCAGGTAATCAGTAATGGGTTACGAGCTACTAGATACAAGATACGGGTTCCGAGTTATGGGTAACGAGTGACGAGTTACAAGATGAGAGCACCGAGTTATCGGTTACGCGTTACGAGTCCTGAGTTCTGAGTTTCGCGTCATGAGATACAAGATGCGAGTATTCACCTATCGGTAACGAGTAACGAACTACGAGACACAAGATACGAGTTCCAGGTAATCAGTAATGAGTTACGAGCAACTAGATACAAGATACGGGTTCCGAGTTATGGGTAACGAGTGACGAGTTACAAGATGAAAGCACCGAGTTATCGGTTACGCGCTACGAGCTCTGAGTTCTGAGTGCCGCGTCACGAGATACAAGATGCGAGTTCCCATTTATCGATAACGGTTTACGAGCTACGAGATGCTAGATACGAGTTCCAGGTTATCGGTAATGGTTTACAAGTTACGATATATGAGGTACCAGTTCCGAGTTATGGGTAATGAGTTACGAGTTACGAGTTACAAGATACGAGTTCCGGTTTATGAGTAGCGAGTTATATGCTGCGATTAACGAGTTACGAGTTTCGAGTTACCAGTACCGAGTTACGATATACGAGTTACGAGTTACGAACTACGACTTATGATCTACGAGGTACTAGCTACGAGTTACGAGATAAAAGATGCGAGTTCCCATTTATCGTAACGAGTTACGAGTCATAAGATACGAGCTACTAGTTATTAGATACGCGTTACGAGTTCCAAGTTCTAAGTTACGCGTCACGAGATACAAGTTACGAGTTCCCACTTATCAGTAACGATTTACAAGCTACGAGAGGCAAGATACGAGTTCCTTGTTAAAGGTAACAGGTTACAAGCTACGATACACAAGATACGAGTTCCTGGTTATGAGTAGCGAGTTATAAGCTGCGGTTTACGAGTAACGAGTTACGAGTTGAGAGTTACGATATACGAGTTACGAGTTACGAATTACGACTTACGATCTACGAGGTACTGGTTACGAGTTACGAGATACAAGGTGCGAGTTCCCACTTATCGTAACAAGTTACGGGCTACGAGACACAAGATACGTGTTCCGAGTTATGGGTAACGGGTGATGAGTTATAAGAAAAGAGCACCGGGTTATCGGTTACGCATTACGAGTTCCGAGTTTTAGGTTTCGCGTCAAGAGATACAAGATGCGAGCAATCACCTGTCGGTAACTAGTTACGAACTACTAGATCTAGGATACGAGTTCGAGGTTATCGTCATTGATTTGCAAGATCCGAGATCAAGATTAGAGTTCCGAGCTATGGGCAACGAGTTGCGGGTTACGAGTTACGAGTTACAATATAGGTGATACAAGATACGAGCTTCGAGTTACCTGTAACACTTTCGAGTTCCGAGTCCTGAGTTACGCGTCACGAGATACAAGATGCGTGTTCCCATTTATCGGTAAAGATTTACGAGCTACGAGAGGCAAGATACGAGTTCCTTGTTAAAGGTAACAGGTTACAAGCTACGATACACAAGATACGAGTTCCTGGTTATGAGTAGCGAGTTATAAGCTGCGATTTACGAGTTACGAGTTACGAGTTTCGAGTTGAGAGCTACGATATACGAGTTACGATCTACGAGGTACTAGTTACGAGTTACGAGATACAAGATGCGAGTTCCTACTTATTGTAACAAGTTACGAGCTGCGAGACACAAGATAGGAGTTCCAGGTAATCAGTAATGGGTTACGAGCTACTGGATACAAGATACGGGTTCCGAGTTATGGGTAACGAGTGACGAGTTACAAGATGAAAGCACCGAGTTATCGGTTACGCGGTACGAGTTCTGAGTTCTGAGTGCCGCGTCACGAGGTACAAGATGCGAGTTCCCATTTATCGATAACGATTTAGGAGCCACGAGATGCAAGATACGAGTTCAAGGTTATCGGTAATGGATTACAAGTTACGATATGTAAGATACGAGTTCCGGGTTATGAGTAATGAGTTATAAGCTGCGATTTACGAGTTACGAGCTTCGAATTACGAGTTTCGAGTTGCGAGTTGCCATATACGAGTTACGAGTAACGAATTACGACTTACGATCTACGAGGTACTAGTTACGAGTTACGAGATACAAGATGCGAGTTCCTACTTATTGTAACGAGTTACGAGCTACGAGACACAAGATACGAGTTCCAGATAATCAGTAATGAGTTACGAGCTACTAGATACAAGATACGTGTTCCGAGTTATGGGTAACGAGTTACGAGCTACAGTATACGAATTCCCGAATTATTGGTTCGCGTTACGAGTTCCAAGTTCTGAGTTACGCGTCACTAGATAAAAGTTACGAGTTCCTACATATCGGTAACGATTTACGAGCTACGAGAGGCAAGATACAAGATCCTTGTTATTGGTAATGTGTTACAAGCTACGATACACAAGATACGAGTTCCGGGTTATGAGTAGCGAGTTATTAGCTGCGATTTACGAGTTACGAGCTTCGAATTACGAGTTTCGAGTTGCGAGTTGCCATATACGAGTTTCGAGTAACGAATTACGACTCACGATCTACGAGGTACTAGTTACGAGTTACGAAATACAAGATGCGAGTTCCTACTTATCGTAACGAGGTACGAGCTACGAGACACAAGATACGAGTTCCAGGTAATCAGTAATGAGTTACGAGCTACTAGATACAAGATATGTGTTCCGAGTTATGGGCAACGAGTTACTAGTTACAGTATACGAGTTCCCGAGTAATTGGTTCGCGTTACGAGTTCCAAGTTCTGAGTTTCGCGTCATGAGATACAAGATGCGAGTTTTCACCTATCGGTAACGAGTAACGAACTACTAGATCTAGGATACGAGTTCGAGGTTATCGTCATTGATTTACAAGATCCGAGATCAAGACTCGAGTTCCGAGTTATGGGCAACGAGTTATGGGTTACGAGTTACGACTTACAAGGTTAGTGATACAAGATACGAGTTACGAGTTATCGGTAACACTTTCGAGTTCCAAGTCCTGAGTTACGCGTCACGAGAAACAAGATGCGAGTTCCCATCTATCGGTAACAATTTACGAGCTACGAGATGCAAGATACGAGTTCCAGGTTATCGGTAATGGATTACAAGTTACGATATATATGATACGAGTTCCGAGATATTGGTAGCGAGTTACAAGGTAAGAGATATATGATGCATGCTCTGAGTTATCGGTAACGCGTTACGAGTTCCAAGTTCTGAGAACGCGTCACTAGATACAAGTTGCGAGTTCCCTCTTATCGGTAACGATTTACGAGCTACGAGAGGCAAGATAAAAGATCCTTTTTATTGGTAATGTGTTACAAGCTACGATACACAATATACGAGTTCCGGGCTATGAGTAGCGAGTTATAAGCCGCGATTTACGAGTTAAGAGTTTGTAGTTACGAGTTACGAGTTTCGAATTACGAGTTTCGAGTTACGAGTTTCGAGTTGCGGGTTACCATGTACGAGTTACGAGTTACGAATTACGACTTACGATCTACAAGGTACTAGATACGAGCTACGAGACACAAGATACGAGTTCCAGGTGATCAGTAATGAGTTACGAGCTACTAGATACAAGATACGAGTTCCGAGTTATGGGTAACGAGTTACGAGTCACGAGTTACGCTTTACAAGGTAAGATATAAGCTCCAAGTTATCGGTAAGACGTTACGAGTACCAAGTTCCGAGTTACGCGTCACGAGATACAAGTTACGAGTTCCCACTTATCAGTAACGATTTACGAGCTACAAGAGGCAAGATACGAGTTCCTAGTTATTGGTAATGTCTTACAAGCTACGATACACAAGATACGAGTTCCTGGTTATGAGAAGCGAGTTATAAGCTGCGATTTACGTGTTACGAGTTACGAATTACGACTTACGATCTACGAGGTACTGGTTACGAGTTACGAGATACAAGGTGCGAGTTCCCACTTATCGTAACAAGTTACGGGCTACGAGACACAAGATACGTGTTCCGAGTTATGGGTAACGGGTGATGAGTTATAAGAAAAGAGCACCGGGTTATCGGTTACGCATTACGAGTTCCGAGTTTTAGGTTTCGCGTCAAGAGATACAAGATGCGAGCAATCACCTGTCGGTAACTAGTTACGAACTACTAGATCTAGGATACGAGTTCGAGGTTATCGTCATTGATTTGCAAGATCCGAGATCAAGATTAGAGTTCCGAGCTATGGGCAACGAGTTGCGGGTTACGAGTTACGAGTTACAATATAGGTGATACAAGATACGAGCTTCGAGTTACCTGTAACACTTTCGAGTTCCGAGTCCTGAGTTACGCGTCACGAGATACAAGATGCGTGTTCCCATTTATCGGTAAAGATTTACGAGCTACGAGAGGCAAGATACGAGTTCCTTGTTAAAGGTAACAGGTTACAAGCTACGATACACAAGATACGAGTTCCTGGTTATGAGTAGCGAGTTATAAGCTGCGGTTTACGAGTAACGAGTTACGAGTTGAGAGTTACGATATACGAGTTACGAGTTACGAATTACGACTTACGATCTACGAGGTACTGGTTACGAGTTACGAGATACAAGGTGCGAGTTCCCACTTATCGTAACAAGTTACGGGCTACGAGACACAAGATACGTGTTCCGAGTTATGGGTAACGGGTGATGAGTTATAAGAAAAGAGCACCGGGTTATCGGTTACGCATTACGAGTTCCGAGTTTTAGGTTTCGCGTCAAGAGATACAAGATGCGAGCAATCACCTGTCGGTAACTAGTTACGAACTACTAGATCTAGGATACGAGTTCGAGGTTATCGTCATTGATTTGCAAGATCCGAGATCAAGATTAGAGTTCCGAGCTATGGGCAACGAGTTGCGGGTTACGAGTTACGAGTTACAATATAGGTGATACAAGATACGAGCTTCGAGTTACCTGTAACACTTTCGAGTTCCGAGTCCTGAGTTACGCGTCACGAGATACAAGATGCGTGTTCCCATTTATCGGTAAAGATTTACGAGCTACGAGAGGCAAGATACGAGTTCCTTGTTAAAGGTAACAGGTTACAAGCTACGATACACAAGATACGAGTTCCTGGTTATGAGTAGCGAGTTATAAGCTGCGATTTACGAGTTACGAGTTACGAGTTTCGAGTTGAGAGCTACGATATACGAGTTACGATCTACGAGGTACTAGTTACGAGTTACGAGATACAAGATGCGAGTTCCTACTTATTGTAACAAGTTACGAGCTGCGAGACACAAGATAGGAGTTCCAGGTAATCAGTAATGGGTTACGAGCTACTGGATACAAGATACGGGTTCCGAGTTATGGGTAACGAGTGACGAGTTACAAGATGAAAGCACCGAGTTATCGGTTACGCGGTACGAGTTCTGAGTTCTGAGTGCCGCGTCACGAGGTACAAGATGCGAGTTCCCATTTATCGATAACGATTTAGGAGCCACGAGATGCAAGATACGAGTTCAAGGTTATCGGTAATGGATTACAAGTTACGATATGTAAGATACGAGTTCCGGGTTATGAGTAATGAGTTATAAGCTGCGATTTACGAGTTACGAGCTTCGAATTACGAGTTTCGAGTTGCGAGTTGCCATATACGAGTTACGAGTAACGAATTACGACTTACGATCTACGAGGTACTAGTTACGAGTTACGAGATACAAGATGCGAGTTCCTACTTATTGTAACGAGTTACGAGCTACGAGACACAAGATACGAGTTCCAGATAATCAGTAATGAGTTACGAGCTACTAGATACAAGATACGTGTTCCGAGTTATGGGTAACGAGTTACGAGCTACAGTATACGAATTCCCGAATTATTGGTTCGCGTTACGAGTTCCAAGTTCTGAGTTACGCGTCACTAGATAAAAGTTACGAGTTCCTACATATCGGTAACGATTTACGAGCTACGAGAGGCAAGATACAAGATCCTTGTTATTGGTAATGTGTTACAAGCTACGATACACAAGATACGAGTTCCGGGTTATGAGTAGCGAGTTATTAGCTGCGATTTACGAGTTACGAGCTTCGAATTACGAGTTTCGAGTTGCGAGTTGCCATATACGAGTTTCGAGTAACGAATTACGACTCACGATCTACGAGGTACTAGTTACGAGTTACGAAATACAAGATGCGAGTTCCTACTTATCGTAACGAGGTACGAGCTACGAGACACAAGATACGAGTTCCAGGTAATCAGTAATGAGTTACGAGCTACTAGATACAAGATATGTGTTCCGAGTTATGGGCAACGAGTTACTAGTTACAGTATACGAGTTCCCGAGTAATTGGTTCGCGTTACGAGTTCCAAGTTCTGAGTTTCGCGTCATGAGATACAAGATGCGAGTTTTCACCTATCGGTAACGAGTAACGAACTACTAGATCTAGGATACGAGTTCGAGGTTATCGTCATTGATTTACAAGATCCGAGATCAAGACTCGAGTTCCGAGTTATGGGCAACGAGTTATGGGTTACGAGTTACGACTTACAAGGTTAGTGATACAAGATACGAGTTACGAGTTATCGGTAACACTTTCGAGTTCCAAGTCCTGAGTTACGCGTCACGAGAAACAAGATGCGAGTTCCCATCTATCGGTAACAATTTACGAGCTACGAGATGCAAGATACGAGTTCCAGGTTATCGGTAATGGATTACAAGTTACGATATATATGATACGAGTTCCGAGATATTGGTAGCGAGTTACAAGGTAAGAGATATATGATGCATGCTCTGAGTTATCGGTAACGCGTTACGAGTTCCAAGTTCTGAGAACGCGTCACTAGATACAAGTTGCGAGTTCCCTCTTATCGGTAACGATTTACGAGCTACGAGAGGCAAGATAAAAGATCCTTTTTATTGGTAATGTGTTACAAGCTACGATACACAATATACGAGTTCCGGGCTATGAGTAGCGAGTTATAAGCCGCGATTTACGAGTTAAGAGTTTGTAGTTACGAGTTACGAGTTTCGAGTTACGAGTTTCGAGTTACGAGTTTCGAGTTGCGGGTTACCATGTACGAGTTACGAGTTACGAATTACGACTTACGATCTACAAGGTACTAGATACGAGCTACGAGACACAAGATACGAGTTCCAGGTGATCAGTAATGAGTTACGAGCTACTAGATACAAGATACGAGTTCCGAGTTATGGGTAACGAGTTACGAGTCACGAGTTACGCTTTACAAGGTAAGATATAAGCTCCAAGTTATCGGTAAGACGTTACGAGTACCAAGTTCCGAGTTACGCGTCACGAGATACAAGTTACGAGTTCCCACTTATCAGTAACGATTTACGAGCTACAAGAGGCAAGATACGAGTTCCTAGTTATTGGTAATGTCTTACAAGCTACGATACACAAGATACGAGTTCCTGGTTATGAGAAGCGAGTTATAAGCTGCGATTTACGTGTTACGAGTTACGAATTACGACTTACGATCTACGAGGTACCTAGTTACGAGTTACGAGATACAAGATGCGAGTTCCTACTTATCGTAACGAGTTACGAGCTACGAGATACAAGATGCGAGTTCCTACTTATCGTAACGAGTTACGAGCTACGAGATACAAGATACGAGTTCCAGGTAATCAGTAATGAGTTACGAGCTACTAGATACAAGATACGCGTTCCGAGTTATGAGTAACGAGTTACGAGTTATAGTATACGAGTTCCCGAGTTATTGGTTCACGTTACGAGTTCCAAGTTCTGAGTTTCGCGTCATGAGATACAAGATGCGAGTTTTCACCTTCCGGTAACGAGTTACAAACTACTAGATCTAGGATACGAGTTCGTAGCTATCGTCATTGATTTACAAAATCCGAGATCAAGATTCGAGTTCCGAGCTATGGGCAACGAGTTATGGGTTACGAGTTACGAGTTGCAAGGTAAGTGATACGAGATACGAGTTACGAGTTATCGGTAACACTTTCGAGTTCCGAGTCCTGAGTTACGCGTCACGAGATACAAGATGCGAGTTCCCATCTATCGGTAATGATTTACGAGCTACGAGATGCAAGATACGAGTTCCAGGTTATCGGTAATGGATTACAAGTTACGATATATATGATACGAGTTCCGAGTTATTGGTAGCTTACAAGGTAAGAGATATAAGATACATGCTCCGAGTTATCGGTAACGCGTTACGAGTTGCAAGTTCTGAGTTACGCGTCACTAGATACAAGTTGCGAGTTCCCCCTTATCGGTAACGATTTACGAACTACGAGAGGCAAGATAAAAGATTCTTGTTATTGGTAATGTGTTACAAGATCATACACAAGATACGAGTTCCGGGTTATGAGTAGCGAGTTATAAGCTGCGATTTACGAGTTACGAGTTAATAGTTTGGAGTTACGAGTTTCGAGTTGCGGGTTACCATGTACGAGTTACGAGTTACGAATTACGACTTACGATCTACAAGGTACTAGATACGAGCTACGAGACACAAAATACGAGTTCCAGGTGATCAGTAATGAGTTACGAGCTACTAGATACAAGATACGAGTTCCGAGTTATGGCTAACGAGTTACGAGTCACGAGTTACGCTTTACAAGGTAAGTGATACAAGATACAAGCTCCAAATTATCGGTAACACTTTCGAGTTTCGAGTCCTGAGTCACGCGTCACGAGATAAAAGATGCGAGTTCCCATGTATCGGTACCGATTTACGAGCTACGAGATGCATGATACGAGCTCCAGGTTATCGGTAATGGATTATAAGTTACGATATTTAAGATACGAGGTCCGGGTTATGGGCAGCGAGTTACAAAATAAGAGATACAAGATACAAGCTCCAAGTTATCGGTAACACGTTACGAGTTCCAAGTTCTGAGTTATGCGTCACGAGATATAAGTTAGGAGTTCCCACTTATCGGAAACGATTTACGAGCTACAAGGGGCAAGATACGAGTTTCTTGTTATTGGTAATGTGTTACAAGCCACGATACACAAGATACAAGTTCCGGGTTATCCGTTACGCGTTACGAGTTCCGAGATCTGAGTTTCGCGTCAAGAGATACAAGTTGCGAGTTTTCACCTATAGGTAACTAGTTACGAACTACTAGATCTAGGATACGAGTTCGAGGTTATCGTCTATGATTTACAAGATTCGAGTTCCGAGTTATGGGCAACACTTTCGAGTTCGGAGTCCTGAGTTACGCGTCACGAGATACAAGTTGCGAGTTCCCACTTATCGGTAACGATTTACGAGCTACGAGAGGCAAGATACGAGTTCCTTGTTAATGGTGATGGGTTACAAGCTACTTTACACAAGATAAGAGTTCAGGTATATGAGTAGCGAGTTGTAAGCCTCGATTCACGAGTTACGAGTTACGAGTTACGAGTTACGAGTTTCGAGTTTCGAGTTTCGAGTTTCGAGTTGCGAGTTACGAGTTACGAGTTACGAATTACGACTTACGATCTACGAGATACTAGTTACGAGTTACGAGATACAAGTTGCGAGTTCCTACTTATCGTAAAGAGTTACGAGCTACGAGACACAAGATACGAGTTCCAGGTAATCAGTAATGAGTAACGAGCTACTAGATACAAGATACGAACTCCGAGTTATCGGTCACACGTTACGAGTTCCGAGTTCTGAGTTTCGCGTCATGAGATACAAGATGCGAGTTTCCACCTATCGGTAACGAGTTACGAACTTCTAGATCTAGGATACGACTTCGAGGATTTTCAAGATCCGAGATCAAGATTCGAGTTCCAAGTTATGGGCAACGAGTTACGGATTACGAAATGCAAGATATGAGTTCCAGGATATTGGTAATGGTTTACAAGCTACAATATATAAGATACGAGTTACGTGTTATGGGTAACGAGTTACGAGTTACTAGTTACAAGATACGAGCTCCGAGTTATGGGTAACGCGTTACTAGTTCCGAGTTTTGACTTACACGTCACGAGATACAAGATGCGAGCTCCCACTTATTGGTAACGAGTTAGGATCTTCAAGGATACGAGTTCCAGGTTATCGGTAATGATTTGCGAGATCCGAGATAGAAGATACGAGTTCCGAGTAATGGGTAACGAGTTACGAGTTACAAGGTGAGAGATACAAGATACAAGCTCGAAGTTATCGGTAACGCGTTACGAATTCCAAGTTCCGAGTTACGCGTCACGAGATACAAGTTACGAGTTCCCACTTATCAGTAACGATTTACGAGCTACAAGAGGCAAGATACGAGTTCCTGGTTACGAATGGCGAGTTATAAGCTGCGATTTACGAGTTACGAGTTACGAGTTACGAGTTGCGAGTTACGATATACGAGTTACGAGTAACGAATTACGACTTACGATCTACGAGGTACTAGTTACGAGTTACGAGATACAAGATGCGAGTTCCTACTTATTATTGGTAATATGTTACAAGCTACGATACACAAGATACGAGTTCCGGGTTATGAGTAGCGAGTTATAAGCTGCAATTTACGAGTTACGAGTTAAGAGTTTCGAGTTACGAGTTTCGAGTTACGAGTTTCGAGTTACGAGTTTCGAGTTACGAGTTTCGAGATACGAGTTTTGAGTTGCGGGTTACCATGTACTAGTTACGAATTACGACTTACGATCTACAAGGTACTAGATACGAGTTACGAGATACAAGATGCAAGTTCCCACTTATCGTAACGAGTTACGAGCTACGAGACACAAGTTACGAGTTCCAGGTGATCGGTAATGAGTTACGAGCTACTAGATACAACATACGAGTTCCGAGTTATGGGTAACGAGTTACGAGTCACGAATTACGCTTTACAACGCGTATATATGAGATACAAGCTGCAAGTTATCGGTAACACGTTACGAGTTCCAAGTTCGGAGTTATGCGTCACGAGATATAAGTTGAGAGTTCCCTCTTATCGGTAACGATTTACGAGCTACGAGAGGCAAGATAAATGATCCTTGTTATTGGTGATGTGTTACAAGCTACGATACACAAGATACGAGTTCCGGGCTATGAGTAGCGAGTTATAAGCTGCGATTTACGAGTTACGAGTTAAGAGTTTGGAGTTACGAGTTTCGAGTTACGATTCACGACTTACGATCTACAAGGTACTAGATACGAGCTACGAGACACATGCTACGAGTTCCAGGTGATCAGTAATGAGTTACGAGCTACTAGATACAAGATACGAGTTCCGAGTTATTAGTAAAGAGTTACGAGTCACGAGTTACGCTTTACAAGGTAAGATATACAAGATACAAGCTCCAAGTTATCGGTAACACGTTACGAGTTCCAAGTTCTGAGTTTCGCGTCAAGAGATACAAGATGCGAGTTTTCACCTATAGGTAACTAGTTACGAACTACTAGATCTAGGATACGAGTTCGAGGTTATCGTCATTGATTTACAAGATCCAAGATCAAGATTCGAGTTCCGAGTTATGGGCAACACTTTCGAGTTCCGAGTCCTGAGCTACGCGTCACGAGATAAAAGATGCGAGTTCCCATTTATCGGTACCGATTTATGAGCTACGAGATGCATGATACGAGTTCCAGGTTATCGGTAATAGATTATAAGTTACGATATTTAAGTTACAAGGTCCGGGTTATGGGTAGCGAGTTACAAGGTAAGAGATACAAGATACATGCTCCGAGTTATCGGTAACACGTTACGAGTTCCAAGTTCTGAGTTACACGTCACGAGATACAAGTTACGAGTTCCCACTTATCAGTAACCATTTACGAGCTACGAGAGTCAAGATACGAGTTTCTTGTTATTGGTAATTGGATACAAGCTACGATACACAAGATGCGAGTTCCTGGTTATGAGAAGCGACTTATAAGCTGCGATTTACGTGTTACGAGTTACGAGTTGCGAGTTACGATATACGAGTTACGAATTACGACTTACGATCTACGAGGTACTAGTTACGAGTTACGAGATACAAGATGCGAGTTCCCACTTATCGTAGCAAGTTACGAGCTACGAGACACAAGATACGAGTTCCAGGTAATCAGTAATCAGTTTCGAGCTACTAGATACAAGATACGGGTTCCGAGTTATGGGTAATGAGTGATGAGTTATAAGATAAGCGCTCCGGGTTATCGGTTACGCGTTATTAGTTCAGAGTTCTGAGTTTCGCGTCATGAGATACAAGATGCGAGATTTCACCTATCGGTAACTAGTAACGAACTACTAGATCTAGGATACGAGTTCGAGGTTATCGTCATTGATTTACAAGATCCGAGATCAAGATTCGAGTTCCGAGTTATGGGCAACGAGTTACGGGTTACGAGTTACGAGTTACAATATAGGTGATACAAGATACGAGCTCCGAGTTACCTGTAACACTTTCGAGTTCCGAGTCCTGAGTTACGCGTCACGAGATACAAGATGCGTGTTCCCATTTATCGGTAAAGATTTACGAGCTACGAGAGGCAAGATACGAGTTCCTTGTTAAAGGTAACGGGTTACAAGCTACGATACACAAGATACGAGTTCCTGGTTATGAGTAGCGAGTTATAAGCTGCGATTTACGAGTTACGAGTTTCGAGTTGAGAGCTACGATATACGAGTTACGATCTACGAGGTACTAGTTACAAGTTACGAGATACAAGATGCGAGTTCCTACTTATTGTAACAAGTTACGAGCTACGAGACACAAGATAGGAGTTCCAGGTAATCAGTAATTGGTTACGAGCTACTGGATACAAAATACGGGTTCCGAGTTATGGGTAACGAGTGACGAGTTACAAGATGAAAGCACCGAGTTATCGGTTACGCGTTACGAGTTCTGAGTTCTGAGTTTCGCGTCATGAGATACAAGATGCGAGTTTTCACCTATCGGTAACGAGTAACGAACTAATAGATCTAGGATACGAGTTCGAGGTTATCGTCATTGACTTACAAAATCCGAGATGAAGATTCGAGTTCCGAGTTATGGGCAACGAGTTATGGGTTACGAGTTACAAGGTAAGTGATACAAGATACGAGCTCCGAGTTATCGGTAACACTTACACGTTCCGAGTCTGAGTTACGCGTCACGAGATACAAGATGCGTGTTCCCATTTATCGGTATAGATTTACGAGCTACGAGAGGCAAGATACGAGTTCCTTATTGAAGGTAACGGGTTACAAGCTACGATACACAAGATACGAGGTCCTGGTTATGAGTAGCGAGTTATAAGCTGCGATTTACGAGTTACGAGTTACGAGTTTCGAGTTGAGAGCTACGATATACGAGTTACGATCTACGAGGTACTAGTTACGAGTTACGAGATACAAGATGCGAGTTCCTACTTATTGTAACAAGTTACGAGCTACGAGACAAAAGATAGGAGTTCCAGGTAATCAGTAATGGGTTACGAGCTACTGGATACAAGATACGGGTTCCGAGTTATGGGTAACGAGTGACGAGTTACAAGATGAGAGCACCGAGTTATCGGTTACGCGTTACGAGTTCTGAGTTCTGAGTTTCGCGTCACGAAATACAAGATGCGAGTTCCCATCTATCGGTAATGATTTACGAGCTACGAGATGCAAGATACGAGTTCCAGGTTATCGGTAATGGATTACAAGTTACGATATATATGATACGAGTTCCGAGTTCCGAGTTCCGATAAGAGTGAGAGGCTATCGTCATTGATTTAAAAGATCCGAGATCAAGATTCGAGTTCCGAGTTATGGGCAACGAGTTAAAGTTTACGAGTAACGAGTTACAAGGTAAGTGATACTGGATACGAGCTCCGAGTTATCGGTAACGCGTTACTAGTTCCGAGTTCTGAGTTACACGTTACGAGATACAAGTTGCGAGTTCCCACTTATTGGTAACGATTTACGAGCTACGAGATGCAACATACGAGTTCCAGGTTATCGGTAATGGATTACAAGTTAGGATATATAAGATACGAGTTCCGAGTTATTGGTAAAGGATTGCAAGCCACGATACACAAGATACGAAATCCGGGTTATCCGTTACGCGTTACGAGTTCCGAGTTCTGAGTTTCGCGTCATGTGTGATTCACAAGATCCGAGATCAAGATTCGAGTTCCGAGCTATGGGCAACGAGTTACGGGTTACCAGTTACGAATTACAAGGTAAGTGATACAAGATACGAGCTCCGAGTTATAGCTAACACTTTCGAGTTCCGAGTCCTGAGTTACGCATCACGAGATACAAGATGCGAGTTCCCATTTATCGGTAACGATTTACGAGCTACGAGATGTAAGACACGAGTTCCAAGTTATCGGTAATGGACTACAAGTTGCGATATATAAGATATGAGTTCCGACTTATGGGTAAGGAGTTACGAGTTACGAGTTACAAGATACGAGCTCCGAGTTATCGGTAACGCGTTACTAGTTCCGATTTCTGAGTTACACGTCACGAGATACAAGATGCGAGTTCCAACTTATTGGTAACGAGTTACGATCCTAAAGATCCAGGATACGAGTTCCAGGTTATCGGCAATGATTTGTGAGATCCGTCATAGAAGATACGAGTTCCGAGCAATGGGTAACAAGTTACGAGCTACGAGTTACGAGTTACAAGGTAAGAGATACAATATACAAGCTCCGAGTTATCGGTAACGCGTTACGAGTTCCAAGTTCTGAGTTACGTGTCACGAGATACAAGTTGCGAGTGCCTACTTAACGGTAACGATTTACGAGCTACGAGAGGCAGGATACGAGTTCCTTGTTATTGGTAATGGGTTACAAGCTACGATACACAAGATACGAGGTCCGGGTTATGAGTAGCGAGTTATAAGCTGCGATTTACGAGTTTCGAGTTACGAGCTTCGAGTTGAGAGTTACGATATACGAGTTACGAATTACGACTTACGATCTACTATCTACGAGGTACTAGTTACGAGTTACGAGATACAAGATGCAAGTTCCCACTCATCGTGACGAGTTACGAGCTACGAGACACAAGATACGAGTTCCATGTAATCAGTAATGAGTTACGAGCTACTAGATACAAGATACGAGTTCCGTGTTATGGGTAACGAGTTACGAGTTACAAGATACGAGCTCCGAGTTATGGGTTACGAATCACGAGTTACAAGGTAAGTGATACAAGATACGAGCTCCGAGTTATCGTTAACGCGGTACTAGTTACAATATAGGTGATACAAGATACGAGCTCCGAGTTACCTGTAACACTTTCGAGTTCCGAGTTCTGAGTTACACGTCACGAGATACAAGATGCGAGTTCCCATTTATCGGCAACGATTTACGAGCTACGAGATGCAAGATACGAGTTCAAGGTTATCGGTTATGGATTATAAGTTACGATATACAGGATACGACTTCCAGGTTATGGGTAGTAAGCTACAAGTTGCGATTTACGAGTTAGGAGCTACGAGACGCGAGTTACGATTTTCGAGGTACGAGTTACGAGTTACTAGTTACGACTTAATATCTACCAGGTAAGAGTTACGAGATACAAGGTAAAAGTTAGATACTAGCTCCAAATTATCGGTAACGCGTTACGAGCTCCAAGTTCTGAGTTACGCGTCACGAGATACAAGATGCGGGTTCCCATTTATCTTTAACGATTTACGAGCTGCGAGATGCAAGATACGAGTTCCTGGTTATCGGTAATGGGTTACAAGTTACGATATATAAGATACGACTTCCGGGTTATGGGTAGTAAGCTACAAGTTGCGATTTACGAATTAAGAGCTACGAGATGCGAGCTACGATTTACGAGGTACGAGTTACGAGTTACGACTTAATATCTACGAGGTACGAGTTACGAGATACAAGGTAAAATATACAAGACACAAGCTCCGAGTTATCGGTAACGCATTACGAGCTCCAAGTTCTGTGTTACGCATCACGAGATACAAGTTGGGAGTTCCCACATATCGGTAACGATTTACGAGCATAAATTGATTTTATGGAAGTGTTTCACCAAATCAGCACACAAATATATTTAGGATATGATCCCCTGTAATTGTTTTAATGGTTTAAAATTGCTTTTGCAGACCTTTGCTGGAAGCTCATAACTATTAAGAAAATTATTATCACAAGAAGTAAGCTTATTATGCTTTACATATTTCTGGAGTATTGAAACCAAAATTTCAATGGAAATAAACTTCAGATTTTGAGAAAATCCAGTATAAAGCTTGTTGAATAGAAGAGTCAGTTCCAGTACACCAAGCACAGTTGCGGTACAATATAGGCCAGGACAATCACTTTTTGTGTGAAATTAGTTTAAGTTTTTGAAATTTATTTACAAATGTTTCTGTTATAAGACTGCTGTACTAATTGTAATGGTATGTACATACCATGAATTTAACCATTTTATATGTTCATGATTGAAACCCATCAGTGGCGGATTTACGAATTTCCTGCCAGATGGTTAATCAATTTTTGCCGCACCTATTGACCCCTGAAATTCAAAACCCCCTACTTCACAATCATAATAATTACATTTGTTGTGACAATGAAATTGCAACTTCACCATTTGTAAACTAGGGCATCGTTGTGTCAGTTTCTAGATTATTCTTGCAACCCACGATTTAGTGATGATTACTCGAGAAACAGTTTTTGAGTATACCTTTGAGCTAAGGAAAGCCCAATCACGCACTTATTGTGAAGTAAGGTAAGGTATGCCTTCAAATTTTCGAGACTCATTTTCTCTGGGGATATAATAAATGTTTTTTTTTATATCTGTAAAAAAAAATTAGCCATATTTGCTGCCCTAGGCTCCAGCCTACTCAGCCACTGAAACCTATTATTGTTCTAATAAGTATTTTATTCATAGGTCCATCATCTTACAAGTGTGAAAATTCTTATGAAAAATATAAAACCATTTAAATTGATCATCTTTTATGAATCTAATTTCAGATGTAGTTAAAACATTATTTTTATTATAGTAGTCAAGACAATTTTCTTTCAATCTGATAAAATTCCATATATTTTTTCACATTATAGATCACATATCACATAGATAGATGAAGGATAGATCCATAGTGAAACCTATACCTGTATGAAATATTGTAGTAACACTTGAGAGATATTTCAAAATCGCAACATTGTTGAAGGGTGTTAAGGCATATTTTAATCAACATTACTGTGAAATGAATGAAACAGAATAGAATAACATTGCGTCTTCCATTGCAATGTAGATATAGTATTGCAGCAGCCTAATTTTGTTTTGTTTAGTGAGCAGCATCCCAGCATCTATTAGTGTCTGTCAGGGCGACTTTTATTAATTACACACATAGAGGACCACGGAATGGTAGGGGTAAGTGGTTTAAAACAGAGGAACAATAGCTAGTCTATTGACAAAAAATATTTCTTGTTTTGCAGTCTAACATCATCACGTGTTTCACGGTCTTTTTTTAGATTGTTTGATAAATAACAAAAATTCTTGCAAGAATTTTGAATTTGTAGACAATAAGTATGCTAGTGAAATGCTGTTTGCTGGTAGGGCATTGAATCTACCTAGTAATGTACGCAAGAATGAGATGGCAATAGTGTTACTTTGACAAGAAAAAAACATATGATTGAGGTCTCCATGGGATATCCCGTCGCATTCACAGAATGGTTCAGAAATTAAGCTCATTTTTTACAGAAGTGCGTTACAGTTTGCAACACCAAAGCAACATCTCAATAAAAAAATATGTGTTGGACGGGCAGCAGCTATTTCCTTAAAAATTGGCATGGCAGGTAGGGTAGGGTTTATACAAGTATAGTGGCATAGATGGGTGGATACGAAATCTCGGTACTCAGCATTCCATTTCATCGCATTTCGCTTTTATGACGGGTAGGAGGTCCTGCTTGAGTAGACTTGCAACTAGATTGCTAGAGTTTATTGCCTCCTTGGCCATTTTATCCACTACGACGTTACCAGTAATGCCTACATGACCTTTTACCCATAAGAAGGTGACAAACACATACTTTTGACGGAGAAGGACTAATAGTTCGATTATCTGCGCAACCAAATCATGTTTATATGTGTTTGCGATACTAAGCGATTGTAGTACAGACCGTGAGTCTGTGATACTGATGATTTTCTGGTCATTTGTCACCTGTTCTCTATTTATGTATTCCAGTGCCTTTACTATAGCAGTGGCCTCAGCGTTGAAGATTGACATGTATCTATGGCATTTATATAATTCTTTTTAGCGCAGAGATGGGATCCAAATGGCACAGCCGACACCGTCATTACCCTTGGAAGCATCGGTATATATCTGGCAAGCAGGACTGTATTCTTCTAAAGTGTTGCCAATTATACTGTTGTTGATAAATGCATTTTCTGTATATTCAGGATATATTATATGAGGCTTCTCTAGGAGTCAAGAATATTCTGATCGGAAGAAAGGGAGCTGTTTATGTGACATCAGTTGACTGCTGTAGTCTGCCAAGTTTACAATTGCTTCGGCAAGTGGGGGAGAGTTTTTGTGGGCCCAGTACCTATTCGTTAGGTTATATGTAGTTAAGGTTGCCCGTTTGTTGTGTATTAGTGTATCATCGGCACTCATACATTTGAGGACAGCCTTTTGAGCTAGAAGCTGCCTTCTGATGTGCATTGGTGGTTCACCACTTTCTGCTAGCAAAGCAATTGTAGGAGTAGCTTTTAAAGTCCCTGTTATTAATCTAAGCGCTTTGTATTGGAGTCTGTCGATCTTCAGTAGTCTAGAATTAGTTGCAGAACCGTAAAATATCGAGCCAAAATCCAGTATCGATCTTGTGAAGGCTTTATAGAAAGTCAAAGCACTTGAAGGATCAGCGCCCCAAAACTTTCTAGTCGTGCTCTTTAGGATATTCAAACTTTTTTCAGCTTTGCATAGCGTATTTTTAATTTGTGTCTCCCAGGATAATTTCTGGTCTAACACTAAGCCGAGGTATTTATGCTCTGTCTTACAAACAACAGGGATATTGCCTATATTCATGTGGTCTGTCATATTAATACGGTGTCGAGTATATTTCACAATAGCTGATTTATTAAATGAGACCTCGAGACCATTTTCAATGAGGTAGTTATTCACTTCAAGGCCGTAGCTTCTGATATTATATAAACAGTCTGCTAACTTTTTCCTTGAGCTATAAAGGCACAAGTCATCAGCATATTGTAGTATGTAGTATTACTGAAATATTTCTTGAGTGGAGGTCCAACGTATAAATATTGAAGAGAACAGGACTGAGCACCGACCCTTGGGGAAGACCTGTGCTGCTTATCCGTGGTCCTACTAGTTCTTCGCTCGTTGAGATATAAATAACCCTATCATAAAAAATAGTTATTAGATTGGCACCAAATTGTCTGGGGATTCCGATATTAATAATTTTTTCAAATAAAGTAAACAGGTTAACATTGTCATAAGTAGCGTTTATATCAAGATATAATGCCGTAAGGTGTTCATTTCTTGAGAAGGTAATTTCTATGTTATTGACTAAATGTGCTAGACAGTCTGTTACTCCTTTTCCTCGCCTGAAACCGAGCTCACATGCGGGCATTAACTTCTTGCTTTCTAACCACCATTCTAGCCGATTTTTGACTATTCTTTCTAATGTTTTCAGAATACAAGACATTAGTGATATTGGTCTGAATGAAGTGGGATCGGATCGTTTACTGATTGGTAGGATAATAATCTTCTAGATATTGTGACAGTCTTCCTCATCTATAAGAACCTTGGTGAAAGCTTGGCAGAGTAATTCTTTGGCGTTATCGGGGAGGTGTTCAATCATGGAGTAAGTAACTCCATCGTGCCCAGGCGCTGAGTCGTTTTTCTTTAAATTAGAATCGAGCTCATTTATTGTAATTTCATTCATCAGAAAATGGCCCTGGTACATTTCTTGGTTGGGTATAATCAGGGGTGCCGAATCGGGGGCAACCTTCTTGATGAATTCCTCAGCATTTTTTTGTAACATGTTGTTGGTGTTGTTGGGATTTATTCCTCTGCTTATAGCGTTCACCCTTCTCCAGATCGTGGACGGATTAGTCTGGGCGTTTAATTAATTGCAGAATGATGACCAGCTTGCTTTAGCCTTGATCTTGTAAAGTTTTTTGCATTCAGCTACATTTATTTGATATTTTATGAAGTTATCTGAATTCATATTTGCTTTAAATTTTCGTAAAGATTCTTTACGCTCCTGAGCCTTATTAGTACATTCTGCATCCCACCACGGTGGTGAGGGGTGCTTACTCAATGCAGGATTATTTTTTTTAGTGCGGTATCAGCTGCTCTCGATATAGCATCAATGAGGGCCGAAAAAAGAGAGTTAGCATCAATGCTCAAGTCAATAGAGTGAATGTGGGATTCTACTAGCGTCGTATACAGATTCCAGTTGGGTTCATTGGTGGTTTTCCATTTGTAAGTGGTGTTTTATCGAAGATGTGCACAGGAATCTCCAATGGTGAACATGATCGGATAATGATCAGATCCGTACGTATCGTCTAGAACGATCCAAGTTGACTTATGCAACAAATTGCTTGATATAATTGTAACATCTACCACAGATATATTTGTGTTAGGTCTTCATATCCTTGTCGGTTGCCCTTCGTTCCTGAATATTAGATTGGGAAACTGCTCGACTGCTTCTACTAAAATTTTTCCAGGTGTACTGTTATCTGCTGATCCCCAAGCGTGATGGTGTCCGTTAATGTCGCCGCCTATGATGCAAAGGTTATCTAACTTGCTGAAAATCTGAAGGTAGTCATTCGCCGTCGCTGAGATATTTAGTGGTCTATATATATTGATGCTATGGATATTATACTGGAACCTATTGGTATATTGATTGCGCAAGTTTCTAGGTTTTGATTACTGACACTGCTCATATCAATTTCGGTATATGGTATGCCCTTTCTAAGAAATATTGCCACACCACCCTTGCCATCTGCTCTATCTTTGCGTATAATATTATACTGTTTAAGAGAAATAGAATAATTCTTCCTATACCACGTTTCGGATATGAGAGCTACATCAAAATTACAATTATGAGCTAGACTTTTAAATAAGTTATGATTAGAGAATGCCGATCTGGCATTCCACTGTATAACCTTAAGTTGAGTGTGGAATGTAGTTTTTAAAAATATCAGACAAGAACCTTTCAATGAGATGTTCAAAATTAATGGTTTGAGACACGTTGCTGGAGGTTTGCGGGATTAATGTTTGGAAAACTTGTGTAAGATTACTGTTAAGGCCTCTTATTATTTTATCTTTCATATCTTCGAAAGTCTGATTCATTGAGGGGCTGCTAGGGTCAATGATAGGCGTACCAGCAAAAGTCCATTGATATTCTCTTCTAATTGGTAGATGTTGGGGTTCAGTTTCTTGAACTTTCCTTTTTTGCTGAAACTCTTCGTGCGCGTAGGTGGAGGATAAACTGAATTAGTGGTAGCATTCGACTTTGGATTCTTTGACTGCCTGTTTGGCAGTGTAGGAAATTTTAACTCGGAATTAAGTAAGGGAGCGTATTTATTTTTTGACGTTAAGCTAGCATAACTTGGCTGGTCAACAATTTTTTCAGCTTCCTTGAATGATAAATGGAGATGCGCCATTGCTTCTTTTACACGTTTCTGTTTTAGAAAAGCAAGACAATTTTTATCGGTACTGGGGTAACTTTGAGATTTACAATGGACACAAAATGGTCTACAGTTATCACATATTGTAGTATCGTCTGATTCCACGCCGCAATTCTTACATTTTGTTAATGTAAATATATTGAGGTATTTTCAAACCCAAGAACGATAAAATTATCATCTGCCTAGGGACTTTCGCTGATTCTTCTCCATTTTTCACTGTTTTAAACATTCGTTTAACAGATTGTACAGGAATATCGGATACAATTGTCCTTAATGGTTCATCCTCTGAATACGTAGTATCTACGCCTTTGACAATAGCTTTCTTTTCTGTGAGATTTATAGGTATGTAAGCAATCAAGCCATTGTTTTCAAAAACGGGATTGTTTATCAGTCTGTTTGCTGCCAATGTGGAGTCGACTTGTATTTTAATTCTATTTCGACCTACTACACCCAATTCGACAATATGTTTTTCATCCACGCCTATTTCCAACAATTTCTCACGCAGTCTCATAGGATGTAGACGGCAAACGTTTAGGTTTTTATGTTCCGCAAATATAAAAAATGGACCTTTGCTATTTGGTTGGTATTTGTTTTCACGGTTTATTTTTATCAATCTATTATCCGTAGCTTCAGTTAGCGTATTTCTATATACGGATGGATTACTAATCTCATCAGTCATGTGAACTATTTCAATATTTTGAATATTCGTTTGTGGTGAGCGTTGTTGGATATAGGGGGGGGGCCAGGGCCACCAGCCCCTGGTGAGTTGGAGCTCGACATTTAGACGAGCACCGTCTGGATACAATTACTTATTGCTATCTACTCACAGTACGATGTAAATAGACCTAATGGAATAAAACACAAAAATAATGTGGAAACAAAAACGCGCGCGGTGACAAAGTCGAATAAGAACCTCTCTCGGCCGATGTACACTGTATGAACGCCGGACGAAAACTGATGCTGGAATGTTGAAAACAGAATTTCAATAAGGCCACCTTTTTGATAGATGGCACTAATGTTAGGGAAGCTATTTTGAAATATTCCAAAACATATTTTTTTTTTTAGTTTCAAACCAATTTTGACTAGATATTTGGGTTTCGTGATTTGTTTCTGACTACTTGTGGTGTGTTTTGTGCCTGGGAAGCTGGGATTTTCCTCAGCGATTTTTCCCCCTTTTTCAGTCTTCTCCAAGCTTATTTGAGCAAAAAGAAATTTTGTCTTGTTTTCGCTATTTGTAAAATTACTTCCATGCTCCCTAAGAGGTATGCTCTAAATATTCAGTACAAATTACTGATAACCTAATATATGCGAACAAAACACAAATATATTGACAGGGCTGTGATGAACAACTCTAAAAAGTTGTAAATCGTAGATACTAAATTTTTGCTGAAAAAGAAAAGCATTTAAATCAAATACTTTTTTCCGAATAATTTGATTTAGAATTGTAAGTTATTATTCAAAACAATCCTTTTTGCAGATAAAAAGTCGTGTAATTAACACATAGTTACACAAATAAGTCTTTTTCTTTCAGTGACGCGTTTTGATTTATATTTAAATCATCGTCGTACTGTCAAATCTTACACAACTTTTTATCTGCATGATGGAAGACTTTCACCAAGTAAAACCATCTACAATCTATATGATATAGTAAGACATGTTTAAATGCCATTTTTTTTATGGAACGTGACCCAAGATATTTTTAAAAACAATTTTGAAACTATATTACAACTTATAGAAACGTTAAAATGTTTCATCCGTGGGAAGATACGTGCCCGGCTTCATGGAGACCTTGGCAAGACGATGATATTGAATGTGAAAATCGAGGTGAAAACATTGACATGGATCCTAACAGGGGCCCATACTCGGATTTGATATAATATATATAATTAATATATATTATATCAAATTGAGTTTCTCACCATAGAGATGATTCAGGAAACTCTCTCTAAAATGGGAAAACCATGCCTACGGTCGGCTTTGCCTCGAAGATTGAAAAAACTTGGATTTAAGTTTAAAGTAATCGACTAAAGGTCAGCTTTATTGGAAAGTCGGCGGATTTTCAGATGGCGTATTGAACATTTGGAGAAAATGAAAAACATAGAGAGGAAGATTGACTAATCTACTATTTGGATGAGACATAGTATGATACACCGGAGAGATCATCATTCATTGTCGTTTGAAAGATAGTTCGATTAAAGATGGACTCAAGTTTTGTGGTCGCGTGCATGTAGTTGGAATAAAAACAATAATAATGGCTAATAATAGATGACACCTAGCATATAAGAAAGTATGTTAAAGAAGTAATGGAGCTTAAAAAAGAAATGTGATGCGGAAAGTGTCCATGTTCGAATAATGGATGCTAATTCACAACAAGCAATACATTCAACGCACTAAATATGGCTCTGGCCAGCCCATGGCTCATGGGTGATTTTCTTTATATTGGTGTTCCAAGTTACTTCGAATAAACTATACAAAATTTCAATCCTATATATAAAACCTACTAAATAAAATCATTTTGAATCCGGGCCGACCGACCTGAAACGGCTTAATATTAGTCCCGAGGTTGAAGTACACGTAAAATCTATCCATTTATTGAAATCTCTTGAAAATTTATATTTTTTTAAAAGAAAAACAAAAATTCAGTCTTGGTTTTACAATTATTTTGCTCTGTGTTCCATAAAAATGTTGTTCTTCAAACATGTTTATTAGATGACATAAAAATATATTGGACCGGACTATGGGTAGCAAATACAACCTCTTTCTGTTTCTGCTATTCTAATGTGAGATTTCAGTCATTTCAGACAAACAACTGGAGAGGGAGAGTAATTGTATCACACAGGGTTGCCAGATCGTCTGGAAGAATTGTCCTATAACTGCTAGCGAATTTTCGTTTTTGGTTGAAAATTATCGTACGCTGGTGCGAAACCAGGATTTCGAGAGGGGGGGCCTTCACCATTATTTTCACAAAACAATGCCACTTTTCCACTCACACTTCCATATATACCATGGTGACATTCCTTTAACGGACCTCAGCTCTTATGCATCAGACGCGTATCCGTTTTTTAACGAAAAGTACAGCGGTATAATGTACAATTACGTCTATGCTTATCCCATGCTTTTTATGTAAATGTTTGAATGAAACAATTTGAGAGGGTTAAGAAACGACCCGAAATTGCTGTTGCGAAACCTCCTCTTCATTTACATTCATTGAAATGTAGTCAAAATAACAAAACGTTCAATAACAAATAATGCCTTTATCTTAAAATACCGTGTGTATATAGAATCAAAGTATGGAAGGTTAATAAAAAAATATACATATGGAATCAGATAAATAGGAACTTTTTAAACACAATATTTAAGTGAAATAAAGGAATGTAATAATTAATCAGTCTCCGAATCTGGTAGATCGACATTAATGTTGCTATTTATGTTTTTGTTAATTCTTTAGAAAGGTTCAATTCAATTTTACCTCCTTGTCAATTTACAAGTTGAGAAGCAATCATGCTTTTGCCGATCGTTTCTACTTTCAATTTATTTCTGGCCTTTGTTTTTTTTTTTTTTAGGGGGGCATAATGCCTTCATATTAAAACTGATCAAACTGATCAACCACTAATTTTCCTTTGAATTCTTACAAACTAATACTTATCACTAAAGTAAATCCATCGATGTCCTTTAGATTACGTTAACACTATAACTACAAATTCGTGCACATGCTCTGCTCTATGCACAAAAGCACTACACTAATTCGTATGGCTTGGTTCTCTTCAATCGTCGGACAGCGTTGTGGTTGTCCAGCAGCTGAAGAGCTTCTGCGTTTGGGTGGTGGTGGAGCCTTTCTTCATGCCTGGCCGCCATTCTCTTGATCTCGTCAACTACCAGAGGTATATTCAAATCGCGATGAATATCCTTATTACGAATGTACCAAGGGGCATTAACAATAGCTCTTAAAACTTTATTTTGGAATCTTTGTATAATCTTGATGTTAGAATCTTTGGAACAACCCCACAGTTGACAACCGTAGAGCCAAACAGGTTTAAGAATCTGATTATAGATCATGATTTTGTTATAGAGGGACAGTTTTGAGGATCTTCCCAATAACCAGTAGTATTGTTTGTAGCGAAAATTGACTTCTTCCCGCTTTTTTTTGATGTGATGTTTCCATTTCAGTCTTGTGTCAAGGGTCATACCTAAGTACTTAGCGTTAGCTTCTCGTGATACGGTAGTCCCATTAACGCTTATTGGAGGAGGATTTATCTGTCTTCGGTTAGAAAAGCAGACATAGATCGATTTTAATTCATTTAGTTTCATTTTCCACTTTTGTGACCAAGTCACTAATTCGTTGGCAGCTGTCTGAACTTTGTTAGTAGACAAAGCAAGATTTTTGTCAGTTGCAATCAAAGCTGTGTCGTCTGCAAAGGTTGCAACCGTTACATCCCTCATCGTTGGAATATCACAAATATACAATAGGTATAATATTGGTCCCAGGACACTTCCTTGAGGTACTCCAGCTTTGATATCCATAAGGTCAGAATACTCATTTTCTTGCTTGACTCTGAAAGTTCTATCAGAGATATATGACCTGATAACTTCTACATATTGGTTAGGAAGGAGTATTTTTAATTTGTTGATGAGTCCTTCATGCCAGACTTTGTCAAAAGCCTGGGCGACGTTTAGAAATAATGCAGTGCAATATTCCTTTTCCTCCCAAGCTGATTCTATGATGTTCGTGATGCGATGAACTTGATCAATGGTGAAGTGCTTATCTCTGAATCCGAATTGATAATCAGGGATCAAACCATTATTTTCAATAAGTGGCTAAAGTCTTTTGAGTAGCAGCTTCTCAAACAATTTTGAGATAATAGGCAACAGTGATATGGGTCTATAAGATTTAACTTCATTTGGTGGCTTTCCTGGTTTGGGAATCATCAACACTTCTGCGACTTTCCATATTTCAGGCACGTATTTCAACCTAATGACTGCGTTGAATAGGTATGTCAACATTACTATACCTTTTTTCGGTAACTGTTTCAGCACTTCTCCAGTGATGAGGTCAAATCCTGGGGCCTTTTTTGGATTGAGGTTGGTCATGATCTCGGTGGTCACTTCTTTGGGGGTAACGAAGGGAATGTCTTCCAGAAGATTGTTAGCGACACCTTCAGGAATCATTTCAGAGTTCACCTCATTTGGTTGGAATGTTGACGCTAGATATTCTGCGAATGATTTTGCTTTTTGTTTGTTGTCTCTAGCCCATGCTCCAGTATCTCTTCTTCTTATGGGAGGATTTGATGTGATTGGTCGTTTGACTCTTCTTGCTGCTTTCCACAGAGAATAACCAGAATCTTTACGATCAGTTAACGATTCTAAGTAATTGTTAAAAGATGTATTGTTAAGTTGTTGAATTTCTCGCTTCAGCTTTTGCGTTTTGTTATTAAGAATATTTTTGTCTACTGGATCTCTCGAATGTTGCCATTTACGCCGGGCCCCCCGTTTTTCAGTCACTAATTCTCTTATTTCTGTCGGATAGTTATTTCCTTTAGTAATATGAGTAGATGGTTTAGTGCTATCGAACGCAGCATTTTGGATGTTTTTCACGAACTTTTCGGCTTCAAAATCTAGTTGTTGATTTGTTTTCAGGCAAACATTTAGATTGATATTATTCTCAATTTTATGTCTGAAGTTATCCCAATCAGTGGAATTATTGACCAGCATAGGGCGAGATTCTTTCTTAATTATTGTTTCGCTGAGAGTAATTATAACCGCAGAATGGTCTGAATCCGTATCAAAATTTTCTTCAACCTCCAGAAAATTGGGAGAAACTTTCCTTGTTATGAAAAAGTCTAACAGATCGGGTATTTTGTTGACATTCGTTGGCCAGTATGTGGGCTTACCTGAAGAGTGATATTCACATCCCAGCTCTCTGATCGCATTACGCAATTCTCTAGCCTTAGTAGTGGTTAGTCTTGAGCCCCAGTCAACGTGCTTTGCATTAAAGTCTCCTCCAATTATAAATCTTTCACCTGCTTGTTTGAGAAATTCTTTGTAGTCAGACGTTTCTAATTATGCCTTGGTGGGAAGTAAGCTGCTCCAATTATCAGATTTTGCTTTGTAGAATTAACGCAAACTAGTGTAGGTTGCACTTCCGCTTCCTGAATGTGCTTCTCTTCATGATGCTTGATCGACTCTTTGATGATAACTGCACTTCCACCTTTCGCTTTGTTATCCGGGTGAAAAGTATGATAGGTTTCATACCCTTGAATCTTAAGGTATGATTCTTTAGTGAAATGTGTTTCGGAAATCAGACATGCATCTATATTTTGGGTTACCAAAAATACCTCTAGTTCCGCCCTTTTGTTTAGAATGCCATTAGCATTCCAGGTACCAATTCTCAAGTCTTTTCTGTCCATTAGTGTTTGGTAGCAGCAACAGTACTTCGGACTTCTAGCCTGTCGAGTCTATCATTGACTTGTTTAAACATTGTCATCAGGCTGAGATACATTTGATTAAGGTCTTGTATCACGTTACTTGAGGTTGCAACTGAACTGGGTGTACGCTGATTTTGAGCGGCTTGTGCGTATAATACGCCTGGCTTAGCTATATTAGAGATAAATTCTCTTCGTGCTGTAGGTGGTTTTCTAGTTTCATCTTTACGTTTCTGGAGCTGTTTGGCAATTTCACAACCCCTATAGTTGGTCGGATGGGGCTCACCGCAGTTAGAGCACTTTGCGGGAAGATCTTTCGGTTTTGAGCAATCTTTGGTAGCATGGCACACTTAACGCAAACAGGATCACGTCTGCAGTATTTCTGAGTATGGCCATACCTTTGACATCTTTTACACTGTGGTATCATTTTGTTAGCTCGTATTACTTCTATTTTGACTTTCATGGAGCATATATATTGTATTCCAAATATATTTTTGATACCTTCCGATTGCCTTTGGCCTTTGTTTCTATTAAATTTAGCTTGCAAAACACTCGTTCACACTCGACATTACAGTGCGACCAACTTAAGATATTCAATCCATCTTCAGAGTACATAGAATCTATAAACAGATGGCTTACCTTGAAAAACTGTAAAAAATCTTTGATTACAGCTAGTAATTATCGTTTACAACAAGAGGCGAAATCATTGTACGTCTGGCAACCCTGGTATGCTAACCCGCTGACGAGGTATGGTAGCGATATCTATGATTTTCTGATTCAAAGTAATATGTAAAACTTAATATAATATACAGCTTTCAAAAAAATCCTAGAAAATGGTTAAAATTTCATTCGACAGATAGTTTTTGCTACCCTAACTTAATCCTAAATATGTGCTGTGCTGGACAGAATCCACAACCCACAACCGAATATTTCTCAAAAGTTTGATTTCGGACTTCCATTGTCTATAAAATTTTGAGTATCACGACGTTTCGATTGATGTGCTATCTTCAATCGTCTTCAGGTGAACTGGCGAACACGTTCCTTCCATGCCTATTTATACCCCGTCCGGTGACGTGTCGTTGTGCGCGGACTGTTCTGATTGGTTCCCGATGCGCGGTATTCCGGTCTGCTGACGTGGCTGTTTGTCGGTCATTGTTTGTTGTCTGGTCCAGTCGTAGTCTGTTCATCTTCTTTATGAGTGGCTGCCAGATTGGTTTAATGTCTACGCTGGCTTTGCTGTACACTTTGCTGTTGTTGGTGATGAATGCCGCCTCCTTGAATTTCCTTCGATACCAATGCGGCTCCTTGGCAATAACCTTAGCGTCGTCCCAAGCTATTTCATGGTGCTCCGTCCATGCGTGGTCAGCTATTCCAGATTTTCCTGTCTCTGCTCGCTGGGTGTTGAGACGATGTTCTTTGATTCTTACTTCCAGTGGCCTTTTTGTTTCTCCAACATAGATTTTACCACATTGACATGGTATCTGGTAGATGCAGTCCTTTGTCTCTTGAGATTCATTCCTGGGCTTAGTTTTTGTTAGGATACTTCTGAGGGTGGCAGTCCTAGAGAATCTCGTTTGGATCTTGTATCGCTGACCTATTCTTTTGATTCCATCTGATATTCCTTTAACGTAAGGCAGAATGAGTAAGTGCTGAGATTCTTCGTGTTTAATTCTTCTACTGTTGGTATTTTCCTGTATTGTTACTTCCACTAGCTTCTTTGGGTATCCGTTGCCTAATAGGTCTTGTTTAATGATATTGAGCTCTCTTTGTAGTCCCTCTTGTGTGTAACAAATATTCCTAGCTCGGTCGACTAAAGTCCGGATGACGCCTTTCTTCGTGGCTGTTGGGTGGTTTGAGGTGTAATGTAAGTATTGACCTGTGTGAGTTGGTTTTCTGTGTACTATTGTTTCTATTTTGGTGTTTTTTCTCGTTACTAAGACATCTAAAAATGGAAGGCAGTTGTTGCTCTCTTCTTCTTTCGTGAATTTTATCGAAGGTCGCAGGTTGTTCAGATGACTGAAGAATGTTTCTAGTTGGCTCTCTCCATGGTTCCAGATGATGAATGTGTCATCTACATAGCGAAGCCATAACTTCGGTTTAATACTTGAACTTTCGATGGCAGTTGACTCAAACCATTCCATGTACAAGTTGGCTACAACCGGAGACAACGGTGATCCCATAGGCAGGCCTTCTTCTTGTTTGTAGAAGTCTTCCTTCTCTTGGAAATAGTTGTTCTTCAGACAGAATGTGAGCAACTCCATTATTCCATCCAGTGGAAGATCTGTCCTTTTCTTCAGTTGTTCGTCTTTCTGTAACTTCTTCTGAATTACCTGCAATGCTTCTTCAACTGGAACGTTAGTATACAGACTCTCGATGTCGAAACTTAGCAGACGATCTTCAGCGTTTAGTTGTGTTTTTTGGAGTATTTCTACAAAGTGTTGGGAGTCCTTCACATAAGATGGTGTTCTTCCTTCCAATGGTTGTATTATGTGCAGAAGATGCTTGGCAAGATTGTACGTCGGCGAGCCTCTCGAGCTGGTTATCGGTCGTAATGGCATGTTATCTTTGTGTATTTTCGGTAAACCGTAGAGGTGTGGTGCTTTGCTGTAGTGTGGTGTTAGACTTGTCCTTTCGCGATCTGTCAGGTATTCTTTGTACTTTTTCAATGTATGGTATAGTTGCCTTTCGATTTTACTTGTTGGATCACTTGGTAGGCGTTTGTAGTTTCCTTTTATCATGACTTCCTCCAGCTTCTGGTTATATGTGGTTGTGTCCATGATAACTGTGGCGTTTCTCTTATCTGCAGGTAGAATTTTGATTGATGTTTCTTGTTTCAGTGCTTTTAGAGCCCGCTTCTTGCCTTGATGTATTGGTAACCGTTGGTTTGTTCCTTTCCAAAATTGTTCGTACCTTCCACTTGAATTCTTCTGCCTGATCCTGATTCATTCTTGCACAGGTTGCTTCAACGGCGCTGATGATGTCAAGCTTTGGAGTTTCTCTTGGTGTTTTTGCGAAGTTCAAACCTATGGCCAATAGTGTAGTTTCCATGTCGGTAAGTGGTCTTCGAGATATGTTTACTATGGCACGTTGGTTTGGCTGTTGTTGGTTTTCGTTCGTTCCCTTTGTTTGTTTTTGTTTCCTCACTAGGTTGTCCCACTTCTTTTTGTGTTTTAGTCGTAGTTGCATCATCGTTACCTCGCACGTTCTGTTGATTTGGGCAAAAATCGGTTCGTAGTCCTCTTCTAGAGTGTTTCGTTTGATTTCCTCAAATCTTTCTGTAACATCTTGTACTAACGTGTGCTTCTTCCAACGGTGGTGTTCAATTTGAGATCGTATAAGTGCCGCACTCGCTCTTTTCAGGATCTTCATTGCGCGCTCACCAGGTATTGGAGACTTCAACTGGAATCCCTGCGGAATGATGTTGTTGTCCCTAGCCCTGCGGTAACAATACAGGAAAATACCAACAGTAGAAGAATTAAACACGAAGAATCTCAGCACTTACTCATTCTGCCTTACGTTAAAGGAATATCAGATGGAATCAAAAGAATAGGTCAGCGATACAAGATCCAAACGAGATTCTCTAGGACTGCCACCCTCAGAAGTATCCTAACAAAAACTAAGCCCAGGAATGAATCTCAAGAGACAAAGGACTGCATCTACCAGATACCATGTCAATGTGGTAAAATCTATGTTGGAGAAACAAAAAGGCCACTGGAAGTAAGAATCAAAGAACATCGTCTCAACACCCAGCGAGCAGAGACAGGAAAATCTGGAATAGCTGACCACGCATGGACGGAGCACCATGAAATAGCTTGGGACGACGCTAAGGTTATTGCCAAGGAGCCGCATTGGTATCGAAGGAAATTCAAGGAGGCGGCATTCATCACCAACAACAGCAAAGTGTACAGCAAAGCCAGCGTAGACATTAAACCAATCTGGCAGCCACTCATAAAGAAGATGAACAGACTACGACTGGACCAGACAACAAACAATGACCGACAAACAGCCACGTCAGCAGACCGGAATACCGCGCATCGGGAACCAATCAGAACAGTCCGCGCACAACGACACGTCACCGGACGGGGTATAAATAGGCATGGAAGGAACGTGTTCGCCAGTTCACCTGCAGACGATTGAAGATAGCATATCAATCGAAACGTCGTGATACTCAAAATTTTATAGACAATGGAAGTCCGAAATCAAACTTTTGATAAATCCACCTTGTCTACAAGTTTCAAACAACGAATATTTCTCATGACAGAGCTTCGTAAAGTTATAAGAAAACGTAGGGATATCACATTGTTAAAATCTGGTTGTTTATTGTTTCATTTCAGATATTACCACAAACTTAGATTTATACATATTTGTAAAGTGTCCTAGCAGTATCCCAATAATGATACTAGGGTAATGTTTATATTTTTAAATTCCCACAAAGGTACTTGTGAATGGTCTACAAAAATATTGCAGTTAAGTGAATCCTTTTTATTTTGCACAGTGTCCCTAATATACTGGAATGTTGAAAACATGATTTCAATGAAGCCACCTCTTTGATAGATGGCAGTAATGTTAGAAAATATATTTTGAAAATTCCAAAACATATTTTTTTGTTTCAAACCAATTTCAAACTAGATACGTTTGGGTTTCTTGATTTGTTCCTAACTACTTGTGTTGTGGTTTGTGTCTGGGAAACCGGGATTTACCTCACATATTTTTCCCCTTATTTCAGTGGTTTCCAAGCTTATTTGATGAATAATTCACTATTGTTCTGTATATGGATTCCAAAGGATGTCAAATGATCAAGACATGTGTCTGATTTATTATTCAATAGTATATACTAGGTATTTATAATGAAGTTTGTTCCTTATTTATTCAGAATATTGGGAATAACTGTGTGCTATTCATCTTCTATGTTTTAATGACACATCTGCAATCTTTATGATTGATATTTGTAACATATTGTTCTGAAAATAGGAATAGGAATTTGCTAATATATTGTGTTACAATTGTTCCAGCTTTCTCAGTTGTGGCTATGGCTTGTAAAATGAGAGACTTCTTCAAAAAACATTCGAGCATATCAAGAATGCTTATCAAGTGTGTGATCAACATGTCTCTACACAGGCAAGATTACCAGATGGAAAAGGAAGGGTGGGATCCAACCTGAAGGCAGATGCAGCTCGATCCATTACTTGGACAAGATAATTTGTGTATTGTACTAGTAGTCTGCAATGATAGTTGTATGTATATGCTAGGTATTTATAATGGAATTTGTTTCTCATTTATTCAGAATATTGCACAATAACTGTTTGCTATTTATCTTCTATGTTTTAATGACACATCTGCATTCTATATGATTGATTTTTGTAACATATTGTTCTGAAAATAGGAATAGGAATTTGCTAATATATTGTGTTACAATTGTTCCAGCTTTCTCAGTTGTGGCTGTGGCTTGTAAAATGAGAGAATTCTTCAAAAAACGTTCGAGCATATTAAGAATGCTTATCAAGTGTGTGATCAACATGTCTCTACACAGGCAAGAATATCAGATGGAAAAAGAAGGGTAGGATCCAACCTGAAGGCAGATGCAGTTCGATCCATCACTTTGACAAGATAATTTGTGTATTGTACTAGTAGTCTGTAATGATAGTTGTAAGTATATGCTAGGTTTTTATAATAAAGTTTGTTCCTCATTTATTCAGAATATTGCACAATAACTGTTTGCTGTTCATCTTCTATGTTTTAATGACTAACATCATCTGCAATCTATATGATGGATATTTACAACAGATTGTTCTGAAAATATGAATAGGAATTTGCTAATATATTGTGTAATGATTGTTCCAGCTTTCTCAGTTGTGGCTACGGCTTGTAAAATGAGAAACTTCTTCAAAAAACATTTGAGCATATCAAGAAGGCTTATCAAGTGTGTAATCAACATGTCTCTACACAGGCAAGAATACCAGATGGAAAAGGAATGGTGGGATCCAACCTGCAGGCTGATGCAGCTCGATCCATTACTTGGACAAGATAATTTGGGTATTGTACTAGTAGTCTGGAATGATAGTTGTAAGTATATGCTAGGTATTCATAATGGAATTTGTTTCTCATTTATTCAGAATATTGCACAATAACTGTTTGCTATTTATCTTCTATGTTTTAATGACACATCTGCAATCTATATGATTGATATTTGTAACATATTGTTCTGAATTAGGAATAGGAATTTGCTAATATATTGTGTTACAATTGTTCCATCTTTCTCAGTTGTGGCTGTGGCTTATTAAATGAGATACTTCTTCATAAAACATTCGAGCATATCAAGAATGCTTATCACGTGTGTGGTCAACATGTCTCTACAGAGGCAAGAATACCAGATGGAAAAAGAAGGGTGTAGGATCCAACCTAAAGGCAGATACAATTCCATCCATTACCTGGACAAGATAATTTGTGTATTGTACTAGTAGTCTGCAATGATAGTTGTAAGTATATGCTAAGTTTTTATAATAAAGTTTGTTTCTCATTTATTCAGAATATTGCACAATAACTGTTTGCTGTTCATCTTCGATGTTTTAATGACTAACATAATCTGCAATCTATATGATGGATATTTATAACAGATTGTTCTGAAAATATGAATATGAATTTGCTAATATATTGTGTAACGATTGTTCCAGCTTTCTCAGTTGTGACTATGGCTTGTAAAATGAGGGAATTTTTCAAAAATACATTCAAACATATTGAGAATGCTTATCAAGTGTGTGATCAGTATGTCTCTACACAGGCAAGAATACCAGATGGAAAAAGAAGAGTAGGAACCAACCTAAAGGTAGATACAGCTCCATCCATTACCTGGACAAGACAATTTGTGTATTGTACTAGCAGTAGTCTGGAATGTTAGTTGTATGTATATATGTATGTATGTTATAGATGTGTATAACCCGATCAGTGCTATATTCAGTAAACATAAGAATAGAATTCTTCATTCATCCTTTTTTGTATGTATTGTAACATATGCTAAGTGAAAGATTTTAATGGTGAACTGTAGGACGAAGATATTAAGATATCATAAATATTGTGATGGTAAATCTTATGAGAAATGATATAAAACGAAAAAGTCATACATAATTTTGTTATAAGTAGTCTATAAGTTCCATAATTTCGTTTTTTGCTCAAATTACCCACACAGGAAAACTACAAAGCTGACTTGCTGCCTGTAAAGAAAATAGTAATGATTGTTAGATACATAAATTTGATCGTTTTCTTGTATTCTGCATCAATCTATAGAGATGGAATGGGTCAGCCAGATTTTTCAGGTACTTCCAGAGATAGGGTTACTATAATGATTTGTTTTTTTTATGAGTGGGAGTAAATCTGTTCTATTAATTTTGTTAATGGTCATTTATTTGTAAGTGAAGCTGTGTTTATATAATGTGGGATTTTTTTGTTTGCCTTTGACATACTTTTATTTGCCCTGAAATCGCACTGAGTGCAAATATCACCACAGACCCTGATCTTGTGGCATTTTGGGGTATATTCAACAGCTATCAATATCTATGGCACCCAAGTGAAAAATCATCATCTTGATTTTTTGAATGTTCAATTTTATGTGGTAGTATTGTCTAAATTGTAACATATTTATTTGCATTTATACAAATTGATATAGCAGCATGGATGATATGGTACAGGAAGTGCTAGTTTTGAATCAACTAATAACATCCTACCGATTAATAGTGCTACATAGGCAAGTTTCATAGTGAAATTTCAATTAAAATGCAGCTTTGTGACACAATTTCAGTGTGCCTACATATAACACCATCTCAATCAATAGTGTGTAGAGGTGGTGTTGCTACATAATACTATAAATTGATTTTATGGAAGAGTTTCACCAAGTCAGCACACAAATATATTTAGGATATGATGCCCCTGTGATTGTTGGAATGGTTTAAAATTGCTTTTGCAGACCTTTGCTGGAAGCTCATAATTATCAAGAAAATTATTATCACAAGAAGTAAACTTATTATGCTTTACATATTTTTGGAGTATTGAAACCAACATTTCAATGGAAATAAACCTTTTACCTCAGATTTCGAGAAAATCCAGTATAAAGCTTGTTGAATAGAAGATTCAGTTCCAGTACACAAAGTACACTTGCGGTATAATATAGGCCAGGACAATCGCTTTTTGTATGAAATTAGTTTATGTTTTGATATTTATTTACAAATATTTCTGTTATAAGACTATTCACATGAAGACATTTACACTGATTTTTTTTCAAGTTCCAACACTGCTGTATTAGTTGTAGTGTTATGTGCATACCATCAATTAAACCATTTTATATGTTCATGAATAAAACCCATCAGCGGATTTACGAATTTCCTGCCAGATGGCTATTCAATTTTTGCCGCACACCTATTGACCCCTGAAATTTAAAACCCCCTACTTCACAATCATAATAATTACATTTATTGTAACCATGAAATTGCAACTTCACCATTTGTAAACTAGGGCATGGTTGTGTCAGTTTCTAGATTATTCTTGCTTGCAACCCACGATTTAGTGAAGATTACTCGAGAAACAGTTTTTGAGTATACTTTAGAGCTCAAAAAGCTCAATCACGCACTTATTGTAAAGTAAGGCAAGGTATGCCTTCAAATTTTCGAGACTCGTTTTCTCTGGGGATATAATAAATGTTTTTTTTATTTCTGTAAAAAAAAATTGAGCCATATCTGCTGCCCTAGGCTCCAGCCTACTCAGCCACTGGAACCCATTATTGTACTAATAAGTATTTCATCCATAGGTACATCATTTTCCAGGTTTGAAGATTCCTATGAAAAATATAAAACCATTTAAATTGATCATCTTTTATGAATCTTATTTCAGATGTAGTTAAAACATTATTTTTATTATAATACTCAAGGCAATTTTCTTTTAATCTGATAAAATTCCATATATTTTTTCACATTATAGATCACATATCACATAGATAAATGAAGGATAGATCCATAGTGAAACCTATACCTGTATGAAATATTGTAGTAACACTTGAGAGATATTTCATTTGTAATGCTAAAATCGCAACATCGTTGAAGGGCGTAAAGGCATATTTTAATCAATATTACTGTGAAATGAATGAAACAGAATAGAATAACTTCTATCACTCAGATAAAAATTTGTGTGTTCAACACAGAATTTTTGCAACTAAAACTCTCTTTGAGTGACGCGTTTCGATTTATACATATTTGAGATTGACAGTCCAACAATGACTTAAATATAAATCAATGGTCATCACTGAAAAAAAGAAAGTTTCATTCGTCAAACTTCTGTGTTAAACACACAATTTTTTATCTGAATAATATGGAATCTATCGTGATTACCATACTCCCCCGCCAATTGTAGGCTCATATTGAATTAACCGATAAATTAGCTATTCCACTTGGAAATTGTGCTGAATTATCCGTAAAAATAGTATAATTGTTTAGTTTAATGAAGTATACGCCTTTCTTACGAAAATATCTACATAAAGACTACACCATCTCAAAATATCATGATGTACCTAACAACGCTCTAGCAATTTCAACTAGCTTCGTTGTGGTGCTGATTGTTCTCATTTTAACCAGATAACACCTCAGTATCTGAACAATTTTATATCCCTTTCCTCTTCAGTTCTGACTCAGTACTAATGTAGATATGCCTACCCATGGGGATTTTGAATATGCTCAAATATCATTATCGATCACGCATTGTATGCTTCGATGATATCAATGGTAGCTCATCCCTGGATAAATATGGCATCACCGTTTGTAAATAGTCGAGAAAATGGCAATTTAATCACGATTTATGATGAATACTCTATAAAATAGACGAACTGTGCTAAATGAAGCGAGAAATTGCGCACATTCTATGATCCAGTCTCAAATGTATATCTTTGTTAAACATTTCAAATGTTCAATTTGTCAGTTCCGCCTTAAGTGCGTGTAGTACACCTTGGATGTGCATCAGATGATTTTTAAGTCGTCGATAACTAGAAAATTCAACTCATCTCCAAGTGTCGCCCTCTATGGGGAGGCCCATTGGCAACTTACGAAGTCAAAGGTCCTAGAACCTTGACCTTGTAAATTGCCAAAGGGCGTCCCCATAGTCGACAAAATTTGGAGATGAGTTGATGTTACTATCACACCCTTGACTAGTTTACGTATATACCCATCTGATTACTTTTTACAGCTAGACGAAACATGCATGTCTATAGCAGGTCTGATGCATAGTGGAGACCATACACTTGATAACTAGAATTCGTGAAAATATCTTCACGATTTTTAACCCAATAAGCCACGGTAGTATAAAACGTGCCTTTTCATTAGCACAAGATAGATTGGCGACACTGATGCCTACGTGTCAATTGTCTCATGAATGCTAAATAAGTTGTTTAAATGTTGCAAAATTAAAACGACTTAAGATACTATGTAAACATAGTGACTATATTTATGATTACGCATTACGACTGATAATAATTGGTTTTTATGTTTCAATATTTGTCTGATATAAGTCGTATTTCAGATTACTTTCAACACATCCTTGTGTTGTGGCAGTTTATAGTAACTATGCGTAAACTGCAATTCATGGCTGAAATAGAATATACGTGAAGATCGGAAAAAGAAATAATTAATCATGTAGATGTAGATCGAAACGTGTCACTGAAAGAGTAGCATTATTAAAAGTAATAGTAGCTATTTTCTGTTCAATTTTGTCTTGCTATGCATTGCGATATAACCGTTTACATTCGTCGCTGCTCGCTCCAGCGCTTGCGCGGTACGTTATAATTCACGTTTGTCGTTTTTCGCGAATCAATAAAAGACGTAAAATACCGAGAGGAGGCTCAGTCAAATATCAACAATCACTTTGACACATGTTAAAACAAATGTAAACTAACGTCCGGGTGATTATAGACTATCTTTCACCATAACAACAGCAGTTTATAAATGCTCTGTTAAGCTAACTCAACTTTGAAGGACTATCAACTGCGAAGGACACGTTTATAAATCATACTTTAGAACGACAAGCAAAATCGCGCATAGCTATTGAAATTTGCTTGTTAATGGAATCAAAATATTATTTAAATTTGTCCTAACTGTTTTTCATATAGTTTACCACATTATTTATAGATAATGGTTCGAGCATACATAGCCGTGAATCCATGAACATACAGTTTAGAATGAACTCATCTTGCATTTTGTTAATGTCTATACATCTTGATGACATACATAAAATGACAGTAAATATAGTTTGAATTACATTTAGGAGTGAAACATGTGCATTTGTCAGGCGTATCTTTCGCAAATAAGCACTAGTTCGTACAAATAGATACCTTTATAAGCTGAATAAACTTCATTGTTATGAAAGAATCATCTCATATATGACTATCAAAAACGGCAATTTTCAATTTTTTGTGTGAAGATAAGGTTATATAACCTTATAATAACCACCATATTGAAATTGTCAGTTGAACGCTAATGCCTGCCGCATACAGAAAAATGGAGCCAAGTATATGGGATTGGTACTTTCCACACTGTAACAATACGGCTTATTGCTTAGGAATATAATTTTCCAATATGATCGTGGAAAACTGACCCTTTGCTAGAACCATTCACCGATCAAACCCGTCTAGCGTTAGCGTGCTGGATATTGTGGCCACACCGCCACAATGTGAGCGAATCTTTAGATTTACGAGTTACTAGTTACGAGTTACGAGTTACGAGTTACGAGTTACGAGTTACGAGTTACGAGTTACGAGTTACGAGTTACGAGTTACGAGTTACGAGTTACGAGTTACGAGTTACGAGTTACGAGTTACGAGTTACGAGTTACGAGTTACGAGTTACGAGTTACGAGTTACGAGTTACGAGTTACGAGTTACGAGTTACGAGTTACGAGTTACGAGTTACGAGTTACGAGTTACGAGTTACGAGTTACGAGTTACGAGTTACGAGTTACGAGTTACGAGTTACGAGTTACGAGTTACGAGTTACGAGTTACGAGTTACGAGTTATGCGTCTCGAGACTCAAGATGCAAGTTTCCACTTATCGGTGACGAATTACGAACTACAAGATCTAGAATACGAGTTCCAGGTTATCGGCATTGACTTACGAGATCCAAGATCAAGATTCGAGTTACGAGTTATGAGTTACAAGTTACACGGTAAGAGGTACGAACTTCGAGTTCTCGGTAACACGTTACAAGTTCCGAGTCCTGAGTTACGCGTCACGAGATACAAGGTGCGAGTTCCCATTTATCGGTAACGATTTACGAGCTAAGAGATGCATGATACGAGTTGCAGGTTATCGGTAGTGGATTACAAGTTACCATACATAAGATACGAGGTTCTAGTTACGGGTAGCGGATTAGAAGTTGTGATTTACGAGTTACGAGTTTCGAGTTTCGACTTGCGAGTTACGATTTAGTAGGTACGAATTACTAGTTCCGACTTATTATCTACGAGGTACGAGTTACGAGTTACCAGATACAAGATGCAAGTTCCCACTTATTGGTCACGAGTTACGATCTACAAGAGCTAGAATACGGTTACGCGTTACGAGTTCCGAGTTCTGAGTTTCGCGTCATGAGATACAAGATGCGAGTTTCCACCCATCGGTAACGAGTTACGAACTACTAGATCTAGGATACGAGCTCGAGGTTATCGTCATTGATTTACAAGATCCGAGATCAAGATTCAAGTTCCGAGTTATGGGCAACGACTTACGGGTTACGAGTTACGGGTTACAAGGTAAGTGATACAAGATACGAGCTCCGAGTTATCGGTAACACTTTCGAGTTCCGAGTCCTGAGTTGCGCGTCCCGAGATACAAGATGCGAGTTCCCACTTATTGGTACCGAGTTACGATCTTGAAAATCAATGATACGAGTTCCAGGTTTTTGGCAATGATTTGCGAGATCCGAGATATAAGATACGAGTTCCAAGTAATGGGTAACGAGTTACGAGTTACATGATATGAGCTCCCGAGTTATTGGTTCGCGTTAAGAGTTCAGAGTTCTGAGTTTCGCGTCATGAGATACAAGATGCGAGTTTCCACTTATCGGAAATGATTTACGAGCTACGAGCGGCAAGATACGAGTTCCTTGTTATTGGTAATGGGTTACAAGCTACGATACACAAGATAGGAGTTCCGGGTTATCGGTTACGCATTACCCCACGAGTTCCCACTTATCGTAACGAGTTACGAGCTACGAGATACAAGATTCGAGTTCCAGGTTATCAGTAATGGGTTACGAGCTACTATATACAAGATACGAGTTCCGAGTTATGGGTAACGAGTTACGAGTTACAAGATACGAGCTCCCGAGTTATTGGTTCGCGTTACGAGTTCCGACTTCTGAGTTTCGCGTCATGAGATACAAGATGCGAGTTTCCACCTATTGGTAACGAGTTACAAACTACTAGATCTAGGATACGAGTTCGTGGCTCTCGTCAATGATTTACAAAATCCGAGATCCAGATTCGATTTCCGAGTAATGGGCAACGAGTTACGGGTTACGAGTTACAAGGTAAGTGATTCAAGATACGACCTCCGAATTATCGGTAAAACTTTCGAGTTCCGAGTCCTGAGTTGCGCGTCCCGAGATACAAGATGCGAGTTCCAACTTATTGGTAACGAGTTACAATCTTCAAGATCTAGGATACAAGTTCCAGGTTATCGGCAATGAGTTGCGAGATCTGAGATATAAGATACGAGTGATGGGCAACAAGTTACGAGTTACGAGTTACAAGGTAAGAGATACAAGATACAAGCTCCGTGCTATCGGTAACGCGTTACGAGTCCCAATCTCTGAGTTACGCGTCACGAGATACAAGTTGCGAGTTCCCTCTTATCGGTAACGATTTACGAGCTACGAGAGGCAAGATAAAAGATCCTTGTTATTGGTAATGTGTTACAGGCTACGATACACAAGATACGAGTTCCGGGTTATGAGTAGCGAGTTATAAGCCGCGATTTACGTGTTACGAGTTAAGAGTTTCGAGTTACGAGTTTCGAGTTACGAGTTTCGAGTTACGAGCTTCGAGTTACGAGTTTCGAGTTTCGAGTTACGAGTTTCGAGTTACGAGTTTCGAGTTTCGAGTTACGAGTTTCGAGTTGCGGGTTACCATGTACGAGTTACGAATTACGACTTACGATCTACAAGGTACTGGATACGAGCTACGAGACACAATATACGATTTCCAGGTGATCAGTAATGAGTTACGAGCTACTAGATACAAGATACGAGTTCCGAGTTATGGGTAACGAGTTACGAGTGACGAGTTACGCTTTACAAGGTAAGATATACAAGATACAAGCTCCAAGTTATAGGTAACACGTTACGAGTTCCAAGTTCTGAGTTATGCGTCACGAGATATAAGTTGAGAGTTCCCACTTATCGGAAACGATTTACGAGCTACGAGAGGCAAGATACGAGTTCCTTGTTATTGGTAATGGGTTACAAGCTACGATACACAAGAAACGAGTTCCTGGTTATGAGTAGCGAGTTATAAGCTGCGATTAACGAGTTACGAGTTTCAAGTTACGAGTACCGAGTTACGATATACGAGTTACGAATTACGACTTACGATCTACGAGGTACTAGCTACGAGTTACGAGTTGAAGGATGCGAGTTCTCATTTATCGTAACGAGTTACGAGTCACAAGATACGAGCTACGAGTTATTAGATACGCGTTACGAGTTCCAAGTTCTAAGTTACGCGTTACGAGATACAAGTTACGAGTTCCCACTTATCAGTAACGATTTACAAGCTACAAGAGACAAGATACGAGTTCCTTGTTATTGGTAATGGGTTACAAGCTACGATACACAAGATACGAGTTCCTGGTTATGAGTAGCGAGTTATAAGCTGCGATTTACGAGTAACGAGTTACGAGTTGCGAGTTACGATATACGAGTTACGAGTTACGAATTACGACTTACGATCTACGAGGTACTGGTTATGAGTTACGTGATACAAGATGCGAGTTCCCACTTATCGTAACAAGTTACGGGCTACGAGACACAAGATACGAGTTCCAGGTAATCAGCAATGAGTTACGAGCTACTAGATCCAAGATACGTGTTCCGAGTTATGGGTAACGAGTGATGAGTTATAAGATAAGAGCACCGGGTTATCGGTTACGCATTACGAGTTCCGAGTTCTAAGTTTCGCGTCATGAGATACAAGATGCGAGTTTTCACCTCTCGGTAACTAGTTACGAACTACTAGATCTAGGATACGAGTACGAGGTTATCGTCATTGATTTACAAGATCCGAAATCAAGATTCGAGTTCCGAGCTATGGGCAACGAGTTACGGGTTACGAGTTACGAGTTGCAAGGTAGGTGATACAAGATACGAGCTCCGAGTTACCTGTAACACTTTCGAGTTCCGAGTCCTGAGTTACGCGTCACAAGATACAAGATGCGTGTTCCCATTTGTCGGTAAAGATTTACGAGCTACGAGAGGCAAGATACGAGTTCCTTGTTAAAGGTAACGGGTTACAAGCTACGATACTCAAGATAGGAGTTCCAGGTAATCAGTAATGAGTTACGAGCTACTAGATACAAGATACGGGTTCCGAGTTATCGGTTACGCGTTACGAGTTCTGAGTTCTGAATTTCGCGTCATGAGATACAAGATGCGAGATTTCACCTATCGGTAACGAGTAACGAACTACTAGATCTAGGATACGAGTTCGAGGTTATCGTCATTGATTTACAAAATCCGAGATGAAGATTCGAGTTCCGAGTTATGGGCAACGAGTTACGGGTTACGAGTTACAAGGTAATGATATACGATATACGAGCTACGAGTTAGCGGTAACACTTACACGTTCCGAGTCTGAGTTACGCGTCACGAGATACAAGATGCGAGTTCCCATTTATCGATAACGATTTACGAGCTACGAGATGCAAGATACGAGTTCCATGTTATCGGTAATGGATTAGAAGTTACGATATATAAGATGCGAGTTCCGAGGTAGAGGTAACGAGTTACGAGTTATGAGTCACAAGGTAAGAGATACAAGCTACAAGCTCCGGATTATCGCTGACGCGTTTCGAGCACCAAGTTATAAGTTACGCGTCACGAGATACAAGTTGCGAGTTCCCACTTATCGGTAACGATTTACGAGCTACGAGAGGCAAGATAGGTGTTCCTTGTTAAAGGTAATGGGTTACAAGCTACGATACACAAGATACGAGTTCCTGGTTATGAGTAGCGAGTTATAGGCTGCGATTTACGAGTTACGAGTTACGAGTTTCGAGTTGAGAGCTACGATATACGAGTTACGAGTTACGAGTTACGAATTACGACCTACGATATACGAGGTACTAGTTACGAGTTACGAGATACAAGATGCGAGTTCCCACTTATTGTAACAAGCTACGAGCTACGAGACACAAGATAGGAGTTCCAGATAATCAGTAATGAGTTACGAGCTACTAGATACAAGATACGGGTTCCGAGTTATGGGTGACGAGTGACGAGTTACAAGATGAGAGCACCGAGTTATCGGTTACGCGTTACGAGTTCTGAGTTCTGAGTTTCGCGTCATGAGATACAAGATGCGAGTTTTCACCTATCGGTAACGAGTAACGAACTACTAGATCTAGGACACGAGTTCGAGGTTATCGTCATTGATTTACAAAATCCGAGATGAAGATTCGAGTTCCGAGTTATGGGCAACGAGTTACGGGTTACGAGTTACAAGGTAAGTGATACAAGATACGAGCTCCGAGTTATCGCTAATGCGTTTCGAGTTCCAAGTTATGAGTTACGCATCACGAGATGCAAGTTGCGAGTTCCCACTTATCGGTAACGATTTACGAGCTACGAGAGGCAAGATACGTGTTCCTTGTTAAAGGTAATGGGTTACTAGCTACGATACACAAGATACGAGTTCCTGGTTATGAGTAGCGAGTTATAAGCTGCGATTTACGAGTTATGGGTTACGAGTTACGAGTTTCGAGTTGAGAGCTACGATATACGAGTTACGAGTTACGAGTTACGAATTACGACTTACGATCTACGTGGTACTAGTTACGAGCTACGTTATACAAGATGCGAGTTGCCACTCATCGGTAACGATTTACGAGCTACGAGAGGCAAGATAAAAGATCCTTGTTATTGGTAATGTGATACATGCTACGATACACAAGATACGAGTTCCGGGTCATGAGTAGCGAGTTATAAGCTGCGATTTACGAGTTAAGAGTTTCGAGTTTCGAGTTACGAGTTTCGAGTTACGAGTTACGAGTTACGAGTTACGAATTACGACTTACGATCTACGAGGTACTAGTTACGAGTTACGAGATACAAGACGCGAGTTCCCACTCATCGGTAACGATTCACGAGCTACGAGAGGCAAGATAAAAGATCCTTGTTATTGGTAATGTGTTACATGGTACGGTACACAAGATACGAGTTCCGGGTTATGAGTAGAGAGTTATAAGCTGCGATTTACGTGTTACGAGTTAAGAGTTTCGAGTTACGAGTTTCGAGTTACGAGTTTCGAGTTGCGGGTTACCATGTACGAGTTACGAGTTACGAATTACGACTTACGATCTACAAGGTACTAGACACGAGCTACGAGACACAAGATACGAGTTCCAGGTGATCAGTAATGAGTTACGAGCTACTAGATACAAGATATGTGTTCCGAGTTATGGGTAACGAGTTACGAGTTACAGTATACGAGTTCCCGAGTTATTGGTTCGCGTTACGAGTTCCGAGTTCTGAGTTACACGTCACGAGATACAAGATCTGAGATATAAGATACGAGTTCCGAGTGATGGGCAACAAGTTACGAGTTACGAGTTACAAGGTAAGAGATACAAGATACAAGCTCCGTGCTATCGGTAACGCGTTACGAGTCCCAATCTCTGAGTTACGCGTCACGAGATACAAGTTGCGAGTTCCCTCTTATCGGTAACGATTTACGAGCTACGAGAGGCAAGATAAAAGATCCTTGTTATTGGTAATGTGTTACAGGCTACGATACACAAGATACGAGTTCCGGGCTATGAGTAGCGAGTTATAAGCTGCGATTTACGAGTTACGAGTTAAAAGTTTGGAGTTACGGGTTTCGAGTTACCAGTTCCGAGTTGCGGGTTACCATGTACGAGTTACGAGTTACGAATTACGACTTACGATCTACAAGGTACTAGATACGAGTTCCAGGTGATCAGTAATGAGTTATGGGCTACTAGTTACAAGATACGAGTTCCGAGTTATGGGTAACGAGTAAAGAGTCACGAGTTACGCTTTACAAGGTGAGATATACAAGATACAAGCTCCAAGTTATCGGTAACACCTTACGAGTTCCAAGTTCTGAGTTTCGCGTCAAGAGATACAAGATGCGAGCTTTCACCTATAGGTAACTAGTTACGAACTACTAGATCTAGGATTCGAGTTCGAGGTTATCGTCATTGATTTACAAGATCCGAGATCAAGATACAAGCTCCAAATTATCGATAACACTTTCGAGTTCCGAGTCCTGAGTTACGCGTCACGAGATAAAAGATGCGAGTTCCCATTTATCGGCACCGATTAACGAGCTACGAGAGGCAAGATACGAGTTTCTTGTTATTGGTAATTGGATACAAGCTACGATACACAAGATACGAGTTCCTGGTTATGAGAAGCGAGTTATAAGCTGCGATTTACGTGTTGCGAGTTACGAGTTGCGAGTTACGATATACGAGTTACGAATTACGACTTACGATCTGCGAGGTACTAATTACGAGTTACGAGATACAAGATGCGTGTTCCCACTTATCGTAACAAGTTACGAGCTACGAGACACAAGATACGAGTTCCAGGTAATCAGTAATGAGTTACGAGCTACTAGATACAAGATACGGGTTCCGAGTTTTGAGTAACGAGTGATGAGTTATAAGATAAGCGCTCCGGGTTATCGGTTACGCGTTTTGATTCAGAGTTCTGAGTTTCGCGTCATGAGATACAAGATGCGAGTTTTCCCCTATCGGTAACTAGTTACGAACTACTAGATCTAGGATACGAGTTCGAGGTTATCGTCATTGATTTACAAGATCCGAGATCAAGATTCGAGTTCCGAGTTATGGGCAACGAGTTACGGGTTACGAGTTACAAGTTACAAGGTAAGTGATACAAGATACGAGCTCCGAGTTATCAATAACACTTTCGAGTTCCGAGTCCTGAGTTACGCGTGACGAGATTCAAGATGCGAGTTCCCATTTATCGGTAACGATTTACGGGCTACGAGATGCAAGAAACGAGTTACGGGTTACGAATTACGACTTACGATCTACGAGGTACTAGTTACGAGTTACGAAATACAAGATGCGAGTTCCCACTCATTGGTAACGATTTACGAGCTACGAGAGGCAAGATAAAAGATCCTTGTTATTGGTAATGTGTTACATGCTACGATACACAAGATACGAGTTCCGGGTTATGAGTAGCGAGTTATAAGCCGCGATTTACGTGTTACGAGTTAAGAGTTTCGAGTTACGAGTTTCGAGTTACGAGTTTCGAGTTACGAGTTTCGAGTTACGAGTTTCGAGTTACGAGTTTCGAGTTACGAGTTTCGAGTTTCGAGTTACGAGTTTCGAGTTGCGGGTTACCATGTACGAGTTACGAATTACGACTTACGATCTACAAGGTACTGGATACGAGCTACGAGGCACAATATACGATTTCCAGGTGATCAGTAATGAGTTACGAGCTACTAGATACAAGATACGAGTTCCGAGTTATGGGTAACGAGTTACGAGTCACGAGTTACGCTTTACAAGGTAAGATATACAAGATACAAGCTCCAAGTTATAGGTAACACGTTACGAGTTCCAAGTTCTGAGTTATGCGTCACGAGATATAAGTTGAGAGTTCCCACTTATCGGAAACGATTTACGAGCTACGAGAGGCAAGATACGAGTTCCTTGTTATGAGTAGCGAGTTATAAGCTGCGATTAACGAGTTACGAGTTTCGAGTTACGAGTACCGAGTTACGATATACGAGTTACGAATTACGACTTACGATCTACGAGGTACTAGCTACGAGTTACGAGTTGAAGGATGCGAGTTCTCATTTATCGTAACGAGTTACGAGTCACAAGATACGAGCTACGAGTTATTAGATACGCGTTACGAGTTCCAAGTTCTAAGTTACGCGTCATGAGATACAAGTTACGAGTTCCCACTTATCTGTAACGATTTACAAGCTACAAGAGACAAGATACGAGTTCCTTGTTATTGGTAATGGGTTACAAGCTACGATACACAAGATACGAGTTCCTGGTTATGAGTAGCGAGTTATAAGCTGCGATTTACGAGTAACGAGTTACGAGTTGCGAGTTACGATATACGAGTTACGAGTTACGAGTTACGAATTACGACTTACGATCTACGAGGTACTGGTTATGAGTTACGAGATACAAGATGTGAGTTCCCACTTATCGTAACAAGTTACGGGCTACGAGACACAAGATACGAGTTCCAGGTAATCAGCAATGAGTTACGAGCTACTAGATCCAAGATACGTGTTCCGAGTTATGGGTAACGAGTGATGAGTTATAAGATAAGAGCACCGGGTTATCGGTTACGCATTACGAGTTCCGAGTTCTAAGTTTCGCGTCATGAGATACAAGATGCGAGTTTTCACCTCTCGGTAACTAGTTACGAACTACTAGATCTAGGATACGAGTACGAGGTTATCGTCATTGATTTACAAGATCCGAAATCAAGATTCGAGTTCCGAGCTATGGGCAACGAGTTACGAGTTGCAAGGTAGGTGATACAAGATACGAGCTCCGAGTTACCTGTAACACTTTCGAGTTCCGAGTCCTGAGTTACGCGTCACAAGATACAAGATGCGTGTTCCCATTTGTCGGTAAAGATTTACGAGCTACGAGAGGCAAGATACGAGTTCCTTGTTAGAGGTAACGGGTTACAAGCTACGATACTCAAGATAGGAGTTCCAGGTAATCAGTAATGAGTTACGAGCTACTAGATACAAGATACGTGTTCCGAGTTATGGGTAACGAGTGATGAGTTATAAGATAAGAGCACCGGGTTATCGGTTACGCGTTACGAGTTCTGAGTTCTGAGTTTCGCGTCATGAGATACAAGATGCGAGTTTTCACCTATCGGTAACGAGTAACGAACTACTAGATCTAGGATACGAGTTCGAGGTTATCGTCATTGATTTACAAAATCCGAGATGAAGATTCGAGTTCCGAGTTATGGGCAACGAGTTACGGGTTACGAGTTACAAGATAATGATATACGATATACGAGCTACGAGTTAGCGGTAACACTTACACGTTCCGAGTCTGAGTTACGCGTCACGAGATACAAGATGCGAGTTCCCATTTATCGATAACGATTTACGAGCTACGAGATGCAAGATACGAGTTCCAGGTTATCGGTAATGGATTACAAGTTACGATATATAAGATACGAGTTCCGAGGTAGAGGTAACGAGTTACGAGTTATGAGTCACAAGGTAAGAGATACAAGCTACAAGCTCCGCATTATCGCTAACGCGTTTCGAGCACCAAGTTATGAGTTACGCGTCACGAGATACAAGTTGCGAGTTCCCACTTATCGGTAACGATTTACGAGCTACGAGAGGCAAGATAGGTGTTCCTTGTTAAAGGTAATGGGTTACAAGCTACGATACACAAGATACGAGTTCCTGGTTATGAGTAGCGAGTAATAGGCTGCGATTTACGAGTTACGAGTTACGAGTTTCGAGTTGAGAGCTACGATATACGAGTTACGAGTTACGAGTTACGAATTACGATCTACGATATACGAGGTACTAGTTACGAGTTACGAGATACAAGATGCGAGTTCCCACTTATTGTAACAAGCTACGAGCTACGAGACACAAGATAGGAGTTCCAGATAATCAGTAATGAGTTACGAGCTACTAGATACAAGATACGGGTTCCGAGTTATGGGTAACGAGTGACGAGTTACAAGATGAGAGCACCGAGTTATCGGTTACGCGTTACGAGTTCTGAGTTCTGAGTTTCGCGTCATGAGATACAAGATGCGAGTTTTCACCTATCGGTAACGAGTAACGGACTACTAGATCTAGGACACGAGTTCGAGGTTATCGTCATTGATTTACAAAATCCGAGATGAAGATTCGAGTTCCGAGTTATGGGCAACGAGTTACGGGTTACGAGTTACAAGGTAAGTGATACAAGATACGAGCTCCGAGTTATCGCTAATGCGTTTCGAGTTCCAAGTTATGAGTTACGCATCACGAGATGCAAGTTGCGAGTTCCCACTTATCGGTAACGAATTACGAGCTACGAGAGGCAAGATACGTGTTCCTTGTTAAAGGTAATGGGTTACAAGCTACGATACACAAGATACGAGTTCCTGGTTATGAGTAGCGAGTTATAAGCTGCGATTTACGAGTTATGGGTTACGAGTTACGAGTTTCGAGTTGAGAGCTACGATATACGAGTTACGAGTTACGAGTTACGAATTACGACTTACGATCTACGTGGTAATAGTTACGAGCTACGTTATACTAGATGCGAGTTGCCACTCATCGGTAACGATTTACGAGCTACGAGAGGCAAGATAAAAGATCCTTGTTATTGGTAATGTGTTACATGCTACGATACACAAGATACGAGTTCCGGGTCATGAGTAGCGAGTTATAAGCTGCGATTTACGAGTTACGAGTTAAGAGTTTCGAGTTACGAGTTTCGAGTTACGAGTTTCGAGTTACGAGTTTCGAGTTACGAGTTTCGAGCTAAGAGTTTCGAGTTGCGGGTTACCATGTACGAGTTACGAGTTACGAATTACGACTTACGATCTACAAGGTACTAGATACGAGCTACGTGACACAAGATACGAGTTCCAGGTGATCAGGAATCAGTTACGAGCTACTAGATACAAGATACGATTTCCGAGTTATGGGTAACGAGTTACGAGTCACGAGTTACGCTTTGCAAGGTAAGATGTACAAGATACGAGCTCCAAGTTATCGGTAACACGTTACGAGTCCCAAGTTCTGAGTTATGCGTCACGAGATATAAGTTGAGAGTTCCCACTTAGCGGAAACGATTTACGAGCTACGAGAGGCAAGATACGTGTTCCTTGTTAAAGGTAATGGGTTACAAGCTACGATACACAAGATACGAGTTCCTGGTTATGAGTAGCGAGCTATAAGCTGCGATTTACGAGTTACGAGTTACGAGTTACGAGTTACGAGTTACGAGTTACGAATTACGACTTACGATCTACGAGGTACTAGTTACGAGTTACGAGATACAAGACGCGAGTTCCCACTCATCGGTAACGATTCACGAGCTACGAGAGGCAAGATAAAAGATCCTTGTTATTGGTAATGTGTTACATGGTACGGTACACAAGATACGAGTTCCGGGTTATGAGTAGAGAGTTATAAGCTGCGATTTACGTGTTACGAGTTAAGAGTTTCGAGTTACGAGTTTCGAGTTACGAGTTTCGAGTTGCGAGTTACCATGTACGAGTTACGAGTTACGAATTACGACTTACGATCTACAAGGTACTAGGCACGAGCTACGAGACACAAGATACGAGTTCCAGGTGATCAGTAATGAGTTACGAGCTACTAGATACAAGATATGTGTTCCGAGTTATGGGTAACGAGTTACGAGTTACAGTATACGAGTTCCCGAGTTATTGGTTCGCGTTACGAGTTCCGAGTTCTGAGTTACACGTCACGAGATACAAGATGCGAGTTCCCACCTATTGGTAACGAGTTACGATCTTCAAGATCTAGGATACGAGTTCCAGGTTATCGGCAATGATTTGCAAGATCCTAGATAGAAGATACGAGTTCCGAGTAAGTAAGTAAGAGATACAAGATACAAGCTCCGAGTTATCGGTAACGCGTTACGAGTTCCAAGTACTGGGCTACGCGTCACGAGATACAAGTTGCGAGTTCCCACTTATCAGTAACGATTTACGAGCTACGAGAGGCAAGATACGTGTTCCTTGTTAAAGGTAATGGGTTACAAGCTACGATACACAAGATACGAGTTCCTGGTTATGAGTAGCGAGTTATAAGCTGCGATTTACGAGTTATGGGTTACGAGTTACGAGTTTCAAGTTGAGAGCTACGATATACGAGTTACGAGTTACGAATTACGACTTACGATCTACGTGGTACTAGTTACGAGCTACGTTATACAAGATGCGAGTTGCCACTCATCGGTAACGATTTACGAGCTACGAGAGGCAAGATAAAAGATCCTTGTTATTGGTAATGTGTTACATGCTACGATACACGAGATACGAGTTCCGGGTCATGAGTAGCGAGTTATAAGCTGCGATTTACGAGTTACGAGTTAAGAGTTTCGAGTTACGAGTTTCGAGTTACGAGTTTCGAGTTGAGAGTTTCGAGTTGCGGGTTACCATGTACGAGTTACGAGTTACGAATTACGACTTACGATCTACAAGGTACTAGATACGAGCTACGAGACACAAGATACGAGTTCCAGGTGATCAGGAATGAGTTACGAGCTACTAGATACAAGATACGATTTCCGAGTTATGGGTAACGAGTTACGAGTCACGAGTTACGCTTTGCAAGGTAAGATGTACAAGATACAAGCTCCAAGTTATCGGTAACACGTTACGAGTCCCAAGTTCTGATTTATGCGTCACGAGATATATGTTTGAGAGTTCCCACTTAGCGGAAACGATTTACGAGCTACGAGAGGCAAGATACGTGTTCCTTGTTAAAGGTAATGGGTTACAAGCTACGATACACAAGATACGAGTTCCTGGTTATGAGTAGCGAGCTATAAGCTGCGATTTACGAGTTACGAGTTTCGTGTTGAGAGCTACGATATACGAGTTACGAGTTACGAGTTACGAGTTACGAGTTACGAGTTACGAGTTACGAGTTACGAGTTACGAGTTACGAGTTACGAGTTACGAGTTACGAGTTACGAGTTACGAGTTACGAGTTACGAGTTACGAGTTACGAGTTACGAGTTACGAGTTACGAGTTACGAGTTACGAGTTACGAATTACGACTTACGATCTACGAGGTACTAGTTACGAGTTACGAGATACAAGACGCGAGTTCCCACTCATCGGTAAATCATCGTGAATCGTCACGAGCTACGAGAGGCAAGATAAAAGATCCTTGTTATTGGTAATGTGTTACATGGTACGGTACACAAGATACGAGCTCCGGGTTATGAGTAGAGAGTTATAAGCTGCGATTTACGTGTTACGAGTTAAGAGTTTCGAGTTACGAGTTTCGAGTTACGAGTTTCGAGTTACGAGTTTCGAGTTACGAGTTTCGAGTTACGAGTTTCGAGTTACGAGTTTCGAGTAACGAGTTTCGAGTTGCGGGTTACCATGTACGAGTTACGAGTTACGAATTACGACTTACGATCTACAAGGTACTAGACACGAGCTACGATACACAAGATACGAGTTCCGGGTTATCCGTTACGCGTTACGAGTTCCGAGATCTGAGTTTCGCGTCATGAGATACAAGAAGCGAGTTTTCACCTCTAGGTAACTAGTTACGAACTACTAGATGTAGGATTCGAGTTCGAGGTTATCGTCATTGATTTACAAGATCCGAGATCAAGATTCGAGTTCCGACTTATGAGCAACACTTTCGAGTTCCGAGTCCTGAGTTACGCGTCACGAGATACAAGATGCGAGTTCCCATCTATCGGTAACGATTTACGAGCTACGAGATGCAAGATACGAGTTCCAGGTTATCGGTAATGGATTACAAGTTACGATATATATGATACGAGTTCCGATTTATTGGTAGCGAGTTACAAGGTAAAAGATATAAGATACATGCTCCGAGTTATCGGTAACGCGTTCCAAGTTCTGAGTTACGCGCCACTAGATACAAGTTGCGAGTTCCCTCTTATCGGTAACGATTTACGAGCTACGAGAGGCAAGATACGAGTTCCTTGTTATTGGTAATGGGTTACAAGCCACGATACACAAGATACGGGTTCCGAGTTATGGGTAACGAGTGACGAGTTACAAGATGAGAGCACCGAGTTATCGGTTACGCGTTACGAGTTCTGAGTTCTGAGTTTCGCGTCATGAGATACAAGATGCGAGTTTTCACCTATCGGTAACGAGTAACGAACTACTAGATCTAGGACACGAGTTCGAGGTTATCGTCATTGATTTACAAAATCCGAGATGAAGATTCGAGTTCCGAGTTATGGGCAACGAGTTACGGGTTACGAGTTACAAGGTAAGTGATACAAGATACGAGCTCCGAGTTATCGCTAATGCGTTTCGAGTTCCAAGTTATGAGTTACGCATCACGAGATGCAAGTTGCGAGTTCCCACTTATCGGTAACGATTTACGAGCTACGAGAGGCAAGATACGTGTTCCTTGTTAAAGGTAATGGGTTACAAGCTACGATACACAAGATACGAGTTCCTGGTTATGAGTAGCGAGTTATAAGCTGCGATTTACGAGTTATGGGTTACGAGTTACGAGTTTCGAGTTGAGAGCTACGATATACGAGTTACGAGTTACGAGTTACGAGTTACGAATTACGACTTACGATCTACGTGGTACTAGTTACGAGCTACGTTATACAAGATGCGAGTTGCCACTCATCGGTAACGATTTACGAGCTACGAGAGGCAAGATAAAAGATCCTTGTTATTGGTAATGTGTTACATGCTACGATACACAAGATACGAGTTCCGGGTCATGAGTAGCGAGTTATAAGCTGCGATTTACGAGTTACGAGTTAAGAGTTTCGAGTTACGAGTTTCGAGTTACGAGTTTCGAGTTACGAGTTTCGAGTTTCGAGTTACGAGTTTCGAGTTGAGAGTTTCGAGTTGCGGGTTACCATGTACGAGTTACGAGTTACGAATTACGACTTACGATCTACAAGGTACTAGATACGAGCTACGAGACACAAGATACGAGTTCCAGGTGATCAGGAATCAGTTACGAGCTACTAGATACAAGATACGATTTCCGAGTTATGGGTAACGAGTTACGAGTCACGAGTTACGCTTTGCAAGGTAAGATGTACAAGATACAAGCTCCAAGTTATCGGTAACACGTTACGAGTCCCAAGTTCTGAGTTATGCGTCACGAGATATAAGTTGAGCGTTCCCACTTAGCGGAAACGATTTACGAGCTACGAGAGGCAAGATACGTGTTCCTTGTTAAAGGTAATGGGTTACAAGCTACGATACACAAGATACGAGTTCCTGGTTATGAGTAGCGAGCTATAAGCTGCGATTTACGAGTTACGAGTTACGAGTTACGAGTTACGAGTTACGAGTTACGAGTTACGAGTTACGAGTTACGAGTTACGAGTTACGAGTTACGAGTTACGAGTTACGAGTTACGAGTTACGAATTACGACTTACGATCTACGAGGTACTAGTTACGAGTTACGAGATACAAGACGCGAGTTCCCACTCATCGGTAACGATTCACGAGCTACGAGAGGCAAGATAAAAGATCCTTGTTATTGGTAATGTGTTACATGGTACGGTACACAAGATACGAGTTCCGGGTTATGAGTAGAGAGTTATAAGCTGCGATTTACGTGTTACGAGTTAAGAGTTTCGAGTTACGAGTTTCGAGTTACGAGTTTCGAGTTACGAGTTTCGAGTTACGAGTTTCGAGTTGCGGGTTACCATGTACGAGTTACGAGTTACGAATTACGACTTACGATCTACAAGGTACTAGGCACGAGCTACGAGACACAAGATACGAGTTCCAGGTGATCAGTAATGAGTTACGAGCTACTAGATACAAGATATGTGTTCCGAGTTATGGGTAACGAGTTACGAGTTACAGTATACGAGTTCCCGAGTTATTGGTTCGCGTTACGAGTTCCGAGTTCTGAGTTACGCGTCACGAGAAACAAGATGCGAGTTCCCACCTATTGGTAACGAGTTACGATCTTCAAAATCTAGGATACGAGTTCCAGGTTATCGGCAATGATTTGCAAGATCCTAGATAGAAGATACGAGTTCCGAGTAATAGGTTACGAGTTACAAGGTAAGAGATACAAGATACAAGCTCCGAGTTATCGGTAACGCGTTACGAGTTCCAAGTACTGGGCTACGCGTCACGAGATACAAGTTGCGAGTTCCCACTTATCAGTAACGATTTACGAGCTACGAGAGGCAAGATACGTGTTCCTTGTTAAAGGTAATGGGTTACAAGCTACGATACACAAGATACGAGTTCCTGGTTCTGAGTAGCGAGCTATAAGCTGCGATTTACGAGTTACGAGTTACGAGTTTCTAGTTGAGAGCTACGATATACGTGTTACGAGTTACGAGTTACGAATTACGACTTTCGATCTACGAGGTACTAGTTACGAGTTACGAGATACAAGGTGCGAGTTCCCACTCATCGGTAACGATTTACGAGCTACGAGAAGCAAGATAAAAGATCCTTGTTATTGGTAACGTGTTACATGCTACGGTACACAGGATACGAGTTCCGGGTTATGAGTAGAGAGTTATAAGCTGCGATTTACGTGTTACGAGTTCAGAGTTTCGAGTTTCGAATTTCGAGTTTCGAGTTTCGAGTTTCGAGTTACGAGTTACGAGTTTGGAGTTACGAGTTTCGAGTTACGAGTTTCGAGTTACGAGTTTCGAGTTACGAGTTTCGAGTTGCGGGTTACCATGTACGAGTTACGAGTTACGAACTACGACTTACGATCTACAAGGTACTAGATACGAGCTACTAGATACAAGATACGAGTTCCGAGTTATGGGTAACGAGTTACAAGTCACGAGTTACGCTTTACAAGGTAAGATATACAAGATACATGCTCCGAGTTATCGGTAACGCGTTACGAGTTCCAAGTTCTGAGTTACGCGCCACTAGATACGAGTTACGAGATAAAAGATGCGAGTTCCCATTTATCGTAACGAGTTATGAGTCACAAGATACGAGCTACGAGTTATTAGATACGTGTTACGAGTTCCAGGTTCTAAGTTACGCGTCACGAGATACAAGTTACGAGTTCCCACTTATCAGTAACGATTTACAAGCTACGAGAGGCAAGATACGAGTTCCTTGTTATTGGTAATGGGTTACAAGCTACGATACACAGGATACGAGTTCCTGGTTATGAGTAGCGAGTTATAAGCTGCGATTTACGAGTAACGAGTTACGAGTTACGAGTTACGGGTTGCGAGTTACGATATACGAGTTACGAGTTACGAATTACGACTTACGATCTACGAGGTACTGGTTACGAGTTACGAGATACAAGATGCGAGTTCCCACTTATCGTAACAAGTTACGGGTTACGAGATACAAGATACGAGTTCCAGGTAATCAGTAATGAGTTACAAGCTACTAGATACAAGATACGTGTTCCGAGTTATGGGTAACGAGTGATGAGTTATAAGATAAGAGCACCGGGTTATCGGTTACGCATTACGAGTTCCGAGTTCTAAGTTTCGCGTCATGAGATACAAGATGCGAGTTTTCACCTGTTGGTAACTAGTTACGAACTACTAGTTCTAGGATACGAGTTCGAGGTTATCGTAATTGATTTACAAGATCCGAGATCAAGATTCGAGTTCCGAGTTATGGGCAACGAGTTACGGGTTACGAGTTACGAGTTACAAGGTAAGTGATACAAGATACGAGCTCCGAGTTATCGGTAACACTTTCGAGTTCCGACTCCTGGGTTACGCCTCACGAGATACAAGATGCATGTTCCCATTTATCGGTAAAGATTTACGAGCTACGAGAGGCAAGATACGAGTTCCTTGTTAAAGGTAACGGGTTACAAGCTACGATACACAAGATACGAGTTCCTGGTTATGAGTAGCGAGTTATAAGCTGCGATTTACGAGATACGAGTTTCGAGTTGAGAGCTACGATATACGAGTTACGATCTACGAGGTACTAGTTACGAGTTACGAGATACAAGATGCGAGTTCCCACTTATTGTAACAAGCTACGAGCTACGAGACACAAGATAGGAGTTCCAGATAATCAGTAATGAGTTACGAGCTACTAGATACAAGATACGGGTTCCGAGTTATGGGTAACGAGTGACGACTTACAAGATGAGAGCACCGAGTTATCGGTTACGCGTTACGAGTTCTGAGTTCTGAGTTTCGCGTCATGAGATACAAGATGCGAGTTTTCACCTATCGGTAACGAATAACGAACTACTAGATCTAGGACACGAGTTCGAGGTTATCGTCATTGATTTACAAAATCCGAGATGAAGATTCGAGTTCCGAGTTATGGGCAACGAGTTACGGGTTACGAGTTACAAGGTAAGTGATACAAGATACGAGCTCCGAGTTATCGCTAATGCGTTTCGAGTTCCAAGTTATGAGTTACGCATCACGAGATGCAAGTTGCGAGTTCCCACTTATCGGTAACGATTTACGAGCTACGAGAGGCAAGATACGTGTTCCTTGTTAAAGGTAATGGGTTACAAGCTACGATACACAAGATACGAGTTCCTGGTTATGAGTAGCGAGTTATAAGCTGCGATTTACGAGTTATGGGTTACGAGTTTCGAGTTGAGAGCTACGATATACGAGTTACGAGTTACGAATTACGACTTACGATCTACGTGGTACTAGTTACGAGCTACGTTATACAAGATGCGAGTTGCCACTCATCGGTAACGATTTACGAGCTACGAGAGGCAAGATAAAAGATCCTTGTTATTGGTAATGTGTTACATGCTACGATACACGAGATACGAGTTCCGGGTCATGAGTAGCGAGTTATAAGCTGCGATTTACGAGTTACGAGTTAAGAGTTTCGAGTTACGAGTTTCGAGTTACGAGTTTCGAGTTGAGAGTTTCGAGTTGCGGGTTACCATGTACGAGTTACGAGTTACGAATTACGACTTACGATCTACAAGGTACTAGATACGAGCTACGAGACACAAGATACGAGTTCCAGGTGATCAGGAATGAGTTACGAGCTACTAGATACAAGATACGATTTCCGAGTTATGGGTAACGAGTTACGAGTCACGAGTTACGCTTTGCAAGGTAAGATGTACAAGATACAAGCTCCAAGTTATCGGTAACACGTTACGAGTCCCAAGTTCTGATTTATGCGTCACGAGATATATGTTTGAGAGTTCCCACTTAGCGGAAACGATTTACGAGCTACGAGAGGCAGGATACGTGTTCCTTGTTAAAGGTAATGGGTTACAAGCTACGATACACAAGATACGAGTTCCTGGTTATGAGTAGCGAGCTATAAGCTGCGATTTACGAGTTACGAGTTTCGTGTTGAGAGCTACGATATACGAGTTACGAGTTACGAGTTACGAGTTACGAGTTACGAGTTACGAGTTACGAGTTACGAGTTACGAGTTACGAGTTACGAGTTACGAGTTACGAGTTACGAGTTACGAGTTACGAGTTACGAGTTACGAGTTACGAGTTACGAGTTACGAGTTACGAGTTACGAGTTACGAGTTACGAGTTACGAATTACGACTTACGATCTACGAGGTACTAGTTACGAGTTACGAGATACAAGACGCGAGTTCCCACTCATCGGTAACGATTCACGAGCTACGAGAGGCAAGATAAAAGATCCTTGTTATTGGTAATGTGTTACATGGTACGGTACACAAGATACGAGCTCCGGGTTATGAGTAGAGAGTTATAAGCTGCGATTTACGTGTTACGAGTTAAGAGTTTCGAGTTACGAGTTTCGAGTTTCGAGTTACGAGTTTCGAGTTACGAGTTTCGAGTTACGAGTTTCGAGTAACGAGTTTCGAGTTGCGGGTTACCATGTACGAGTTACGAGTTACGAATTACGACTTACGATCTACAAGGTACTAGACACGAGCTACGAGACACAAGATACGAGTTCCAGGTGATCAGTAATGAGTTACGAGCTACTAGATACAAGATACAAGTTCCGAGATATAAGTAACGAGTTACGAGTCACGAGTTACGCTTTAAGGTAAGATATACAAGATACAAGCTCCAAGTTATCGGTAACACATTACGAGTTCCAAGTTCTGAGTTATGCGTCACGAGATATAAGTTGAGAGTTCCCACTTAGCGGAAACGATTTACGAGCTACGAGAGGCAAGATACGAGTTCCTTGTTATTGGTAATGGGTTACAAGCCACGATACACAAGATACGAGTTCCGGGTTATCCGTTACGCGTTACGAGTTCCGAGATCTGAGTTTCGCGTCATGAGATACAAGAAGCGAGTTTTCACCTCTAGGTAACTAGTTACGAACTACTAGATGTAGGATTCGAGTTCGAGGTTATCGTCATTGATTTACAAGATCCGAGATCAAGATTCGAGTTCCGACTTATGAGCAACACTTTCGAGTTCCGAGTCCTGAGTTACGCGTCACGAGATACAAGATGCGAGTTCCCATCTATCGGTAACGATTTACGAGCTACGAGATGCAAGATACGAGTTCCAGGTTATCGGTAATGGATTACAAGTTACGATATATATGATACGAGTTCCGATTTATTGGTAGCGAGTTACAAGGTAAAAGATATAAGATACATGCTCCGAGTTATCGGTAACGCGTTCCAAGTTCTGAGTTACGCGCCACTAGATACAAGTTGCGAGTTCCCTCTTATCGGTAACGATTTACGAGCTACGAGAGGCAAGATACGAGTTCCTTGTTATTGGTAATGGGTTACAAGCCACGATACACAAGATACGGGTTCCGAGTTATGGGTAACGAGTGACGAGTTACAAGATGAGAGCACCGAGTTATCGGTTACGCGTTACGAGTTCTGAGTTCTGAGTTTCGCGTCATGAGATACAAGATGCGAGTTTTCACCTATCGGTAACGAGTAACGAACTACTATACTAGATCTAGGACACGAGTTCGAGGTTATCGTCATTGATTTACAAAATCCGAGATGAAGATTCGAGTTCCGAGTTATGGGCAACGAGTTACGGGTTACGAGTTACAAGGTAAGTGATACAAGATACGAGCTCCGAGTTATCGCTAATGCGTTTCGAGTTCCAAGTTATGAGTTATGCATCACGAGATGCAAGTTGCGAGTTCCCACTTATCGGTAACGATTTACGAGCTACGAGAGGCAAGATACGTGTTCCTTGTTAAAGGTAATGGGTTACAAGCTACGATACACAAGATACGAGTTTTTGGTTATGAGTAGCGAGTTATAAGCTGCGATTTACGAGTTATGGGTTACGAGTTACGAGTTTCGAGTTGAGAGCTACGATATACGAGTTACGAGTTACGAGTTACGAATTACGACTTACGATCTACGTGGTACTAGTTACGAGCTACGTTATACAAGATGCGAGTTGCCACTCATCGGTAACGATTTACGAGCTACGAGAGGCAAGATAAAAGATCCTTGTTATTGGTAATGTGTTACATGCTACGATACACAAGATACGAGTTCCGGGTCATGAGTAGCGAGTTATAAGCTGCGATTTACGAGTTACGAGTTAAGAGTTTCGAGTTACGAGTTTCGAGTTACGAGTTTCGAGTTACGAGTTTCGAGTTACGAGTTTCGAGTTGAGAGTTTCGAGTTGCGGGTTACCATGTACGAGTTACGAGTTACGAATTACGACTTACGATCTACAAGGTACTAGATACGAGCTACGAGACACAAGATACGAGTTCCAGGTGATCAGGAATCAGTTACGAGCTACTAGATACAAGATACGATTTCCGAGTTATGGGTAACGAGTTACGAGTCACGAGTTACGCTTTGCAAGGTAAGATGTACAAGATACAAGCTCCAAGTTATCGGTAACACGTTACGAGTCCCAAGTTCTGAGTTATGCGTCACGAGATATAAGTTGAGCGTTCCCACTTAGCGGAAACGATTTACGAGCTACGAGAGGCAAGATACGTGTTCCTTGTTAAAGGTAATGGGTTACAAGCTACGATACACAAGATACGAGTTCCTGGTTATGAGTAGCGAGCTATAAGCTGCGATTTACGAGTTACGAGTTACGAGTTACGAGTTACGAGTTACGAGTTACGAGTTACGAGTTACGAGTTACGAGTTACGAGTTACGAGTTACGAGTTACGAGTTACGAGTTACGAGTTACGAGTTACGAGTTACGAATTACGATCTACGAGGTACTAGTTACGAGTTACGAGATACAAGACGCGAGTTCCCACTCATCGGTAACGATTCACGAGCTACGAGAGGCAAGATAAAAGATCCTTGTTATTGGTAATGTGTTACATGGTACGGTGCACAAGATACGAGTTCCGGGTTATGAGTAGAGAGTTATAAGCTGCGATTTACGTGTTACGAGTTAAGAGTTTCGAGTTACGAGTTTCGAGTTACGAGTTTCGAGTTACGAGTTTCGAGTTGCGGGTTACCATGTACGAGTTGCGAGTTACGAATTACGACTTAAGATCTACAAGGTACTAGACACGAGCTACGAGACACAAGATACGAGTTCCAGGTGATCAGTAATGAGTTACGAGCTACTAGATACAAGATATGTGTTCCGAGTTATGGGTAACGAGTTACGAGTTACAGTATACGAGTTCCCGAGTTATTGGTTCGCGTTACGAGTTCCGAGTTCTGAGTTACACGTCACGAGATACAAGATCTGAGATATAAGATACGAGTTCCGAGTGATGGGCAACAAGTTACGAGTTACGAGTTACAAGGTAAGAGATACAAGATACAAGCTCCGTGCTATCGGTAACGCGTTACGAGTCCCAATCTCTGAGTTACGCGTCACGAGATACAAGTTGCGAGTTCCCTCTTATCGGTAACGATTTACGAGCTACGAGAGGCAAGATAAAAGATCCTTGTTATTGGTAATGTGTTACAGGCTACGATACACAAGATACGAGTTCCGGGCTATGAGTAGCGAGTTATAAGCTGCGATTTACGAGTTACGAGTTAAAAGTTTGGAGTTACGGGTTTCGAGTTACGAGTTCCGAGTTGCGGGTTACCATGTACGAGTTACGAGTTACGAATTACGACTTACGATCTACAAGGTACTAGATACGAGTTCCAGGTGATCAGTAATGAGTTATGGGCTACTAGTTACAAGATACGAGTTCCGAGTTATGGGTAACGAGTTACGAGTCACGAGTTACGCTTTACAAGGTAAGATATACAAGATACAAGCTCCAAGTTATCGGTAACACCTTACGAGTTCCAAGTTCTGAGTTTCGCGTCAAGAGATACAAGATGCGAGTTTTCACCTATAGGTAACTAGTTACGAACTACTAGATCTAGGATTCGAGTTCGAGGTTATCGTCATTGATTTACAAGATCCGAGATCAAGATACAAGCTCCAAATTATCGATAACACTTTCGAGTTCCGAGTCCTGAGTTACGCGTCACGAGATAAAAGATGCGAGTTCCCATTTATCGGTACCGATTAACGAGCTACGAGAGGCAAGATACGAGTTTCTTGTTATTGGTAATTGGATACAAGCTACGATACACAAGATACGAGTTCCTGGTCATGAGAAGCGAGTTATAAGCTGCGATTTACGTGTTGCGAGTTACGAGTTGCGAGTTACGATATACGAGTTACGAATTACGACTTACGACTTACGATCTGCGAGGTACTAATTACGAGTTACGAGATACAAGATGCGTGTTCCCACTTATCGTAACAAGTTACGAGCTACGAGACACAAGATACGAGTTCCAGGTAATCAGTAATGAGTTACGAGCTACTAGATACAAGATACGGGTTCCGAGTTTTGAGTAACGAGTGATGAGTTATAAGATAAGCGCTCCGGGTTATCGGTTACGCGTTTTGATTCAGAGTTCTGAGTTTCGCGTCATGAGATACAAGATGCGGGTTTTCCCCTATCGGTAACTAGTTACGAACTACTAGATCTAGGATACGAGTTCGAGGTTATCGTCATTGATTTACAAGATCCGAGATCAAGATTCGAGTTCCGAGTTATGGGCAACGAGTTACGGGTTACGAGTTACAAGTTACAAGGTAAGTGATACAAGATACGAGCTCCGAGTTATCAATAACACTTTCGAGTTCCGAGTCCTGAGTTACGCGTGACGAGATTCAAGATGCGAGTTCCCATTTATCGGTAACGATTTACGGGCTACGAGATGCAAGATAAGAGTTCCAGGATATTGGTAATGGTTTACAAGCTACGATATATAAGATACGAGTTACGGGTTACGAATTACGACTTACGATCTACGAGGTACTAGTTACGAGTTACGAAATACAAGATGCGAGTTCCCACTCATCGGTAAAGATTTACGAGCTACGAGAGGCAAGATAAAAGATCCTTGTTATTGGTAATGTGTTACATGCTACGATACACAAGATACGAGTTCCGGGTTATGAGTAGCGAGTTATAAGCCGCGATTTACGTGTTACGAGTTAAGAGTTTCGAGTTACGAGTTTCGAGTTACGAGTTTCGAGTTACGAGTTTCGAGTTTCGAGTTACGAGTTTCGAGTTTCGAGTTACGAGTTTCGAGCTGCGGGTTACCATGCACGAGTTACGAATTACGACTTACGATCTACAAGGTACTGGATACGAGCTACGAGACACAATATACGATTTCCAGGTGATCAGTAATGAGTTACGAGCTACTAGATACAAGATACGAGTTCCGAGTTATGGGTAACGAGTTACGAGTCACGAGTTACGCTTTACAAGGTAAGATATACAAGATACAAGCTCCAAGTTATAGGTAACACGTTACGAGTTCCAAGTTTTGAGTTATGCGTCACGAGATATAAGTTGAGAGTTCCCACTTATCGGAAACGATTTACGAGCTACGAGAGGCAAGATACGAGTTCCTTGTTATTGGTAATGGGTTACAAGCTACGATACACAAGAAACGAGTTCCTGGTTATGAGTAGCGAGTTATAAGCTGCGATTAACGAGTTACGAGTTTCGAGTTACGAGTACCGAGTTACGATATACGAGTTACGAATTACGACTTACGATCTACGAGGTACTAGCTACGAGTTACGAGTTGAAGCATGCGAGTTCTCATTTATCGTAACGAGTTACGAGTCACAAGATACGAGCTACGAGTTATTAGATACGCGTTACGAGTTCCAAGTTCTAAGTTACGCGTCACGAGATACAAGTTACGAGTTCCCACTTATCAGTAACGATTTACAAGCTACAAGAGACAAGATACGAGTTCCTTGTTATTGGTAATGGGTTACAAGCTACGATACACAAGATACGAGTTCCTGGTTATGAGTAGCGAGTTATAAGCTGCGATTTACGAGTAACGAGTTACGAGTTGCGAGTTACGATATACGAGTTACGAGTTACGAATTACGACTTACGATCTACGAGGTACTGGTTATGAGTTACGAGATACAAGATGCGAGTTCCCACTTATCGTAACAAGTTACGGGCTACGAGACACAAGATACGAGTTCCAGGTAATCTTCAATGAGTTACGAGCTACTAGATCCAAGATACGTGTTCCGAGTTATGGGTAACGAGTGATGAGTTATAAGATAAGAGCACCGGGTTATCGGTTACGCATTACGAGTTCCGAGTTCTAAGTTTCGCGTCATGAGATGCAAGATGCGAGTTTTCACCTCTCGGTAACTAGTTACGAACTACTAGATCTAGGATACGAGTACGAGGTTATCGTCATTGATTTACAAGATCCGAAATCAAGATTCGAGTTCCGAGATATGGGCAACGAGTTACGGGTTACGAGTTACGAGTTGCACGGTAGGTGATACAAGATACGAGCTCCGAGTTACCTGTAACACTTTCGAGTTCCGAGTCCTGAGTTACGCGTCACAAGATACAAGATGCGTGTTCCCATTTGTCGGTAAAGATTTACGAGCTACGAGAGGCAAGATACGAGTTCCTTGTTAAAGGTAACGGGTTACAAGCTACGATACTCAAGATAGGAGTTCCAGGTAATCAGTAATGAGTTACGAGCTACTAGATACAAGATACGGGTTCCGAGTTATCGGTTACGCGTTACGAGTTCTGAGTTCTGAGTTTCGCGTCATGAGATACAAGATGCGAGTTTTCACCTATCGGTAACTAGTAACGAACTACTAGATCTAGGATACGAGTTCGATGTTATCGTCATTGATTTACAAAATCCGAGATGAAGATTCGAGTTCCGAGTTATGGGCAACGAGTTACGGGTTACGAGTTACAAGGTAATGATATACGAGCTACGAGTTAGCGGTAACACTTACACGTTCCGAGTCTGAGTTACGCGTCACGAGATACAAGATGCGAGTTCCCTCTTATCGGTAACGATTTACGAGCTACGAGAGGCAAGATACGAGTTCCTTGTTATTGGTAATGGGTTACAAGCCACGATACACAAGATACGAGTTCCGGGTTATGAGTAGCGAGTTATATGCTGCGTATAACGAGTTACGAGTTTCGAGTTACGAGTACCGAGTTACGATATACGAGTTACGAGTTACGAGTTACGAGTTACGAGTTACGAGTTACGAGTTACGAATTACGACTTACGATCTACGAGGTACTGGCTACGAGTTACGAGATAAAAGATGCGAGTTCCCATTTATCGTAACGAGTTACGAGTCACAAGATACGAGCTACGAGTTATTAGATACGTGTCACGAGTTCCAGGTTCTAAGTTACGCGTCACGAGATACAAGTTGCGAGTTCCCACTTATCAGTAACGATTATAAGCTACGAGAGGCAAGATACGAGTTCCTTGTTATTGGTAATGGGTTACAAGCTACGATACACATGACACGAGTTCCGGGTCATGAGTAGCGAGTTATAAGCTGCGATTTACGAGTTAAGAGTTTCGAGTTACGAGTTTCGAGTTACGAGTTACGAGTTTCGAGTTACGAGTTTCGAGTTACGAGTTTCTAGTTACGAGCTTCGAGTTACGAGTTTCGAGTTACGAGATTCGAGTTACGAGTTTCGAGTTGCGGGTTACCATGTACGAGTTACGAGTTACGAATTACGACTTACGATATACAAGGTACTAGATACGAGCTACGAGACACAAGATACGAGTTCCAGGTGATCAGGAATGAGTTACGAGCTACTAGATACAAGATACGATTTCCGAATTATGGGTAACGAGTCACGAGTTACGCTTTACAAGGTAAGATGTACAAGATACAAGCTCCAAGTTATCGGTAACACGTTACGAGTCCCAAGTTCTGAGTTATGCGTCACGAGATATAAGTTGAGAGTTCCCACTTATCGGAAACGATTTACGAGCTACGAGAGGCAAGATACGAGTTCCTTGTTATTGGTAATAGGTTACAAGCCACGATACACAAGATACGAGTTCCGGGTTATTCGTTACGCGTTACGAGTTCCGAGAACTGAGTTTCGCGTCATGAGATACAAGATGCGAGTTTTCACCTATAGGTAACTAGTTACGAACTACTAGATCTAGGACTCGAGTTCGAGGTTATCGTCATTGATTTACAAGATCCGAGATCAAGATTCGAGTTCCGAGTTATGAGCAACACTTTCGAGTTCCGAGTCCTGAGTAACGCGTCACGAGATACAAGATGCGAGTTCCCATCTATCGGTAACGATTTACGAGCTACGAGATGCAAGATACGAGTTCCTGGTTATGAGCAGCGAGTTATAAGCTGCGATTTACGAGTTACGAGTTTCGAGTTGAGAGCTACGATATACGAGTTACGATCTACGAGGTACTAGTTACGAGTCACGAGATACAAGATGCGAGTTCCCACTTATTGTAACAAGTTACGAGCTACGATACACAAGATAGGAGTTCCAGGTAATCAGTAATGAGTTACGAGCTACTAGATACAAGATACGGGTTCCGAGTTATGGGTAACGAGTTACGAGTTAGTAGTTACAAGATACGAGCTCCGAGTTATCGGTAACGCGTTACTAGTTCCGGGTTCTGAGTTACACGTCACGAGATACAAGATGCAGGCTGCCACCTATTGGTAACGAGTTAGGATCTTCAAGATCTTCAAGTTCCGAGTTACGCGTCACGAGATACAAGTTACGAGTTCCCACTTATCAGTAACGATTTACGAGCTACAAGAGGCAAGATACGAGTTCCTTGTTATTGGTAATTGGATACAAGCAACGATACACAAGATATGAGTTCCTGGTTATGAGAAGCGAGTTATAAGCTGCGATTTACGTGTTACGAGTTACGAGTTGCGAGTTACGATATACGAGTTACGAGTTACGAATTACGACTTACGATCTACGAGGTACTAGTTACGAGTTACTAGATACAAGATACGGGTTCCGAGTTATGGGTAACGAGTGATGAGTTATAAGATAAGCGCTCCGGGTTATCGGTTACGCGTTATGAGTTCAGAGTTCTGAGTTTCGCGTCATGAGATACAAGATGCGAGTTTCCACCTATCGGTAACGAGCTACGAACTTCTAGATCTAGGATACGACTTCGAGGTTATCATCATTGATTTTCAAGATCCGAGATCAAGATTCGAGTTCCAAGTTATGGGCAACAAGTTACGGGTTACGAGTTACGAGTTACAAGGTGAGTGATAGAAGATACGAGCTCCGAGCTATCTATAACACTTTTGAGTTCCGAGTCCTGAGTTACGCGTCACGAGATTCAAGATGCGAGTTCCCATTTATCTGTAACGATTTACGGGCTACGAGATGCAAGATAGGAGTTCCAGGTAATCGAGCTACTAGATACAAGATACGGGTTCCGAGGTATGGGTAACGAGTGACGAGTTACAAGATGAGAGCACCGAGTTATCGGTTACGCGTTACGAGTTCTGAGTTTTGCGTCATGAGATACAAGGTGCGAGTTTTCACCTATCGGTAACGAGTTACGAACTACTAGATCTAGGATACGAGTTCGGGGTTATCGTCATTGATTTACAAAATCCGAGACGAAGATTCGAGTTCCGAGTTATGGGCAACGAGTTACGGGTTACGAGTTACAAGGTACGTGATACAAGATACGAGCTCCGAGTTATAGGTAACACTTACACGTTCCGAGTCTGAGTTTCGCGTCACGAGATACAAGATGCGAGTTCCCATTTATCGATAACGATTTACGAGCTACGAGATGCAAGATACGAGTTCCAGGTTATCGGTAATGGTTTACAAGTTACGATATATAAGATACGAGTTCCGAGTTATGGGTAACTAGTTACGAGTTACGCGTTACGAGTTACAAGATACGAGCTCCGACCTATCGGTAACGCGTTACTAGTTCCGAGTTCTGAGTTACGCGTCACGAGATACAAGATGCGAGTTCCCATTTATCGGTAACGATTTACGAGCTACGGGAGGCAAGATACGAGTTCCTTGTTATTGGTAATGGGTTACAAGCTACTTTACACAAGATACGAGTTCCGGGTTATGAGTAGCGAGTTGTAAGCCTTGATTCACGAGTTACGAGTTACGAGTTACGAGTTACGAGTTACGAGTTACGAGTTACGAGTTACGAGTTACGAGTTACGAGTTACGAGTTACGAGTTACGAGTTACGAGTTACGAGTTACGAGTTACGAGTTACGAGTTACGAGTTACGAGTTACGAGTTACGAGTTACGAGTTACGAGTTACGAGTTACGAGTTACGAGTTACGAGTTACGAGTTACGAGTTACGAGTTACGAGTTACGAGTTACGAGTTACGAGTTACGAGTTACGAGTTACGAGTTACGCGTTACGAGTTGCGAGTTACGATATACGAGTTACGGGTTACGAATTACGACTTACGATCTACGAGGTACTAGTTACGAGTTACGAGATACAATTTGCGATTTCCTACTTATCGTAAAGAGTTACGAGCTACGAGACACAAGATACGAGTTCCAGGTAATCAGTAATGAGTTACGAGCTACTAGATGCACGATACGTGTTCCGAGTTATGGGTAACGAGTTACGAGTTACAGAATACGAGTTCCCGAGTTATTGGTTCGCGTTACGAGTTCCAAGTTCTGAGTTACGCGTCACTAGATAAAAGTTGCGAGTTCCTACCTATCGGTAACGAATTACGAGCTACGAGAGGCAAGATACAAGATCCTTGTTATTGGTAATGTGTTACAAGCTACGATACACAAGATACGAGTCCCGGGTTATGAGTAGCGAGTTATAAGCTGCGATTTACGAGTTACGAGTTTCGAATTACGAGTTTCGAGTTGAGAGTTACCATATACGAGTTACGAGTAACGAATTACGACTTACGATCTACGAGGTACTACTTACGAGTTACGAGACACAAGATGCGAGTTCCTACTTATCGTAACGAGTTACGAGTCACGAGACACAATATACGAGTTCCAGGTAATCAGTAATGAGTTACGAGCTTCTAGATACAAGATACGCGTTCCGAGTTATGGGTAACGAGTTATGGGTTACAGTATACGAGTTCCCGAGTTATTGGTTCGCGTTACGAGTTCCAAGTTCTGAGTTTCGCGTCATGAGATACAAGATGCGAGTTTTCACCTAACGGTAACGAGTGACGAACTACTAGATCTAGGATACGAGTTCGAGGTCATCGTCATTGATTTACAAGATCCGAGATCAAGACTCGAGTTCCGAGTTATGGGCAACGAGTTATGGGTTACGAGTTACGAGTTACAAGTAAGTGATACAAGATACGAGTTACGAGTTATCGGTCACACTTTCGAGTTCCAAGTCCTGAGCTACGCGTCACGAGATACAAGATGCGAGTTTCCATCTATCGGTAACGATTTACGAGCTACGAGATGCAAGATACGAGTTCCAGGTTATCGGTAATGGATTACAAGTTACGATATATATGATACGAGTTCCGAGTTATTGGTAGCGAGTTACAAGGTAAGAGATATAAGATGCATGCTCTGAGTTATCGGTAACGCGTTACGAATTCCAAGTTCTGAGTTACGCGTCACTAGATACAAGTTGCGAGTTCCCTCTTATCGGTAACGATTTACGAGCTACGAGAGGCAAGATAAAAGATCCTTGTTATCGGTAATGTGTTACAAGCTACGATACACAATATACGAGTTCCGGGCTATGAGTAGCGAGTTATGAGCTGCGATTTACGAGTTACGAGTTAAGAGTTTGGAGTTACGAGTTACGAGTTACGAGTTTCGAGTTACGAGTTACGAGTTTCGAGTTGCGGGTTACCGTGTACGAGTTACGAGTTACGAATTACGACTTACGATCTACAAGGTACTAGATACGAGCTACGAGACACAAGATACGAGTTCCAGGTGATCAGTAATGAGTTACGAGCTACTAGATACAAGATACGAGTTCCGAGTTATGGGTAACGAGTCACGAGTTACGCTTTACAAGGTAAGATATACAAGATACAAGCTCCCAGTTATCGGTAAAACGTTACGAGTTCCAAGTTCTGAGTTATGCGTCACGTGATATAAGTTGGGAGTTCCCACTTATCGGAAACGATTTACGAGCTACAAGGGGCAAGATACGAGTTCGTTGTTATTGGTAATGGGTTACAAGCCACGATACACAAGATACAAGTTCCGGGTTATCCGTTACGCGTTACGAGTTCCGAGATCTGTGTTTCGCGTCAAGAGATACAAAATGCGAGTTTTCACCTATAGGTAACTAGTTACGAACTACTAGATCTAGGATACGAGTTCGAGGTTATCGTCATTGATTTACAAGATCCGAGATCAAGATTCGAGTTCCGAGTTATGGGCAACACTTTCGAGTTCCGAGTACTGAGTTACGCGTCACGAGATACAAGATGCGAGTTCCCATCTATCGGTAACGATTCACGAGCTACGAGATGCAAGATACGAGTACCGAGTTATGGGTAACGAGTCACGAGTTACGCTTTACAAGGTAAGATATACAAGATACAAGCTCCCAGTTATCGGTAACACGTTACGAGTTCCAAGTTCTGAGTTATGCGTCACGTGATATAAGTTGGGAGTTCCCACTTATCGGAAACGATTTACGAGCTACAAGGGGCAAGATACGAGTTCGTTGTTATTGGTAATGGGTTACAAGCCACGATACACAAGATACAAGTTCCGGGTTATCCGTTACGCGTTACGAGTTCCGAGATCTGTGTTTCGCGTCAAGAGATACAAGATGCGAGTTTTCACCTATAGGTAACTAGTTACGATATACTAGATCTAGGATACGAGTTCGAGGTTATCGTCATTGATTTACAAGATCCGAGATCAAGATTCGAGTTCCGAGTTATGGGCAAAACTTTCGAGTTCCGAGTCCTGAGTTACGCGTCACGAGATACAAGATGCGAGTTCCCATCTATCGGTAACGATTTACGAGCTACGAGATGCAAGATACGAGTTCCAGGTTAACGGTAATGGATTACAAGTTACGATATATATGATACGAGTTCCGAGTTATTGGTAGCGAGTTACAAGGTAAGAGATATAAGATACATGCTCCGAGTTATCGGTAACGCGTTACGAGTTCCAAGTTCTGAGTTACGCGTCACTAGATACAAGTTGCGAGTTCCCTCTTATCGGTAACGATTTACGAGCTACGAGAAGCAAGATAAAAGATCCTTGTTATTGGTAATTTGTTACAAGCTACGATACACAAGATACGAGTTCCGGGTTATGAGTAGCGAGTTATAAGCTGCGATTTACGAGTTACGAATTTCGAATTACGAGTTTCGAGTTGGGAGTTACCATATACGAGTTACGAGTAACGAATTACGACTTACGATCTACGAGGTACTAGTTACGAGTTACGAGATACAAGATGCGAGTTCCTACTTATCGTAACGAGTTACGAGCTACGAGACACAAGATACGAGTTCCAGGTAATCAGTAATGAGTTACGAGCTACTAGATACAAGATACGTGTTCCGAGTTATGGGTAACGAGTTACGAGTTACAGTATACGAGTTACGAGTTACAGTATACGAGTTCCCGAGTTATTGGTTCGCGTTACGAGTTCCAAGTTCTGAGTTTCGCGTCATGAGATACAAGATGCGAGTTTCCATCTATCGGTAATGATTTACGAGCTACGAGATGCAAGATACGAGTTCCAGGTTATCGGTAATCGATTACAAGTTACGATATATATGATACGAGTTCCGAGTTATTGGTAGCGAGTTACAAGGTAAGAGATATAAGATGCATGCTCTGAGTTATCGGTAACGCGTTACGAGTTCCAAGTTCTGAGTTACGCGTCACTAGATACAAGTTGCGAGTTCCCTCTTAACGGTAACGATTCACGAGCTACGAGAGGCAAGATAAAAGATCCTTGTTATCGGTAATGTGTTACAAGCTACGATACACAATATACGAGTTCCGGGCTATGAGTAGCGAGTTATGAGCTGCGATTTACGAGTTTACGAGTTAAGAGTTTGGAGTTACGAGTTACGAGTTACGAGTTTCGAGTTACGAGTTTCGAGTTGCGGGTTACCATGTACGAGTTACGAGTTACGAATTACGACTTACGATCTACAAGGTACTAGATACGAGCTACGAGACACAAGATACGAGTTCCAGGTGATCAGTAATGAGTTACGAGCTACTAGATACAAGATACGAGTTCCGAGTTATGGGTAACGAGTCACGAGTTACGCTTTACAAGGTAAGATATACAAGATACAAGCTCCCAGTTATCGGTAACACGTTACGAGTTCCAAGTTCTGAGTTATGCGTCACGTGATATAAGTTGGGAGTTCCCACTTATCGGAAACGATTTACGAGCTACAAGGGGCAAGATACGAGTTCGTTGTTATCGGTAATGGGTTACAAGCCACGATACACAAGATACAAGTTCCGGGTTATCCGTTACGCGTTACGAGTTCCGAGATCTGTGTTTCGCGTCAAGAGATACAAGATGCGAGTTCCCATCTATCGGTAACGATTCACGAGCTACGAGATGCAAGATACGAGTTCCAGGTTAACGGTAATGGATTACAAGTTACGATATATATGATACGAGTTCCGAGTTATTGGTAGCGAGTTACAAGGTAAGAGATATAAGATACATGCTCCGAGTTATCGGTAACGCGTTACGAGTTCCAAGTTCTGATTTACGCGTCACTAGATACAAGTTGCGAGTTCCCTCTTATCGGTAACGATTTACGAGCTACGAGAAGCAAGATAAAAGATCCTTGTTATTGGTAATGTGTTACAAGCTACGATACACAAGATACGAGTTCCGGGTTATGAGTAGAGAGTTATAAGCTGCAATTTACGAGTTACGAGTTAAGAGTTTCGAGTTACGAGTTTCGAGTTACGAGTTTCGAGTTACGAGTTTCGAGTTACGAGTTTCGAGTTGCGAGTTTTGAGTTGCGGGTTACCATGTACTAGTTACGAATTACGACTTACGATCTACAAGGTACTAGATACGAGTTACGAGATACAGGTAGGCTTCCACTTATCGTAACGAGTTACGAGCTACGAGGCACAAGTTACGAGTTCCAGGTGATCGGTAATGAGTTACGAGCTACTAGATACAACATACGAGTTCCGAGTTATGGGTAACGAGTTACGAGTCACGAGTTACGCTTTACAAGGTAAGAGATACAAGATACAAGCTCCAAATTATCGGTAACACTTTTGAGTTCCGAGTCCTGAGTTACGCGTCCTGAGATAAAAGATGCGATTTCCGATTTATCGGTACCGCTTTACGAGCTACGAGATGCATGATACGAGCTCCAGGTTATGGATTATAAGTTACGATATTTAAGATACGAGGTCCGGGTTATGAGTAGCGAGTTACAAGGTAAGAGATGCAAGATACAAGCTCCAAGTTATCGGTAACACGTTACGAGTTCCAAGTTCTGAGTTATGCGTCACGAGATAAAAGTTAGGAGTTCCCACTTATCGGAAACGATTTACGAGCTACAAGGGGCAAGATACGAGTTCCTTGTTATTGATAATGTGTTACAAGCCACGATACACAAGGTACAAGTTCCGGGTTATCGGTTACGCGTTACGAGTTCCGAGATCTGAGTTTCGCGTCAAGAGATACAAGATGCGAGTTTTCACCTATAGGTAACTAGTTACGAACTACTAGATCTAGGATACGAGTTCGAGGTTATCGTCTATGATTTACAAGATCCGAGATCAAGATTCGAGTTACGCGTCACGAGATACAAGTTGCGAGTTCCCACTTATCGGTAACGATTTACGAGCTACGAGAGGCAAGATACGAGTTCCTTGTTATTGGTAATGGGTTACAAGCTACGATACACATGTTACGAGTTCCGGGTTATGAGTAGCGAGTTGTAAGCCCCGATTCACGAGTTACGAGTTACGAGTTTCGAATTTCGAGTTGCGAGTTACGATATACGAGATACGAGTTACGAATTACGACTTACGATCTACGAGGTACTAGTTACGAGTTACGAGATACAAGTTGCGAGTTCCTACTTATCGTAAAGAGTTACGAGCTACGAGACACAAGATACGAGTTCCAGGTAATCAGTAATGAGTTACGAGCTACTAGACACAAGATACGAGCTCCGAGTTATCGGTCACACGTTACGAGTTCGGAGTTCTGAGTTTCGCGTCATGAGATACAAGATGCGAGTTTCCACCGATCGGTACCGAGTTACGAACTTCTAGATCTAGGATACGACTTCGAGGTTATCATCATAGATTTTCAAGATCCGAGATCAAGATTCGAGTTCCAAGTTATGAGCAACGAGTTACGGGTTACGAGATGCAAGATAACAGTTCCAGGATATTGGCAATGGTTTACAAGCTACGATATATAAGATACGAGTTACGGGTTATCGGTAACGTGTCACGAGTTACTAGTTACAAGATACGAGCTCCGAGTTATTGGTAACGCGTTACTAGTTCCGAGTTCTGAGTTACACGTCACGAGATACAATATGCGAGCTGCCACTTATTGCTAACGAGTTAGGATCTTCAAGATCTAGTATACGAGTTCCAGGTTTTCGGCAATGATTTGCAAGATCCGAGATAGAAGATACGAGTTCCGAGTAATGGGTAACGAGTTACAAGTTACGAGTTACAAGGTAAGAGATACAAGATACAAGCTCGAAGTTTTTTGGTAACGCGTTACGAGTTCCAAGTTCCGAGTTACGCGTCACGAGATACAAGTTACGAGTTCCCACTTATCAGTGACGATTTACGAGCTACAAGAGGCAAGATACGAGTTCCTTGTTATTAGTAATGGGTTACAAGCTACGATACACAAGATACGAGTTCCTGGTTATGAGTAGCGCGTTATAAGCTGCGATTTACGAGTTACGAGTTGCGAGTTACGTTATACGAGTTACGAGTAACAAATTACGACTTACGATCTACGAGGTACTAGTTACGAGTTACGAGATACAAGATGCGAGTTCCTACTTATCGTAACGAGTTACGAGCTACGAGACACAGGATACGAGTTTCAGGTAATCAGTAATGAGTTACGAGCTACTAGATACGAAATATGTGTTCCGAGTTATGGGCAATATTTTCGAGTTCCGAGTCATGAGTTACGCGTCACGAGATACAAGATGCGAGTTCCCATCTATCGGTAACGATTCACGAGCTACGAGATGCAAGATACGAGTTCCAGGTTAACGGTAATGGATTACAAGTTACGATATATATGATACGAGTTCTGAGTTATTGGTAATGGGTTACAAGCTACGATACGAAAGATACGAGTGCCTGGTTATGAGTAGCGAGTTATAAGCTGCGATTTACGAGTTACGAGTTGCGAGTTACGATATACGAGTTACGAGTAACGAATTACGACTTACGATCTACGAGGTACTAGTTACGAGTTACGAGATACAAGATGCGAGTTCCTACTTATCGTAACGAGTTACGAGCTACGAGACACAAGATACGAGTTCCAGGTAATCAGTAATGTGTTACGAGCTACTAGATACAAGATATGTGTTTCGAGTTATGGGTAACGAGTTACGAGTTACAGTATACGAGTTCCCGAGTTATTGGTTCGCGTTACGAGTTCCAAGTTCTGAGTTTCGCGTCATGAAATACAGGATGCGAGTTTTCACCTATCAGTAACGAGTAACAAACTACTAGATCTAGGATACGAGTTCGAGGTTTTCGTCATTGATTTACAAGATCCGAGATCAAGATTCGAGTTCCGAGTTATGGGCAACGAGTTACGGGTTAGGAGTTACGAGGTAAGTGATACAAGATACGAGCTCCGGGTTATCGGTAACAATTACACGTTCCGAGTCCTGAGTTACGCGTCACGAGATACAAGATGCGAGTTCCCATTTATCGATAACGATTTACGAGCTACGAGATGCTAGATACGAGTTCCAGGTTATCGGTAATGGTTTACAAGTTACGATATATAAGGTACGAGTTCCGAGTTATGGGTAACGAGTTACGAGTTACGAGTTACAAAATACGAGCTCCGAGCTGTCGGTACCGCGTTACTAGTTCCAAGTTCTGAGTTACGCGTACGAGACACAAGTTGCGAGTTCCCACTCATCGGTAACGATTTATGAGCTACGAGATACAAGATGCGAGTTCCTACTTATCGTAAAGAGTTACGAGCTACGGGACACAAGATACGAGTTCCAGGTAATCAGTAATGAGTTACGGACTACTAGATACAAGATGCGAGCTCCGAGTTATCGGTTACACGTTACGAGTTCCGAGTTCTGAATTTCGCGTCATGAGATACAAGATGCGAGTTTCCACTTATTGGTAACGAGTTACGATCTTCAAGATCTAGGATACGAGTTCCAGGTTATCGGCAATGATTTGCGAAATCCGAGATAGAAGATACGAGTTCCGAGCAATGGGTAACGAGTTACGAGCTACGAGTTACGAGTTACAAGGTAAGGGATACAAGATACAAGCTCCCAGTTATCGGTAACGCGTTACGAGTTCCAAGATCTGAGTCACGCGTCACGAGATACAATTTGCGAGTCCCACTTATCGGTAACGATTTACCAGCTACGAGAGGCAAGATACAAGATCCTTGTTATTGGTAATGTGTTACGCGTCACTAGATACAAGTTGCGAGTTCCCTCTTATCGGTAACGATTTACGAGCTACGAGAGGCAAGATAAAAGATCCTTGTTATTGGTAATGTGTTACAAGCTACGATACACAATATACGAGTTCCGGGTTATGAGTAAAGAGTTATGAGCTGCAATTTACGAGTTACGAGTTAAGAGTTTCGAGTTACGAGTTACGAGTTTCGAGTTGCGAGTTTTGAGTTGCGGGTTACCATGTACTAGTTACGAATTACCACTTACGATCTACAAGGTACTAGATTCGAGTTACGAGATACAAGCTGCAGGTTTCCACTTATCGTAACGAGTTACGAGCTACGAGGCACAAGTTACGAGTTCCAGGTGATCGGTAATGAGTTACGAGCTACTAGATACAACATACGAGTTCCGAGTTATGGGTAACGAGTTACGAGTCACGAATTACGCTTTACAAGGTAAGATATACGAGATACAAGCTCCAAGTTATCGGTAACACGTTACGAGTTCCAAGTTCTGAGTTATGCGTCACGAGATATTTGTTGAGAGTTCCCACTTATCGTAAACGATTTACGAGCTACGAGAGGCAAGATACGAGTTCATTGTAATTGGTAATGGGTTACAAGCCACGATACACAAGATACGAGTTCCGTGTTATCCGTTACGCGTTACGAGTTCCAAGTTCTGAGTTTCGCGCCATGAGATACAAGATGCGAGCTTTCACCTATAGGTAACTAGTTACGAACTACTATATCTAGGATACGAGTTCGAGGTTATGGTCATTGATTTACAAGATCCGAAATCAAGATTCGAGTTCCGAGCTATGGACAACACTTTTGTGTTCCGAGTCCTGAGTTACGCGTCACGAGATACAAGATGCGACTTCCCATCTATCGGTAACGATTTACGAGCTGCAAGATACGAGTTCCAGGTTATCGGTAATGGATTCAAGTTACGATCTATAAGAAACGAGTTCCGAGTTATGGGTAACTAGTTACAAGATACGAGTTACGAGTTATCGGTAACGCGTTACTAGTTCCGAGTTCTGATTTACACGTCACGAGATACAAGATGCGAGTTCCCACTTATTGGTAACGAGTTACGAGATATGAAAAACAAAATACAAGTTCCTTGTTATTGGTAACGGATTACAATCTACGATACACAAGATACGAGTTCCAGGTAATCAGTAATGAGTTACGAGCCACTATATACAAGATGCGAGTTCCCATCTATCGGTAACGATTTACGAGCTACGAGATGCATGATACGAGTTCCAGGTTATCGGTAATGGATTATAAGTTACGATACTTAAGATACGAGGTCCTGGTTATTGGTAGCGAGTTACAAGGTAAGAGATACAAGATACATGCTCCGAGTTATCGGTAACGCGTTACGGGTTCCAAGTACTGAGTTACGCGTCACTAGATAAAAGTTGCGAGTTCCTTCCTATCGGTAACGATTTACGAGCTACGAGAGGCAAGATACAAGATCCTTGTTATTGGTAATGTGTTACAAGCTACGATACACAAGATACGAGTTCCGGGTTATGAGTAGCGAGTTATATGCTGCGATTTACGAGTTCCGGGTTATGAGTAGCGAGTTATACGCTGCAATTTACGAGTTACGAGTTTTGAATTACGAGTTTCGAGTTGCGAGTTACCATATACGAGTTACGAGTAACGAATTACGACTTACGATCTACGAGGTACTAGTTACGAGTTACGAGATACAAGATGCGAGTTCCAACTTATCGTAACGAGTTACGAGCTACGAGACACAAGATACGATTTCCAGGTAATCAGTAATAAGTTACGAGCTACTAGATACAAGATACGTGTTCCGAGTTATGGGCAACGAGTTACGAGTTACAGTATACGAGTTCCCGAGTTATTGGTTCGCGTTACGTGTACCATGTTCTGAGTTTCGCGTCATGAGATACAAGATGCGAGTTTTCAGCTATCGGTAACGAGCTACAAACTACTAGATCTAGGAAACGGGTTCGTGGTTATCGTCATTGATTTACAAAATCCGAGATCAAGATTCGAGTTCCGAGTTATGGGCAACGAGTTACGAGTCACGAGTTACGCTTTACAAGGTAAGTGATACAAGATACAAGCTCCAAATTATCGGTAACACTTTCGAGTTCCGAGTCCTGAGTTACGCGTCACGAGATAAAAGATGCGAGTTCCCATTTATCGGTACCGATTTACGAGCTACGAGATGCATAATACGAGCTCCAGGTTATCGGTAATGGATTATAAGTTACGATATTTAAGATACGAGGTCCGGGTTATGGGTAGCGAGTTACAAGGTAAGAGATACAAGATACAAGCTCCAAGTTATCGGTAACACGTTACGAGTTCCAAGTTCTGAGTTTCGCGTCAAGAGATACAAGATGCGAGTTTTCACCTATAGGTAACTAGTTACGAACTACTAGATCTAGGATACGAGTTCGAGATTATCGTCTATGATTTACAAGATCCGAGATCAAGATTCGAGTTCCGAGTTATGGGCAACACTTTCGAGTTCCGAGTCCTGAGTTACGCGTCACGAGATAAGAGTTGCGAGTTCCCTCTTATCGGTAACGATTTACGAGCTACGAGAGGCAAGATACAAGATCCTTGTTATTGGTAATGTGTTACAAGCTACGATACACAAGTTACGAGTTCCGGGTTATGAGTAGCGAGTTATATGCTGCGATTTACGAGTTCCGGGTTATGAGTAGCGAGTTATACGCTGCGATTTACGAGTTACGAGTTTTGAGTTACGCGTCACGAGATACAAGTTACGAGTTTCCACTGATCAGTAACGATTTACAAGCTACGAGAGGCAAGATACGAGTTCCTTGTTATTGGTAATGGGTTACAAGCTACGATACACAGGATACGAGTTCCTGGTTATGAGTAGCGAGTTATAAGCTGCGATTTACGAGTAACGAGTTACGAGTTGCGAGTTACGATATACGAGTTACGAGTTACGAATTACGACTTACGATCTACGAGGTACTGGTTACGAGTCACTAGATACAAGATGCGAGTTCCCACTTATCGTAACAAGTTACGGGCTACGAGATACAAGATACGAGTTCCAGGTAATCAGTAATGAGTTACGAGCTACTAGATACCAGATACGTGTTCCGAGTTATAGGTAACGAGTGATGAGTTATAAGATAAGAGCACCGGGTTATCGGTTACGCATTACGAGTTTCGAGTTACGAGTTTTGAGTTACGAGTTTCGAGTTACGAGCTTCGAGTTACGAGTTTCGAGTTACGAGCTTCGAGTTACGAGTTTCGAGTTGCGGTTTACCTTGTACGAGTTACGAGTTACGAATTACGACTTACGATCTACAAGGTACTAGATACGAGCTACGAGACACAAGATACGAGTTCCAGGTGATCAGGAATGAGTTACGAGCTACTAGATACAAGATACGATTTCCGAGTTATGGGTAACGAGTTACGAGTCACGAGTTACGCTTTACAAGGTAAGATGTACAAGATACAAGCTCCAAGTTATCGGTAACACGTTACGAGTCCCAAGTTCTGAGTTATGCGTCACGAGATATAAGTTGAGAGTTCCCACTTATCGGAAACGATTTACGAGCTATGAGAGGCAAGATACGAGTTCCTTGTTATTGGTAATAGGTTACAAGCCACGATACACAAGATACGAGTTCCGGGTTATTCGTTACGCGTTACGAGTTCCGAGATCTGAGTTTCGCGTCATGAGATACAAGATGCGAGTTTTCACCTATAGGTAACTAGTTACGAACTACTAGATCTAGGATTCGAGTTCGAGGTTATCGTCATTGATTTACAAGATCCGAGATCAAGATTCGATTTCCGAGTTATGAGCTACACTTTCGAGTTCCGAGTCCTGAGTTACGCGTCACGAGATACAAGATGCGAGTTCCCATCTATCGGTAACGATTTACGAGCTACGAGATGCAAGATACGAGTTCCAGGTTATCGGTAATGGATTACAAGTTACGATATATATGATACGAGTTCCGAGTTATTGGTAGCGAGTTACAAGGTAAAAGATATAAGATACATGCTCCGAGTTATCGGTATCGCGTTACGACTTCCAAGTTCTGAGTTACGCGCCACTAGATACAAGTTGCGAGTTCCCTCTTGTCGGTAACGATTTACTAGCTACGAGAGGCAAGCTAAAAGATCCTTGTTATTGGTAATGTGTTACAAGCTACGATACACAAGATACAAGTTCCGGGTTATGAGTAGCGAGTTATATGCTGCGATTAACGAGTTACGAGTTTCGAGTTACGAGTACCGAGTTACGATATACGAGTTACGAGTTACGAATTACGACTTACGATCTACGAGGTACTAGCTACGAGTTACGAGATAAAAGATGCGAGTTCCCATCTATCGTAACGAGTATCGAGTCACAAGATTCGAGCTACGAGTTATTAGGTACGCGTTACGAGTTCCAAGTTCTAAGTTACGCATCACGAGATAGAAGTTACGAGTTCCCACTTATCAGTAACGATTTACAAGCTACGAGAGGCAAGATACGATTTCCTTGTTATTGGTAATGGGTTACAAGCTACGATACACAAGATACGAGTTCCTGGTTATGAGTAGCGAGTTATAAGCTGCGATTTACGAGTAACGAGTTACGAGTTGCGAGTTACGATATACGAGTTACGAGTTACGAGTTACGAATTACGACTTACGATCTACGAGGTACTGGTTACGGGTTACGAGATACAAGATGCGAGTTCCCACTGATCGTAACAAGTTACGAGCTACGAGAAACAAGATACGAGTTCCAGGTTATGAGTAGCGACTTATAAGCTGCGATTTACGAGTTACGAGTTTCGAGTTGAGAGCTACGATATACGAGTTACGATCTACGAGGTACTAGTTACGAGTTACGAGATACAAGATGCGAGTTCCCACTTATTGTAACAAGTTACGAGCTACGAGACACAAGATACGGGTTCCGAGTTATGGGTAACGAGTGACGAGTTACAAGATGAGAGCACTGAGTTGTCGGTTACGCGTTACAAGTTCTGAGTTTCGCGTCATGAGATACAAGATGCAAGATACGAGCTCCAGGTTATCGGTAATGGATTATAAGTTGCGATATTTAAGATACGAAGTCCGGGTTATGGGTAGCGAGTTACAAGGTGAGAGATACAAGATACAAGCTCCAAGTTATCGGTAACACGTTACGAGTTCCAAGTTCTGAGTTATGCGTCACGAGATATAAGTTAGGAGTTAGAGGGGCAAGATACGAGTTCCTTGTTATTGGTAATGTGTTACAAGCCACGATACACAAGATACAAGTTCCGGGTTATCCGTTACGCGTTACGAGTTCCGAGATCTGAGTTTCGCGTCAAGAGATACAAGATGCGAGTTTTCACCTATAGGTAACTAGTTACGAACTACTAGATCTAGGATACGAGTTCGAGGTTATCGCCTATGATTTACAAGATCCGAGATCAAGATTCGAGTTCCGAGTTATGGGCAACACTTTCGAGTTCCTAGTCCTGAGTTAAACGTCACGAGATAAAAGATGCGAGTTCCCATTTATCGGTACCGATTTACGAGCTACGAGATGCATGATACGAGTTCCAGGTTATCGGTAATGGATGATAAGTTGCGATATTTAAGATACGAGGTCCGGGCTATGGGTAGCGAGTTACAAGGTAAGATATACAAGATACATGCTCCGAGTTATGGGTAACGCGTTACGAGTTCCAAGTTCTGAGTTACGCGTCACGAGATACAAGATGCGTGTTCCCATTTATCGGTAAAGATTTACGAGCTACGAGAGGCAAGATACGAGTTCCTTGTTAAAGGTAACGGGTTACAAGCTACGATACACAAGATACGAGTTCCTGGTTATGAGTAGCGAGTTATAAGCTTAGATTTACAAGTTACGAGTTACGAGTTTCGAGTTGAGAGCTACGATATACGAGTTACGATCTACGAGGTACTAGTTACGAGTTACGAGATACAAGATGCGAGTTCCTACTTATTGTAACAAGTTACGAGCTACGAGACACAAGATAGGAGTTCCAGGTAATCAGTAATGGGTTACGAGCTACTAGATACAAGATACGGGTTCCGAGTTATGGGTAACGAGTGACGAGTTACAAGATGAGAGCACCGAGTTATCGGTTACGCGTTACGAGTTCTGAGTTCTGAGTTTCGCGTCATGAGATACAAGATGCGAGTATTCACCTATCGGTAACTAGTAACGAACTACGAGACACAAGATACGAGTTCCAGGTAATCAGTAATGAGTTACGAGCAACTAGATACAAGATACGGGTTCCGAGTTATGGGTAACGAGTGATGGGTTATAAGATAAGTGCTCCGGGTTATCGGTTACGCGTTATGAGTTCCGAGTTCTGAGTTTCGCTTCACGAGATACAAGTTGCGAGTTCCCACTTATCAGTAACGATTTACGAGCTACGAGAGGCAAGATACGTGTTTCTTGTTGAAGGTAATTGGTTACAAGCTACGATACATAAGATACGAGTTTCTGGTTATGAGCAGCGAGTTATAAGCTGCGATTTACGAGTTACGAGTTTCGAGTTGAGAGCTACGATATACGTGTTACGAGTTACGAGTTACGAATTACGACTCACGATCTACGAGGTACTAGTTACGAGTTACGAGATACAAGATGCGAGTTCTCACTCATCGGTAACGATTTACGAGCTACGAGAGGCAAGATAAAAGATCCTTGTTATTGGTAATGTGTTACATGCTACGATACACAAGATTCGAGTTCTGGGTTATGGGCAACGAGTTACGGGTTACGAGCTACAAGGTAGGTGATACAAGATACGAGCGCCGAGTTATCGGTAACACTTACACGTTCCGAGTCCTGATTTACGCGTCACGAGATACAAGATGCCAGTTCCCATTTATCGATAATGATTTACGAGCTACGAGATGTTAGATACGAGTTCCAGGTTATCGGTAATGGTTTACAAGTTACGATATATAATGTACGAGTTCCGAGTTATGGGTAACGAGTTACGAGTTACGAGTTACAAGATACGAGCTCCGAGCTATCGGTAACGCGTCACTAGTTCCGAGTTCTGAGTTACGCGTCACGAGATACAAGATGCGAGTTCCCATTTATCGATAACGATTTACGAGCTACGAGATGCAAGATACGAGTTCCAGGTTATCGGTAATGGATTACAAGTTACGATATATAAGATACGAGTTCCGAGGTATGGGTAACGAGTTACTAGTTACAAGGTACAAGATATAAGCTCCGAGTTATCGGTAACGCGTTACGAGTTATCGGTAACGCGTTACGAGTTCCAAGTCCTGAACTACGCGTCACGAGATACAAGTTGCAAGTTCCCACTTATCAGTAACGATTTACGAGCTACGATAGGCAAGATACGAGTTCTTTGTTAAAGGTAATGGGTTACAAGCTACGATACACAAGATACGAGTTCCTGGTTATGAGTAGCGAGTTATAAGCTGCGATTTACGAGTTACGAGTTTCGAGTTGAGAGCTACGATATACGAGTTACGATCTATGAGGTACTAGTTACGAGTTACGAGATACAAGATGCGAGTTCCCACTTATCCTAACAAGTTACGAGCTACGAGACCCAAGATAGCAGTTCCAGGTAATCAGCAATGAGTTACGAGCTACTAGATACGGGTTCCGAGTTATGGGTAACGAGTTACGGTTTACGAGTTACAAGATGCGAGTTCCCACTCATCGGTAACGATTTACGAGCCACGAGACTAAAGATACGAGTTCCAGGTTATCGGTGATGGATTACAAGCTACGATATATAAGATACGAGTTCCGAGGTATGGATAACGAGTTACGAGTTACAAGTTACAAGATATAATCTCCGAGTTATCGGTGACGCGTAACGAGTTCCGAGTTCTGAGTTACACGTCACGAGACACAAGCTGCGAGTTCCCACTCATCGGTAACGATTTATGAGCTACGAGATACAAGATGCGAGTTCCTACTTATCGTAAAGAGTTACGAGCTACGAGACACAAGACACGAGTTCCAGGTAATCAGTAATGAGTTACGGACTACTAGATACAAGATGAGAGCACCGAGCTATCGGGTAAGCGTTACGAGTTCCGAGTTCTGAGTTTCGCGTCATGAGATACACGATGCGAGTTTTTACCTATCGGTAACGAGTAACGAAGTACTAGATCTAAGATACGTGTTCGAGGTTATCGTCATTGATTTACAAGATCCGAGATAAAGATTCGAGTTCCGAGTTATGGGCAACGAGTTACGGGTTACGAGTTACGAGGTAAGTGATACAAGATATGAGCTCCGGGTTATCGGTAACACTTACACGTTCCAAGTTCTGAGTTACGCGTCACGAGATACAAGATGCGAGTTCCCATTAATCAATAACGATTTACGAGCTACGAGATGCAAGATACGAGTTCCAGGTTATCGGTGATGGATTACAAGCTACGATATATAAGATACGAGTTCCAAGGTATGGGTAACGAGTTACAAGTTACAAGATATAATCTCCGAGTTATCGGTGACGAGTAACGAGTTCCGAGTTCTGAGTTACACGTCACGAGACACAAGTTGCGAGTTCCCACTCATCGGTAACGATTTATGAGCTACTAGATACAAGATGTGAGCTCCGAGTTATCGGTTACACGTTACGAGTTCCGAGTTCTGAGTTTCGCGTCACGAGATACAAGTTGCGAGTCCCACTTATCGGTAACGATTTACGAGCCAGGAGAGGCAAGATACAAGATCCTTGTTATTGGTAATGTGTTACAAGCTACGATACACAAGATACGAGTTCCAAGTTATGAGTAGCGAGTTATAAGCTGCGATTTACGAGTTACGAGTTTCGAATTACGAGTTTCGAGTTGCGAGTTACCATATACGAGTTACGAGTAACGAATTACGCTTTATAAGGTAAGATATACGAGATACAAGCTCCAAGTTATCGGTAACACGTTAAGAGTTCCAAGTTCTGAGTTATGCGTCACGAGATATAAGTTGGCAGTGCCCACTTATCGGAAACGATTTACGAACTACAAGGGGCAAGATACGAGTTCCTTGTTATTGGTAATGGGTTACAAGCCACGATACACAAGATACCAGTTCCGGGTTATCCGTTACGCGTTACGAGTTCCGAGATCTGAGTTTCGCGTCAAGAGGTACAAGATGCGAGTTTTCACCTATAGGTAACTATTCACGAACTACTAGTTCTAGGATACGAGTTCGAGGTTATCGTCATTGTTTTACAAGATCCGAGATCAAGATTCGAGTTCCGAGTTATGGGCAGCACTGTGGAGTTCCGAGTCCTGAGTTACGCGTCACGAGATACAAGATGCGAGTTCCCATCTATCGGTAACAATTCACGAGCTACGAGATGCAAGATACGAGTTCCAAATTATCGGTAATGGATTACAAGTTACGATATATATGATACGAGTTCCAAGTTATTGGTAGCGAGTTACAAGGTAAGAGATATAAGATACATGCTCCGAGTTATCGGTAACGCGTTACGAGTTGCAAGTTCTGAGTCACGCGTCACTAGATACAAGTTACGAGTTCCCTCTTATCGGTAACGATTTACGAGCTACGAGAGGCAAGATAAAAGATCCTTGTTATTAGTAAAGTGTTACAAGCTACGATACACAAGATACGAGTTCCGGGTTATGAGAAGCGAGTTATAAGCTGCAATTTACGAGTTACGAGTTAAGAGTTTCGAGTTACGAGTTTCGAGTTACGAGTTTTGAGTTGCGGGTTACCATGTACTAGTTACGAATTACGACTTACGATCTACAAGGTACTAGATACGAGTTACGAGATACAAGATGCAAGTTCCCACTTATCGTCACGAGTTACGAGCTACGAGACACAAGTTACGAGTTCCAGGTGATCGGTAATGAGTTACGAGCTACTAGATACAACATCCGAGTTCCGAGTTATGGGTAACGAGTTACGAGTCACGAATTACGCTTTACAAGGTAAGATATACGAGATACAAGCTCCAAGTTATCGGTAACACGTTACGAGTTCCAAGTTCTGAGTTATGCGTCGCGAGATATAAGTTGAGAGTTCCCTCTTATCGGTAACGATTTACGAGCTATGAGAGGCAAGATAAAAGATCCTTGTTATTGGTAATGTGTTACAAGCTACGATACACAAGATACGAGTTCCGGGATATGAGTAGCGAGTTATAAGCTGCGATTTACGAGTTACGAGTTAAGAGTTTGGAGTTGCGAGTTTCGAGTTGCGGGTTACCATGTACGAGTTACGAGTTACGAATTACGACTTACGATCTACAAGGTACTAGATACGAGCTACGAGACACAAGATACGAGTTCCAGGTGATCAGTAATGAGTTACGAGCTACTAGATACAAGATACGAGTTCCGAGTTATGGGTAACAAGTTACGTGTCACGAGTTACGCTTTACAAGGTAAGATATACAAGATACAAGCTCCAAGTTATCGGTAACACGTTACGAGTTCCAAGTTTTGAGTTTCGCGTCAAGGGATACAAGATGCGAGTTTTCACCTATAGGTAACTAGTTACGAACTACTGGATCTAGGATACGAGTTCGAGGTTATCGTCGTTGATTTACAAGATCCGAGATCAAGATTCGAGTTCCGAGTTATGGGCAACACTTTCGAGTTCCGAGTCCTGAGTTACGCGTCACGAGATAAAAGATGCGAGTTCCCATTTATCGGTACCGATTTACGAGCTACGAGATGCATGATACGAGTTCCAGGTTATCGGTAATGGATGATAAGTTGCGATATTTAAGATACGAGGTCCGGGCTATGGGTAGCGAGTTACAAGGTAAGATATACAAGATACATGCTCCGAGTTATGGGTAACGCGTTACGAGTTCCAAGTTCTGAGTTACACGTCACGAGATACAAGTTGCGAGTTCCAACTTATCAGTAACAAGTTACGAGCTACGAGACACAAGATACGAGTTCCAGGTAATCAGTAATGAGTTTCGAGCTACTAGATACAAGATACGGGTTCCGAGTTATGGGTAATGAGTGATGAGTTATAAGATAAGCGCTCCGGGTTATCGGTTACGCGTTATGAGTTCATAGTTCTGAGTTTCGCGTCACGAGACACAAGTTGCGAGTTCCCATCTATCGGTAACGATTTACGAGCTACGAGATGCATGATACGAGTTCCAGGTTATCGGTAATGGATTATAAGTTACGATATTTAAGATACGAGGTCCTGGTTATTGGTAGCGAGTTACAAGCTAAGAGATACAAGATACATGCTCCGAGTTATCGGTAACGCGTTACGAGTTCCAAGTTCTGAGTTACGCGTCACGAAATAAAAGTTGCGAGTTCCTACCTATCGGTAACGATTTACGAGCTACTAGAGGCAAGATACAAGATCGTTGTTATTGGTAATGTCTTACAAGCTACGATACACAAGATACGAGTTCCTGGTTATGAGAAGCGAGTTATAAGCTGCGATTTACGTGTTACTAGTTACGAGTTGCGAGTTACGATATACGAGTTACGAGTTACGAATTACGACTTACGATCTACGAGGTACTAGTTACGAGTTACGAGATACAAGATGCGAGTTCCTACTTATCGTAACGAGTTCCAGGTAATAAGTTATGAGTAACGAGCTACTAGATACAAGATATGTGTTCCAAGTTATGGGTAACGAGTTACGAGTTACAGTATACGAGTTCCCGAGTTATTGGTTCGCGTTACGAGTTCCAAATTCTGAGTTTCGCGTCATGAGATACAAGATGCGAGTTTTCACCTATCGATAACGAGTAACGAACTACTAGATCTAGGATACGAGTTTGAGGTTATCGTCATTGATTTACAAGATCCGAGATCAATATTCGAGTTATGGGCAACAAGTTACGGGTTACGAGTTACGAGGTAAGTGATACAAGATACGAGCTCCGGGTTATCGGTAACACTTACACGTTCCGAGTCCTGAGTTACGCGTCACGAGATACAAGATGCGAGTTCCCATGTATCGATATCGATTTACGAGCTACGAAATGCAGGTTATCGGTAATGGTTTACAAGTTACGATATATAAGGTACGAGTTACGGGTTATGGGTAACGAGTTACGAGTTACTAGTTACAAGATCGAGTTACGAGTTATCGGTAACACTTTCGAGTTCCAAGTCCTGAGTTACGCGTCACGAGATACAAGATGCGAGTTCCCATCTACCGGTAACGATTTACGAGCTACGAGATGCAAGATACGAGTTCCAGGTTATCGGTAATGGATTACAAGTTACGATATATATGATACGAGTTCCGAGTTATTGGTAGCGAGTTACAAGGTAAGAGATATAAGATGCATGCTCTGAGTTATCGGTAACGCATTACGAGTTCCAAGTTCTGAGTTACGCGTCACTAGATACAAGTTGCGAGTTCCCTCTTATCGGTAACGATTTACGAGCTACGAGAGGCAAGATAAAAGATCCTTGTTATTGGTAATGTTTTACAAGCTACGATACACAAGATACGAGTTCCGGGCTATGAGTAGCGAGTTATAAGCTGCGATTTACGAGTTACGAGTTAAGAGTTTGGAGTTACGAGTTTCGAGTTACGAGCTTCGAGTTACGAGTTTCGAGTTGCGGGTTACCATGTACGAGTTACGAGTTACGAATTACGACTTACGATCTACAAGGTACTAGATACGAGCTACGAGACACAAGATACGAGTTCCAGGTGATCAGTAATGAGTTACGAGCTACTAGATACAAGATACGAGTTTCGAGTTATGGGTAACGAGTTACGAGTCACGAGTTACGCTTTACAAGGTAAGATATACAAGATAAAAGCTCCAAGTTAGTGGTAACACGTTACGAGGTCCAAGTTATGAGTTTCGCGTCAAGAGATACAAGATGCGAGTTGTCACCTATAGGTAACTAGTTACGAACTACTAGATCTAGGATACGAGTTCGAGGTTATCGTCATTGATTCTCAAGATCCGAGATCAAGATTCGAGTTCCAAGTTATGGGCAACGAGTTACGGGTTACGAGTTACGAATTACAAGGTAAGTGATACAAGATACAAGCTCCAATATATCGGTAACACTTTCGAGTTCCAAGTCCTGAGTTATGCGTCACCAGATACAAGATGCGAGTTCACATCTATCGGTAACGATTTACGAGCTACGAGATGCAAGATACGAGTTCCAGGTTATCGGTAATGGATTACAAGTTACGATATATATGATACGAGTTCCGAGTTATTGGTAGCGAGTTACAAAGTAAAAGATATGATACATGCTCCGAGTTATCGGTAACGCGTTACGAGTACCAAGTTCTGAGTTACGCGTCACTAGATACAAGTTGCGAGTTCCCTCTTATCAGTAACGATTCACGAGCTACGAGAGGTAAGATACGTGTTCCTTGTTAAAGGTAATGGGTTACAAGCTACGTAACACAAGGTACGAGTTCCTGGTTATGAGTAGCGAGTTATAAGCTGCGATTTACGAGTTTCGAGTTGAGAGCTACGATATACGAGTTACGAGTTACGAGTTACGAGTTTCGAGTTACGAGTTACGACTTACGATCTACGAGGTACTAGTTACGAGTTACGAGATATAAGATGCGAGTTTCCACTTATCGTAACAAGTTACGAGCTACGAGACACAAGATAGGAGTTCCAGGTAATCAGTAATGAGTTAGGAGCTACTAGATACAAGATACGGGTTCCGAGTTATGGGTAACGAGTGACCAATTACAAGATGAGAGCACCGAGTTATCGGTTACGCGTTACGAGTTCTGGGTTCTGAGTTTAGCGTCACGAGATACAAGATGCGAGATTTCACCTATCGGTAACGAGTAACGAACTACTAGATCTAGGAAACGAGTTCGAGGTTATCGTCATTGATTTACAAGATCCGAGATCAAGATTCGAGTTCCGAGTTATGGGCAACGAGTTACGGGTTACGAGTTACGAGGTAAGTGATACAAGATACGAGCTCTGGGTTATCGGTAACACTTACACGTTCTGAGTTCTGAGTTACGCGTCAAAAGATACAAGATGCGAGTTCCCATTTATCGATAACGGTTTACGAGCTACGAGATGCTGGATACGAGTTCCAGGTTATCGGTAATGGTTTACAAGTTACGATATATGAGGTACCAGTTCCGAGTTATGGGTAACGAGTTACGAGTTACGAGTTACAAGATACGAGCTCCGAGTTATCGGTAACGCGTTTCTAGTTCCGAGTTCTGACGTACACGTCACGAGATACAAGTTGCGAGTTCCCACTTATCAGTAACGAATTACGAGCTACGAGAGGCAAGATACGTGTTCCTTGTTGAAGGTAATGGGTTACAAGCTACGATATGTAAGATACGAGTTCCGGGTTGTGAGTAGCGAGTTATAAGCTGCGATTTACGAGTTACGAGCTTCGAATTACGAGTTTCGAGTTGCGAGTTGCCATATACGAGTTACGAGTAACGAATTACGACTTACGATCTACGAGGTACTAGTTACGAGTTACGAGATACAAGATGCGAGTTCCTACTTATCGTAACGAGTTACGAGCTACGAGACACAAGATACGAGTTCCAGATAATCAGTAATGAGTTACGAGCTACTAGATACAAGATACGTGTTCCGAGTTATGGGTAACGAGTTACGAGCTACAGTATACGAGTTCCCGAGTTATTGGTTCGCGTTACGAGTTCCAAGTTCTGAGTTAAGCGTCACTAGATAAAAGTTACGAGTTCCTACCTATCGGTAACGATTTACGAGCTATGCGAGGCCAGATACAAGATCCTTGTTATTGGTAATGTGTTGCAAGCTACGATACACAAGATACGAGTTCCGGGTTATGAGTAGCGAGTTATAAGCTGCGATTTACGAGTTACGAGCTTCGAATTACGAGTTTCGAGTTGCGAGTTGCCATATACGAGTTTCGAGTAACGAATTACGACTTACGATCTACGAGGTACTAGTTACGAGTTACGAGATACAAGATGCGAGTTCCTACTTATCGTAACGAGTTACGAGCTACGAGACACAAGATACGAGTTCCAGGTAATCAGTAATGAGTTACGAGCTACTAGATACAAGATATGTGTTCCGAGTTATGGGTAACGAGTTACGAGTTACAGTATACGAGTTCCCGAGTAATTGGTTCGCGTTACGAGTTCCAAGTTCTGAGTTTCGCGTCATGAGATACAAGATGCGAGTTTTCACCTATCGGTAACGAGTAACGAACTACTAGATCTAGGATACGAGTTCGAGGTTATCGTCATTGATTTACAAGATCCGAGATCAAGACTCGAGTTCCGAGTTATGGGCAACGAGTTATGGGTTACGAGTTATGGGTTACGAGTTACGAGTTACAAGGTAAGTCATACGAGATACGAGTTACGAGTTATCGGTAACACTTTCGAGTTCCGAGTCCAGAGTTACGCGTCACGAGATACAAGATGCGAGTTCCCATCTATCGGTAATGATTTACGAGCTACGAGATGCAAGATACGAGTTCCAGGTTATCGGTAATGGACTACAAGTTGCGATATATAAGATATGAGTTCCGACTTATGGGTAACGAGTTACGAGTTACAAGTTACAAGATACGAGCTCCGAGTTATCGGTAACGCGTTACTAGTTCCGATTTCTGAGTTACACGTCACGAGATACAAGATGCGAGTTCCAACTTATTGGTAACGAGTTACGATCCTAAAGATCCAGGATACGAGTTCCAGGTTATCGGCAATGATTTGTGAGATCCGAGATAGAAGATACGAGTTCCGAGCAATGGGTAACAAGTTACGAGCTACGAGTTACGAGTTACAAGGTAAGAGATACAATATACAAGCTCCGAGTTATCGTTTACGCGTTACGGGTTCCAAGTTCTGAGTTACGTGTCACGAGATACAAGTTGCGAGTGCCTACTTAACGGTAACGATTTACGAGCTACGAGAGGCAGGATACGAGTTCCTTGTTATTGGTAATGGGTTACAAGCTACGATACACAAGATACGAGGTCCGGGTTATGAGTAGCGAGTTATAAGCTGCGATTTACGAGTTTCGAGTTACGAGCTTCGAGTTGAGAGTTACGATATACGAGTTACGAATTACGACTTACGATCTACTATCTACGAGGTACTAGTTACGAGTTACGAGATACAAGATGCAAGTTCCCACTCATCGTGACGAGTTACGAGCTACGAGACATAAGATACGAGTTCCATGTAATCAGTAATGAGTTACGAGCTACTAGATACAAGACACGAGTTCCGTGTTATGGGTAACGAGTTACGAGTTACAAGATACGAGCTCCGAGTTATGGGTTACGAATCACGAGTTACAAGGTAAGTGATACAAGATACGAGCTCCGAGTTATCGTTAACGCGTTACTAGTTCCGAGTTCTGAGTTACACGTCACGAGATACAAGATGCGAGTTCCCATTTATCGGCAACGATTTACGAGCTACGAGATGCGAGCTACGATTTACGAGGTACGAGTTACGAGTTACGACTTAATATCTACGAGGTACGAGTTACGAGATACAAGGTAAAATATACAAGACTCAAGCTCCGAGTTATCGGTAACGCATTACGAGCTCCAAGTTCTGAGTTACGCATCACGAGATACAAGTTGGGAGTTCCCACATATCGGTAACGATTTACGAGCATAAATTGATTTTATGGAAGTGTTTCACCAAATCAGCACACAAATATATTTAGGATATGATCCCCTGTAATTGTTTTAATGGTTTAAAATTGCTTTTGCAGACCTTTGCTGGAAGCTCATAACTATTAAGAAAATTATTATCACAAGAAGTAAGCTTATTATGCTTTACATATTTCTGGAGTATTGAAACCAAAATTTTAATGGAAATAAACCTCAGATTTTGAGAAAATCCAGTATAAAGCTTGTTGAATAGAAGAGTCAGTTCCAGTACACCAAGCACAGTTGCGGTACAATATAGGCCAGGACAATCACTTTTTGTGTGAAATTAGTTTAAGTTTTTGAAATTTATTTACAAATGTTTCTGTTATAAGACTGCTGTACTAATTGTAATGGTATGTACATACCATGAATTTAACCATTTTATATGTTCATGATTGAAACCCATCAGTGGCGGATTTACGAATTTCCTGCCAGATGGTTAATCAATTTTTGCCGCACCTATTGACCCCTGAAATTCAAAACCCCCTACTTCACAATCATAATAATTACATTTGTTGTGACAATGAAATTGCAACTTCACCATTTGTAAACTAGGGCATCGTTGTGTCAGTTTCTAGATTATTCTTGCAACCCACGATTTAGTGATGATTACTCGAGAAACAGTTTTTGAGTATACCTTTGAGCTAAGAAAAGCCCAATCACGCACTTATTGTGAAGTAAGGTAAGGTATGCCTTCAAATTTTCGAGACTCATTTTCTCTGGGGATATAATAAATGTTTTTTTTTATATCTGTAAAAAAAATTAGCCATATTTGCTGCCCTAGGCTCCAGCCTACTCAGCCACTGAAACCTATTATTGTTCTAATAAGTATTTTATTCATAGGTCCATCATTTTACAAGTGTGAAAATTCTTATGAAAAATATAAAACCATTTAAATTGATCATCTTTTATGAATCTAATTTCAGATGTAGTTAAAACATTATTTTTATTATAGTAGTCAAGACAATTTTCTTTTAATCTGATAAAATTCCATATATTTTTTCACATTATAGATCACATATCACATAGATAGATGAAGGATAGATCCATAGTGAAACCTATACCTGTATGAAATATTGTAGTAACACTTGAGAGATATTTCAAAATCGCAACATTGTTGAAGGGTGTTAAGGCATATTTTAATCAACATTACTGTGAAATGAATGAAACAGAATAGAATAACATTGCGTCTTCCATTGCAATGTAGATATAGTATTGCAGCAGCCTAATTTTGTTTTGTTTAGTGAGCAGCATCCCAGCATCTATTAATGTCTGTCAGGGCGACTTTTATTAATTACACACATAGAGGACCACGGAATGGTAGGGGTAAGTGGTTTAAAACAGAGGAACGATAGCTAGTCTATTGACAAAAATTATTTCCTGTTTTGAAGTCTAACATCATCACGTGTTTCACGGTCTTTTTTTAGATTGTTTGATAAATAACAAAAATTCTTGCAAGAATTTTGAATTTGTAGACAATAAGTATGCTAGTGAAATGCTGTTTGCTGGTAGGGCATTGAATCTACCTAGTAATGTACGCAAGAATGAGATGGCAATAGTGTTACTTTGACAAGAAAAAAACATATGATTGAGGTCTCCATAGGATATCCCGTCGCATTCACAGAATGGTTCAGAAATTAAGCTCATTTTTTACAGAAGTGCGTTACAGTTTGCAACACCAAAGCAACATCTCAATAAAAAAATATGTGTTGGACGGGCAGCAGCTATTTCCTTAAAAATTGGCATGGCAGGTAGGGTAGGGTTTATACAAGTATAGTGGCATGGGTGGGTGGATACGAAATCTCGGTACTCAGCATTCCATTTTTCATCGCATTTCGCTTTTATGACGGGTAGGAGGTCCTGCTTGAGTAGACTTGCAACTAGATTGCTAGAGTTTATTGCCTCCTTGGCCATTTTATCCACTACGACGTTACCAGTAATGCCTACATGACCTTTTACCCATAAGAAGGTGACAAACACATACTTTTGACGGAGAAGGACTAATAGTTCGATTATCTGCGCAACCAAATCATGTTTATATGTGTTTGCGATACTAAGCGATTGTAGTACAGACCGTGAGTCTGTGATACTGATGATTTTCTGGTCATTTGTCACCTGTTCTCTATTTATGTATTCCAGTGCCTTTACTATAGCAGTGGCCTCAGCGTTGAAGATTGACATGTATCTATGGCATTTATATAATTCTTTGTAGCGCAGAGATGGGATCCAAATGGCACAGCCGACACCGTCATTACCCTTGGAAGCATCGGTATATATCTGGCAAGCAGGACTGTATTCTTCTAAAGTGTTTCCAATTATACTGTTGTTGATAAATGCATTTTCTGTATATTCAGGATATATTATATGAGGCTTCTCTAGGAGTCAAGAATATTCTGATCGGAAGAAAGGGAGCTGTTTATGTGACATCAGTTGACTGCTGTAGCTGCCAAGTTTTCAAATGCTTCGGCAAGTGGGGGAGAGTTTTTGTGGGCCCAGTACCTATTCGTTAGGTTATATGTAGTTAAGGTTGCCCGTTTGTTATGTATTAGTGTATCATCGGCACTCATACATTTGAGGACAGCCTTTTGAGCTAGAAGCTACCTTCTGATGTGCATTGGTGGTTCACCACTTTCTGCTAGCAAAGCAATTGTAGGAGTAGCTTTTGAAGTCCCAGTTATTAATCTAAGCGCTTTGTATTGGAGTCTGTCGATCTTCAGTAGTCTAGAATTAGTTGCAGAACCGTAAAATATCGAGCCAAAATCCAGTATCGATCTTGTGAAGGCTTTATAGAAAGTCAAAGCACTTGAAGGATCAGCGCCCCAAAACTTTCTAGTCGTGCTCTTTAGGATATTCAAACTTTTTTCAGCTTTGCATAGCGTATTTTTAATTTGTGTCTCCCAGGATAATTTCTGGCCGAGGTATTTATGCTCTGTCTTACAAACAACAGGGATATTGCCTATATTCATGTGGTCTGTCATATTAATACGGTGTCGAGTATATTTCACAATAGCTGATTTATTAAATGAGACCTCGAGACCATTTTCAATGAGGTAGTTATTCACTTCAAGGCCGTAGCTTCTGATATTATTTAAACAGTCTGCTAACTTTTTCCTGGAGCTATAAAGGCACATGTCATCAGCATATTGTAGTATGTTTACTGAAATATTTCTTGAGTGGAGGTCCAACGTATAAATATTGAAGAGAACAGGACTGAGCACCGACCCTTGGGGAAGAGCTGTGCTGCTTATCCGTGGTCCTACTAGTTCTTCGCTCGTTGAGATATAAATAACCCTATCATGAAAAATAGTTATTAGATTGGCACCAAATTGTCTGGGGATTCCGATATTAATAATTTTTTCAAATAAAGTGAACAGGTTAACATTGTCATAAGTAGCGTTTATATCAAGATATAATGCCGTAAGGTGTTCATTTCTTGAGAAGGTAATTTCTATGTTATTGACTAAATGTGCTAGACAGTCTGTTACTCCTTTTCCTCGCCTGAAACCGAGCTCACATGCGGGCGTTAACTTCTTGCTTTCTAACCACCATTCTAGCCGATTTTTGACTATTCTTTCTAATGTTTTCAGAATACAAGACATTAGTGATATTGGTCTGAATGAAGTGGGATCGGATCGTTTACTGATTGGTAGGATAATAATCTTCTAGATATTGTGACAGTCTTCCTCATCTATAAGAACCTTGTTGAAAGCTTGGCAGAGTAATTCTTTGGCGTTATCGGGGAGGTGTTCAATCATGGAGTAAGTAACTCCATCGTGCCCAGGCGCTGAGTCGTTTTTCTTTAAATTAGAATCGAGCTCATTTATTGTAATTTCATTCATCAGAAAATGGCCCTGGTACATTTCTTGGTTGGGTATAATCAGGGGTGCCGAATCGGAGGCAACCTTCTTGATGAATTCCTCAGCATTTTTTTGTAACATGTTGTTGGTGTTGTTGGGATTTATTCATCTGCTTATAGCGTTCACCCTTCTCCAGATCGTGGACGGATTAGTCTGGGCGTTTAATTAATTGCAGAATGATGACCAGCTTGCTTTAGCCTTGATGTTGTAAAGTTTTTTGGATTCAGCTACATTTATTTGATATTTTATGAAGTTATCTGAATTCATATTTGCTTTAAATTTTCGTAAAGATTCTTTACGCTCCTGAGCCTTATTAGTACATTCTGCATCCCACCACGGTGGTGAGGGGTGCTTACTCAATGCAGGATTATTTTTTTTGGTGCGGTATCAGCTGCTCTCGATATAGCGTCAATGAGGGCCGAAAAAAGAGAGTTAGCATCAATGCTCAAGTCAATAGAGTGAATGTGGGATTCTACTAGCGTCGTATACAGATTCCATTTGGGTTCATTGGTGGTTTTCCATTTGTAAGTGGTGTTTCATCGAAGATGTGCACAGGAATCTCCAATGGTGAACATGATCGGATAATGATCAGATCCGTACGTATCGTCTAGAACGATCCAAGTTGACTTAGGCAACAAATTGCTTGATATAATTGTAACATCTACCACAGATATATTTGTGTTAGGTCTTGATATCCTTGTCGGTTGCCCTTCGTTCCTGAATATTAGATTGGGAAACTGCTCGACTGCTTCTACTAAAATTTTTCCAGGTGTATTGTTATCTGCTGATCCCCAAGCGTGATGGTGTCCGTTAATGTCGCCGCCTATGATGCAAAGGTTATCTAACTTGCTGAAAATCTGAAGGTAGTCATTCGCCGTCGCTGAGATATTTAGTGGTCTATATATTGATGCTATGGATATTATACTGGAACCTATTGGTATATTGATTGCGCAAGTTTCTAGGTTTTGATTACTGACACTGCTCATATCAATTTCGGTATATGGTATGCCCTTTCTAAGAAATATTGCCACACCACCCTTGCCATCTGCTCTATCTTTGCGTATAATATTATACTGTTTAAGAGAAATAGAATAATTCTTCCTATACCACGTTTCGGATATGAGAGCTACATCAAAATTACAATTATGAGCTAGACTTTTAAATAAGTTATGATTAGAGAATGCCGATCTGGCATTCCACTGTATAACCTTAAGTTGAGTGTGGAATGTAGTTTTTAAAAATATCAGACAAGAACCTTTCAATGAGATGTTCAAAATTAATGGTTTGAGACACGTTGCTGGAGGTTTGCGGGATTAATGTTTGGAAAACTTGTGTAAGATTACTGTTAAGGTCTCTTATTATTTTATTTTTCATATCTTCGAAAGTCTGATTCATTGAGGGGCTGCTAGGGTCAATGATAGGCCTACCAGCAAAAGTCCATTGATATTCTCTTCTAATTGGTGGATGTTGGGGTTCAGTTTCTTGAACTTTCCTTTTTTGCTGAAACTCTTCGTGCGCGTAGGTGGAGGATAAACTGAATTAGTGGTAGCATTCGACTTTGGATTCTTTGACTGCCTGTTTGGCAGTGTAGGAAGTTTTAACTCGGAATTAAGTAAGGGAGCGTATTTATTTTTTGACGTTAAGCTAGCATAACTTGACTGGTCAACAATTTTTTCAGCTTCCTTGAATGATAAATGGAGATGCGCCATTGCTTCTTTTACACGTTTCTGTTTTAGAAAAGCAGGACAATTTTTATCGGTACTGGGGTAACTTTGAGATTTACAATGGACACAAAATGGTCTACAGTTATTACATATTGTAGTATCGTCTGATTCCACGCCGCAATTCTTACATTTTGTTAATGTAAATATATTGAGGTATTTTCAAACCCAAGAACGATAAAATTATCATCTGCCTAGGGACTTTCGATCATTCTTCTCCATTTTTCACTGTTTTAAACATTCGTTTAACAGATTGTACAGGAATATCGGATACAATTGTCCTTAATGGTTCATCCTCTGAATACGTAGTATCTACGCCTTTGACAATAGCTTTCTTTTCTGTGAGATTTAAAGGTATGTAAGCAATCAAGCCATTGTTTTCAAAAACGGGATTGTTTATCAGTCTGTTTGCTGCCAATGTGGAGTCGACTTGTATTTTAATTCTATTTCGACCTACTACACTCAATTCGACAATATGTTTTTCATCCACGCCTATTTCCAACAATTTCTCACGCAGTCTCATAGGATGTAGACGGCAAACGTTTAGGTTTTTATGTTCCGCAAATATAAAAAATGGACCTTTGCTATTTGGTTGGTATTTGTTTTCACGGTTTATTTTTATCAATCTATTATCCGTAGCTTCAGTTAGCGTATTTCTATATACGGATGGATTACTAATCTCATCAGTCATGTGAACTATTTCAATATTTTGAATATTCGTTTGTGGTGAGCGTTGTTGGATATAGGGGGGGCCAGGGCCACCAGCCCCTGGTGAGTTGGAGCTCGACATTTAGACGAGCACCGTCTGGATACAATTACTTATTGCTATCTACTCACAGTACGATGTAAATAGACCTAATGGAATAAAACACAAAAATAATGTGGAAACAAAAACGCGCGCGGTGACAAAGTCGAATAAGAACCTCTCTCGGCCGATGTACACTGTATGAACGCCGGACGAAAACTGATGCTGGAATGTTGAAAACAGAATTTCAATGAAGCCACCTTTTTGATAGATGGCACTAATGTTAGGGAAGCTATTTTGAAATATTCCAAAACATTTTTTTTTTTTAGTTTCAAACCAATTTTGACTAGATATTTGGGTTTCGTGTTTTGTTTCTGACTACTTGTGGTGTGTTTTGTGCCTGGGAAGCTGGGATTTTCCTCAGCGATTTTCCCCCCTTTTTCAGTGTTTTCCAAGCTTATTTGAGCAAAAAGAAATTTTGTCTTGTTTTCGCTATTTGTAAAATTACTTCCATGCTCCCTAAGAGGTATGCTCTAAATATTCAGTACAAATTACTGATAACCTAATATATGCGAACAAAACACAAATATATTGACAGGGCTGTGATGAACAACTCTAAAAAGTTGTAAATCGTAGATACTAAATCTTTGCTGAAAAAGAAAAGCATTTAAATCAAATACTTTTTTCCGAATAATTTGATTTAGAATTGTAAGTTATTATTCAAAACAATCCTTTTTGCAGATAAAAAGTCGTGTAATTAACACACAGTTACACAAATAAGTCTTTTTCTTTCAGTGACGCGTTTCGATTTATATTTAAATCATCGTCGTACTGTCAAATCTTACACAACTTTTTATCTGCATGATGGAAGACTTTCACCAAGTAAAACCATCTACAATCTATATGATATAGTAAGACATGTTTAAATGCCAATTTTTTTATGGAACCTGACCCAAGATATTTTTAAAAACAATTTTGAAACTATATTACAACTTATAGAAACGTTAAAATGTTTCATCCGTGGGAAGATACGTGCCCGGCTTCATGGAGACCTTGGCAAGACGATGATATTGAATGTGAAAATCGAGGTGAAAACATTGACATGGATCCTAACAGGGGTCCATACTCGGATTTGATATAATATGTATAATAAATATATATTATATCAAATTGAGTTTCTCACCATAGAGATGATTCAGGAAACTCTCTCTAAAATGGGAAAACCATGCCTACGGTCGGCTTTGCCTCGAAGATTGAAAAAACTTGGATTTAAGTTTAAAGTAATCGACTAAAGGTCAGCTTTATTGGAAAGTCGGCGGATTTTCAGATGGCGTATTGAACATTTGGAGAAAATGAAAAACATAGAGAGGAAGATTGACTAATCTACTATTTGGATGAGACATAGTATGATACACCGGAGAGATGATCATTCATTGTCGTTTGAAAGATAGTTCGATTAAAGATGGACTCAAGCTTTGTGGTCGCGTGCATGTAGTTGGAATAAAAACAATAATAATGGCTAATAATAGATGACACCTAGCATATAATAAAGTATTTTAAAGAAGTAATGGAGCTTAAAAAAGAAATGTGATGCGGAAAGTGTCCATGTTCGAATAATGGATGCTAATTCACAACAAGCAATACATTCAACGCACTAAATATGGCTCTGGCCAGCCCATGGCTCATGGGTGATTTTCTTTATATTGGTGTTCCAAGTTACTTCGAATAAACTATATAAAATTTCAATCCTATATATAAAACCTACTAAATAAAATCATTTTGAATCCGGGCCGACCGACCTGAAACGGCTTAATATTAGTCCCGAGGTTGAAGTACACGTAAAATCTATCCATTTATTGAAATCTCTTGAAAATTTATATTTTTTTAAAAGAAAAACAAAAATTCAGTCTTGGTTTTACAATTATTTTGCTCTGTGTTCCATAAAAATGTTGTTCTTCAAACATGTTTATTAGATGACATAAAAATATATTGGACCGGACTATGGGTAGCAAATACAACCTCTTTCTGTTTCTGCTATTCTAATGTGAGATTTCAGTCATTTCAAACAAACAACTGGAGAGGGAGAGTAATTGTATCACACAGGGTTGCCAGATCGTCTGGAAGAATTGTCCTATAAATGCTAGCGAATTTTCGTTTTTGGTTGAAAATTATCGTACGCTGGTGCGAAACCAGGATTTCGAGAGGGGGGGCCTTCACCATTATTTTCCCAAAAAAAATGCCACTTTTCCACTCACACTTCCATATATACCATGGTGACATTCCTTTAACGGACCTCAGCTCTTATGCATCAGACGCGTTCCCGTTTTTTAACGAAAAGTACAGCGGTATAATGTACAATTACGTCTATGCTTATCCCATGCTTTTTATGTAAATATTAGAATGAAACAATTTGAGAGGGTTAAGAAACGACCCGAAATTGCTGTTGCGAAACCTCCTCTTCATTTACATTCATTGAAATGTAGTCAAAATAACAAAACGTTCAATAACAAATAATGCCTTTATCTTAAATTACCGTGTGTATATAGAATCAAAGTATGGAAGGTTAATAAGAAAATATACATATGGAATCAGATAAATAGGAACTTTTTAAACACAATATTTAAGTGAAATAAAGGAATGTAATAATTAATCAGTCTCCGAATCTGGTAGATCGACATAAATGTTGCTATTTATGTTTTTGTTAATTCTTTAGAAAGGTTCCATTCAATTTTACCTCCTTGTCAATTTACAAGTTGAGAAGCAATCATGCTTTTGCCGATCGTTTCTACTTTCAATTTATTTCTGGCCTTTGTTTTTTTTTGTTTTAGGGGGGCATAATGCCTTCATATTAAAACTGATCAAACTGATCAATCATTAATTTTCCTTTGAATTCTTACAAACTAACACTTATCACTAAAGTAAATCCATCGATGTCCTTTAGATTACGTTAACACTATAACTACAAATTTACTAGATTCAAAATCAAGATTCGAGTTCCGAGTTATAGGCAACAGTTTCGAGTTCCGAGTCCTGAGTTACGCGTCACGAGAAAAAAGATGCGAGTTCCCATCTATCGGTAACGATTTACGAGCTACGAGATGCAAGATACGAGTTCCCATTTATCGGTAACGATTTAAGAGCTGCAAGATACGAGTTCCAGGTTATCGGTAATGGATTCAAGTTACGATCTATAAGATACGAGTTCCTAGTTATGGGTAACTAGTTACGAGTTACGAGTTACAAGATACGAGCTACGAGTTATCGGTAACGCGTTACTAGTTCCGAGTTCTGATTTACACGTCACGAGATACAAGATGCGAGTTCCCAGTTATTGGTAACGAGTTACGAGATACGAAAGGCAAGATACGAGTTCCTTGTTATTGGTAATGGGTTACAATCTACGATACACAAGATACGAGTTCCGGGTAATCAGTAATGAGTTACGAGCTACTATATACAAGATGCGAGTTCCCATCTATCGGTATCGATTTACGAGCTACGAGATGCATGATACGAGTTCCAGGTTAACTGTAATGGATTATAAGTTACGATATTTAAGATACGAGGTCCTGGTTATTGGTAGCGAGTTACAAGGTAAGAGATACAAGATACATGCTCCGAGTTATCGGTAACGCGTTACGAGTTCCAAGTTCTGAGTTACGCGTCACGAGATACAAGATAAGAGTTCCCATCTATCGGTAACGGTTTACGAGCTACTAGATGCAAGATACGAGTTCCAGGTTATCAGTAATGAGTTACGAGCTACTAGATACAAGATACGCGTTCCGAGTTATGAGTAACGAGTTACGAGTTACAGTATACGAGTTCCCGAGTTATTGGTTCGCGTTACGAGTTCCAAGTTCTGAATTTCACGTCATGAGATACAAGATGCGAGTTTTCACCTACCGGTAACGAGTTACAAACTACTAGATCTAGGATACGAGTTCGTGGCTATCGTCATTGATTTACTAAATCCGGGATCAATATTCGAGTTCCGAGTTATGGGCAACGAGTTATGGGTTACGAGTTATGGGTTACGAGTTACGAGTTACGAGTTACGAGTTACGAGTTACAAGGTAAGCCATACGAGATACTAGTTACGAGTTATCGGTAACACTTTCGAGTTCCGAGTCCTAAGTTACGCGTCACGAGAATCAAGATGCGAGTTCCCATCTATCGGTAACGATATACGAGCTACGAGATGCAAGATACGAGTTCCAGGTTATCGGTAATGGATTACAAGTTACGATATATATGATACGAGTTCCGAGTTATTGGTAGCGATTTACAAGGTAAGAGATATAAGATGCATGCTCTGAGATATCGGTAACGCGTTACGAGTTCCAAGTTCTGAGTTACGCGTCACTAGATACAAGTTGCGAGTTCCCTCTTATCGGTAACGATTTACGAGCTACGAGAGGCAAGATAAAAGATCCTTGTTATTGGTAATGTGTTACAAGCTACGATACACAAGATACGAGTTCCAGGTTATGAGTAGCGAGTTATAAGCTGCGATTTACGAGTTAAGTGTTCGGAGTTACGAGTTTCGAGTTACGAGTTTCGAGTTGCGGGTTACCATGTCCGAGTTACGAGTTACGAATTACGACTTACGATCTACGAGGTACTAGATACGAGCAACGAGACACAAGATACGAGTTCCAGGAGATCAGTAATGAGTTACGAGCTACTAGATACAAGATACGAGTTCCGAGTTATGGGTAACGAGTTACTAGTCACGAGTTGCGCTTTACAAGGTAAGTGATACAAGATAAAAGCTCCAAATTATCGGTAACACTTTCGAGTTTCGAATCCTGAGTTACGCGTCACGAGATAAAAGATGCGAGTTCCCATTAATCGGTACCGATTTACGAGCTACGAGATGCATGATACGAGCTCCAGGTTATCGGTAATGGATTATAAGTTACGATATTTAAGATACGAGGTCCGGGTTATGGGTAGCGAGTTACAAGGTAAGAGATACAAGATACAAGCTCCAAGTTATCGGTAACACGCTACGAGTTCCAAGTTCTGAGTTATGCGTCACGAGATATAAGTTAGGAGTTCCCACTTATCGGAAACGATTTACGAGCTACAAGGAGCAAGATACGATTTCCTTGTTATTGGTAATGTGTTACAAGCCACGATACACAAGATACAAGTTCCGGGTTATCCGTTACGCGTTACGAGTTCCGAGATCTGAGTTTCTTGTCAAGAGATACAAGATGCGAGTTTTCACCTATAGGTAACTAGTTACGAACTACTATATCTAGGATACGAGTTCGAGGTTATCGTCTATGATTTACAAGATCCGAGATCAAGATTCGAGTTCCGAGTTATGGGCAACACTTTCGAGTTCCGAGTCCTGAGTTACGCGTCACAAGATACAAGTTGCGAGCTCCCACTTATCGGTAACGATGCAAGATACGAGTTCCTTGTTATTGGTAATGGCTTACAAGCTACTTTACATAAGATACGAGTTCCGGGTTATGAGTAGCGAGTTGTAAGCCTTGATTCACGTGTTACGAGTTACGAGTTTCGAGTTTCGAGTTGCGAGTTACGATATACGAGTTACGAGTTCCTACTTATCGTAAAGAGTTACGAGCTACGAGACACAAGATACGAGTTCCAGGTAATCAGTAATGAGTTACGAGCTACTAGATACAAGATACGAGCTCCGAGTTATCGGTCACACGTTACGAGTTCCGAGTTCTGAGTTTCGCGTCATGAGATACAAGATGCGAGTTTCCACCTATCGGTAACGAGTTACGAACTTCTAGATCTAGGATACGACTTTGAGGTTATCATCATTGATATGCAAGATCCGAGAGCAAAATTCGAGTTACAAGATATAATCTCCGAGTTATCTGTGACGCGTAACGAGTTCCGAGTTCTGAGTTACACGTCACGAGACACAAGTTGCGAGTTCCCACTCGTCGGTAACGATTTATGAGCTACGAGATACTAGATGCGAGTTCCTACTTATCGTAAAGAGTTACGAGCTACGAGACACAAGATACGAGTTCCAGGTAATCAGTAATGAGTTACGGACTACTAGATACAAGATGCAAGCTCCGAGTTATCGGTTACACGTTACGAGTTCCGAGTTCTGAGTTTCGCGTCATGAGATACAAGATGCGAGTTTCCACTTATTGGTAACGAGTTACGATCTTCAAGATCTAGGATACGAGTTCCAGGTTATCGGCAATGATTTGCGAGATCCGAGATAGAAGATACGAGTTCCGAGCAATGGGTAACGAGATACGAGCTACGAGTTACGAGTTACAAGGTAAGGGATACAAGATACAAGCTCCAAGTTATCGGTAACGCGTAACGAGTTCCAAGTTCTGTGTCACGCGTCACGAGATACAAGTTGCGAGTCCCACTTATCGGTAACGATTTACGAGCTACGAGAGGCAAGATACAAGATCTTTGTTATTGGTAATGTGTTACAAGCTACGATACACAAGATACTAGTTCCGGGTTATGAGTAGCGAGTTATAAGCTGCGATTTAATAGTTACGAGTTTCGAATTACGAGTTTCGAGCTGCGAGTTACCATATACGAGTTACGAGTAACGAATTACGACTTACGGTCTACGAGGTACTAGTTACGAATTACGAGATACATGATGCGAGTTCCTACTTATCGTAACGAGTTACGAGCTACGAGACACAAGATACGAGTTACAGGTAATCAGTAATGAGTTACGAGCTACTAGATACCAGAAACGTGTTCCGAGTTATGGGTAACAAGTGACGAGTTACAAGATGAGAGCACCGAGTTATCGGTTACGCGTTACGAGTTCTGAGTTCTGAGTTTCGCGTCATGAGATACAAGATGCGAGTTCACCTATCGGTAACGAGTAACGAAGTACTAGATCTAGGATACGAGTTCGAGGTTATCGTCAATGATTTACAAAATCCGAGATGAAGATTCGAGTTCCGAGTTATGGGCAACGAGTTACGGGTTGTGAGTTACAAGGTAAGTGATACAAGACACGAGCTCCGAGTTATCGGTAAAGCGTTTCTAGTTCCGAGTTCTGAGTTACACGTCACGAGATACAAGATGCGAGATCCCACTTATCGTAACAAGTTACGAGCTACGAGACACAAGATACGAGTTCCAGGTAGTCAGTAATGAGTTGCGAGCTACTAGATACAAGATACGGGTTCCGAGTTATGGGTAACGAGTAATGGGTTATAAGATAAGCGCTCCAGGTTATCGGTTACGCGTTATGAGTTCCGAGTTCTGAGTTTCGCGTCACGAGATACAAGTTGCGAGTTCCCACTTATCAGTAACGATTTATGAGCTACGAGAGGCAAGATACGTATTCCTTGTTGAAGGTAATGAGTTACAAGCTACGATACACAAGATACGATTTCCTGGTTATGAGCAGCGAGTTATAAGCTGCAATTTACGAGTTACGAGTTTCGAGTTGAGAGCTACGATATACGAGTTACGAATTACGACTTACGATCTACGAGGTACTAGTTACGAGTTTCGAGATACAAGATGCGAGTTCCCATTTATCAGTAACAATTTACGAGCTACGAGAGGCAGGATACGAGTTCCTTGTTATTGGTAATTGGATACAAGCTACGATACACAAGATACGAGTTCCGGGTTATGAGTAGCGAGTTATATGCTGCGATTAACGAGTTACGAGTTTCGAGTTACGAGTACCGAGTTACGATATACGAGTTACGAGTTACGAATTACGACTTACGATCTACGAGGTACTGGTTACGAGTAACGAGATACAAGATGCGAGTTCCCAATTATCGTAACAAGTTACTGGCTACGAGACACAAGATACGAGTTCCAGGTAATCAGTAATGAGTTACGAGCTACTAGATACAAGATACGTGTTCCGAGTTATGGGTAACGAGTGATGAGTTCTAAGTTTCGCGTCATGAGATACAAGATGCGAGTTTTCACCTGAAGGTAACTAGTTACGAACTACTAGATCTAGGATACGAGTTCGAGGTTATCGTCATTGATTTACAAGATCCGAGATGAAGATTCGAGTTCCGAGTTATGGGTAACGAGTTACGGGTTACGAGTTACGAGTTACAAGGTAGTAGATACAAGATACGAGCTCCGAGGTACCTGTAACACTTTCGAGTTCCGAGTCCTGAGTTACGCGTCACGAGATACAAGATGCGTGTTCCCATTTATCGGTAATGAGTTACGAGCTACTAGATACAAGATACGAGTTCCGAGTTATGGGTAACGAGTTACGAGTCACGAGTTACGCTTTACAAGGTAAGAGATACAAGATACAAGCTCCAAATTATCGGTAACACTTTTGAGTTCCGAGTCCTGAGTTACGCGTCCCGAGACAAAAGATGCGATTTCCGATTTATCGGTACCGCTTTACGAGCTACGAGATGCATGATACGAGCTCCAGGTTATCGGTAATGGATTATAAGTTACGATATTTAAGATACGAGGTCCGGGTTATGAGTAGCGAGTTACAAGGTAAGAGATACAAGATACAAGCTCCAAGTTATCGGTAACACGTTACGAGTTCCAAGTTCTGAGTTATGCGTCACGAGATAAAAGTTAGGAGTTCCCACTTATCGGAAACGATTTACGAGCTACAAGGGGCAAGATACGAGTTCCTCGTTATTGATAATGTGTTACAAGCTACAATACACAAGGTACAAGTTCCGGGTTATCGGTTACGCGTTACAAGTTCCGAGATCTGAGTTTCGCGTCAAGAGATACAAGATGCGAGTTTTCACCTATAGGTAACTAGTTACGAACTACTAGATCTAGGATACGAGTTCGAGGTTATCGTTTATGATTTACAAGATCCGAGATCAAGATTCGAGTTCCGAGTTATGGGCAACACTTTCGAGATCCGAGTCCTGAGTTACGCGTCACGAGATACAAGTTGCGATTTCCCACTTATCGGTAACGATTTACGAGCTACGAGAGGCAAGATACGAGTTCCTTGTTATTGGTAATGGGTTACAAGCTACGATACACAAGATACGAGTTCCTGGTTGTGAGTAGCGCGTTATAAGCTACGATTTACGAGTTACGAGTTGCGAGTTACGATATACGAGTTACGAGTAACAAATTACGACTTACGATCTACGAGGTACTAGTTACGAGTTACGAGATACAAGATGCGAGTTCCTACTTATCGTAACGAGTTACGAGCTACGAGACACAAGATACGAGTTCCAGGTAATCAGTAATGAGTTACGAGCTACTAGATACAACATATGTGTTCCGAGTTATGGGTAACGAGTTACGAGTTACAGTATACGAGTTCCCGAGTTATTGGTTCGCGTTACGAGTTCCAAGTTCTGAGTTTCACGTCATGAGATACAAGATGCGAGTTTTCACCTATCGGTAACGATTTACGAGCTACGAGAGGCAAGATAAAAGATCCTTGTTATTGGTAATGTGTTACAAGCTACGATACAAAAGATACGAGTTCCGGACTATGAGTAGCGAGTTATAAGCTGCGCTTTACGAGTTACGAGTTAAGAGTTTGGAGTTACGAGTTTCGAGTTGCGGGTTACCATGTACGAGTTACGAGTTACGAGTTACGAATTACGACTTACGATCTACAAGGTACTAGATACGAGCTACGAGACACAAGATACGAGTTCCAGGTGATCAGTAATGAGTTACGAGCTACTAGATACAAGATACGAGTTCCGAGTTATGGGTAACGAGTTACGAGTCACGAGTTACGCTTTACAAGGTAAGATATACAAGATACAAGCTCCAAGTTATCGGTAACACGTTACGAGTTCCAAGTTCTGAGTTACGCGTCACTAGATACAAGTTGCGAGTTTTCACTTATCGGTAACGAGTTACAAACTACTAGATCTAGGTTACGAACTCGTGGCTATCGTCACTGATTTACAAAATCCGAGATCAAGATTCGAGTTCCGAGATATGGGCAACGAGTTATGGGTTACCAGTTATGGGTTACGAGTTACAAGGTAAATGATACAAGATACGAGTTACGAGTTTGGAGTTACGAGTTACGAGTTACAAGGTAAATGATACGAGATACGAGTTACGAGTTTGGAGTTACGAGTTTCGAGTTACGACTTTCGAGTTCCGAGTCCTGAGTTACGCGTCACGAGATACAAGATGCGAGTTCCCATCTATCGGTAACGATTTACGAGCTACGAGAGGCAAGATACGTGTTCCTTGTTAAAGGTAATTGGTTACAAGCTACGATACACAAGATACGAGTTCCTGGTTATGAGTAGCGAGTTTCACGAGTTAACAAGTTACGAGTTACGAGTTACGAGTTTTTTAGTTTCGAGTTGCGAGTTACGATACACGTGTTACGAGTTACGAATTACGACTTACGATCTACGAGGTACTAGTTACGAGTTACGAGATACAAGTTGCGAGTTCCTACTTATCGTAAAGAGTTACGAGCTACGAGACACAAGATACGAGTTCCAGGTAATCAGTAATGAGTTACGAGCTACTGGATACAGGATACGAGCTCCGAGTTATCGGTCACACGTTACGAGTTCCGAGTTCCGAGTTTCGCGTCATGAGATACAAGATGCGAGTTTCCACTTATCGGTAACGATTTACGAGCTACGAGAGGCAAGATACAAGATCTTTGTTATTGGTAATGTGTTACAAGCTACGATACACAAGATACGAGTTCCGGGTTATGTGTAGCGAGTTATAAGCTGCGATTTACGAGTTACGAGTTTCGAATTACGAGTTTCGAGTTGCGAGCTACCATATACGGGTTACGAGTAACGAATTACGACTTACGATCTACGAGGTACTAGTTACGAGTTACGAGATAAGAGATGCGAGTTCCTACATATCGTACCGAGTTACGAGCTACGAGACACAAGATACGAGTTCCAGGTAATCATTAATGAGTTACGAGCTACTAGATACAAGATACGTGTTCCGAGTTATGGGTAACGAGTTACAGTATACGAGTTCCCGAGTTATTGGTTCGCGTTACGAGTTCCAAGTTCTGAGTTACGCGTCACTAGATAAAAGTTGCGAGTTCCTACCTATCGGAAACGATATACGAGCTACGAGAGGCAAGATACAAGATCCTTGTTATTGGTAATGTGTTACAAGCTACGATACACAAGCTACGAGTTCCGGGTTATGAGTAGCGAGTTATAAGCTGCGATTTACGAGTTACGAGTTTTGAATTTCGAGTTTCGAGTTGCGAGTTACCATATACGGGTTACGAGTAACGAATTACGACTTACGATCTACGAGGTACTAGTTACGATTTACGAGATACAAGATGCGAGTTCCTACCTATCGTAACGAGTTACGAGCTACGAGACACAAGATACGAGTTCCAGCTAATCAGTAATGAGTTACGAGCTACTAGACACAAGATACGTGTTCCGAGTTATGGGTAACGAGTTACGAGTTACAGTATACGAGTTCCCGAGCTATTGGTTCGCGTTACGAGTTCCAAGTTCTGAGTTTCGCGTCATGAGATACAAGATGCGAGTTTTCAGCTATCGGTAACGAGTTACAAACTACTAGATCTAGGATACGAGTTCGTGGCTATCGTCATTGATTTACAAAATCCGAGATCAAGATTCAAGTTCCGAGTTATGAGCAACGAGTTATGGGTTACGAGTTACGAGTTACAAGGTAAGTGATACAAGATACGAGTTACGAGCTATCGGTAACACTGTCGAGTTCCGAGTCCTGAGTTACGCGTCACGAGATACAAGATGCGAGTTCCCATCTATCAGTAACGATTTACGAGCTACGAGATGCAAGATACGAGTGCCCGGTTATCGGTAATGGATTACAAGTTACGATATATATGATACGAGTTCCGAGTTATTGGTAGCGAGTTACAAGGTAAGAGATATAAGATGCATGCTCTGAGATATCGGTAACCCGTTACGAGTTCCAAGTTCTGAGTTACGCGTCACTAGATACAAGTTGCGAGTTCCCTCTTATCGGTAACGATTTACGAGCTACGAGAGGCAAGATAAAAGGTCCTTGTTATTGGTAATGTGTTACAAGCTACGATACACAATATACGAGTTCCTGGCTATGAGTAGCGAGTTATGAGCTGCGATTTACGAGTTACGATATAAGAGTTTGGAGTTACGAGTTACGAGTTTCGAATTACGAGTTTCGAGTTTCGAGTTGCTGGTTACCATGTACGAGTTACGAGTTACGAATTACGACTTACGATCTACAAGGTACAAGATACGAGCTACGAGACACAAGATACGAGTTCCAGGTGATCAGTAATGAGTAACGAGCTACTAGATACAAGATACGAGTTCCGAGTTATGGGTAACGAGTCACGAGCTACGCTTTACAAGGTAAGATATACAAGATACAAACCCCCAGTTATCGGTAACACGTTACGAGTTCCAAGTTCTGAGTTATGCGTCACGTGATATAAGTTGGGAGTTCCCACTTATCGTAAACGATTTACGAGCTACAAGGGGCAAGATACGAGTTCGTTGTTATTGGTAATGGGTTACAAGCCACGATACACAAGATACAAGTTCCGGGTTATCCGTTACGCGTTACGAGTTACGAGTTTTTTAGTTTCGAGTTGCGAGTTACGATACACGAGTTACGAGTTACGAATTACGACTTACGATCTACGAGGTACTAGTTACGAGTTACGAGATACAAGTTGCGAGTTCCTACTTATCGTAAAGAGTTACGAGCTACGAGACACAATATACGAGTTCCAGGTAATCAGTAATGAGTTACGAGCTACTGGATACAGGATACGAGCTCCGAGTTATCGGTCACACGTTACGAGTTCCGAGATCTGTGTTTCGCGTCAAGAGATACAAGATGCGAGTTTTCACCTATAGGTACCTAGTTACGAACTACTAGATCTAGGATACGAGTTCGAGGTTATCGTCATTGATTTACAAGATCCGAGATCAAGATTCGAGTTCCGAGTTATGGGCAACACTTTCGAGTTCCGAGTCCTGAGTTACGCGTCACGAGATACAAGATGCGAGTTCCCATCTATCGGTAACGATTCACGAGCTACGAGATGCAAGATACGAGTTCCGAGTTATGGGTAACGAGACACGAGTTACGCTTTACAAGGTAAGATATACAAGATATAAGCTCCCAGTTATCGGTAACACGTTACGAGTTCCAAGTTCTGAGTTATGCGTCACGTGATATAAGTTGGGAGTTCCCACTTATCGGAAACGATTTACGAGCTACAAGGGGCAAGATACGAGTTCGTTGTTATTGGTAATGGGTTACAAGCCACGATACACAAGATACAAGTTCCGGGTTATCCGTTACGCGTTACGAGTTCCGAGATCTGTGTTTCGCGTCAAGAGATACAAGATGCGAGTTTTCACCTATAGGTAACTAGTTACGAACTACTATATCTAGGATACGAGTTCGAGGTTATCGTCATTGATTTACAAGATCCGAGATCAAGATACAAGCTCCAAATTATCGATAACACTTTCGAGTTCCGAGTCCTGAGTTACGCGTCACGAGATAAAAGATGCGAGTTCCCATTTATCGGTACCGATTTACGAGCTACGAGATGCATAATACGAGCTCCAGGTTATCGGTAATGGACTATAAGTTACGATATTTAAGATACGAGGTCCGGGTTATGGGTAGCGAGTTACAAGGTAAGAGATACAAGATACAAGCTCCAAGTTATCGGTAACACGTTACGAGTTCCAAGTTCTGAGTTATGCGTCACGAGATATAAGTTAGGAGTTCCCATTTATCGGAAACGATTTACGAGCTACAAGGGGCAAGATACGAGTTCTTTGTTATTGGTAATGTGTTACAAGCCAAGATACACAAGATACAAGTTCCGAGTTATCGGTTACACGTTACGAGTTCCGAGTTCTGAGTTTCGCGTCATGAGATACAAGATGCGAGTTTCCACCTATAGGTAACTAGTTACGAACTACTAGATCTAGGATACGAGTTCGAGATTATCGTCTATGATTTACAAGATCCGAGATCAAGATTCGAGTTCCGAGTTATGGGCAACACTTTCGAGTTCCGAGTCCTGAGTTACGCGTCATGAGATACAAGTTGCGAGTTCCCTCTTATCGGTAACGATTTACGAGTTACGAGAGGCAAGATACAAGTTCCTTGTTATTGGTAATGGGTTACAAGCTACGATACACATGTATGTAGTTATAAGCTGCGATTTACGAGTTACGAGTTTCGAATTACGACTTACGAGTTGCGAGTTACGATATACGAGTTACGAGTAACGAATTACGACTTACGATCTACGAGGTACTAGTTACGAGTTACGAGATACAAGATGCGAGTTCCTACTTATCGTAACGAGTTACGAGCTACGAGACACAAGATACGAGTTCCAGGTAATCAGTAATGAGTTACGAGCTACTAGATACAAGATATGTGTTCCGAGTTATGGGTAACGAGTTACGAGTTACAGTATACGAGTTCCCGAGTTATTGGTTCGCGTTACGAGTTCCGAGTTCTGAGTTAGACGTCACGAGATACAAGATGCGAGTTCCCACCTATTGGTAACGAGTTACGATCTTCAAGATCTAGGATACGAGTTCCAGGTTATCGGCAATGATCTGCAAGATCCTAGATAGAAGATACGAGTTCCGAGTAATAGGTTACGAGTTACAAGGTAAGAGATACAAGATACAAGCTCCGAGTTATCGGTAACGCGTTACGAGTTCCAAGTCCTGAGCTACGCGTCACGAGATACAAGTTGCGAGTTCCCACTTATCAGTAACGATTTACGAGCTACGAGAGGCAAGATAAAAGATCCTTGTTATTGGTAATGTGTTACAAGCTACGGTACACAAGATACGAGTTCCGGGTTAAGAGTAGAGAGTTATGAGCTGCGATTTACGTGTTACGAGTTTCGAGTTACGAGTTTCGAGTTACGAGTTACGAGTTTCGAGTTACGAGTTACGAGTTTCGAGTTTCGAGTTACGAGTTTCGAGTTTCGAGTTACGAGTTTCGAGTTGCGGGTTACCATGTACGAGTTACGAGTTACGAATTACGACTTACGATCTACAAGGTACTAGATACGAGCTACGAGACACAAGATACGAGTTCCAGGTGATCAGTAATGAGTTACGAGCTACTAGATACAAGATACGAGTTCCGAGTTATGGGTAACGAGTTACGAGTTACGCTTTACAAGGTAAGATATACAAGATACATGCTCCGAGTTATCGTTAACGCGTTACGAGTTCCAAGTTCTGAGTTACGCGCCACTAGATACAAGTTGCGAGTTCCCTCTTATCGGTAACGATTTACGAGCTACGAGAGGCAAGATAAAAGATCCTTGTTATTGGTAATGTGTTACGAGCTACGATACACAAGATACGAGTTCCAGGTTATGAGTAGCGAGTTATATGCTGCGATTAACGAGTTACGAGTTTCGAGTTACGAGTACCGAGTTACGATATACGAGTTACGAGTTACGAACTACGACTTACGATCTACGAGGTACTAGCTACGAGTTACGAGATAAAAGATGCAAGTTCCCATTTATCGTAACGAGTTATTAGTCACAAGATACGAGCTACGAGTTATTAGATACGTGTTACGAGTTCCAGGTTCTAAGTTACGCGTCACGAGATACAAGTTACGAGTTCCCACTTATCAGTAACGATTTACAAGCTACGAGAGGCAAGATACGAGTTCCTTGTTATTGGTAATGGGTTACAAGCTACGATACACAGGATACGAGTTCCTGGTTATGAGTAGCGAGTTATGAGCTGCGATTTACGAGTAACGAGTTACGAGTTGCGAGTTACGATATACGAGTTACGAGTAACGAATTACGACTTACGATCTACGAGGTACTAGTTACTAGTTACGAGATACAAGATGCGAGTTCCTACTTATCGTAACGAGTTACGAGCTACGAGACACAAGATACGAGCTCCGAGTTATCGGTAACACGTTACGAGTTCCAAGTTCTGAGTTATGCGTCACGAGATATCAGTTGGGAGTTCCCACTTATCGGAAACGATTTACGAGCTACAAGGGGCAAGATACGAGTTCCTTGTTATTGGTAATGGGTTACAAGCCACGATACACAAGATACAAGTTCAGGGTTATCCGTTACGCGTTACGAGTTCCGAGATCTGAGTTTCGCGTCAAGAGATACAAGATGCGAGTTTTCACCTATAGGTAACTAGTTACGAACAACTAGATCTAGGATACGAGTTCGAGGTTATCGTCATTGATTTACAAGATTCAAAATCAAGATTCGAGTTCCGAGTTATAGGCAACAGTTTCGAGTTCCGAGTCCTGAGTTACGCGTCACGAGATACATGATGCGAGTTCCCATCTATCGGTAACGATTTACGAGCTACGAGATGCAAGATACGAGTTCCCATTTATCGGTAACGATTTACGAGCTGCAAGATACGAGTTCCAGGTTATCGCTAATGGATTCAAGTTACGATCTATAAGATACGAGTTCCGAGTTATGGGTAACTAGTTACGAGTTACGAGTTACACGATACGAGCTACGAGTTATCGGTAACGCGTTACTAGTTCCGAGTTCTGATTTCCACGTCACGAGATACAAGATGCGAGATCCCAGTTATTGGTATCGAGTTACGAGATACGAAAGGCAAGATACGAGTTCCTTGTTATTGGTAATGGGTTACAATCTACGATACACAAGATACGAGTTCCAGGTAATCAGTAATGAGTTACGGACTACTAGATACAAGATGCAAGCTCCGAGTTATCGGTTACACGTTACGAGTTCCGAGTTCTGAGTTTCGCGTCATGAGATACAAGATGCGAGTTTCCACTTATTGGTAACGAGTTACGATCTTCAAGATCTAGGATACGAGTTCCAGGTTATCGGCAATGATTTGCGAGATCCGAGATAGAAGATACGAGTTCCGAGCAATGGGTAACGAGCTACGAGCTACGAGTTACGAGTTACAAGGTAAGGGATACAAGATACAAGCTCCAAGTTATCGGCAACGCGTAACGAGTTCCAAGTTCTGTGTCACGCGTCACGAGATACAAGTTGCGAGTCCCACTTATCGGTCACGATTTACGAGCTACGAGAGGCAAGATACAAGATCTTTGTTATTGGTAATGTGTTACGATACACAAGATACGAGTTCCGGGTTATGAGTAGCGAGTTATAAGCTGCGATTTAATAGTTACGAGTTTCGAATTACGAGTTTCGAGTTGCGAGTTACCATATACGAGTTACGAGTAACGAATTACGACTTACGGTCTACGAGGTACTAGTTACGAATTACGAGATACATGATGCGAGTTCCTACTTATCGTAACGAGTTACGAGCTACGAGACACAAGATACGAGTTACAGGTAATCAGTAATGAGTTACGAGCTACTAGATACCAGAAACGTGTTCCGAGTTATGGGTAACGAGTTACGAGTTACAGTATACGAGTTCCCGAGTTATTGGTTCGTGTTACGAGTTCGAAGTTCTGAGTTACGCGTCATTAGATAAAAGTTGCGAGTTCCTACCTATCGGTGACGATTTACGAGCTACGAGAGGCAAGATACAAGATCCTTGTTATTGGTAATGTGTTACAAGCTGCGATACACAAGATACGAGTTCCAGGTTATGAGTAGCGAGCTATAAGCTGCGATTTACGAGTTTTGAATTACGAGTTTCGAGTTGCGAGTTACCATATACGAGTTACGAGTAACGAATTACGACTTACGATCTACGAGGTACTAGTTACGAGTTACGAGATACAAGATGCGAGTTCCCACTTATTGTAACAAGTTACGAGCTACGAGACACAAGATAGGAGTTCCAGGTAATCAGTAATGAGTTACGAGCTACTAGATACAAGATACGGGTTCCGATTTATGGGTAACAAGTGACGAGTTACAAGATGAGAGCACCGAGTTATCGGTTACGCGTTACGAGTTCTGAGTTCTGAGTTTCGCGTCATGAGATACAAGATGCGAGTTTTCACCTATCGGTAACGAGTAACGAAGTACTAGATCGAGGATACGAGTTCGAGGTTATCGTCATTGATTTACAAAATCCGAGATGAAGATTCGAGTTCCGAGTTATGGGCAACGAGTTACGTGTTACGAGTTACAAGGTAAGTGATACAAGATACGAGCTCCGAGTTATCGGTATCACTTACACGTTCCGAGTCTGAGTTACGCGTCACGAGATACAAGATGCGAGTTCCCATTTATCGATAACGATTTACGAGCTACGAGATGCAAGATACGAGTTCCAGGTTATGAGTAGCGACTTATAAGCTGCGATTTACGAGTAACGAGTTACGAGTTGCGAGTTACGATATACGAGTTACGAGTTACGAATTACGACTTACGATCTACGAGGTACTGGTTACGAGTTACGAGATACAAGATGCGAGTTCCCAATTATTGTAACAAGTTACGGGCTACGAGACACAAGATACGAGTTCCAGGTAATCAGTAATGAGTTACGAGCTACTAGATACAAGATACGTGTTCCGAGTTATGGGTAACGAGTGATGAGTTATAAGATAAGAGCACCGGGTTATCGGTTACGCATTACGAGTTCCGAGTTCTAAGTTTCTCGTCATGAGATACAAGATGCGAGTTTTCACCTGTCGGTAACTAGTTACGAACTACTAGATCTAGCATACGTGTTCGACGTTATCGTCATTCATTTACAAGATCCGAGATCAAGATTCAAGTTCCGAGTTATGGGCAACGAGTTACGGGTTACGAGTTACAAGGTAAGTGATACAAGATACGACCTCCGAGTTATCGGTAACACTTACACGTTCCGAGTCTGAGTTACGCGTCACGAGATACAAGATGCGAGTTCCCATTTATCGATAACGATTTACGAGCTACGAGATGCAAGATACGAGCTCCAGGTTATCGGTAATGGATTATAAGTTACGATATTTAAGATACGAGGTCCGGGTTATGGGTAGCGAGTTACAAGGTAAGAGATACAAGATACAAGCTCCAAGTTATCGGTAACACGTTACGAGTTCCGAGTTCTGCGTTTCGCGTCATGAGATACAAGATGCGAGTTTCCACTTATTGGTAACGAGTTACGATCTTCAAGATATAGGATACGAGTTCCAGGTTATCGGCAATGATTTGCGAGATCCGAGATAGAAGATAAGAGTTCCGAGCAATGGGTAACGAGTTACGAGCTACGGGTTACGAGTTACAAGGTAAGGGATACAAGATACAAGCTCCAAGTTATCGGTAACGCGTTACGAGTTCCAAGTTCTGAGTCACGCGTCACGAGATACAAGTTGCGAGTCCCACTTATCGGTAACGATTTACGAGCCGGGAGAGGCAAGATACAAGATCCTTGTTATTGGTAATGTGTTACAAGCTACGATACACAAGATACGAGTTCAAGTTATGAGTAGCGAGTTATAAGCTGCGATTTACGAGTTACGAGTTTTGAATTACGAGTTTCGAGTTGCGAGTTACCATATACGAGTTACGAGTAACGAATTACGCTTTACAAGGTAAGATATACGAGATACAAGCTCCAAGTTATCGGTAACACGTTACGAGTTCCAAGTTCTGAGTTATGCGTCACGAGATATAAGTTGGCAGTGCCCACTTATCGGAAACGATTTACGAACTACAAGGGGCAAGATACGAGTTCCTTGTTATTGGTAATGGGTTACAAGCCACGATACACAAGATACCAGTTCCGGGTTATCCGTTACGCGTTACGAGTTCCGAGATCTGAGTTTCGCGTCAAGAGATACAAGATGCGAGTTTTCACCTATAGGTAACTATTCACGAACTACTAGTTCTAGGATACGAGTTCGAGGTTACCGTCATTGATTTACAAGATCCGAGATCAAGATTCGAGTTCCGAGTTATGGGCAACACTGTCGAGTTCCGAGTCCTGAGTTACGCGTCACGAGATACAAGATGCGAGTTCCCATCTATCGGTAACAATTCACGAGCTACGAGATGCAAGATACGAGTTCCAAATTATCGGTAATGGATTACAAGTTACGATATATATGATACGAGTTCCGAGTTATTGGTAGCGAGTTACAAGGTAAGAGATATAAGATACATGCATCAAATTATCGGTAACGCGTTACGAGCTGCAAGTTCTGAGTTACGCGTCACTAGATACAAGTTGCGAGTTCCCACTTATCAGTAACGATTTACGAGCTACGAGAGTCAAGATACGAGTTTCTTGTTATTAGTAATTGGATACAAGCTACGATACACAAGATACGAGTTCCGGGTCATGAGAAGCGAGTTATAAGCTGCAATTTACGAGTTACGAGTTAAGAGTTTCGAGTTACGAGTTACGAGTTTCGAGTTACGAGTTTCTAGTTACGAGTTTTGAGTTGCGGGTTACCATGTACTAGTTACGAATTACGACTTACGATCTACAAGGTACTAGATACGAGTTACGAGATACAAGATGCAAGTTCCCACTTATCGTCACGAGTTACGAGCTACGAGACACAAGTTACGAGTTCCAGGTGATCGGTAATGAGTTACGAGCTACTAGATACAACATACGAGTTCCGAGTTATGGGTAACGAGTTACGAGTCACGAATTACGCTTTACAAGGTAAGATATATGAGATACAAGCTCCAAGTTATCGGTAACACGTTACGAGTTCCAAGTTCTGAGTTATGCGTCACGAGATATAAGTTGAGACTTCCCTCTTATCGGTAACGATTTACGAGCTACGAGAGGCAAGATATAAGATCCTTGTTATTGGTAATATACCAGCTACGATACACAAGATACGAGTTCCGGGATATGAGTAGCGATTTATAAGCTGCGATTTACGAGTTACGAGTTAAGAGTTTGGAGTTGCGAGTTTCGAGTTGCGGTTTACCACTTACGAGTTACGAGTTACGAATTACGACTTACGATCTACAAGGTACTAGATACGAGCTACGAGACACAAGATACGAGTTCCAGGTGATCAGTAATGAGTTACGAGCTACTAGATACAAGATACGAGTTCCGAGTTATGGGTAACAAGTTACGAGTCACGAGTTACGCTTTACAAGGTAAGATATACAAGATACAAGCTCCAAGTTATCGGTAACACGTTACGAGTTCCAAGTTTTGAGTTTCGCGTCAAGAGATACAAGATGCGAGTTTTCACCTATAGGTAACTAGTTACGAACTACTAGATCTAGGATACGAGTTCGAGGTTATCGTCGTTGATTTACAAGATCCGAGATCAAGATTCGAGTTCCGAGTTATGGGCAACACTTTCGAGTTCCGAGTCCTGAGTTACGCGTCACGAGATAAAAGATGCAAGTTCCCATTTATCGGTACCGATTTACGAGCTACGAGATGCATGTTACGAGTTCCAGGTTATCGGTAATGGATTATAAGTTGCGATATTTAAGATACGACGTCCGGGTTATGGGTAGCGAGTTACAAGGTAAGAGATACAAGATACATGCTCCGAGTTATCGGTAATGCGTTACGAGTTCCAAGTTCTGAGTTACACGTCACGAGATACAAGTTACGAGTTCCCACTTATCAGTAACGATTTACGAGCTACGAGAGTCAAGATACGAGTTTCTTGTTATTAGTAATTGGATACAAGCTACGATACACAAGATACGAGTTCCTGGTTATGAGAAGCGAGTAATAAGCTGCGATTACGTGTTACGAGTTACGAGTTGCGAGTTACGATATACGAGTTACGAGTTACGAATTACGACTTACGATCTACGAGGTACTAGTTACGAGTTACGAGACACAAGATGCGAGTTCCCACTTATCGTAACAAGTTACGAGCTACGAGACACAAGATCCGAGTTCCAGGTAATCAGTAATGAGCTTCGAGCTACTAGATACAAGATACGGGTTCCGAGTTATGGGTAATGAGTGATGAGTTATAAGATAAGCGCTCCGGGTTATCGGTTACGCGTTATGAGTTCAGAGTTCTGAGTTTCGCGTCATGAGATACAAGATGCGAGTTTTCACCTATCCGTAACCAGTTACGAACTACTAGATCTAGGATACGAGTTCGAGGTTATCGTCATTGATTTACAAGATCCGAGATCAAGATTCGAGTTCCGAGTTATGGGCAACGAGTTACGGGCTACGAGTTACAAGGTAAGTGATAGAAGATACGAGCTCCGAGTTATCAATAACACCTTCGAGTTCCGAGTCCTGAGTTACGCGTCACGAGATTCAAGATGCGAGTTCCCATTTATCGGTAACGATTTACGGGCTACAAGATACAAGATAAGAGTTCCAGGATATTGGTAATGGTTTACAAGCTACGATATATAAGATACGAGTTCCGAGGTATGGGTAACGAGTTACGAGTTACAAGTTACAAGATATAATCTCCGAGTTATCGGTGACGCGTAACGAGTTCCGAGTTCTGAGTTACACGTCACGAGACACAAGTTGCGAGTTCCCATCTATCGGTAACGATTTACGAGCTACGAGATGCATGATACGAGTTCCAGGTTATCGGTAATGGATTATAAGTTACGATATATAAGATACGAGGTCCTGGTTATTGGTAGCGAGTTACAAGCTAAGAGATACAAGATACATGCTCCGAGTTATCGGTAACGCGTTACGAGTTCCAAGTTCTGAGTTACGCGTCACTAAATAAAAGTTGCGAGTTCCTACCTATCGGTAACGATTTACGAGCTACGAGAGGCAAGATACAAGATCGTTGTTATTGGTAATGTCTTACAAGCTACGATACACAAGATACGAGTTCCTGGTTATGAGAAGCGAGTTATAAGCTGCGATTTACGTGTTACGAGTTACGAGTTGCGAGTTACGATATACGAGTTACGAGTTACGAATTACGACTTACGATCTACGAGGTACTAGTTACGAGTTACGAGATACAAGATGCGAGTTCCTACTTATCGTAACGAGTTCCAGGTAATCAATTATGAGTTACGAGCTACTAGATACAAGATATGTGTTCCAAGTTATGGGTAACGAGTTACGAGTTACAGTATACGAGTTCCCGAGTTATTGGTTCGCGTTACGAGTTCCAAATTCTGAGTTTCGCGTCATGAGATACAAGATGCGAGTTTTCACCTATAGGTAACTAGTTACGAACTACTATATCTAGGATACGAGTTCGAGGTTATCGTCATTGATTTACAAGATCCGAGATCAAGATACAAGCTCCAAATTATCGATAACACTTTCGAGTTCCGAGTCCTGAGTTACGCGTCACGAGATAAAAGATGCGAGTTCCCATTTATCGGTACCGAATTACGAGCTACGAGATGCATGATACGAGCTCCAGGTTATCGGTAATGGATTATAAGTTACGATATTTAAGATACGAGGTCCGGGTTATGAGTAGCGAGTTACAAGGTAAGAGATACAAGATACAAGCTCCAAGTTATCGGTAACACGTTACGAGTTCCAAGTTCTGAGTTATGCGTCACGAGATAAAAGTTAGGAGTTCCCACTTATCGGAAACGATTTACGAGCTACAAGGGGCAAGATACGAGTTCCTCGTTATTGATAATGTGTTACAAGCTACAATACACAAGGTACAAGTTCCGGGTTATCGGTTACGCGTTACAAGTTCCGAGATCTGAGTTTCGCGTCAAGAGATACAAGATGCGAGTTTTCACCTATAGGTAACTAGTTACGAACTACTAGATCTAGGATACGAGTTCGAGGTTATCGTTTATGATTTACAAGATCCGAGATCAAGATTCGAGTTCCGAGTTATGGGCAACACTTTCGAGATCCGAGTCCTGAGTTACGCGTCACGAGATACAAGTTGCGATTTCCCACTTATCGGTAACGATTTACGAGCTACGAGAGGCAAGATACGAGTTCCTTGTTATTGGTAATGGGTTACAAGCTACGATACACAAGATACGAGTTCCTGGTTGTGAGTAGCGCGTTATAAGCTACGATTTACGAGTTACGAGTTGCGAGTTACGATATACGAGTTACGAGTAACAAATTACGACTTACGATCTACGAGGTACTAGTTACGAGTTACGAGATACAAGATGCGAGTTCCTACTTATCGTAACGAGTTACGAGCTACGAGACACAAGATACGAGTTCCAGGTAATCAGTAATGAGTTACGAGCTACTAGATACAACATATGTGTTCCGAGTTATGGGTAACGAGTTACGAGTTACAGTATACGAGTTCCCGAGTTATTGGTTCGCGTTACGAGTTCCAAGTTCTGAGTTTCACGTCATGAGATACAAGATGCGAGTTTTCACCTATCGGTAACGATTTACGAGCTACGAGAGGCAAGATAAAAGATCCTTGTTATTGGTAATGTGTTACAAGCTACGATACAAAAGATACGAGTTCCGGACTATGAGTAGCGAGTTATAAGCTGCGCTTTACGAGTTACGAGTTAAGAGTTTGGAGTTACGAGTTTCGAGTTGCGGGTTACCATGTACGAGTTACGAGTTACGAGTTACGAATTACGACTTACGATCTACAAGGTACTAGATACGAGCTACGAGACACAAGATACGAGTTCCAGGTGATCAGTAATGAGTTACGAGCTACTAGATACAAGATACGAGTTCCGAGTTATGGGTAACGAGTTACGAGTCACGAGTTACGCTTTACAAGGTAAGATATACAAGATACAAGCTCCAAGTTATCGGTAACACGTTACGAGTTCCAAGTTCTGAGTTACGCGTCACTAGATACAAGTTGCGAGTTTTCACTTATCGGTAACGAGTTACAAACTACTAGATCTAGGTTACGAACTCGTGGCTATCGTCACTGATTTACAAAATCCGAGATCAAGATTCGAGTTCCGAGATATGGGCAACGAGTTATGGGTTACCAGTTATGGGTTACGAGTTACAAGGTAAATGATACAAGATACGAGTTACGAGTTTGGAGTTACGAGTTACGAGTTACAAGGTAAATGATACGAGATACGAGTTACGAGTTTGGAGTTACGAGTTTCGAGTTACGACTTTCGAGTTCCGAGTCCTGAGTTACGCGTCACGAGATACAAGATGCGAGTTCCCATCTATCGGTAACGATTTACGAGCTACGAGAGGCAAGATACGTGTTCCTTGTTAAAGGTAATTGGTTACAAGCTACGATACACAAGATACGAGTTCCTGGTTATGAGTAGCGAGTTTCACGAGTTAACAAGTTACGAGTTACGAGTTACGAGTTTTTTAGTTTCGAGTTGCGAGTTACGATACACGTGTTACGAGTTACGAATTACGACTTACGATCTACGAGGTACTAGTTACGAGTTACGAGATACAAGTTGCGAGTTCCTACTTATCGTAAAGAGTTACGAGCTACGAGACACAAGATACGAGTTCCAGGTAATCAGTAATGAGTTACGAGCTACTGGATACAGGATACGAGCTCCGAGTTATCGGTCACACGTTACGAGTTCCGAGTTCCGAGTTTCGCGTCATGAGATACAAGATGCGAGTTTCCACTTATCGGTAACGATTTACGAGCTACGAGAGGCAAGATACAAGATCTTTGTTATTGGTAATGTGTTACAAGCTACGATACACAAGATACGAGTTCCGGGTTATGTGTAGCGAGTTATAAGCTGCGATTTACGAGTTACGAGTTTCGAATTACGAGTTTCGAGTTGCGAGCTACCATATACGGGTTACGAGTAACGAATTACGACTTACGATCTACGAGGTACTAGTTACGAGTTACGAGATAAGAGATGCGAGTTCCTACATATCGTACCGAGTTACGAGCTACGAGACACAAGATACGAGTTCCAGGTAATCATTAATGAGTTACGAGCTACTAGATACAAGATACGTGTTCCGAGTTATGGGTAACGAGTTACAGTATACGAGTTCCCGAGTTATTGGTTCGCGTTACGAGTTCCAAGTTCTGAGTTACGCGTCACTAGATAAAAGTTGCGAGTTCCTACCTATCGGAAACGATATACGAGCTACGAGAGGCAAGATACAAGATCCTTGTTATTGGTAATGTGTTACAAGCTACGATACACAAGCTACGAGTTCCGGGTTATGAGTAGCGAGTTATAAGCTGCGATTTACGAGTTACGAGTTTTGAATTTCGAGTTTCGAGTTGCGAGTTACCATATACGGGTTACGAGTAACGAATTACGACTTACGATCTACGAGGTACTAGTTACGATTTACGAGATACAAGATGCGAGTTCCTACCAATCGTAACGAGTTACGAGCTACGAGACACAAGATACGAGTTCCAGCTAATCAGTAATGAGTTACGAGCTACTAGACACAAGATACGTGTTCCGAGTTATGGGTAACGAGTTACGAGTTACAGTATACGAGTTCCCGAGTTATTGGTTCGCGTTACGAGTTCCAAGTTCTGAGTTTCGCGTCATGAGATACAAGATGCGAGTTTTCAGCTATCGGTAACGAGTTACAAACTACTAGATCTAGGATACGAGTTCGTGGCTATCGTCATTGATTTACAAAATCCGAGATCAAGATTCAAGTTCCGAGTTATGGGCAACGAGTTATGGGTTACGAGTTACGAGTTACAAGGTAAGTGATACAAGATACGAGTTACGAGCTATCGGTAACACTGTCGAGTTCCGAGTCCTGAGTTACGCGTCACGAGATACAAGATGCGAGTTCCCATCTATCAGTAACGATTTACGAGCTACGAGATGCAAGATACGAGTGCCCGGTTATCGGTAATGGATTACAAGTTACGATATATATGATACGAGTTCCGAGTTATTGGTAGCGAGTTACAAGGTAAGAGATATAAGATGCATGCTCTGAGATATCGGTAACCCGTTACGAGTTCCAAGTTCTGAGTTACGCGTCACTAGATACAAGTTGCGAGTTCCCTCTTATCGGTAACGATTTACGAGCTACGAGAGGCAAGATAAAAGGTCCTTGTTATTGGTAATGTGTTACAAGCTACGATACACAATATACGAGTTCCTGGCTATGAGTAGCGAGTTATGAGCTGCGATTTACGAGTTACGATATAAGAGTTTGGAGTTACGAGTTACGAGTTACGAGTTTCGAATTACGAGTTTCGAGTTTCGAGTTGCGGGTTACCATGTACGAGTTACGAGTTACGAGTTACGAATTACGACTTACGATCTACAAGGTACAAGATACGAGCTACGAGACACAAGATACGAGTTCCAGGTGATCAGTAATGAGTAACGAGCTACTAGATACAAGATACGAGTTCCGAGTTATGGGTAACGAGTCACGAGCTACGCTTTACAAGGTAAGATATACAAGATACAAACCCCCAGTTATCGGTAACACGTTACGAGTTCCAAGTTCTGAGTTATGCGTCACGTGATATAAGTTGGGAGTTCCCACTTATCGTAAACGATTTACGAGCTACAAGGGGCAAGATACGAGTTCGTTGTTATTGGTAATGGGTTACAAGCCACGATACACAAGATACAAGTTCCGGGTTATCCGTTACGCGTTACGAGTTACGAGTTTTTTAGTTTCGAGTTGCGAGTTACGATACACGAGTTACGAGTTACGAATTACGACTTACGATCTACGAGGTACTAGTTACGAGTTACGAGATACAAGTTGCGAGTTCCTACTTATCGTAAAGAGTTACGAGCTACGAGACACAATATACGAGTTCCAGGTAATCAGTAATGAGTTACGAGCTACTGGATACAGGATACGAGCTCCGAGTTATCGGTCACACGTTACGAGTTCCGAGATCTGTGTTTCGCGTCAAGAGATACAAGATGCGAGTTTTCACCTATAGGTAACTAGTTACGAACTACTAGATCTAGGATACGAGTTCGAGGTTATCGTCATTGATTTACAAGATCCGAGATCAAGATTCGAGTTCCGAGTTATGGGCAACACTTTCGAGTTCCGAGTCCTGAGTTACGCGTCACGAGATACAAGATGCGAGTTCCCATCTATCGGTAACGATTCACGAGCTACGAGATGCAAGATACGAGTTCCGAGTTATGGGTAACGAGACACGAGTTACGCTTTACAAGGTAAGATATACAAGATATAAGCTCCCAGTTATCGGTAACACGTTACGAGTTCCAAGTTCTGAGTTATGCGTCACGTGATATAAGTTGGGAGTTCCCACTTATCGGAAACGATTTACGAGCTACAAGGGGCAAGATACGAGTTCGTTGTTATTGGTAATGGGTTACAAGCCACGATACACAAGATACAAGTTCCGGGTTATCCGTTACGCGTTACGAGTTCCGAGATCTGTGTTTCGCGTCAAGAGATACAAGATGCGAGTTTTCACCTATAGGTAACTAGTTACGAACTACTATATCTAGGATACGAGTTCGAGGTTATCGTCATTGATTTACAAGATCCGAGATCAAGATACAAGCTCCAAATTATCGATAACACTTTCGAGTTCCGAGTCCTGAGTTACGCGTCACGAGATAAAAGATGCGAGTTCCCATTTATCGGTACCGATTTACGAGCTACGAGATGCATAATACGAGCTCCAGGTTATCGGTAATGGACTATAAGTTACGATATTTAAGATACGAGGTCCGGGTTATGGGTAGCGAGTTACAAGGTAAGAGATACAAGATACAAGCTCCAAGTTATCGGTAACACGTTACGAGTTCCAAGTTCTGAGTTATGCGTCACGAGATATAAGTTAGGAGTTCCCATTTATCGGAAACGATTTACGAGCTACAAGGGGCAAGATACGAGTTCTTTGTTATTGGTAATGTGTTACAAGCCAAGATACACAAGATACAAGTTCCGAGTTATCGGTTACACGTTACGAGTTCCGAGTTCTGAGTTTCGCGTCATGAGATACAAGATGCGAGTTTCCACCTATAGGTAACTAGTTACGAACTACTAGATCTAGGATACGAGTTCGAGATTATCGTCTATGATTTACAAGATCCGAGATCAAGATTCGAGTTCCGAGTTATGGGCAACACTTTCGAGTTCCGAGTCCTGAGTTACGCGTCATGAGATACAAGTTGCGAGTTCCCTCTTATCGGTAACGATTTACGAGTTACGAGAGGCAAGATACAAGTTCCTTGTTATTGGTAATGGGTTACAAGCTACGATACACATGTATGTAGTTATAAGCTGCGATTTACGAGTTACGAGTTTCGAATTACGACTTACGAGTTGCGAGTTACGATATACGAGTTACGAGTAACGAATTACGACTTACGATCTACGAGGTACTAGTTACGAGTTACGAGATACAAGATGCGAGTTCCTACTTATCGTAACGAGTTACGAGCTACGAGACACAAGATACGAGTTCCAGGTAATCAGTAATGGGTTACGAGCTACTAGATACAAGATATGTGTTCCGAGTTATGGGTAACGAGTTACGAGTTACAGTATACGAGTTCCCGAGTTATTGGTTCGCGTTACGAGTTCCGAGTTCTGAGTTAGACGTCACGAGATACAAGATGCGAGTTCCCACCTATTGGTAACGAGTTACGATCTTCAAGATCTAGGATACGAGTTCCAGGTTATCGGCAATGATCTGCAAGATCCTAGATAGAAGATACGAGTTCCGAGTAATAGGTTACGAGTTACAAGGTAAGAGATACAAGATACAAGCTCCGAGTTATCGGTAACGCGTTACGAGTTCCAAGTCCTGAGCTACGCGTCACGAGATACAAGTTGCGAGTTCCCACTTATCAGTAACGATTTACGAGCTACGAGAGGCAAGATAAAAGATCCTTGTTATTGGTAATGTGTTACAAGCTACGGTACACAAGATACGAGTTCCGGGTTAAGAGTAGAGAGTTATGAGCTGCGATTTACGTGTTACGAGTTTCGAGTTACGAGTTTCGAGTTACGAGTTACGAGTTTCGAGTTACGAGTTACGAGTTTCGAGTTTCGAGTTACGAGTTTCGAGTTTCGAGTTACGAGTTTCGAGTTGCGGGTTACCATGTACGAGTTACGAGTTACGAATTACGACTTACGATCTACAAGGTACTAGATACGAGCTACGAGACACAAGATACGAGTTCCAGGTGATCAGTAATGAGTTACGAGCTACTAGATACAAGATACGAGTTCCGAGTTATGGGTAACGAGTTACGAGTTACGCTTTACAAGGTAAGATATACAAGATACATGCTCCGAGTTATCGTTAACGCGTTACGAGTTCCAAGTTCTGAGTTACGCGCCACTAGATACAAGTTGCGAGTTCCCTCTTATCGGTAACGATTTACGAGCTACGAGAGGCAAGATAAAAGATCCTTGTTATTGGTAATGTGTTACGAGCTACGATACACAAGATACGAGTTCCAGGTTATGAGTAGCGAGTTATATGCTGCGATTAACGAGTTACGAGTTTCGAGTTACGAGTACCGAGTTACGATATACGAGTTACGAGTTACGAACTACGACTTACGATCTACGAGGTACTAGCTACGAGTTACGAGATAAAAGATGCAAGTTCCCATTTATCGTAACGAGTTATTAGTCACAAGATACGAGCTACGAGTTATTAGATACGTGTTACGAGTTCCAGGTTCTAAGTTACGCGTCACGAGATACAAGTTACGAGTTCCCACTTATCAGTAACGATTTACAAGCTACGAGAGGCAAGATACGAGTTCCTTGTTATTGGTAATGGGTTACAAGCTACGATACACAGGATACGAGTTCCTGGTTATGAGTAGCGAGTTATGAGCTGCGATTTACGAGTAACGAGTTACGAGTTGCGAGTTACGATATACGAGTTACGAGTAACGAATTACGACTTACGATCTACGAGGTACTAGTTACTAGTTACGAGATACAAGATGCGAGTTCCTACTTATCGTAACGAGTTACGAGGTACGAGACACAAGATACGAGCTCCGAGTTATCGGTAACACGTTACGAGTTCCAAGTTCTGAGTTATGCGTCACGAGATATCAGTTGGGAGTTCCCACTTATCGGAAACGATTTACGAGCTACAAGGGGCAAGATACGAGTTCCTTGTTATTGGTAATGGGTTACAAGCCACGATACACAAGATACAAGTTCAGGGTTATCCGTTACGCGTTACGAGTTCCGAGATCTGAGTTTCGCGTCAAGAGATACCAGATGCGAGTTTTCACCTATAGGTAACTAGTTACGAACAACTAGATCTAGGATACGAGTTCGAGGTTATCGTCATTGATTTACAAGATTCAAAATCAAGATTCGAGTTCCGAGTTATAGGCAACAGTTTCGAGTTCCGAGTCCTGAGTTACGCGTCACGAGATACATGATGCGAGTTCCCATCTATCGGTAACGATTTACGAGCTACGAGATGCAAGATACGAGTTCCCATTTATCGGTAACGATTTACGAGCTGCAAGATACGAGTTCCAGGTTATCGCTAATGGATTCAAGTTACGATCTATAAGATACGAGTTCCGAGTTATGGGTAACTAGTTACGAGTTACGAGTTACACGATACGAGCTACGAGTTATCGGTAACGCGTTACTAGTTCCGAGTTCTGATTTCCACGTCACGAGATACAAGATGCGAGATCCCAGTTATTGGTATCGAGTTACGAGATACGAAAGGCAAGATACGAGTTCCTTGTTATTGGTAATGGGTTACAATCTACGATACACAAGATACGAGTTCCAGGTAATCAGTAATGAGTTACGGACTACTAGATACAAGATGCAAGCTCCGAGTTATCGGTTACACGTTACGAGTTCCGAGTTCTGAGTTTCGCGTCATGAGATACAAGATGCGAGTTTCCACTTATTGGTAACGAGTTACGATCTTCAAGATCTAGGATACGAGTTCCAGGTTATCGGCAATGATTTGCGAGATCCGAGATAGAAGATACGAGTTCCGAGCAATGGGTAACGAGCTACGAGCTACGAGTTACGAGTTACAAGGTAAGGGATACAAGATACAAGCTCCAAGTTATCGGCAACGCGTAACGAGTTCCAAGTTCTGTGTCACGCGTCACGAGATACAAGTTGCGAGTCCCACTTATCGGTCACGATTTACGAGCTACGAGAGGCAAGATACAAGATCTTTGTTATTGGTAATGTGTTACGATACACAAGATACGAGTTCCGGGTTATGAGTAGCGAGTTATAAGCTGCGATTTAATAGTTACGAGTTTCGAATTACGAGTTTCGAGTTGCGAGTTACCATATACGAGTTACGAGTAACGAATTACGACTTACGGTCTACGAGGTACTAGTTACGAATTACGAGATACATGATGCGAGTTCCTACTTATCGTAACGAGTTACGAGCTACGAGACACAAGATACGAGTTACAGGTAATCAGTAATGAGTTACGAGCTACTAGATACCAGAAACGTGTTCCGAGTTATGGGTAACGAGTTACGAGTTACAGTATACGAGTTCCCGAGTTATTGGTTCGTGTTACGATTTCGAAGTTCTGAGTTACGCGTCATTAGATAAAAGTTGCGAGTTCCTACCTATCGGTGACGATTTACGAGCTACGAGAGGCAAGATACAAGATCCTTGTTATTGGTAATGTGTTACAAGCTGCGATACACAAGATACGAGTTCCAGGTTATGAGTAGCGAGCTATAAGCTGCGATTTACGAGTTTTGAATTACGAGTTTCGAGTTGCGAGTTACCATATACGAGTTACGAGTAACGAATTACGACTTACGATCTACGAGGTACTAGTTACGAGTTACGAGATACAAGATGCGAGTTCCCACTTATTGTAACAAGTTACGAGCTACGAGACACAAGATAGGAGTTCCAGGTAATCAGTAATGAGTTACGAGCTACTAGATACAAGATACGGGTTCCGATTTATGGGTAACAAGTGACGAGTTACAAGATGAGAGCACCGAGTTATCGGTTACGCGTTACGAGTTCTGAGTTCTGAGTTTCGCGTCATGAGATACAAGATGCGAGTTTTCACCTATCGGTAACGAGTAACGAAGTACTAGATCGAGGATACGAGTTCGAGGTTATCGTCATTGATTTACAAAATCCGAGATGAAGATTCGAGTTCCGAGTTATGGGCAACGAGTTACGTGTTACGAGTTACAAGGTAAGTGATACAAGATACGAGCTCCGAGTTATCGGTATCACTTACACGTTCCGAGTCTGAGTTACGCGTCACGAGATACAAGATGCGAGTTCCCATTTATCGATAACGATTTACGAGCTACGAGATGCAAGATACGAGTTCCAGGTTATGAGTAGCGACTTATAAGCTGCGATTTACGAGTAACGAGTTACGAGTTGCGAGTTACGATATACGAGTTACGAGTTACGAATTACGACTTACGATCTACGAGGTACTGGTTACGAGTTACGAGATACAAGATGCGAGTTCCCAATTATTGTAACAAGTTACGGGCTACGAGACACAAGATACGAGTTCCAGGTAATCAGTAATGAGTTACGAGCTACTAGATACAAGATACGTGTTCCGAGTTATGGGTAACGAGTGATGAGTTATAAGATAAGAGCACCGGGTTATCGGTTACGCATTACGAGTTCCGAGTTCTAAGTTTCTCGTCATGAGATACAAGATGCGAGTTTTCACCTGTCGGTAACTAGTTACGAACTACTAGATCTAGCATACGTGTTCGACGTTATCGTCATTCATTTACAAGATCCGAGATCAAGATTCAAGTTCCGAGTTATGGGCAACGAGTTACGGGTTACGAGTTACAAGGTAAGTGATACAAGATACGACCTCCGAGTTATCGGTAACACTTACACGTTCCGAGTCTGAGTTACGCGTCACGAGATACAAGATGCGAGTTCCCATTTATCGATAACGATTTACGAGCTACGAGATGCAAGATACGAGCTCCAGGTTATCGGTAATGGATTATAAGTTACGATATTTAAGATACGAGGTCCGGGTTATGGGTAGCGAGTTACAAGGTAAGAGATACAAGATACAAGCTCCAAGTTATCGGTAACACGTTACGAGTTCCGAGTTCTGCGTTTCGCGTCATGAGATACATGATGCGAGTTTCCACTTATTGGTAACGAGTTACGATCTTCAAGATATAGGATACGAGTTCCAGGTTATCGGCAATGATTTGCGAGATCCGAGATAGAAGATAAGAGTTCCGAGCAATGGGTAACGAGTTACGAGCTACGGGTTACGAGTTACAAGGTAAGGGATACAAGATACAAGCTCCAAGTTATCGGTAACGCGTTACGAGTTCCAAGTTCTGAGTCACGCGTCACGAGATACAAGTTGCGAGTCCCACTTATCGGTAACGATTTACGAGCCGGGAGAGGCAAGATACAAGATCCTTGTTATTGGTAATGTGTTACAAGCTACGATACACAAGATACGAGTTCAAGTTATGAGTAGCGAGTTATAAGCTGCGATTTACGAGTTACGAGTTTTGAATTACGAGTTTCGAGTTGCGAGTTACCATATACGAGTTACGAGTAACGAATTACGCTTTACAAGGTAAGATATACGAGATACAAGCTCCAAGTTATCGGTAACACGTTACGAGTTCCAAGTTCTGAGTTATGCGTCACGAGATATAAGTTGGCAGTGCCCACTTATCGGAAACGATTTACGAACTACAAGGGGCAAGATACGAGTTCCTTGTTATTGGTAATGGGTTACAAGCCACGATACACAAGATACCAGTTCCGGGTTATCCGTTACGCGTTACGAGTTCCGAGATCTGAGTTTCGCGTCAAGAGATACAAGATGCGAGTTTTCACCTATAGGTAACTATTCACGAACTACTAGTTCTAGGATACGAGTTCGAGGTTACCGTCATTGATTTACAAGATCCGAGATCAAGATTCGAGTTCCGAGTTATGGGCAACACTGTCGAGTTCCGAGTCCTGAGTTACGCGTCACGAGATACAAGATGCGAGTTCCCATCTATCGGTAACAATTCACGAGCTACGAGATGCAAGATACGAGTTCCAAATTATCGGTAATGGATTACAAGTTACGATATATATGATACGAGTTCCGAGTTATTGGTAGCGAGTTACAAGGTAAGAGATATAAGATACATGCATCAAATTATCGGTAACGCGTTACGAGCTGCAAGTTCTGAGTTACGCGTCACTAGATACAAGTTGCGAGTTCCCACTTATCAGTAACGATTTACGAGCTACGAGAGTCAAGATACGAGTTTCTTGTTATTAGTAATTGGATACAAGCTACGATACACAAGATACGAGTTCCGGGTCATGAGAAGCGAGTTATAAGCTGCAATTTACGAGTTACGAGTTAAGAGTTTCGAGTTACGAGTTACGAGTTTCGAGTTACGAGTTTCTAGTTACGAGTTTTGAGTTGCGGGTTACCATGTACTAGTTACGAATTACGACTTACGATCTACAAGGTACTAGATACGAGTTACGAGATACAAGATGCAAGTTCCCACTTATCGTCACGAGTTACGAGCTACGAGACACAAGTTACGAGTTCCAGGTGATCGGTAATGAGTTACGAGCTACTAGATACAACATACGAGTTCCGAGTTATGGGTAACGAGTTACGAGTCACGAATTACGCTTTACAAGGTAAGATATATGAGATACAAGCTCCAAGTTATCGGTAACACGTTACGAGTTCCAAGTTCTGAGTTATGCGTCACGAGATATAAGTTGAGAGTTCCCTCTTATCGGTAACGATTTACGAGCTACGAGAGGCAAGATATAAGATCCTTGTTATTGGTAATGTGTTACAAGCTACGATACACAAGATACGAGTTCCGGGATATGAGTAGCGATTTATAAGCTGCGATTTACGAGTTACGAGTTAAGAGTTTGGAGTTGCGAGTTTCGAGTTGCGGTTTACCACTTACGAGTTACGAGTTACGAATTACGACTTACGATCTACAAGGTACTAGATACGAGCTACGAGACACAAGATACGAGTTCCAGGTGATCAGTAATGAGTTACGAGCTACTAGATACAAGATACGAGTTCCGAGTTATGGGTAACAAGTTACGAGTCACGAGTTACGCTTTACAAGGTAAGATATACAAGATACAAGCTCCAAGTTATCGGTAACACGTTACGAGTTCCAAGTTTTGAGTTTCGCGTCAAGAGATACAAGATGCGAGTTTTCACCTATAGGTAACTAGTTACGAACTACTAGATCTAGGATACGAGTTCGAGGTTATCGTCGTTGATTTACAAGATCCGAGATCAAGATTCGAGTTCCGAGTTATGGGCAACACTTTCGAGTTCCGAGTCCTGAGTTACGCGTCACGAGATAAAAGATGCAAGTTCCCATTTATCGGTACCGATTTACGAGCTACGAGATGCATGATACGAGTTCCAGGTTATCGGTAATGGATTATAAGTTGCGATATTTAAGATACGAGGTCCGGGTTATGGGTAGCGAGTTACAAGGTAAGAGATACAAGATACATGCTCCGAGTTATCGGTAATGCGTTACGAGTTCCAAGTTCTGAGTTACACGTCACGAGATACAAGTTACGAGTTCCCACTTATCAGTAACGATTTACGAGCTACGAGAGTCAAGATACGAGTTTCTTGTTATTAGTAATTGGATACAAGCTACGATACACAAGATACGAGTTCCTGGTTATGAGAAGCGAGTAATAAGCTGCGATTACGTGTTACGAGTTACGAGTTGCGAGTTACGATATACGAGTTACGAGTTACGAATTACGACTTACGATCTACGAGGTACTAGTTACGAGTTACGAGATACAAGATGCGAGTTCCCACTTATCGTAACAAGTTACGAGCTACGAGACACAAGATCCGAGTTCCAGGTAATCAGTAATGAGCTTCGAGCTACTAGATACAAGATACGGGTTCCGAGTTATGGGTAATGAGTGATGAGTTATAAGATAAGCGCTCCGGGTTATCGGTTACGCGTTATGAGTTCAGAGTTCTGAGTTTCGCGTCATGAGATACAAGATGCGAGTTTTCACCTATCCGTAACCAGTTACGAACTACTAGATCTAGGATACGAGTTCGAGGTTATCGTCATTGATTTACAAGATCCGAGATCAAGATTCGAGTTCCGAGTTATGGGCAACGAGTTACGGGCTACGAGTTACAAGGTAAGTGATAGAAGATACGAGCTCCGAGTTATCAATAACACCTTCGAGTTCCGAGTCCTGAGTTACGCGTCACGAGATTCAAGATGCGAGTTCCCATTTATCGGTAACGATTTACGGGCTACAAGATACAAGATAAGAGTTCCAGGATATTGGTAATGGTTTACAAGCTACGATATATAAGATACGAGTTCCGAGGTATGGGTAACGAGTTACGAGTTACAAGTTACAAGATATAATCTCCGAGTTATCGGTGACGCGTAACGAGTTCCGAGTTCTGAGTTACACGTCACGAGACACAAGTTGCGAGTTCCCATCTATCGGTAACGATTTACGAGCTACGAGATGCATGATACGAGTTCCAGGTTATCGGTAATGGATTATAAGTTACGATATATAAGATACGAGGTCCTGGTTATTGGTAGCGAGTTACAAGCTAAGAGATACAAGATACATGCTCCGAGTTATCGGTAACGCGTTACGAGTTCCAAGTTCTGAGTTACGCGTCACTAAATAAAAGTTGCGAGTTCCTACCTATCGGTAACGATTTACGAGCTACGAGAGGCAAGATACAAGATCGTTGTTATTGGTAATGTCTTACAAGCTACGATACACAAGATACGAGTTCCTGGTTATGAGAAGCGAGTTATAAGCTGCGATTTACGTGTTACGAGTTACGAGTTGCGAGTTACGATATACGAGTTACGAGTTACGAATTACGACTTACGATCTACGAGGTACTAGTTACGAGTTACGAGATACAAGATGCGAGTTCCTACTTATCGTAACGAGTTCCAGGTAATCAATTATGAGTTACGAGCTACTAGATACAAGATATGTGTTCCAAGTTATGGGTAACGAGTTACGAGTTACAGTATACGAGTTCCCGAGTTATTGGTTCGCGTTACGAGTTCCAAATTCTGAGTTTCGCGTCATGAGATACAAGATGCGAGTTTTCACCTATAGGTAACTAGTTACGAACTACTATATCTAGGATACGAGTTCGAGGTTATCGTCATTGATTTACAAGATCCGAGATCAAGATACAAGCTCCAAATTATCGATAACACTTTCGAGTTCCGAGTCCTGAGTTACGCGTCACGAGATAAAAGATGCGAGTTCCCATTTATCGGTACCGATTTACGAGCTACGAGATGCATAATACGAGCTCCAGGTTATCGGTAATGGACTATAAGTTACGATATTTAAGATACGAGGTCCGGGTTATGGGTAGCGAGTTACAAGGTAAGAGATACAAGATACAAGCTCCAAGTTATCGGTAACACGTTACGAGTTCCAAGTTCTGAGTTATGCGTCACGAGATATAAGTTAGGAGTTCCCATTTATCGGAAACGATTTACGAGCTACAAGGGGCAAGATACGAGTTCTTTGTTATTGGTAATGTGTTACAAGCCAAGATACACAAGATACAAGTTCCGAGTTATCGGTTACACGTTACGAGTTCCGAGTTCTGAGTTTCGCGTCATGAGATACAAGATGCGAGTTTCCACCTATAGGTAACTAGTTACGAACTACTAGATCTAGGATACGAGTTCGAGATTATCGTCTATGATTTACAAGATCCGAGATCAAGATTCGAGTTCCGAGTTATGGGCAACACTTTCGAGTTCCGAGTCCTGAGTTACGCGTCATGAGATACAAGTTGCGAGTTCCCTCTTATCGGTAACGATTTACGAGTTACGAGAGGCAAGATACAAGTTCCTTGTTATTGGTAATGGGTTACAAGCTACGATACACATGTATGTAGTTATAAGCTGCGATTTACGAGTTACGAGTTTCGAATTACGACTTACGAGTTGCGAGTTACGATATACGAGTTACGAGTAACGAATTACGACTTACGATCTACGAGGTACTAGTTACGAGTTACGAGATACAAGATGCGAGTTCCTACTTATCGTAACGAGTTACGAGCTACGAGACACAAGATACGAGTTCCAGGTAATCAGTAATGAGTTACGAGCTACTAGATACAAGATATGTGTTCCGAGTTATGGGTAACGAGTTACGAGTTACAGTATACGAGTTCCCGAGTTATTGGTTCGCGTTACGAGTTCCGAGTTCTGAGTTAGACGTCACGAGATACAAGATGCGAGTTCCCACCTATTGGTAACGAGTTACGATCTTCAAGATCTAGGATACGAGTTCCAGGTTATCGGCAATGATCTGCAAGATCCTAGATAGAAGATACGAGTTCCGAGTAATAGGTTACGAGTTACAAGGTAAGAGATACAAGATACAAGCTCCGAGTTATCGGTAACGCGTTACGAGTTCCAAGTCCTGAGCTACGCGTCACGAGATACAAGTTGCGAGTTCCCACTTATCAGTAACGATTTACGAGCTACGAGAGGCAAGATAAAAGATCCTTGTTATTGGTAATGTGTTACAAGCTACGGTACACAAGATACGAGTTCCGGGTTAAGAGTAGAGAGTTATGAGCTGCGATTTACGTGTTACGAGTTTCGAGTTACGAGTTTCGAGTTACGAGTTACGAGTTTCGAGTTACGAGTTACGAGTTTCGAGTTTCGAGTTACGAGTTTCGAGTTTCGAGTTACGAGTTTCGAGTTGCGGGTTACCATGTACGAGTTACGAGTTACGAATTACGACTTACGATCTACAAGGTACTAGATACGAGCTACGAGACACAAGATACGAGTTCCAGGTGATCAGTAATGAGTTACGAGCTACTAGATACAAGATACGAGTTCCGAGTTATGGGTAACGAGTTACGAGTTACGCTTTACAAGGTAAGATATACAAGATACATGCTCCGAGTTATCGTTAACGCGTTACGAGTTCCAAGTTCTGAGTTACGCGCCACTAGATACAAGTTGCGAGTTCCCTCTTATCGGTAACGATTTACGAGCTACGAGAGGCAAGATAAAAGATCCTTGTTATTGGTAATGTGTTACGAGCTACGATACACAAGATACGAGTTCCAGGTTATGAGTAGCGAGTTATATGCTGCGATTAACGAGTTACGAGTTTCGAGTTACGAGTACCGAGTTACGATATACGAGTTACGAGTTACGAACTACGACTTACGATCTACGAGGTACTAGCTACGAGTTACGAGATAAAAGATGCAAGTTCCCATTTATCGTAACGAGTTATTAGTCACAAGATACGAGCTACGAGTTATTAGATACGTGTTACGAGTTCCAGGTTCTAAGTTACGCGTCACGAGATACAAGTTACGAGTTCCCACTTATCAGTAACGATTTACAAGCTACGAGAGGCAAGATACGAGTTCCTTGTTATTGGTAATGGGTTACAAGCTACGATACACAGGATACGAGTTCCTGGTTATGAGTAGCGAGTTATGAGCTGCGATTTACGAGTAACGAGTTACGAGTTGCGAGTTACGATATACGAGTTACGAGTAACGAATTACGACTTACGATCTACGAGGTACTAGTTACTAGTTACGAGATACAAGATGCGAGTTCCTACTTATCGTAACGAGTTACGAGCTACGAGACACAAGATACGAGCTCCGAGTTATCGGTAACACGTTACGAGTTCCAAGTTCTGAGTTATGCGTCACGAGATATCAGTTGGGAGTTCCCACTTATCGGAAACGATTTACGAGCTACAAGGGGCAAGATACGAGTTCCTTGTTATTGGTAATGGGTTACAAGCCACGATACACAAGATACAAGTTCAGGGTTATCCGTTACGCGTTACGAGTTCCGAGATCTGAGTTTCGCGTCAAGAGATACAAGATGCGAGTTTTCACCTATAGGTAACTAGTTACGAACAACTAGATCTAGGATACGAGTTCGAGGTTATCGTCATTGATTTACAAGATTCAAAATCAAGATTCGAGTTCCGAGTTATAGGCAACAGTTTCGAGTTCCGAGTCCTGAGTTACGCGTCACGAGATACATGATGCGAGTTCCCATCTATCGGTAACGATTTACGAGCTACGAGATGCAAGATACGAGTTCCCATTTATCGGTAACGATTTACGAGCTGCAAGATACGAGTTCCAGGTTATCGCTAATGGATTCAAGTTACGATCTATAAGATACGAGTTCCGCGTTATGGGTAACTAGTTACGAGTTACGAGTTACACGATACGAGCTACGAGTTATCGGTAACGCGTTACTAGTTCCGAGTTCTGATTTCCACGTCACGAGATACAAGATGCGAGATCCCAGTTATTGGTATCGAGTTACGAGATACGAAAGGCAAGATACGAGTTCCTTGTTATTGGTAATGGGTTACAATCTACGATACACAAGATACGAGTTCCAGGTAATCAGTAATGAGTTACGGACTACTAGATACAAGATGCAAGCTCCGAGTTATCGGTTACACGTTACGAGTTCCGAGTTCTGAGTTTCGCGTCATGAGATACAAGATGCGAGTTTCCACTTATTGGTAACGAGTTACGATCTTCAAGATCTAGGATACGAGTTCCAGGTTATCGGCAATGATTTGCGAGATCCGAGATAGAAGATACGAGTTCCGAGCAATGGGTAACGAGCTACGAGCTACGAGTTACGAGTTACAAGGTAAGGGATACAAGATACAAGCTCCAAGTTATCGGCAACGCGTAACGAGTTCCAAGTTCTGTGTCACGCGTCACGAGATACAAGTTGCGAGTCCCACTTATCGGTCACGATTTACGAGCTACGAGAGGCAAGATACAAGATCTTTGTTATTGGTAATGTGTTACGATACACAAGATACGAGTTCCGGGTTATGAGTAGCGAGTTATAAGCTGCGATTTAATAGTTACGAGTTTCGAATTACGAGTTTCGAGTTGCGAGTTACCATATACGAGTTACGAGTAACGAATTACGACTTACGGTCTACGAGGTACTAGTTACGAATTACGAGATACATGATGCGAGTTCCTACTTATCGTAACGAGTTACGAGCTACGAGACACAAGATACGAGTTACAGGTAATCAGTAATGAGTTACGAGCTACTAGATACCAGAAACGTGTTCCGAGTTATGGGTAACGAGTTACGAGTTACAGTATACGAGTTCCCGAGTTATTGGTTCGTGTTACGAGTTCGAAGTTCTGAGTTACGCGTCATTAGATAAAAGTTGCGAGTTCCTACCTATCGGTGACGATTTACGAGCTACGAGAGGCAAGATACAAGATCCTTGTTATTGGTAATGTGTTACAAGCTGCGATACACAAGATACGAGTTCCAGGTTATGAGTAGCGAGCTATAAGCTGCGATTTACGAGTTTTGAATTACGAGTTTCGAGTTGCGAGTTACCATATACGAGTTACGAGTAACGAATTACGACTTACGATCTACGAGGTACTAGTTACGAGTTACGAGATACAAGATGCGAGTTCCCACTTATTGTAACAAGTTACGAGCTACGAGACACAAGATAGGAGTTCCAGGTAATCAGTAATGAGTTACGAGCTACTAGATACAAGATACGGGTTCCGATTTATGGGTAACAAGTGACGAGTTACAAGATGAGAGCACCGAGTTATCGGTTACGCGTTACGAGTTCTGAGTTCTGAGTTTCGCGTCATGAGATACAAGATGCGAGTTTTCACCTATCGGTAACGAGTAACGAAGTACTAGATCGAGGATACGAGTTCGAGGTTATCGTCATTGATTTACAAAATCCGAGATGAAGATTCGAGTTCCGAGTTATGGGCAACGAGTTACGTGTTACGAGTTACAAGGTAAGTGATACAAGATACGAGCTCCGAGTTATCGGTATCACTTACACGTTCCGAGTCTGAGTTACGCGTCACGAGATACAAGATGCGAGTTCCCATTTATCGATAACGATTTACGAGCTACGAGATGCAAGATACGAGTTCCAGGTTATGAGTAGCGACTTATAAGCTGCGATTTACGAGTAACGAGTTACGAGTTGCGAGTTACGATATACGAGTTACGAGTTACGAATTACGACTTACGATCTACGAGGTACTGGTTACGAGTTACGAGATACAAGATGCGAGTTCCCAATTATTGTAACAAGTTACGGGCTACGAGACACAAGATACGAGTTCCAGGTAATCAGTAATGAGTTACGAGCTACTAGATACAAGATACGTGTTCCGAGTTATGGGTAACGAGTGATGAGTTATAAGATAAGAGCACCGGGTTATCGGTTACGCATTACGAGTTCCGAGTTCTAAGTTTCTCGTCATGAGATACAAGATGCGAGTTTTCACCTGTCGGTAACTAGTTACGAACTACTAGATCTAGCATACGTGTTCGACGTTATCGTCATTCATTTACAAGATCCGAGATCAAGATTCAAGTTCCGAGTTATGGGCAACGAGTTACGGGTTACGAGTTACAAGGTAAGTGATACAAGATACGACCTCCGAGTTATCGGTAACACTTACACGTTCCGAGTCTGAGTTACGCGTCACGAGATACAAGATGCGAGTTCCCATTTATCGATAACGATTTACGAGCTACGAGATGCAAGATACGAGCTCCAGGTTATCGGTAATGGATTATAAGTTACGATATTTAAGATACGAGGTCCGGGTTATGGGTAGCGAGTTACAAGGTAAGAGATACAAGATACAAGCTCCAAGTTATCGGTAACACGTTACGAGTTCCGAGTTCTGCGTTTCGCGTCATGAGATACAAGATGCGAGTTTCCACTTATTGGTAACGAGTTACGATCTTCAAGATATAGGATACGAGTTCCAGGTTATCGGCAATGATTTGCGAGATCCGAGATAGAAGATAAGAGTTCCGAGCAATGGGTAACGAGTTACGAGCTACGGGTTACGAGTTACAAGGTAAGGGATACAAGATACAAGCTCCAAGTTATCGGTAACGCGTTACGAGTTCCAAGTTCTGAGTCACGCGTCACGAGATACAAGTTGCGAGTCCCACTTATCGGTAACGATTTACGAGCCGGGAGAGGCAAGATACAAGATCCTTGTTATTGGTAATGTGTTACAAGCTACGATACACAAGATACGAGTTCAAGTTATGAGTAGCGAGTTATAAGCTGCGATTTACGAGTTACGAGTTTTGAATTACGAGTTTCGAGTTGCGAGTTACCATATACGAGTTACGAGTAACGAATTACGCTTTACAAGGTAAGATATACGAGATACAAGCTCCAAGTTATCGGTAACACGTTACGAGTTCCAAGTTCTGAGTTATGCGTCACGAGATATAAGTTGGCAGTGCCCACTTATCGGAAACGATTTACGAACTACAAGGGGCAAGATACGAGTTCCTTGTTATTGGTAATAGGTTACAAGCCACGATACACAAGATACCAGTTCCGGGTTATCCGTTACGCGTTACGAGTTCCGAGATCTGAGTTTCGCGTCAAGAGATACAAGATGCGAGTTTTCACCTATAGGTAACTATTCACGAACTACTAGTTCTAGGATACGAGTTCGAGGTTACCGTCATTGATTTACAAGATCCGAGATCAAGATTCGAGTTCCGAGTTATGGGCAACACTGTCGAGTTCCGAGTCCTGAGTTACGCGTCACGAGATACAAGATGCGAGTTCCCATCTATCGGTAACAATTCACGAGCTACGAGATGCAAGATACGAGTTCCAAATTATCGGTAATGGATTACAAGTTACGATATATATGATACGAGTTCCGAGTTATTGGTAGCGAGTTACAAGGTAAGAGATATAAGATACATGCATCAAATTATCGGTAACGCGTTACGAGCTGCAAGTTCTGAGTTACGCGTCACTAGATACAAGTTGCGAGTTCCCACTTATCAGTAACGATTTACGAGCTACGAGAGTCAAGATACGAGTTTCTTGTTATTAGTAATTGGATACAAGCTACGATACACAAGATACGAGTTCCGGGTCATGAGAAGCGAGTTATAAGCTGCAATTTACGAGTTACGAGTTAAGAGTTTCGAGTTACGAGTTACGAGTTTCGAGTTACGAGTTTCTAGTTACGAGTTTTGAGTTGCGGGTTACCATGTACTAGTTACGAATTACGACTTACGATCTACAAGGTACTAGATACGAGTTACGAGATACAAGATGCAAGTTCCCACTTATCGTCACGAGTTACGAGCTACGAGACACAAGTTACGAGTTCCAGGTGATCGGTAATGAGTTACGAGCTACTAGATACAACATACGAGTTCCGAGTTATGGGTAACGAGTTACGAGTCACGAATTACGCTTTACAAGGTAAGATATATGAGATACAAGCTCCAAGTTATCGGTAACACGTTACGAGTTCCAAGTTCTGGGTTATGCGTCACGAGATATAAGTTGAGAGTTCCCTCTTATCGGTAACGATTTACGAGCTACGAGAGGCAAGATATAAGATCCTTGTTATTGGTAATGTGTTACAAGCTACGATACACAAGATACGAGTTCCGGGATATGAGTAGCGATTTATAAGCTGCGATTTACGAGTTACGAGTTAAGAGTTTGGAGTTGCGAGTTTCGAGTTGCGGTTTACCACTTACGAGTTACGAGTTACGAATTACGACTTACGATCTACAAGGTACTAGATACGAGCTACGAGACACAAGATACGAGTTCCAGGTGATCAGTAATGAGTTACGAGCTACTAGATACAAGATACGAGTTCCGAGTTATGGGTAACAAGTTACGAGTCACGAGTTACGCTTTACAAGGTAAGATATACAAGATACAAGCTCCAAGTTATCGGTAACACGTTACGAGTTCCAAGTTTTGAGTTTCGCGTCAAGAGATACAAGATGCGAGTTTTCACCTATAGGTAACTAGTTACGAACTACTAGATCTAGGATACGAGTTCGAGGTTATCGTCGTTGATTTACAAGATCCGAGATCAAGATTCGAGTTCCGAGTTATGGGCAACACTTTCGAGTTCCGAGTCCTGAGTTACGCGTCACGAGATAAAAGATGCAAGTTCCCATTTATCGGTACCGATTTACGAGCTACGAGATGCATGATACGAGTTCCAGGTTATCGGTAATGGATTATAAGTTGCGATATTTAAGATACGAGGTCCGGGTTATGGGTAGCGAGTTACAAGGTAAGAGATACAAGATACATGCTCCGAGTTATCGGTAATGCGTTACGAGTTCCAAGTTCTGAGTTACACGTCACGAGATACAAGTTACGAGTTCCCACTTATCAGTAACGATTTACGAGCTACGAGAGTCAAGATACGAGTTTCTTGTTATTAGTAATTGGATACAAGCTACGATACACAAGATACGAGTTCCTGGTTATGAGAAGCGAGTAATAAGCTGCGATTACGTGTTACGAGTTACGAGTTGCGAGTTACGATATACGAGTTACGAGTTACGAATTACGACTTACGATCTACGAGGTACTAGTTACGAGTTACGAGATACAAGATGCGAGTTCCCACTTATCGTAACAAGTTACGAGCTACGAGACACAAGATCCGAGTTCCAGGTAATCAGTAATGAGCTTCGAGCTACTAGATACAAGATACGGGTTCCGAGTTATGGGTAATGAGTGATGAGTTATAAGATAAGCGCTCCGGGTTATCGGTTACGCGTTATGAGTTCAGAGTTCTGAGTTTCGCGTCATGAGATACAAGATGCGAGTTTTCACCTATCCGTAACCAGTTACGAACTACTAGATCTAGGATACGAGTTCGAGGTTATCGTCATTGATTTACAAGATCCGAGATCAAGATTCGAGTTCCGAGTTATGGGCAACGAGTTACGGGCTACGAGTTACAAGGTAAGTGATAGAAGATACGAGCTCCGAGTTATCAATAACACCTTCGAGTTCCGAGTCCTGAGTTACGCGTCACGAGATTCAAGATGCGAGTTCCCATTTATCGGTAACGATTTACGGGCTACAAGATACAAGATAAGAGTTCCAGGATATTGGTAATGGTTTACAAGCTACGATATATAAGATACGAGTTCCGAGGTATGGGTAACGAGTTACGAGTTACAAGTTACAAGATATAATCTCCGAGTTATCGGTGACGCGTAACGAGTTCCGAGTTCTGAGTTACACGTCACGAGACACAAGTTGCGAGTTCCCATCTATCGGTAACGATTTACGAGCTACGAGATGCATGATACGAGTTCCAGGTTATCGGTAATGGATTATAAGTTACGATATATAAGATACGAGGTCCTGGTTATTGGTAGCGAGTTACAAGCTAAGAGATACAAGATACATGCTCCGAGTTATCGGTAACGCGTTACGAGTTCCAAGTTCTGAGTTACGCGTCACTAAATAAAAGTTGCGAGTTCCTACCTATCGGTAACGATTTACGAGCTACGAGAGGCAAGATACAAGATCGTTGTTATTGGTAATGTCTTACAAGCTACGATACACAAGATACGAGTTCCTGGTTATGAGAAGCGAGTTATAAGCTGCGATTTACGTGTTACGAGTTACGAGTTGCGAGTTACGATATACGAGTTACGAGTTACGAATTACGACTTACGATCTACGAGGTACTAGTTACGAGTTACGAGATACAAGATGCGAGTTCCTACTTATCGTAACGAGTTCCAGGTAATCAATTATGAGTTACGAGCTACTAGATACAAGATATGTGTTCCAAGTTATGGGTAACGAGTTACGAGTTACAGTATACGAGTTCCCGAGTTATTGGTTCGCGTTACGAGTTCCAAATTCTGAGTTTCGCGTCATGAGATACAAGATGCGAGTTTTCACCTATCGGTAACGAGTAACGAAATACTAGATCTAGGATACGAGTTTGAGGTTATCGTCATTGTTTTACAAGATCCGAGATCAATATTCGAGTTCCGAGTTATGGGCAACAAGTTACGGGTTACGAGTTACGAGGTAAGTGATACAAGATACGAGCTCCGGGTTATCGGTAACACTTACACGTTCCGAGTCCTGAGTTACGCGTCACGAGATACAAGATGCGAGTTCCCATTTATCGATAACGATTTACGAGCTACGAGATGCAGGTTATCGGTAATGGTTTACAAGTTACGATATATAAGGTACGAGTTACGGGTTATGGGTAACGAGTTACGAGTTACTAGTTACAAGATCGAGTTACGAGTTATCGGTAACACTTTCGAGTTCCAAGTCCTGAGTTACGCGTCACGAGATACAAGATGCGAGTTCCCATCTACCGGTAAAGATTTACTAGCTACGAGATGCAAGATACGAGTTCCAGGTTATCGGTAATGGATTACAAGTTACGATATATATGATACGAGTTCCGAGTTATTGGTAGCGAGTTACAAGGTAAGAGATATAAGATACATGCTCCGAGTTATCGGTAACGCGTTACGAGTTACAAGTTCTGAGTTACGCGTCACTAGATACAAGTTGCGAGTTCCCTCTTATCGGTAACGATTTACGAGCTACGAGAGGCAAGATAAAAGATCCTTGTTATTGGTAATGTGTTACAAGCTACGATACACAGGATACGAGTTCCGGTTTATGAGTAGCGAGTTATATGCTGCGATTAACGAGTTACGAGTTTCGAGTTACGAGTACCGAGTTACGATATACGAGTTACGAGTTACGAACTACGACTTACGATCTACGAGGTACTAGCTACGAGTTACGAGATAAAAGATGCGAGTTCCCATTTATCGTAACGAGTTACGAGTCATAAGATACGAGCTACTAGTTATTAGATACGCGTTACGAGTTCCAAGTTCTAAGTTACGCGTCACGAGATACAAGTTACGAGTTCCCACTTATCAGTAACGATTTACAAGCTACGAGAGGCAAGATACGAGTTCCTTGTTATTGGTAATGGGTTACAAGCTACGATACACAAGATACGAGTTCCTGGTTATGAGTAGCGAGTAATAAGCTGCGATTTACGAGTTACGAGTTTCGAGTTGAGAGCTACGATATACGAGTTACGATCTACGAGATACTAGTTACGAGTTACGAGATACAAGATGCGAGTTTCTACTTATTGTAACAAGTTACGAGCTACGAGACACAAGATAGGAGTTCCAGGTAATCAGTAATGGGTTACGAGCTACTGGATACAAGATACGGGTTCCGAGTTATGAGTAACGAGTGACGAGTTACAAGATGAGAGCACCGAGTTATCGGTTACGCGTTACGAGTTCTGAGTTCTGAGTTTCGCGTCACGAGATACAAGTTGTGAGTGCCTACTTAACGGTAACGATTTACGAGCTACGAGAGGCAGGATACGAGTTCCTTGTTATTGGTAATGGGTTACAAGCTACGATACACAAGATACGAGGTCCGGGTTATGAGTAGCGAGTTATAAGCTGCGATTTACGAGTTTCGAGTTACGAGCTTCGAGTTGAGAGTTACGATATACGAGTTACGAATTACGACTTACGATCTACTATCTACGAGGTACTAGTTACGAGTTACGAGATACAAGATGCAAGTTCCCACTCATCGTGACGAGTTACGAGCTACGAGACACAAGATACGAGTTCCATGTAATCAGTAATGAGTTACGAGCTACTAGATACAAGATACGAGTTCCGTGTTATGGGTAACGAGTTACGAGTTACAAGATACGAGCTCCGAGTTATGGGTTACGAATCACGAGTTACAAGGTAAGTGATACAAGATACGAGCTCCGAGTTATCGTTAACGCGTTACTAGTTCCGAGTTCTGAGTTACACGTCACGAGATACAAGATGCGAGTTCCCATTTATCGGCAACGATTTACGGGCTACGAGATGCGAGCTACGATTTACGAGGTACGAGTTACGAGTTACGACTTAATATCTACGAGGTACGAGTTACGAGATACAAGGTAAAATATACAAGACACAAGCTCCGAGTTATCGGTAACGCATTACGAGCTCCAAGTTCTGAGTTACGCATCACGAGATACAAGTTGGGAGTTCCCACATATCGGTAACGATTTACGAGCATAAATTGATTTTATGGAAGTGTTTCACCAAATCAGCACACAAATATATTCAGGATATGATCCCCTGTAATTGTTTTAATGGTTTAAAATTGCTTTTGTAGACCTTTGCTGGAAGCTCATAACTATTAAGAAAATTATTAACACGAGTTTCGCGTCAAGAGATACAAGATGCGAGTTTTCACCTATAGGTAACTAGTTACGAACTACTAGATCTAGGATACGAGTTCGAGGTTATCGTCATTGATTCTCAAGATCCGAGATCAAGATTCGAGTTCCAAGTTATGGGCAACGAGTTACGGGTTACGAGTTACGAATTACAAGGTAAGTGATACAAGATACAAGCTCCAATATATCGGTAACACTTTCGAGTTCCAAGTCCTGAGTTACGCGTCACCAGATACAAGATGCGAGTTCCCATCTATCGGTAACGATTTACGAGCTACGAAATGCAAGATACGAGTTCCAGGTTATCGGTAATGGATTACAAGTTACGATATATATGATACGAGTTCCGAGTTATTGGTAGCGAGTTACAAAGTAAAAGATATGATACATGCTCCGAGTTATCGGTAACGCGTTACGAGTACCAAGTTCTGAGTTACGCGTCACTAGATACAAGTTGCGAGTTCCCTCTTATCAGTAACGATTCACGAGCTACGAGAGGTAAGATACGTGTTCCTTGTTAAAGGTAATGGGTTACAAGCTACGTAACACAAGATACGAGTTCCTGGTTATGAGTAGCGAGTTATAAGCTGCGATTTACGAGTTTCGAGTTGAGAGCTACGATATACGAGTTACGAGTTACGAGTTACGAGTTACGAGTTACGAGTTACGAGTTACGATCTACGAGGTACTAGTTACGAGTTACGAGATACAAGATGCGAGTTTCCACTTATCGTAACAAGTTACGAGCTACGAGACACAAGATAGGAGTTCCAGGTAATCAGTAATGAGTTAGGAGCTACTAGATACAAGATACGGGTTCCGAGTTATGGGTAACGAGTGACGAATTACAAGATGAGAGCACCGAGTTATCGGTTACGCGTTACGAGTTCTGGGTTCTGAGTTTAGCGTCACGAGATACAAGATGCGAGATTTCACCTATCGGTAACGAGTAACGAACTACTAGATCTAGGAAACGAGTTCGAGGTTATCGTCATTGATTTACAAGATCCGAGATCAAGATTCGAGTTCCGAGTTATGGGCAACGAGTTACGGGTTACGAGTTACGAGGTAAGTGATACAAGATACGAGCTCTGGGTTATCGGTAACACTTACACGTTCTGAGTCCTGAGTTACGCGTCAGAAGATACAAGATGCGAGTTCCCATTTATCGATAACGGTTTACGAGCTACGAGATGCTAGATACGAGTTCCAGGTTATCGGTAATGGTTTACAAGTTACGATATATGAGGTACCAGTTCCGAGTTATGGGTAACGAGTTACGAGTTACGAGTTACAAGATACGAGCTCCGAGTTATCGGTAACGCGTTTCTAGTTCCGAGTTCTGACGTACACGTCACGAGATACAAGTTGCGAGTTCCCACTTATCAGTAACGAATTACGAGCTACGAGAGGCAAGATACGTGTTCCTGGTTATGAGTAGCGAGTTATAAGCTGCGATTTACGAGTTACGAGTTTCGAGTTGAGAGCTACGATATACGAGTTACGATCTACGAGGTACTAGTTACGAGTTACGAGATACAAGATGCGAGTTCCCACTTATTGTAACAAGTTACGAGCTACGAGACACAAGATAGGAGTTCCAGGTAATCAGTAATGAGTTACGAGCTACTAGATACAAGATACGGGTTCCGAGTTATGGGTAACGAGTTACGAGTTAGTAGTTACAAGATACGAGCTCCGAGTTATCGGTAACGCGTTACTAGTTCCGGGTTCTGAGTTACACGTCACGAGATACAAGATGCAGGCTGCCACCTATTGGTAACGAGTTAGGATCTTCAAGATCTAGGATACGAGTTCCAGGTTATCGGCAATGATTTGCGAGATCCGAGATAGAAGATACAAGTTCCGAGTAATGGGTAACGAGATACGAGTCACGAGTCACGCTTTACAAGGTAAGATATACAAGATACAAGCTCCAAGTTATCGGTAACACGTTACGAGTTCCAAGTTCTGAGTTATGCGTCACGAGATATAAGTTGAGAGTTCCCACTTATCGGAAACGATTTATGAGCTACGAGATGCAATATACGAGTTCCTTGTTATTGGTAATGGGTTACAAGCCACGATACACAAGATACTAGTTCCGTGTTATCCGTTACGCGTTGCGAGTTCCGAGATCTGAGTTTCGCGTCATGAGATACAAGATGCGAGTTTTCACCTCTAGGTAACTAGTTACGAACTACTAGATCTAGGATTCGAGTTCGAGGTTATCGTCATTGATTTACAATATCCGAGATCAAGATTCGAGTTCCGAGTTATCAGCAACACTTTCGAGTTCCGAATCCTGAGTTACGCGTCACGAGATACAAGATGCGGGTTCCCATCTATCGGTAACGATTTACGAGCTACGAGATGCAAGATACGAGTTCCAGGTTATCGGTAATGGATTACAAGTTACGATATATATGATACGAGTTCCGAGTTATTGGTAGCGCGTTACAAGGTAAAAGATATAAGATACATGCTCCGAGTTATCGGTAACGCGTTACGAGTTCCAAGTTCTGAGTTACGCGCCACTAGATACAAGTTGTGAGTTCCCTCTTATCGGTAACGATTTACGAGCTACGAGAGGCAAGATAAAAGATCCTTGTTATTGGTAATGTGTTACAAGCTACGATACACAGGATACGAGTTCCGGTTTATGAGTAGCGAGTTATATGCTGCGATTAACGAGTTACGAGTTTCGAGTTACGAGTACCGAGTTACGATATACGAGTTACGAGTTACGAACTACGACTTACGATCTACGAGGTACTAGCTACGAGTTACGAGATAAAAGATGCGAGTTCCCATTTATCGTAACGAGTTACGAGTCATAAGATACGAGCTACTAGTTATTAGATACGCGTTACGAGTTCCAAGTTCTAAGTTACGCGTCACGAGATACAAGTTACGAGTTCCCACTTATCAGTAACGATTTACAAGCTACGAGAGGCAAGATACGAGTTCCTTGTTATTGGTAATGGGTTACAAGCTACGATACACAAGATACGAGTTCCTGGTTATGAGTAGCGAGTAATAAGCTGCGATTTACGAGTTACGAGTTTCGAGTTGAGAGCTACGATATACGAGTTACGATCTACGAGATACTAGTTACGAGTTACGAGATACAAGATGCGAGTTTCTACTTATTGTAACAAGTTACGAGCTACGAGACACAAGATAGGAGTTCCAGGTAATCAGTAATGGGTTACGAGCTACTGGATACAAGATACGGGTTCCGAGTTATGAGTAACGAGTGACGAGTTACAAGATGAGAGCACCGAGTTATCGGTTACGCGTTACGAGTTCTGAGTTCTGAGTTTCGCGTCACGAGATACAAGTTGTGAGTGCCTACTTAACGGTAACGATTTACGAGCTACGAGAGGCAGGATACGAGTTCCTTGTTATTGGTAATGGGTTACAAGCTACGATACACAAGATACGAGGTCCGGGTTATGAGTAGCGAGTTATAAGCTGCGATTTACGAGTTTCGAGTTACGAGCTTCGAGTTGAGAGTTACGATATACGAGTTACGAATTACGACTTACGATCTACTATCTACGAGGTACTAGTTACGAGTTACGAGATACAAGATGCAAGTTCCCACTCATCGTGACGAGTTACGAGCTACGAGACACAAGATACGAGTTCCATGTAATCAGTAATGAGTTACGAGCTACTAGATACAAGATACGAGTTCCGTGTTATGGGTAACGAGTTACGAGTTACAAGATACGAGCTCCGAGTTATGGGTTACGAATCACGAGTTACAAGGTAAGTGATACAAGATACGAGCTCCGAGTTATCGTTAACGCGTTACTAGTTCCGAGTTCTGAGTTACACGTCACGAGATACAAGATGCGAGTTCCCATTTATCGGCAACGATTTACGGGCTACGAGATGCGAGCTACGATTTACGAGGTACGAGTTACGAGTTACGACTTAATATCTACGAGGTACGAGTTACGAGATACAAGGTAAAATATACAAGACACAAGCTCCGAGTTATCGGTAACGCATTACGAGCTCCAAGTTCTGAGTTACGCATCACGAGATACAAGTTGGGAGTTCCCACATATCGGTAACGATTTACGAGCATAAATTGATTTTATGGAAGTGTTTCACCAAATCAGCACACAAATATATTCAGGATATGATCCCCTGTAATTGTTTTAATGGTTTAAAATTGCTTTTGTAGACCTTTGCTGGAAGCTCATAACTATTAAGAAAATTATTATCACAAGAAGTAAGCTTATTATGCTTTACATATTTCTGGAGTATTGAAACCAAAATTTTAATGGAAATAAACTTCAGATTTTGAGAAAATCCAGTATAAAGCTTGTTGAATAGAAGAGTCAGTTCCAGTACACCAAGCACAGTTGCGGTACAATATAGGCCAGGACAATCACTTTTTGTGTGAAATTAGTTTAAGTTTTTGAAATTTATTTACAAATGTTTCTGTTATAGGACTGCTGTACTAATTGTAATGGTATGTACATACCATGAATTTAACCATTTTATATGTTCATGATTGAAACCCATCAGTGGCGGATTTACGAATTTCCTGCCAGATGGTTAATCAATTTTTGCCGCACCTATTGACCCCTGAAATTCAAAACCCCCTACTTCACAATCATAATAATTACATTTGTTGTGACAATGAAATTGCAACTTCACCATTTGTAAACTAGGGCATCGTTGTGTCAGTTTCTAGATTATTCTTGCAACCCACGATTTAGTGATGATTACTCGAGAAACAGTTTTTGAGTATACCTTTGAGCTAAGGAAAGCCCAATCACGCACTTATTGTGAAGTAAGGTAAGGTATGCCTTCAAATTTTCGAGACTCATTTTCTCTGGGGATATAATAAATGTTTTTTTTTATATCTGTAAAAAAAAATTAGCCATATTTGCTGCCCTAGGCTCCAGCCTACTCAGCCACTGAAACCTATTATTGTTCTAATAAGTATTTTATTCATAGGTCCATCATCTTACAAGTGTGAAAATTCTTATGAAAAATATAAAACCATTTAAATTGATCATCTTTTATGAATCTAATTTCAGATGTAGTTGAAACATTATTTTTATTATAGTAGTCAAGACAATTTTCTTTTAATCTGATAAAATTCCATATATTTTTTCACATTATAGATCACATATCACATAGATAGATGAAGGATAGATCCATAGTGAAACCTATACCTGTATGAAATATTGTAGTAACACTTGAGATATTTCAAAATCGCAACATTGTTGAAGGGTGTTAAGGCATATTTTAATCAACATTACTGTGAAATGAATGAAACAGAATAGAATAACATTGCGTCTTCCATTGCAATGTAGATATAGTATTGCAGCAGCCTAATTTTGTTTTGTTTAGTGAGCAGCATCCCAGCATCTATTAGTGTCTGTCAGGGCGACTTTTATTAATTACACACATAGAGGACCACGGAATGGTAGGGGTAAGTGGTTTAAAACAGAGGAACGATAGCTAGTCTATTGACAAAAATTATTCCCTGTTTTGAAGTCTAACATCATCACGTGTTTCACGGTCTTTTTTTAGATTGTTTGATAAATAACAAAAATTCTTGCAAGAATTTTGAATTTGTAGACAATAAGTATGCTAGTGAAATGCTGTTTGCTGGTAGGGCATTGAATCTACCTAGTAATGTACGCAAGAATGAGATGGCAATAGTGTTACTTTGACAAGAAAAAAACATATGATTGAGGTCTCCATAGGATATCCCGTCGCATTCACAGAATGGTTCAGAAATTAAGCTCATTTTTTACAGAAGTGCGTTACAGTTTGCAACACCAAAGCAACATCTCAATAAAAAAATATGTGTTGGACGGGCAGCAGCTATTTCCTTAAAAATTGGCATGGCAGGTAGGGTAGGGTTTATACAAGTATAGTGGCATGGGTGGGTGGATACGAAATCTCGGTACTCAGCATTCCATTTTTCATCGCATTTCGCTTTTATGACGGGTAGGAGGTCCTGCTTGAGTAGACTTGCAACTAGATTGCTAGAGTTTATTGCCTCCTTGGCCATTTTATCCACTACGACGTTACCAGTAATGCCTACATGACCTTTTACCCATAAGAAGGTGACAAACACATACTTTTGACGGAGAAGGACTAATAGTTCGATTATCTGCGCAACCAAATCATGTTTATATGTGTTTGCGATACTAAGCGATTGTAGTACAGACCGTGAGTCTGTGATACTGATGATTTTCTGGTCATTTGTCACCTGTTCTCTATTTATGTATTCCAGTGCCTTTACTATAGCAGTGGCCTCAGCGTTGAAGATTGACATGTATCTATGGCATTTATATAATTCTTTGTAGCGCAGAGATGGGATCCAAATGGCACAGCCGACACCGTCATTACCCTTGGAAGCATCGGTATATATCTGGCAAGCAGGACTGTATTCTTCTAAAGTGTTTCCAATTATACTGTTGTTGATAAATGCATTTTCTGTATATTCAGGATATATTATATGAGGCTTCTCTAGGAGTCAAGAATATTCTGATCGGAAGAAAGGGAGCTGTTTATGTGACATCAGTTGACTGCTGTAGTCTGCCAAGTTTTCAAATGCTTCGGCAAGTGGGGGAGAGTTTTTGTGGGCCCAGTACCTATTCGTTAGGTTATATGTAGTTAAGGTTGCCCGTTTGTTATGTATTAGTGTATCATCGGCACTCATACATTTGAGGACAGCCTTTTGAGCTAGAAGCTGCCTTCTGATGTGCATTGGTGGTTCACCACTTTCTGCTAGCAAAGCAATTGTAGGAGTAGCTTTTAAAGTCCCTGCTATTAATCTAAGCGCTTTGTATTGGAGTCTGTCGATCTTCAGTAGTCTAGAATTAGTTGCAGAACCGTAAAATATCGAGCCAAAATCCAGTATCGATCTTGTGAAGGCTTTATAGAAAGTCAAAGCACTTGAAGGATCAGCGCCCCAAAACTTTCTAGTCGTGCTCTTTAGGATATTCAAACTTTTTTCAGCTTTGCATAGCGTATTTTTAATTTGTGTCTCCCAGGATAATTTCTGGCCGAGGTATTTATGCTCTGTCTTACAAACAACAGGGATATTGCCTATATTCATGTGGTCTGTCATATTAATACGGTGTCGAGTATATTTCACAATAGCTGATTTATTAAATGAGACCTCGAGACCATTTTCAATGAGGTAGTTATTCACTTCAAGGCCGTAGCTTCTGATATTATTTAAACAGTCTGCTAACTTTTTCCTGGAGCTATAAAGGCACAAGTCATCAGCATATTGTAGTATGTTTACTGAAATATTTCTTGAGTGGAGGTCCAACGTATAAATATTGAAGAGAACAGGACTGAGCACCGACCCTTGGGGAAGAGCTGTGCTGCTTATCCGTGGTCCTACTAGTTCTTCGCTCGTTGAGATATAAATAACCCTATCATGAAAAATAGTTATTAGATTGGCACCAAATTGTCTGGGGATTCCGATATTAATAATTTTTTCAAATAAAGTGAACAGGTTAACATTGTCATAAGTAGCGTTTATATCAAGATATAATGCCGTAAGGTGTTCATTTCTTGAGAAGGTAATTTCTATGTTATTGATTAAATGTGCTAGACAGTCTGTTACTCCTTTTCCTCGCCTGAAACCGAGCTCACATGCGGGCGTTAACTTCTTGCTTTCTAACCACCATTCTAGCCGATTTTTGACTATTCTTTCTAATGTTTTCAGAATACAAGACATTAGTGATATTGGTCTGAATGAAGTGGGATCGGATCGTTTACTGATTGGTAGGATAATAATCTTCTAGATATTGTGACAGTCTTCCTCATCTATAAGAACCTTGTTGAAAGCTTGGCAGAGTAATTCTTTGGCGTTATCGGGGAGGTGTTCAATCATGGAGTAAGTAACTCCATCGTGCCCAGGCGCTGAGTCGTTTTTCTTTAAATTAGAATCGAGCTCATTTATTGTAATTTCATTCATCAGAAAATGGCCCTGGTACATTTCTTGGTTGGGTATAATCAGGGGTGCCGAATCGGGGGCAACCTTCTTGATGAATTCCTCAGCATTTTTTTGTAACATGTTGTTGGTGTTGTTGGGATTTATTCATCTGCTTATAGCGTTCACCCTTCTCCAGATCGTGGACGGATTAGTCTGGGCGTTTAATTAATTGCAGAATGATGACCAGCTTGCTTTAGCCTTGATCTTGTAAAGTTTTTTGGATTCAGCTACATTTATTTGATATTTTATGAAGTTATCTGAATTCATATTTGCTTTAAATTTTCGTAAAGATTCTTTACGCTCCTGAGCCTTATTAGTACATTCTGCATCCCACCACGGTGGTGAGGGGTGCTTACTCAATGCAGGATTATTTTTTTTGGTGCGGTATCAGCTGCTCTCGATATAGCTCAAGTCAATAGAGTGAATGTGGGATTCTACTAGCGTCGTATACAGATTCCATTTGGGTTCATTGGTGGTTTTCCATTTGTAAGTGGTGTTTTATCGAAGATGTGCACAGGAATCTCCAATGGTGAACATGATCGGATAATGATCAGATCCGTACGTAACGTCTAGAACGATCCAAGTTGACTTAGGCAACAAATTGCTTGATATAATTGTAACATCTACCACAGATATATTTGTGTTAGGTCTTGATATCCTTGTCGGTTGCCCTTCGTTCCTGAATATTAGATTGGGAAACTGCTCGACTGCTTCTACTAAAATTTTTCCAGGTGTATTGTTATCTGCTGATCCCCAAGCGTGATGGTGTCCGTTAATGTCGCCGCCTATGATGCAAAGGTTATCTAACTTGCTGAAAATCTGAAGGTAGTCATTCGCCGTCGCTGAGATATTTAGTGGTCTATATATTGATGCTATGGATATTATACTGGAACCTATTGGTATATTGATTGCGCAAGTTTCTAGGTTTTGATTACTGACACTGCTCATATCAATTTCGGTATATGGTATGCCCTTTCTAAGAAATATTGCCACACCACCCTTGCCATCTGCTCTATCTTTGCGTATAATATTATACTGTTTAAGAGAAATAGAATAATTCTTCCTATACCACGTTTCGGATATGAGAGCTACATCAAAATTACAATTATGAGCTAGACTTTTAAATAAGTTATGATTAGAGAATGCCGATCTGGCATTCCACTGTATAACCTTAAGTTGAGTGTGGAATGTAGTTTCTAAAAATATCAGACAAGAACCTTTCAATGAGATGTTCAAAATTAATGGTTTGAGACACGTTGCTGGAGGTTTGCGGGATTAATGTTTGGAAAACTTGTGTAAGATTACTGTTAAGGTCTCTTATTATTTTATTTTTCATATCTTCGAAAGTCTGATTCATTGATGGGCTGCTAGGGTCAATGATAGGCCTACCAGCAAAAGTCCATTGATATTCTCTTCTAATTGGTGGATGTTGGGGTTCAGTTTCTTGAACTTTCCTTTTTTGCTGAAACTCTTCGTGCGCGTAGGTGGAGGATAAACTGAATTAGTGGTAGCATTCGACTTTGGATTCTTTGACTGCCTGTTTGGCAGTGTAGGAAATTTTAACTCGGAATTAAGTAAGGGAGCGTATTTATTTTTTGACGTTAAGCTAGCATAACTTGGCTGGTCAACAATTTTTTCAGCTTCCTTGAATGATAAATGGAGATGCGCCATTGCTTATTTTACACGTTTCTGTTTTAGAAAAGCAGGACAATTTTTATCGGTACTGGGGTAACTTTGAGATTTACAATGGACACAAAATGGTCTACAGTTATTACATATTGTAGTATCGTCTGATTCCACGCCGCAATTCTTACATTTTGTTAATGTAAATATATTGAGGTATTTTCAAACCCAAGAACGATAAAATTATCATCTGCCTAGGGACTTTCGATGATTCTTCTCCATTTTTCACTGTTTTAAACATTCGTTTAACAGATTGTACAGGAATATCGGATACAATTGTCCTTAATGGTTCATCCTCTGAATACGTAGTATCTACGCCTTTGACAATAGCTTTCTTTTCTGTGAGATTTAAAGGTATGTAAGCAATCAAGCCATTGTTTTCAAAAACGGGATTGTTTATCAGTCTGTTTGCTGCCAATGTGGAGTCGACTTGTATTTTAATTCTATTTCGACCTACTACACTCAATTCGACAATATGTTTTTCATCCACGCCTATTTCCAACAATTTCTCACGCAGTCTCATAGGATGTAGACGGCAAACGTTTAGGTTTTTATGTTCCGCAAATATAAAAAATGGACCTTTGCTATTTGGTTGGTATTTGTTTTCACGGTTTATTTTTATCAATGTATTATCCGTAGCTTCAGTTAGCGTATTTCTATATACGGATGGATTACTAATCTCATCAGTCATGTGAACTATTTCAATATTTTGAATATTCGTTTTTGGTGAGCGTTGTTGGATATAGGGGGGGGGGCAGGGCCACCAGCCCCTGGTGAGTTGGAGCTCGACATTTAGACGAGCACCGTCTGGATACAATTACTTATTGCTATCTACTCACAGTACGATGTAAATAGACCTAATGGAATAAAACACAAAAATAATGTGGAAACAAAAACGCGCGCGGTGACAAAGTCGAATAAGAACCTCTCTCGGCCGATGTACACTGTATGAACGCCGGACGAAAACTGATGCTGGAATGTTGAAAACAGAATTTCAATGAAGCCACCTTTTTGATAGATGGCACTAATGTTAGGGATGCTATTTTGAAATATTCCAAAACATATATTTTTTTTAGTTTCAAACCAATTTTGACTAGATATTTGGGTTTCGTGATTTGTTTCTGACTACTTGTGGTGTGTTTTGTGCCTGGGAAGCTGGGATGTTCCTCAGCGATTTTTCCCCCTTTTTCAGTGTTTTCCAAGCTTATTTGAGCAAAAAGAAATTTTGTCTTGTTTTCGCTATTTGTAAAATTACTTCCATGCTCCCTAAGAGGTATGCTCTAAATATTCAGTACAAATTACTGATAACCTAATATATGCGAACAAAACACAAATATATTGACAGGGCTGTGATGAACAACTCTAAAAAGTTGTAAATCGTAGATACTAAATATTTGCTGAAAAAGAAAAGCATTTAAATCAAATACTTTTTTCCGAATAATTTGATTTAGAATTGTAAGTTATTATTCAAAACAATCCTTTTTGCAGATAAAAAGTCGTGTAATTAACACACAGTTACACAAATAAGTCTTTTTCTTTCAGTGACGCGTTTCGATTTATATTTAAATCATCGTCGTACTGTCAAATCTTACACAACTTTTTATCTGCATGATGGAAGACTTTCACCAAGTAAAACCATCTACAATCTATATGATATAGTAAGACATGTTTAAATGCCAATTTTTTTATGGAACGTGACCCAAGATATTTTTAAAAACAATTTTGAAACTATATTACAACTTATAGAAACGTTAAAATGTTTCATCCGTGGGAAAATACGTGCCCGGCTTCATGGAGACCTTAGCAAGACGATGATATTGAATGTGAAAATCGAGGTGAAAACATTGACATGGATCCTAACAGGGGTCCATACTCGGATTTGATATAATATATATAATAAATATATATTATATCAAATTGAGTTTCTCACCATAGAGATGATTCAGGAAACTCTCTCTAAAATGGGAAAACCATGCCTACGGTCGGCTTTGCCTCGAAGATTGAAAAAACTTGGAATTAAGTTTAAAGTAATCGACTAAAGGTCAGCTTTATTGGAAAGTCGGCGGATTTTCAGATGGCGGATTGAACATTTGGAGAAAATGAAAAACATAGAGAGGAAGATTGACTAATCTACTATTTGGATGAGACATAGTATGATACACCGGAGAGATCATCATTCATTGTCGTTTGAAAAATAGTTCGATTAAAGATGGACTCAAGTTTTGTGGTTACGTGCATGTAGTTGGAATAAAAACAATAATAATGGCTAATAATAGATAACACCTAGCATATAAGAAAGTATGTTAAAGAAGTAATGGAGCTTAAAAAAGAAATGTGATGCGGAAAGTGTCCATGTTCGAATAATGGATGCTAATTCACAACAAGCAATACATTCAACGCACTAAATATGGCTCTGGCCAGCCCATGGCTCATGGGTGATTTTCTTTATATTGGTGTTCCAAGTTACTTCGAATAAACTATACAAAATTTCAATCCTATATATAAAACCTACTAAATAAAATCATTTTGAATCCGGGCCGACCGACCTGAAACGGCTTAATATTAGTCCCGAGGTTGAAGTACACGTAAAATCTATCCATTTATTGAAATCTCTTGAAAATTTATATTTTTTTAAAAGAAAAACAAAAATTCAGTCTTGGTTTTACAATTAATTTGCTCTGTGTTCCATAAAAATGTTGTTCTTCAAACATGTTTATTAGATGACATAAAAATATATTGGACCGGACTATGGGTAGCAAATACAACCTCTTTCTGTTTCTGCTATTCTAATGTGAGATTTCAGTCATTTCAGACAAACAACTGGAGAGGGAGAGTAATTGTATCGCACAGGGTTGCCAGATCGTCTGGAAGAATTGTCCTATAAATGCTAGCGAATTTTCGTTTTTGGTTGAAAATTATCGTACGCTGGTGCGAAACCAGGATTTCGAGAGGGGGGGCCTTCACCATTATTTTCCCAAAAAAATGCCACTTTTCCACTCACACTTCCATATATACCATGGTGACATTCCTTTAACGGACCTCAGCTCTTATGCATCAGACGCGTTCCCGTTTTTTAACGAAAAGTACAGCGGTATAATGTACAATTACGTCTATGCTTATCCCATGCTTTTTATGTAAATATTAGAATGAAACAATTTGAGAGGGTTAAGAAACGACCCGAAATTGCTGTTGCGAAACCTCCTCTTCATTTACATTCATTGAAATGTAGTCAAAATAACAAAACGTTCAATAACAAATAATGCCTTTATCTTAAAATACCGTGTGTATATAGAATCAAAGTATGGAAGGTTAATAAAAAAATATACATATGGAATCAGATAAATAGGAACTTTTTAAACACAATGTTTAAGTGAAATAAAGGAATGTAATAATTAATCAGTCTCCGAATCTGGTAGATCGACATTAATGTTGCTATTTATGTTTTTGTTAATTCTTTAGAAAGGTTCAATTCAATTTTACCTCCTTGTCAATTTACAAGTTGAGAAGCAATCATGCTTTTGCCGATCGTTTCTACTTTCAATTTATTTCTGGCCTTTGTTTTTTTTTGTTTTAGGGGGGCATAATGCCTTCATATTAAAACTGATCAAACTGATCAACCACTAATTTTCCTTTGAATTCTTACAAACTAATACTTATCACTAAAGTAAATCCATCGATGTCCTTTAGATTACGTTAACACTATAACTACAAATGCGTGCACATGCTCTGCTCTATGCACAAAAGCACTACACTAATTCGTATGGCTTGGTTCTCTTCAATCGTCGGACAGCGTTGTGGTTGTCCAGCAGCTGAAGAGCTTCTGCGTTTGGGTGGTGGTGGAGCCTTTCTTCATGCCTGGCCGCCATTCTCTTGATCTCGTCAACTACCAGAGGTATATTCAAATCGCGATGAATATCCTTATTACGAATGTACCAAGGGGCATTAACAATAGCTCTTAAAACTTTATTTTGGAATATTTGTATAATCTTGATGTTAGAATCTTTGGAACAACCCCACAGTTGACAACCGTAGAGCCAAACAGGTTTGCGAATCTGATTATAGATCATGATTTTGTTATAGAGGGACAGTTTTGAGGATCTTCCCAATAACCAGTAGTATTGTTTGTAGCGAAAATTGAGTTCTTCCCGTTTTTTTTTTGATGTGATGTTTCCATTTCAGTCTTGTGTCAAGGGTCATACCTAGGTACTTAGCGTTAGCTTCTCGTGGTACGGTAGTCCCATTAATGCTTATTGGAGGAGGATTTATCTGTCTTCGGTTAGAAAAGCAGACATAGATCGATTTTAATTCATTTAGTTTCATTTTCCACTTTTGTGACCAAGTCACTACGCGTCACGAGATAAAAGTTGCGAGTTCCTACCTATCGGTAACGATTTACGAGCTACGAGATGCATGATACGAGCTCCAGGTTATCGGTAATGGATTATAAGTTACGATATTTAAGATACAAGGTCCGGGTTATGGGTAGCGAGTTACAAGGTAAGAGATACAAGATACAAGCTCCAAGTTATCGGTAACACGTTACGAGTTCCAAGTTCTGAGTTATGCGTCACGAGATATAAGATAGGAGTTATCACTTATCAGAAACGATTTACGAGCTACAAGGGGCAAGATACGAGTTCCTTGTTATTGGTAATGTGTTACAAGCCACGATACACAAGATACGAGTTCCTGGTTATGAGTAGCGAGTTATAAGCTGCGATTTACGAGTTATGGGTTACGAGTTACGAGTTTCGAGTTGAGAGCTACGATATACGAGTTACAAGTTACGAGTTACGAATTACGACTTACGATCTACGTGGTACTAGTTACGAGCTACGTTATACAAGATGCGAGTTGTCACTCATCGGTAACGATTTACGAGCTACGAGAGGCAAGATAAAAGATCCTTGTTATTGGTAATGTGTTACATGCTACGATACACAAGATACGAGTTCCGGGTCATGAGTAGCGAGTTATAAGCTACGATTTACGAGTTAAGAGTTTCGAGTTACGACTTTCGATTTACGAGTTTCGAGTTGAGAGTGTCGAGTTGCGGGTTACCATGTACGAGTTACGAGTTACGAATTACGACTTACGATCTACAAGGTACTAGATACGAGCTACGAGACACAAGATACGAGTTCCAGGTGATCAGGAATGAGTTACGAGCTACTAGATACAAGATACGATTTCCGAGTTATGGGTAACGAGTTACGAGTCACGAGTTACGCTTTACAAGGTAAGATATACAAGATACATACTCCGAGTTATCGGTAACGCGTTACGAGTTCCAAGTTCTGAGTTACGCGCCACTAGATACAAGTTGCGAGTTCCCTCTTATCGGTAACGATTTACGAGCTACGAGAGGCAAGATAAAAGATCCTTGTTATTGGTAATGTGTTACAAGCCACGATACACAAGAAACGAGTTCCAGGTTATGAGTAGCGAGTTATATGCTGCGATTAACGAGTTACGAGTTTCGAGTTACGAGTAACGAGTTACGATATACGAGTTACGAGTTACGAACTACGACTTACGATCTACGAGGTACTAGCTACGAGTTACGAGATAAAAGATGCGAGTTCCCATTTATCGTAACGAGTTATGAGTCACAAGATACGAGCTACGAGTTATTAGATACGTGTTACGAGTTCCAGGTTCTAAGTTACGCGTCACGAGATACAAGTTACGAGTTCCCACTTATCAGTAACGATTTACAAGCTACGAGAGGCAAGATACGAGTTCCTTGTTATTGGTAATGGGTTACAAGCTACGATACACAGGATACGAGTTCCTGGTTATGAGTAGCGAGTTATAAGCTGCGATTTACGAGTTGCGAGTTACGATATACGAGTTACGAGTTACGAATTACGACTTACGATCTACGAGGTACTGGTTACGAGTTACGAGATACAAGATGCGAGTTCCCACTTATCGTAACAAGTTACGGATTACGAGATACAAGATACGAGTTCCAGGTAATCAGTAATGAGTTACGAGCTACTAGATACAAGATACGTGTTCCGAGATATGGGTACCGAGTGATGAGTTATAAGATAAGAGCACCGGGTTATCGGTTACGCATTACGAGTTCCGAGTTCTAAGTTTCGCGTCATGAGATACAAGATGCGAGTTTTCACCTGTTGGTAACTAGTTACGAACTACTAGTTCTAGGATACGAGTTCGAGGTTATCGTCATTGATTTACAAGATCCGAGATCAAGATTCGAGTTCCGAGTTATGGGCAACGAGTTACGGGTTACGAGTTACGAGTTACGAGTTACAAGGTAAGTGATACAAGATACGAGCTCCGAGTTATCGGTAACACTTTCGAGTTCCGACTCCTGGGTTACGCCTCACGAGATACAAGATGCATGTTCCCATTTATCGGTAAAGATTTACGAGCTACGAGAGGCAAGATACGAGTTCCTTGTTAAAGGTAACGGGTTACAAGCTACGATACACAAGATACGAGTTCCTGGTTATGAGTAGCGAGTTATAAGCTGCGATTTACGAGATACGAGTTTCGAGTTGAGAGCTACGATATACGAGTTACGATCTACGAGGTACTAGTTACGAGTTACGAGATACAAGATGCGAGTTCCCACTTATTGTAACAACCTACGAGCTACGAGACACAAGATAGGAGTTCCAGATAATCAGTAATGAGTTACGAGCTACTAGATACAAGATACGGGTTCCGAGTTATGGGTAACGAGTGACGAGTTACAAGATGAGAGCACCGAGTTATCGGTTACGCGTTACGAGTTCTGAGTTCTGAGTTTCGCGTCATGAGATACAAGATGCGAGTTTTCATCTATCGGTAACGAGTAACGAACTACTAGATCTAGGACACGAGTTCGAGGTTATCGTCATTGATTTACAAAATCCGAGATGAAGATTCGAGTTCCGAGTTATGGGCAACGAGTTACGGGTTACGAGTTACAAGGTAAGTGATACAAGATACGAGCTCCGAGTTATCGCTAATGCGTTTCGAGTTCCAAGTTATGAGTTACGCATCACGAGATACAAGTTGCGAGTTCCCACTTATCGGTAACGATTTACGAGCTACGAGAGGCAAGATACGTGTTCCTTGTTAAAGGTAATGGGTTACAAGCTACGATACACAAGATACGAGTTCCTGGTTATGAGTAGCGAGTTATAAGCTGCGATTTACGAGTTATGGGTTACGAGTTACGAGTTTCGAGTTGAGAGCTACGATATACGAGTTACAAGTTACGAGTTACGAATTACGACTTACGATCTACGTGGTACTAGTTACGAGCTACGTTATACAAGATGCGAGTTGTCACTCATCGGTAACGATTTACGAGCTACGAGAGGCAAGATAAAAGATCCTTGTTATTGGTAATGTGTTACATGCTACGATACACAAGATACGAGTTCCGGGTCATGAGTAGCGAGTTATAAGCTGCGATTTACGAGTTACGAGTTAAGAGTTTCGAGTTACGAGTTTCGATTTACGAGTTTCAAGTTGAGAGTTTCGAGTTGCGGGTTACCATGTACGAGTTACGAGTTACGAATTACGACTTACGATCTACAAGGTACTAGATACGAGCTACGAGACACAAGATACGAGTTCCAGGTGATCAGGAATGAGTTACGAGCTACTAGATACAAGATACGATTTCCGAGTTATGGGTAACGAGTTACGAGTCACGAGTTACGCTTTGCAAGGTAAGATGTACAAGATACAAGCTCCAAGTTATCGGTAACACGTTACGAGTCCCGAGTTCTGAGTTATGCGTCACGAGATATAAGTTGACAGTTCCCACTTGGCGGAAACGATTTACGAGCTACGAGAGGCAAGATACGTGTTCCTTGTTAAAGGTAATGGGTTACAAGCTACGATACACAAGATACGAGTTCCTGGTTATCCGTTACGCGTTACGAGTTCCGAGATCTGAGTTTCGCGTCATGAGATACAAGATGCGAGTTCCCATCTATCGGTAACGATTTACGAGCTACGAGATGCAAGATACGAGTTCCAGGTTATCGGTAATGGATTACAAGTTACGATATATATGATACGAGTTCCGAGTTATTGGTAGCGAGTTACAAGGTAAAAGATATAAGATACATGCTCCGAGTTATCGGTAACGCGTTACGAGTTCCAAGTTCTGAGTTACGCGCCACTAGATACAAGTTGCGAGTTCCCTCTTATCGGTAACGATTTACGAGCTACGAGAGGCAAGATACGAGTTCCTTGTTATTGGTAATGGGTTACAAGCCACGATACACAAGATACGAGTTCCGGGTTATGAGTAGCGAGTTATATGCTGCGTATAACGAGTTACGAGTTTCGAGTTACGAGTACCGAGTTACGATATACGAGTTACGAGTTACGAGTTACGGATTACGACTTACGATCTACGAGGTACTGGCTACGAGTTACGAGATAAAAGATGCGAGTTCCCATTTGTCGTAACGAGTTACGAGTCACAAGATACGAGCTACGAGTTATTAGATACGTGTCACGAGTTCCAGGTTCTAAGTTACGCGTCACGAGATACAAGTTGCGAGTTCCCACTTATCAGTAACGATTTACAAGCTACTAGAGGCAAGATACGAGTTCCTTGTTATTGGTGATGGGTTACAAGCTACGATACACATGACACGAGTTCCGGGTCATGAGTAGCGAGTTATAAGCTGCGATTTACGAGTTACGAGTTAAGAGTTTCGAGTTACGAGTTTCGAGTTACGAGTTACGAGTTACGAGTTTCGAGTTACGAGTTTCGAGTTTCGAGTTACGAGCTTCGAGTTACGAGTTTCGAGTTACGAGCTTCGAGTTACGAGTTTCGAGTTGCGGGTTACCATGTACGAGTTACGAGTTACGAATTACGACTTACGATCTACAAGGTACTAGATACGAGCTATGAGACACAGGATACGAGTTCCAGGTGATCAGGAATGAGTTATGAGCTACTAGATACAAGATACGATTTCCGAATTATGGGTAACGAGTTACGAGTCACGAGTTACGCTTTACAAGGTAAGATCTACAAGATACAAGCTCCAAGTTATCGGTAACACGTTACGAGTCCCAAGTTCTGAGTTATGCGTCACGAGATATAAGTTGAGAGTTCCCACTTATCGGAAACGATTTACGAGCTACGAGAGGCAAGATACGAGTTCCTTGTTATTGGTAATAGGTTACAAGCCACGATACACAAGATACGAGTTCCGGGTTATTCGTTACGCGTTACGAGTTCCGAGAACTGAGTTTCGCGTCATGAGATACAAGATGCGAGTTTTCACCTATAGGTACCTAGTTACGAACTACTAGATCTAGGATTCGAGTTCGAGGTTATCGTCATTGATTTACAAGATCCGAGATCAAGATTCGAGTTCCGAGTTATGAGCAACACTTTCGAGTTCCGAGTCCTGAGTTACGCGTCACGAGATACAAGATGCGAGTTCCCATCTATCGGTAACGATTTACGAGCAACGAGATGCAAGATACGAGTTCCTGGTTATGAGTAGCGAGTTATAAGCTGCGATTTACGAGTTACGAGTTTCGAGTTGAGAGCTACGATATACGAGTTACGATCTACGAGGTACTAGTTACGAGTCACGAGATACAAGATGCGAGTTCCCACTTATTGTAACAAGTTACGAGCTACGAGACACAAGATAGGAGTTCCAGGTAATCAGTAATGAGTTACGAGCTACTAGATACAAGATACGGGTTCCGAGTTATGGGTAACGAGTTACGAGTTAGTAGTTACAAGATACGAGCTCCGAGTTATCGGTAACGCGTTACTAGTTCCGGGTTCTGAGTTACACGTCACGAGATACAAGATGCAGGCTGCCACCTATTGGTAACGAGTTAGGATCTTCAAGATCTTCAAGTTCCGAGTTACGCGTCACGAAATACAAGTTACGAGTTCCCACTTATCAGTAACGATTTACGAGCTACAAGAGGCAAGATACGAGTTCCTTGTTATTGGTAATTGGATACAAGCTACGATACACAGGATACGAGTTCCTGGTAATGAGAAGCGAGTTATAAGCTGCGATTTACGTGTTACGAGTTACGAGTTGCGAGTTACGATATACGAGTTACGAATTACGACTTACGATCTACGAGGTACTAGTTACGAGTTACTACATACAAGATGCGTGTTCCCACTTATCGTAACAAGTTACGAGCTACGAGACACAAGATACGAGTTCCAGGTAATCAGTAATGAGTTACGAGCTACTAGATACAAGATACGGGTTCCGAGTTATGGGTAACGAGTGATGAGTTATAAGATAAGCGCTCCGGGTTATCGGTTACGCGTTATGAGTTCAGAGTTCTGAGTTTCGCGTCATGAGATACAAGATGCGAGTTTCCACCTATCGGTAACGAGCTACGAACTTCTAGATCTAGGATACGACTTCGAGGTTATCATCATTGATTTTCAAGATCCGAGATCAAGATTCGAGTTCCGAGTTATGGGTAACGAGTTACGAGTCACGAGTTACGCTTTACAAGGTAAGATATACAAGATACAAGCTCCAAATTATCGGTAACACTTTCGAGTTCCGAGTCCTGAGTTACGCGTCACGAGATAAAAGTTGCGAGTTCCTACCTATCGGTAACGATTTACGAGCTACGAGATGCATGATACGAGCTCCAGGTTATCGGTAATGGATTATAAGTTACGATATTTAAGATACGAGGTCCGGGTTATGGGTAGCGAGTTACAAGGTAAGAGATACAAGACACAAGCTCCAAGTTATCGGTAACACGTTACGAGTTCCAAGTTCTGAGTTATGCGTCACGAGATATAAGATAGGAGTTCTCACTTATCGGAAACGATTTACGAGCTACAAGGGGCAAGATACGAGTTCCTTGTTATTGGTAATGTGTTACAAGCCACGATACACAAGATACAAGTTCCGAGTTATCGGTTACACGTTACGAGTTCCGAGTTCTGAGTTTCGCGTCATGAGATACAAGATGCGAGTTTCCACTTATTGGTAACGAGTTCGCCCTTCAAGATCTAGGATACGAGTTCCAGGTTATCGGCAATGATTTGCGAGATCCGAGATACGAGATACGAGCTACGAGTTACGAGTTAAAAGGTAAGGGATACAAGATACAAGCTCCAAGTTATTGGTAACGCGTTACGTGTTCCAAGTTCTGAGTCACGCCTCACGATATACAAGTTGCGAGTCCCACTTATCGGTAAAGATTTACGAGCTACGAGAGGCAAGATACAAGATCTTTGTTATTGGTAATGTGTTACAAGCTACGATACACAAGATACGAGTTCCGGGTTATGAGTAGCGAGTTATAAGCTGCGATTTACGAGTTACGAGTTTCGAGTTGCGAGTTACCATATACGAGTTACGAGTAGCGAATTACGACTTACGGTCTACGAGGTCCTAGTTACGAGTTACGAGATACAAGATGCGAGTTTCTACTTATCGTAACAAGTTACGAGCTACGAGACACAAGATACGAGTTCCAGGTAATCAGTAATGAGTTACGAGCTACTAGATACAAGATACCTGTTCCGAGTTATGGGTAACGAGTTACGAGTTACAGTATACGAGTTCCCGAGTTATTGGTTCGCGTTACGAGTTCCAAGTTCTGAGTTACGCGTCACTAGATAAAAGTTGCGAGTTTTTACCTATCGGAAACGATTTACGAGCTACGAGAGGCAAGATACAAGATCCTTGTTATTGGTAATGTGTTACAAGCTACGATACACAAGCTACGAGTTCCGGGTTATGAGTAGCGAGTTATAAGCTGCGATTTACGAGTTACGAGTTTTGAATTTCGAGTTTCGAGTTGCGAGTTACCATATACGAGTTACGAGTAACGAATTACGACTTACGATCTACGAGGTACTAGTTACGATTTACGAGATACAAGATGCGAGTTCCTACCTATCGTAACGAGTTACGAGCTACGAGACACAAGATACGAGTTCCAGGTAATCAGTAATGAGTTACGAGCTACTAGATACAAGATACGTGTTCCGAGTTATGGGTAACGAGTTACGAGTCACGAGTTACGCTTTACAAGGTAAGATATACAAGATACAAGCTCCAAATTATCGGTAACACTTTCGAGTTCCGAGTCCTGAGTTACGCGTCACGAGATAAAAGTTGCGAGTTCCTACCTATCGGTAACGATTTACGAGCTACGAGATGCATGATACGAGCTCCAGGTTATCGGTAATGGATTATAAGTTACGATATTTAAGATACGAGGTCCGGGTTATGGGTAGCGAGTTACAAGGTAAGAGATACAAGACACAAGCTCCAAGTTATCGGTAACACGTTACGAGTTCCAAGTTCTGAGTTATGCGTCACGAGATATAAGATAGGAGTTCTCACTTATCGGAAACGATTTACGAGCTACAAGGGGCAAGATACGAGTTCCTTGTTATTGGTAATGTGTTACAAGCCACGATACACAAGATACAAGTTCCGAGTTATCGGTTACACGTTACGAGTTCCGAGTTCTGAGTTTCGCGTCATGAGATACAAGATGCGAGTTTCCACTTATTGGTAACGAGTTCGACCTTCAAGATCTAGGATACGAGTTCCAGGTTATCGGCAATGATTTGCGAGATCCGAGATAGAAGATACGTGTTCCGAGCAATAGGTAACGAGTTACGAGCTACGAGTTACGAGTTACAAGGTAAGGGATACAAGATACAAGCTCCAAGTTATTGGTAACGCGTTACGTGTTCCAAGTTCTGAGTCACGCCTCACGATATACAAGTTGCGAGTCCCACTTATCGGTAAAGATTTACGAGCTACGAGAGGCAAGATACAAGATCTTTGTTATTGGTAATGTGTTACAAGCTACGATACACAAGATACGAGTTCCGGGTTATGAGTAGCGAGTTATAAGCTGCGATTTACGAGTTACGAGTTTCGAGTTGCGAGTTACCATATACGAGTTACGAGTAGCGAATTACGACTTACGGTCTACGAGGTACTAGTTACGAGTTACGAGATACAAGATGCGAGTTCCTACTTATCGTAACAAGTTACGAGCTACGAGACACAAGATACGAGTTCCAGGTAATCAGTAATGAGTTACGAGCTACTAGATACAAGATACCTGTTCCGAGTTATGGGTAACGAGTTACGAGTTACAGTATACGAGTTCCCGAGTTATTGGTTCGCGTTACGAGTTCCAAGTTCTGAGTTACGCGTCACTAGATAAAAGTTGCGAGTTTTTACCTATCGGAAACGATTTACGAGCTACGAGAGGCAAGATACAAGATCCTTGTTATTGGTAATGTGTTACAAGCTACGATACACAAGCTACGAGTTCCGGGTTATGAGTAGCGAGTTACGAGTCACGAGTTACGCTTTACAAGGTAAGATATACAAGATAAAAGCTCCAAGTTAATGGTAACACGTTACGAGGTCCAAGTTATGAGTTTCGCGTCAAGAGATACAAGATGCGAGTTTTCACCTATAGGTAACTAGTTACGAACTACTAGATCTAGGATACGAGTTCGAGGTTATCGTCATTGATTCTCAAGATCCGAGATCAAGATTCGAGTTCCAAGTTATGGGCAACGAGTTACGGGTTACGAGTTACGAATTACAAGGTAAGTGATACAAGATACAAGCTCCAATATATCGGTAACACTTTCGAGTTCCAAGTCCTGAGTTACGCGTCACCAGATACAAGATGCGAGTTCCCATCTATCGGTAACGATTTACGAGCTACGAAATGCAAGATACGAGTTCCAGGTTATCGGTAATGGATTACAAGTTACGATATATATGATACGAGTTCCGAGTTATTGGTAGCGAGTTACAAAGTAAAAGATATGATACATGCTCCGAGTTATCGGTAACGCGTTACGAGTACCAAGTTCTGAGTTACGCGTCACTAGATACAAGTTGCGAGTTCCCTCTTATCAGTAACGATTCACGAGCTACGAGAGGTAAGATACGTGTTCCTTGTTAAAGGTAATGGGTTACAAGCTACGTAACACAAGATACGAGTTCCTGGTTATGAGTAGCGAGTTATAAGCTGCGATTTACGAGTTTCGAGTTGAGAGCTACGATATACGAGTTACGAGTTACGAGTTACGAGTTACGAGTTACGATCTACGAGGTACTAGTTACGAGTTACGAGATACAAGATGCGAGTTTCCACTTATCGTAACAAGTTACGAGCTACGAGACACAAGATAGGAGTTCCAGGTAATCAGTAATGAGTTAGGAGCTACTAGATACAAGATACGGGTTCCGAGTTATGGGTAACGAGTGACGAATTACAAGATGAGAGCACCGAGTTATCGGTTACGCGTTACGAGTTCTGGGTTCTGAGTTTAGCGTCACGAGATACAAGATGCGAGATTTCACCTATCGGTAACGAGTAACGAACTACTAGATCTAGGAAACGAGTTCGAGGTTATCGTCATTGATTTACAAGATCCGAGATCAAGATTCGAGTTCCGAGTTATGGGCAACGAGTTACGGGTTACGAGTTACGAGGTAAGTGATACAAGATACGAGCTCTGGGTTATCGGTAACACTTACACGTTCTGAGTCCTGAGTTACGCGTCAGAAGATACAAGATGCGAGTTCCCATTTATCGATAACGGTTTACGAGCTACGAGATGCTAGATACGAGTTCCAGGTTATCGGTAATGGTTTACAAGTTACGATATATGAGGTACCAGTTCCGAGTTATGGGTAACGAGTTACGAGTTACGAGTTACAAGATACGAGCTCCGAGTTATCGGTAACGCGTTTCTAGTTCCGAGTTCTGACGTACACGTCACGAGATACAAGTTGCGAGTTCCCACTTATCAGTAACGAATTACGAGCTACGAGAGGCAAGATACGTGTTCCTGGTTATGAGTAGCGAGTTATAAGCTGCGATTTACGAGTTACGAGTTTCGAGTTGAGAGCTACGATATACGAGTTACGATCTACGAGGTACTAGTTACGAGTTACGAGATACAAGATGCGAGTTCCCACTTATTGTAACAAGTTACGAGCTACGAGACACAAGATAGGAGTTCCAGGTAATCAGTAATGAGTTACGAGCTACTAGATACAAGATACGGGTTCCGAGTTATGGGTAACGAGTTACGAGTTAGTAGTTACAAGATACGAGCTCCGAGTTATCGGTAACGCGTTACTAGTTCCGGGTTCTGAGTTACACGTCACGAGATACAAGATGCAGGCTGCCACCTATTGGTAACGAGTTAGGATCTTCAAGATCTAGGATACGAGTTCCAGGTTATCGGCAATGATTTGCGAGATCCGAGATAGAAGATACAAGTTCCGAGTAATGGGTAACGAGATACGAGTCACGAGTCACGCTTTACAAGGTAAGATATACAAGATACAAGCTCCAAGTTATCGGTAACACGTTACGAGTTCCAAGTTCTGAGTTATGCGTCACGAGATATAAGTTGAGAGTTCCCACTTATCGGAAACGATTTACGAGCTACGAGATGCAATATACGAGTTCCTTGTTATTGGTAATGGGTTACAAGCCACGATACACAAGATACTAGTTCCGTGTTATCCGTTACGCGTTGCGAGTTCCGAGATCTGAGTTTCGCGTCATGAGATACAAGATGCGAGTTTTCACCTCTAGGTAACTAGTTACGAACTACTAGATCTAGGATTCGAGTTCGAGGTTATCGTCATTGATTTACAATATCCGAGATCAAGATTCGAGTTCCGAGTTATCAGCAACACTTTCGAGTTCCGAGTCCTGAGTTACGCGTCACGAGATACAAGATGCGGGTTCCCATCTATCGGTAACGATTTACGAGCTACGAGATGCAAGATACGAGTTCCAGGTTATCGGTAATGGATTACAAGTTACGATATATATGATACGAGTTCCGAGTTATTGGTAGCGCGTTACAAGGTAAAAGATATAAGATACATGCTCCGAGTTATCGGTAACGCGTTACGAGTTCCAAGTTCTGAGTTACGCGCCACTAGATACAAGTTGTGAGTTCCCTCTTATCGGTAACGATTTACGAGCTACGAGAGGCAAGATAAAAGATCCTTGTTATTGGTAATGTGTTACAAGCTACGATACACAAGATACGAGTTCCGGTTTATGAGTAGCGAGTTATATGCTGCGATTAACGAGTTACGAGTTTCGAGTTACGAGTACCGAGTTACGATATACGAGTTACGAGTTACGAACTACGACTTACGATCTACGAGGTACTAGCTACGAGTTACGAGATAAAAGATGCGAGTTCCCATTTATCGTAACGAGTTACGAGTCATAAGATACGAGCTACTAGTTATTAGATACGCGTTACGAGTTCCAAGTTCTAAGTTACGCGTCACGAGATACAAGTTACGAGTTCCCACTTATCAGTAACGATTTACAAGCTACGAGAGGCAAGATACGAGTTCCTTGTTATTGGTAATGGGTTACAAGCTACGATACACAAGATACGAGTTCCTGGTTATGAGTAGCGAGTAATAAGCTGCGATTTACGAGTTACGAGTTTCGAGTTGAGAGCTACGATATACGAGTTACGATCTACGAGATACTAGTTACGAGTTACGAGATACAAGATGCGAGTTTCTACTTATTGTAACAAGTTACGAGCTACGAGACACAAGATAGGAGTTCCAGGTAATCAGTAATGGGTTACGAGCTACTGGATACAAGATACGGGTTCCGAGTTATGAGTAACGAGTGACGAGTTACAAGATGAGAGCACCGAGTTATCGGTTACGCGTTACGAGTTCTGAGTTCTGAGTTTCGCGTCACGAGATACAAGTTGTGAGTGCCTACTTAACGGTAACGATTTACGAGCTACGAGAGGCAGGATACGAGTTCCTTGTTATTGGTAATGGGTTACAAGCTACGATACACAAGATACGAGGTCCGGGTTATGAGTAGCGAGTTATATGCTGCGATTTACGAGTTTCGAGTTACGAGCTTCGAGTTGAGAGTTACGATATACGAGTTACGAATTACGACTTACGATCTACTATCTACGAGGTACTAGTTACGAGTTACGAGATACAAGATGCAAGTTCCCACTCATCGTGACGAGTTACGAGCTACGAGACACAAGATACGAGTTCCATGTAATCAGTAATGAGTTACGAGCTACTAGATACAAGATACGAGTTCCGTGTTATGGGTAACGAGTTACGAGTTACAAGATACGAGCTCCGAGTTATGGGTTACGAATCACGAGTTACAAGGTAAGTGATACAAGATACGAGCTCCGAGTTATCGTTAACGCGTTACTAGTTCCGAGTTCTGAGTTACACGTCACGAGATACAAGATGCGAGTTCCCATTTATCGGCAACGATTTACGGGCTACGAGATGCGAGCTACGATTTACGAGGTACGAGTTACGAGTTACGACTTAATATCTACGAGGTACGAGTTACGAGATACAAGGTAAAATATACAAGACACAAGCTCCGAGTTATCGGTAACGCATTACGAGCTCCAAGTTCTGAGTTACGCATCACGAGATACAAGTTGGGAGTTCCCACATGTCGGTAACGATTTACGAGCATAAATTGATTTTATGGAAGTGTTTCACCAAATCAGCACACAAATATATTTAGGATATGATCCCCTGTAATTGTTTTAATGGTTTAAAATTGCTTTTGTAGACCTTTGCTGGAAGCTCATAACTATTAAGAAAATTATTATCACAAGAAGTAAGCTTATTATGCTTTACATATTTCTGGAGTATTGAAACCAAAATTTTAATGGAAATAAACTTCAGATTTTGAGAAAATCCAGTATAAAGCTTGTTGAATAGAAGAGTCAGTTCCAGTACACCAAGCACAGTTGCGGTACAATATAGGCCAGGACAATCACTTTTTGTGTGAAATTAGTTTAAGTTTTTGAAATTTATTTACAAATGTTTCTGTTATAGGACTGCTGTACTAATTGTAATGGTATGTACATACCATGAATTTAACCATTTTATATGTTCATGATTGAAACCCATCAGTGGCGGATTTACGAATTTCCTGCCAGATGGTTAATCAATTTTTGCCGCACCTATTGACCCCTGAAATTCAAAACCCCCTACTTCACAATCATAATAATTACATTTGTTGTGACAATGAAATTGCAACTTCACCATTTGTAAACTAGGGCATCGTTGTGTCAGTTTCTAGATTATTCTTGCAACCCACGATTTAGTGATGATTACTCGAGAAACAGTTTTTGAGTATACCTTTGAGCTAAGGAAAGCCCAATCACGCACTTATTGTGAAGTAAGGTAAGGTATGCCTTCAAATTTTCGAGACTCATTTTCTCTGGGGATATAATAAATGTTTTTTTTTATATCTGTAAAAAAAAATTAGCCATATTTGCTGCCCTAGGCTCCAGCCTACTCAGCCACTGAAACCTATTATTGTTCTAATAAGTATTTTATTCATAGGTCCATCATCTTACAAGTGTGAAAATTCTTATGAAAAATATAAAACCATTTAAATTGATCATCTTTTATGAATCTAATTTCAGATGTAGTTGAAACATTATTTTTATTATAGTAGTCAAGACAATTTTCTTTTAATCTGATAAAATTCCATATATTTTTTCACATTATAGATCACATATCACATAGATAGATGAAGGATAGATCCATAGTGAAACCTATACCTGTATGAAATATTGTAGTAACACTTGAGAGATATTTCAAAATCGCAACATTGTTGAAGGGTGTTAAGGCATATTTTAATCAACATTACTGTGAAATGAATGAAACAGAATAGAATAACATTGCGACTTCCATTGCAATGTAGATATAGTATTGCAGCAGCCTAATTTTGTTTTGTTTAGTGAGCAGCATCCCAGCATCTATTAGTGTCTGTCAGGGCGACTTTTATTAATTACACACATAGAGGACCACGGAATGGTAGGGGTAAGTGGTTTAAAACAGAGGAACGATAGCTAGTCTATTGACAAAAATTATTCCCTGTTTTGAAGTCTAACATCATCACGTGTTTCACGGTCTTTTTTTAGATTGTTTGATAAATAACAAAAATTCTTGCAAGAATTTTGAATTTGTAGACAATAAGTATGCTAGTGAAATGCTGTTTGCTGGTAGGGCATTGAATCTACCTAGTAATGTACGCAAGAATGAGATGGCAATAGTGTTACTTTGACAAGAAAAAAACATATGATTGAGGTCTCCATAGGATATCCCGTCGCATTCACAGAATGGTTCAGAAATTAAGCTCATTTTTTACAGAAGTGCGTTACAGTTTGCAACACCAAAGCAACATCTCAATAAAAAAATATGTGTTGGACGGGCAGCAGCTATTTCCTTAAAAATTGGCATGGCAGGTAGGGTAGGGTTTATACAAGTATAGTGGCATGGGTGGGTGGATACGAAATCTCGGTACTCAGCATTCCATTTTTCATCGCATTTCGCTTTTATGACGGGTAGGAGGTCCTGCTTGAGTAGACTTGCAACTAGATTGCTAGAGTTTATTGCCTCCTTGGCCATTTTATCCACTACGACGTTACCAGTAATGCCTACATGACCTTTTACCCATAAGAAGGTGACAAACACATACTTTTGACGGAGAAGGACTAATAGTTCGATTATCTGCGCAACCAAATCATGTTTATATGTGTTTGCGATACTAAGCGATTGTAGTACAGACCGTGAGTCTGTGATACTGATGATTTTCTGGTCATTTGTCACCTGTTCTCTATTTATGTATTCCAGTGCCTTTACTATAGCAGTGGCCTCAGCGTTGAAGATTGACATGTATCTATGGCATTTATATAATTCTTTGTAGCGCAGAGATGGGATCCAAATGGCACAGCCGACACCGTCATTACCCTTGGAAGCATCGGTATATATCTGGCAAGCAGGACTGTATTCTTCTAAAGTGTTTCCAATTATACTGTTGTTGATAAATGCATTTTCTGTATATTCAGGATATATTATATGAGGCTTCTCTAGGAGTCAAGAATATTCTGATCGGAAGAAAGGGAGCTGTTTATGTGACATCAGTTGACTGCTGTAGTCTGCCAAGTTTTCAAATGCTTCGGCAAGTGGGGGAGAGTTTTTGTGGGCCCAGTACCTATTCGTTAGGTTATATGTAGTTAAGGTTGCCCGTTTGTTATGTATTAGTGTATCATCGGCACTCATACATTTGAGGACAGCCTTTTGAGCTAGAAGCTGCCTTCTGATGTGCATTGGTGGTTCACCACTTTCTGCTAGCAAAGCAATTGTAGGAGTAGCTTTTAAAGTCCCTGCTATTAATCTAAGCGCTTTGTATTGGAGTCTGTCGATCTTCAGTAGTCTAGAATTAGTTGCAGAACCGTAAAATATGGAGCCAAAATCCAGTATCGATCTTGTGAAGGCTTTATAGAAAGTCAAAGCACTTGAAGGATCAGCGCCCCAAAACTTTCTAGTCGTGCTCTTTAGGATATTCAAACTTTTTTCAGCTTTGCATAGCGTATTTTTAATTTGTGTCTCCCAGGATAATTTCTGGCCGAGGTATTTATGCTCTGTCTTACAAACAACAGGGATATTGCCTATATTCATGTGGTCTGTCATATTAATACGGTGTCGAGTATATTTCACAATAGCTGATTTATTAAATGAGACCTCGAGACCATTTTCAATGAGGTAGTTATTCACTTCAAGGCCGTAGCTTCTGATATTATTTAAACAGTCTGCTAACTTTTTCCTGGAGCTATAAAGGCACAAGTCATCAGCATATTGTAGTATGTTTACTGAAATATTTCTTGAGTGGAGGTCCAACGTATAAATATTGAAGAGAACAGGACTGAGCACCGACCCTTGGGGAAGAGCTGTGCTGCTTATCCGTGGTCCTACTAGTTCTTCGCTCGTTGAGATATAAATAACCCTATCATGAAAAATAGTTATTAGATTGGCACCAAATTGTCTGGGGATTCCGATATTAATAATTTTTTCAAATAAAGTGAACAGGTTAACATTGTCATAAGTAGCGTTTATATCAAGATATAATGCCGTAAGGTGTTCATTTCTTGAGAAGGTGATTTCTATGTTATTGACTAAATGTGCTAGACAGTCTGTTACTCCTTTTCCTCGCCTGAAACCGAGCTCACATGCGGGCGTTAACTTCTTGCTTTCTAACCACCATTCTAGCCGATTTTTGACTATTCTTTCTAATGTTTTCAGAATACAAGACATTAGTGATATTGGTCTGAATGAAGTGGGATCGGATCGTTTACTGATTGGTAGGATAATAATCTTCTAGATATTGTGACAGTCTTCCTCATCTATAAGAACCTTGTTGAAAGCTTGGCAGAGTAATTCTTTGGCGTTATCGGGGAGGTGTTCAATCATGGAGTAAGTAACTCCATCGTGCCCAGGCGCTGAGTCGTTTTTCTTTAAATTAGAATCGAGCTCATTTATTGTAATTTCATTCATCAGAAAATGGCCCTGGTACATTTCTTGGTTGGGTATAATCAGGGGTGCCGAATCGGGGGCAACCTTCTTGATGAATTCCTCAGCATTTTTTTGTAACATGTTGTTGGTGTTGTTGGGATTTATTCATCTGCTTATAGCGTTCACCCTTCTCCAGATCGTGGACGGATTAGTCTGGGCGTTTAATTAATTGCAGAATGATGACCAGCTTGCTTTAGCCTTGATCTTGTAAAGTTTTTTGGATTCAGCTACATTTATTTGATATTTTATGAAGTTATCTGAATTCATATTTGCTTTAAATTTTCGTAAAGATTCTTTACGCTCCTGAGCCTTATTAGTACATTCTGCATCCCACCACGGTGGTGAGGGGTGCTTACTCAATGCAGGATTATTTTTTTTGGTGCGGTATCAGCTGCTCTCGATATAGCTCAAGTCAATAGAGTGAATGTGGGATTCTACTAGCGTCGTATACAGATTCCATTTGGGTTCATTGGTGGTTTTCCATTTGTAAGTGGTGTTTTATCGAAGATGTGCACAGGAATCTCCAATGGTGAACATGATCGGATAATGATCAGATCCGTACGTAACGTCTAGAACGATCCAAGTTGACTTAGGCAACAAATTGCTTGATATAATTGTAACATCTACCACAGATATATTTGTGTTAGGTCTTGATATCCTTGTCGGTTGCCCTTCGTTCCTGAATATTAGATTGGGAAACTGCTCGACTGCTTCTACTAAAATTTTTCCAGGTGTATTGTTATCTGCTGATCCCCAAGCGTGATGGTGTCCGTTAATGTCGCCGCCTATGATGCAAAGGTTATCTAACTTGCTGAAAATCTGAAGGTAGTCATTCGCCGTCGCTGAGATATTTAGTGGTCTATATATTGATGCTATGGATATTATACTGGAACCTATTGGTATATTGATTGCGCAAGTTTCTAGGTTTTGATTACTGACACTGCTCATATCAATTTCGGTATATGGTATGCCCTTTCTAAGAAATATTGCCACACCACCCTTGCCATCTGCTCTATCTTTGCGTATAATATTATACTGTTTAAGAGAAATAGAATAATTCTTCCTATACCACGTTTCGGATATGAGAGCTACATCAAAATTACAATTATGAGCTAGACTTTTAAATAAGTTATGATTAGAGAATGCCGATCTGGCATTCCACTGTATAACCTTAAGTTGAGTGTGGAATGTAGTTTCTAAAAATATCAGACAAGAACCTTTCAATGAGATGTTCAAAATTAATGGTTTGAGACACGTTGCTGGAGGTTTGCGGGATTAATGTTTGGAAAACTTGTGTAAGATTACTGTTAAGGTCTCTTATTATTTTATTTTTCATATCTTCGAAAGTCTGATTCATTGATGGGCTGCTAGGGTCAATGATAGGCCTACCAGCAAAAGTCCATTGATATTCTCTTCTAATTGGTGGATGTTGGGGTTCAGTTTCTTGAACTTTCCTTTTTTGCTGAAACTCTTCGTGCGCGTAGGTGGAGGATAAACTGAATTAGTGGTAGCATTCGACTTTGGATTCTTTGACTGCCTGTTTGGCAGTGTAGGAAATTTTAACTCGGAATTAAGTAAGGGAGCGTATTTATTTTTTGACGTTAAGCTAGCATAACTTGGCTGGTCAACAATTTTTTCAGCTTCCTTGAATGATAAATGGAGATGCGCCATTGCTTATTTTACACGTTTCTGTTTTAGAAAAGCAGGACAATTTTTATCGGTACTGGGGTAACTTTGAGATTTACAATGGACACAAAATGGTCTACAGTTATTACATATTGTAGTATCGTCTGATTCCACGCCGCAATTCTTACATTTTGTTAATGTAAATATATTGAGGTATTTTCAAACCCAAGAACGATAAAATTATCATCTGCCTAGGGACTTTCGATGATTCTTCTCCATTTTTCACTGTTTTAAACATTCGTTTAACAGATTGTACAGGAATATCGGATACAATTGTCCTTAATGGTTCATCCTCTGAATACGTAGTATCTACGCCTTTGACAATAGCTTTCTTTTCTGTGAGATTTAAAGGTATGTAAGCAATCAAGCCATTGTTTTCAAAAACGGGATTGTTTATCAGTCTGTTTGCTGCCAATGTGGAGTCGACTTGTATTTTAATTCTATTTCGACCTACTACACTCAATTCGACAATATGTTTTTCATCCACGCCTATTTCCAACAATTTCTCACGCAGTCTCATAGGATGTAGACGGCAAACGTTTAGGTTTTTATGTTCCGCAAATATAAAAAATGGACCTTTGCTATTTGGTTGGTATTTGTTTTCACGGTTTATTTTTATCAATGTATTATCCGTAGCTTCAGTTAGCGTATTTCTATATACGGATGGATTACTAATCTCATCAGTCATGTGAACTATTTCAATATTTTGAATATTCGTTTTTGGTGAGCGTTGTTGGATATAGGGGGGGGGGCAGGGCCACCAGCCCCTGGTGAGTTGGAGCTCGACATTTAGACGAGCACCGTCTGGATACAATTACTTATTGCTATCTACTCACAGTACGATGTAAATAGACCTAATGGAATAAAACACAAAAATAATGTGGAAACAAAAACGCGCGCGGTGACAAAGTCGAATAAGAACCTCTCTCGGCCGATGTACACTGTATGAACGCCGGACGAAAACTGATGCTGGAATGTTGAAAACAGAATTTCAATGAAGCCACCTTTTTGATAGATGGCACTAATGTTAGGGATGCTATTTTGAAATATTCCAAAACATATATTTTTTTTAGTTTCAAACCAATTTTGACTAGATATTTGGGTTTCGTGATTTGTTTCTGACTACTTGTGGTGTGTTTTGTGCCTGGGAAGCTGGGATGTTCCTCAGCGATTTTTCCCCCTTTTTCAGTGTTTTCCAAGCTTATTTGAGCAAAAAGAAATTTTGTCTTGTTTTCGCTATTTGTAAAATTACTTCCATGCTCCCTAAGAGGTATGCTCTAAATATTCAGTACAAATTACTGATAACCTAATATATGCGAACAAAACACAAATATATTGACAGGGCTGTGATGAACAACTCTAAAAAGTTGTAAATCGTAGATACTAAATATTTGCTGAAAAAGAAAAGCATTTAAATCAAATACTTTTTTCCGAATAATTTGATTTAGAATTGTAAGTTATTATTCAAAACAATCCTTTTTGCAGATAAAAAGTCGTGTAATTAACACACAGTTACACAAATAAGTCTTTTTCTTTCAGTGACGCGTTTCGATTTATATTTAAATCATCGTCGTACTGTCAAATCTTACACAACTTTTTATCTGCATGATGGAAGACTTTCACCAAGTAAAACCATCTACAATCTATATGATATAGTAAGACATGTTTAAATGCCAATTTTTTTATGGAACGTGACCCAAGATATTTTTAAAAACAATTTTGAAACTATATTACAACTTATAGAAACGTTAAAATGTTTCATCCGTGGGAAAATACGTGCCCGGCTTCATGGAGACCTTGGCAAGACGATGATATTGAATGTGAAAATCGAGGTGAAAACATTGACATGGATCCTAACAGGGGTCCATACTCGGATTTGATATAATATATATAATAAATATATATTATATCAAATTGAGTTTCTCACCATAGAGATGATTCAGGAAACTCTCTCTAAAATGGGAAAACCATGCCTACGGTCGGCTTTGCCTCGAAGATTGAAAAAACTTGGAATTAAGTTTAAAGTAATCGACTAAAGGTCAGCTTTATTGGAAAGTCGGCGGATTTTCAGATGGCGGATTGAACATTTGGAGAAAATGAAAAACATAGAGAGGAAGATTGACTAATCTACTATTTGGATGAGACATAGTATGATACACCGGAGAGATCATCATTCATTGTCGTTTGAAAAATAGTTCGATTAAAGATGGACTCAAGTTTTGTGGTCACGTGCATGTAGTTGGAATAAAAACAATAATAATGGCTAATAATAGATAACACCTAGCATATAAGAAAGTATGTTAAAGAAGTAATGGAGCTTAAAAAAGAAATGTGATGCGGAAAGTGTCCATGTTCGAATAATGGATGCTAATTCACAACAAGCAATACATTCAACGCACTAAATATGGCTCTGGCCAGCCCATGGCTCATGGGTGATTTTCTTTATATTGGTGTTCCAAGTTACTTCGAATAAACTATACAAAATTTCAATCCTATATATAAAACCTACTAAATAAAATCATTTTGAATCCGGGCCGACCGACCTGAAACGGCTTAATATTAGTCCCGAGGTTGAAGTACACGTAAAATCTATCCATTTATTGAAATCTCTTGAAAATTTATATTTTTTTAAAAGAAAAACAAAAATTCAGTCTTGGTTTTACAATTAATTTGCTCTGTGTTCCATAAAAATGTTGTTCTTCAAACATGTTTATTAGATGACATAAAAATATATTGGACCGGACTATGGGTAGCAAATACAACCTCTTTCTGTTTCTGCTATTCTAATGTGAGATTTCAGTCATTTCAGACAAACAACTGGAGAGGGAGAGTAATTGTATCACACAGGGTTGCCAGATCGTCTGGAAGAATTGTCCTATAAATGCTAGCGAATTTTCGTTTTTGGTTGAAAATTATCGTACGCTGGTGCGAAACCAGGATTTCGAGAGGGGGGGCCTTCACCATTATTTTCCCAAAAAAATGCCACTTTTCCACTCACACTTCCATATATACCATGGTGACATTCCTTTAACGGACCTCAGCTCTTATGCATCAGACGCGTTCCCGTTTTTTAACGAAAAGTACAGCGGTATAATGTACAATTACGTCTATGCTTATCCCATGCTTTTTATGTAAATATTAGAATGAAACAATTTGAGAGGGTTAAGAAACGACCCGAAATTGCTGTTGCGAAACCTCCTCTTCATTTACATTCATTGAAATGTAGTCAAAATAACAAAACGTTCAATAACAAATAATGCCTTTATCTTAAAATACCGTGTGTATATAGAATCAAAGTATGGAAGGTTAATAAAAAAATATACATATGGAATCAGATAAATAGGAACTTTTTAAACACAATGTTTAAGTGAAATAAAGGAATGTAATAATTAATCAGTCTCCGAATCTGGTAGATCGACATTAATGTTGCTATTTATGTTTTTGTTAATTCTTTAGAAAGGTTCAATTCAATTTTACCTCCTTGTCAATTTACAAGTTGAGAAGCAATCATGCTTTTGCCGATCGTTTCTACTTTCAATTTATTTCTGGCCTTTGTTTTTTTTTGTTTTAGGGGGGCATAATGCCTTCATATTAAAACTGATCAAACTGATCAACCACTAATTTTCCTTTGAATTCTTACAAACTAATACTTATCACTAAAGTAAATCCATCGATGTCCTTTAGATTACGTTAACACTATAACTACAAATGCGTGCACATGCTCTGCTCTATGCACAAAAGCACTACACTAATTCGTATGGCTTGGTTCTCTTCAATCGTCGGACAGCGTTGTGGTTGTCCAGCAGCTGAAGAGCTTCTGCGTTTGGGTGGTGGTGGAGCCTTTCTTCATGCCTGGCCGCCATTCTCTTGATCTCGTCAACTACCAGAGGTATATTCAAATCGCGATGAATATCCTTATTACGAATGTACCAAGGGGCATTAACAATAGCTCTTAAAACTTTATTTTGGAATATTTGTATAATCTTGATGTTAGAATCTTTGGAACAACCCCACAGTTGACAACCGTAGAGCCAAACAGGTTTGCGAATCTGATTATAGATCATGATTTTGTTATAGAGGGACAGTTTTGAGGATCTTCCCAATAACCAGTAGTATTGTTTGTAGCGAAAATTGAGTTCTTCCCGTTTTTTTTTGATGTGATGTTTCCATTTCAGTCTTGTGTCAAGGGTCATACCTAGGTACTTAGCGTTAGCTTCTCGTGGTACGGTAGTCCCATTAATGCTTATTGGAGGAGGATTTATCTGTCTTCGGTTAGAAAAGCAGACATAGATCGATTTTAATTCATTTAGTTTCATTTTCCACTTTTGTGACCAAGTCACTACGCGTCACGAGATAAAAGTTGCGAGTTCCTACCTATCGGTAACGATTTACGAGCTACGAGATGCATGATACGAGCTCCAGGTTATCGGTAATGGATTATAAGTTACGATATTTAAGATACAAGGTCCGGGTTATGGGTAGCGAGTTACAAGGTAAGAGATACAAGATACAAGCTCCAAGTTATCGGTAACACGTTACGAGTTCCAAGTTCTGAGTTATGCGTCACGAGATATAAGATAGGAGTTCTCACTTATCAGAAACGATTTACGAGCTACAAGGGGCAAGATACGAGTTCCTTGTTATTGGTAATGTGTTACAAGCCACGATACACAAGATACGAGTTCCTGGTTATGAGTAGCGAGTTATAAGCTGCGATTTACGAGTTATGGGTTACGAGTTACGAGTTTCGAGTTGAGAGCTACGATATACGAGTTACAAGTTACGAGTTACGAATTACGACTTACGATCTACGTGGTACTAGTTACGAGCTACGTTATACAAGATGCGAGTTGTCACTCATCGGTAACGATTTACGAGCTACGAGAGGCAAGATAAAAGATCCTTGTTATTGGTAATGTGTTACATGCTACGATACACAAGATACGAGTTCCGGGTCATGAGTAGCGAGTTATAAGCTACGATTTACGAGTTAAGAGTTTCGAGTTACGACTTTCGATTTACGAGTTTCGAGTTGAGAGTGTCGAGTTGCGGGTTACCATGTACGAGTTACGAGTTACGAATTACGACTTACGATCTACAAGGTACTAGATACGAGCTACGAGACACAAGATACGAGTTCCAGGTGATCAGGAATGAGTTACGAGCTACTAGATACAAGATACGATTTCCGAGTTATGGGTAACGAGTTACGAGTCACGAGTTACGCTTTACAAGGTAAGATATACAAGATACATACTCCGAGTTATCGGTAACGCGTTACGAGTTCCAAGTTCTGAGTTACGCGCCACTAGATACAAGTTGCGAGTTCCCTCTTATCGGTAACGATTTACGAGCTACGAGAGGCAAGATAAAAGATCCTTGTTATTGGTAATGTGTTACAAGCCACGATACACAAGAAACGAGTTCCAGGTTATGAGTAGCGAGTTATATGCTGCGATTAACGAGTTACGAGTTTCGAGTTACGAGTAACGAGTTACGATATACGAGTTACGAGTTACGAACTACGACTTACGATCTACGAGGTACTAGCTACGAGTTACGAGATAAAAGATGCGAGTTCCCATTTATCGTAACGAGTTATGAGTCACAAGATACGAGCTACGAGTTATTAGATACGTGTTACGAGTTCCAGGTTCTAAGTTACGCGTCACGAGATACAAGTTACGAGTTCCCACTTATCAGTAACGATTTACAAGCTACGAGAGGCAAGATACGAGTTCCTTGTTATTGGTAATGGGTTACAAGCTACGATACACAGGATACGAGTTCCTGGTTATGAGTAGCGAGTTATAAGCTGCGATTTACGAGTTGCGAGTTACGATATACGAGTTACGAGTTACGAATTACGACTTACGATCTACGAGGTACTGGTTACGAGTTACGAGATACAAGATGCGAGTTCCCACTTATCGTAACAAGTTACGGATTACGAGATACAAGATACGAGTTCCAGGTAATCAGTAATGAGTTACGAGCTACTAGATACAAGATACGTGTTCCGAGATATGGGTACCGAGTGATGAGTTATAAGATAAGAGCACCGGGTTATCGGTTACGCATTACGAGTTCCGAGTTCTAAGTTTCGCGTCATGAGATACAAGATGCGAGTTTTCACCTGTTGGTAACTAGTTACGAACTACTAGTTCTAGGATACGAGTTCGAGGTTATCGTCATTGATTTACAAGATCCGAGATCAAGATTCGAGTTCCGAGTTATGGGCAACGAGTTACGGGTTACGAGTTACGAGTTATGAGTTACAAGGTAAGTGATACAAGATACGAGCTCCGAGTTATCGGTAACACTTTCGAGTTCCGACTCCTGGGTTACGCCTCACGAGATACAAGATGCATGTTCCCATTTATCGGTAAAGATTTACGAGCTACGAGAGGCAAGATACGAGTTCCTTGTTAAAGGTAACGGGTTACAAGCTACGATACACAAGATACGAGTTCCTGGTTATGAGTAGCGAGTTATAAGCTGCGATTTACGAGATACGAGTTTCGAGTTGAGAGCTACGATATACGAGTTACGATCTACGAGGTACTAGTTACGAGTTACGAGATACAAGATGCGAGTTCCCACTTATTGTAACAACCTACGAGCTACGAGACACAAGATAGGAGTTCCAGATAATCAGTAATGAGTTACGAGCTACTAGATACAAGATACGGGTTCCGAGTTATGGGTAACGAGTGACGAGTTACAAGATGAGAGCACCGAGTTATCGGTTACGCGTTACGAGTTCTGAGTTCTGAGTTTCGCGTCATGAGATACAAGATGCGAGTTTTCATCTATCGGTAACGAGTAACGAACTACTAGATCTAGGACACGAGTTCGAGGTTATCGTCATTGATTTACAAAATCCGAGATGAAGATTCGAGTTCCGAGTTATGGGCAACGAGTTACGGGTTACGAGTTACAAGGTAAGTGATACAAGATACGAGCTCCGAGTTATCGCTAATGCGTTTCGAGTTCCAAGTTATGAGTTACGCATCACGAGATACAAGTTGCGAGTTCCCACTTATCGGTAACGATTTACGAGCTACGAGAGGCAAGATACGTGTTCCTTGTTAAAGGTAATGGGTTACAAGCTACGATACACAAGATACGAGTTCCTGGTTATGAGTAGCGAGTTATAAGCTGCGATTTACGAGTTATGGGTTACGAGTTACGAGTTTCGAGTTGAGAGCTACGATATACGAGTTACAAGTTACGAGTTACGAATTACGACTTACGATCTACGTGGTACTAGTTACGAGCTACGTTATACAAGATGCGAGTTGTCACTCATCGGTAACGATTTACGAGCTACGAGAGGCAAGATAAAAGATCCTTGTTATTGGTAATGTGTTACATGCTACGATACACAAGATACGAGTTCCGGGTCATGAGTAGCGAGTTATAAGCTGCGATTTACGAGTTACGAGTTAAGAGTTTCGAGTTACGAGTTTCGATTTACGAGTTTCAAGTTGAGAGTTTCGAGTTGCGGGTTACCATGTACGAGTTACGAGTTACGAATTACGACTTACGATCTACAAGGTACTAGATACGAGCTACGAGACACAAGATACGAGTTCCAGGTGATCAGGAATGAGTTACGAGCTACTAGATACAAGATACGATTTCCGAGTTATGGGTAACGAGTTACGAGTCACGAGTTACGCTTTGCAAGGTAAGATGTACAAAATACAAGCTCCAAGTTATCGGTAACACGTTACGAGTCCCGAGTTCTGAGTTATGCGTCACGAGATATAAGTTGACAGTTCCCACTTGGCGGAAACGATTTACGAGCTACGAGAGGCAAGATACGTGTTCCTTGTTAAAGGTAATGGGTTACAAGCTACGATACACAAGATACGAGTTCCTGGTTATCCGTTACGCGTTACGAGTTCCGAGATCTGAGTTTCGCGTCATGAGATACAAGATGCGAGTTCCCATCTATCGGTAACGATTTACGAGCTACGAGATGCAAGATACGAGTTCCAGGTTATCGGTAATGGATTACAAGTTACGATATATATGATACGAGTTCCGAGTTATTGGTAGCGAGTTACAAGGTAAAAGATATAAGATACATGCTCCGAGTTATCGGTAACGCGTTACGAGTTCCAAGTTCTGAGTTACGCGCCACTAGATACAAGTTGCGAGTTCCCTCTTATCGGTAACGATTTACGAGCTACGAGAGGCAAGATACGAGTTCCTTGTTATTGGTAATGGGTTACAAGCCACGATACACAAGATACGAGTTCCGGGTTATGAGTAGCGAGTTATATGCTGCGTATAACGAGTTACGAGTTTCGAGTTACGAGTACCGAGTTACGATATACGAGTTACGAGTTACGAGTTACGGATTACGACTTACGATCTACGAGGTACTGGCTACGAGTTACGAGATAAAAGATGCGAGTTCCCATTTGTCGTAACGAGTTACGAGTCACAAGATACGAGCTACGAGTTATTAGATACGTGTCACGAGTTCCAGGTTCTAAGTTACGCGTCACGAGATACAAGTTGCGAGTTCCCACTTATCAGTAACGATTTACAAGCTACTAGAGGCAAGATACGAGTTCCTTGTTATTGGTGATGGGTTACAAGCTACGATACACATGACACGAGTTCCGGGTCATGAGTAGCGAGTTATAAGCTGCGATTTACGAGTTACGAGTTAAGAGTTTCGAGTTACGAGTTTCGAGTTACGAGTTACGAGTTACGAGTTACGAGTTTCGAGTTACGAGTTTCGAGTTTCGAGTTACGAGCTTCGAGTTACGAGTTTCGAGTTACGAGCTTCGAGTTACGAGTTTCGAGTTGCGGGTTACCATGTACGAGTTACGAGTTACGAATTACGACTTACGATCTACAAGGTACTAGATACGAGCTATGAGACACAGGATACGAGTTCCAGGTGATCAGGAATGAGTTATGAGCTACTAGATACAAGATACGATTTCCGAATTATGGGTAACGAGTTACGAGTCACGAGTTACGCTTTACAAGGTAAGATCTACAAGATACAAGCTCCAAGTTATCGGTAACACGTTACGAGTCCCAAGTTCTGAGTTATGCGTCACGAGATATAAGTTGAGAGTTCCCACTTATCGGAAACGATTTACGAGCTACGAGAGGCAAGATACGAGTTCCTTGTTATTGGTAATAGGTTACAAGCCACGATACACAAGATACGAGTTCCGGGTTATTCGTTACGCGTTACGAGTTCCGAGAACTGAGTTTCGCGTCATGAGATACAAGATGCGAGTTTTCACCTATAGGTACCTAGTTACGAACTACTAGATCTAGGATTCGAGTTCGAGGTTATCGTCATTGATTTACAAGATCCGAGATCAAGATTCGAGTTCCGAGTTATGAGCAACACTTTCGAGTTCCGAGTCCTGAGTTACGCGTCACGAGATACAAGATGCGAGTTCCCATCTATCGGTAACGATTTACGAGCAACGAGATGCAAGATACGAGTTCCTGGTTATGAGTAGCGAGTTATAAGCTGCGATTTACGAGTTACGAGTTTCGAGTTGAGAGCTACGATATACGAGTTACGATCTACGAGGTACTAGTTACGAGTCACGAGATACAAGATGCGAGTTCCCACTTATTGTAACAAGTTACGAGCTACGAGACACAAGATAGGAGTTCCAGGTAATCAGTAATGAGTTACGAGCTACTAGATACAAGATACGGGTTCCGAGTTATGGGTAACGAGTTACGAGTTAGTAGTTACAAGATACGAGCTCCGAGTTATCGGTAACGCGTTACTAGTTCCGGGTTCTGAGTTACACGTCACGAGATACAAGATGCAGGCTGCCACCTATTGGTAACGAGTTAGGATCTTCAAGATCTTCAAGTTCCGAGTTACGCGTCACGAAATACAAGTTACGAGTTCCCACTTATCAGTAACGATTTACGAGCTACAAGAGGCAAGATACGAGTTCCTTGTTATTGGTAATTGGATACAAGCTACGATACACAGGATACGAGTTCCTGGTAATGAGAAGCGAGTTATAAGCTGCGATTTACGTGTTACGAGTTACGAGTTGCGAGTTACGATATACGAGTTACGAATTACGACTTACGATCTACGAGGTACTAGTTACGAGTTACTACATACAAGATGCGTGTTCCCACTTATCGTAACAAGTTACGAGCTACGAGACACAAGATACGAGTTCCAGGTAATCAGTAATGAGTTACGAGCTACTAGATACAAGATACGGGTTCCGAGTTATGGGTAACGAGTGATGAGTTATAAGATAAGCGCTCCGGGTTATCGGTTACGCGTTATGAGTTCAGAGTTCTGAGTTTCGCGTCATGAGATACAAGATGCGAGTTTCCACCTATCGGTAACGAGCTACGAACTTCTAGATCTAGGATACGACTTCGAGGTTATCATCATTGATTTTCAAGATCCGAGATCAAGATTCGAGTTCCGAGTTATGGGTAACGAGTTACGAGTCACGAGTTACGCTTTACAAGGTAAGATATACAAGATACAAGCTCCAAATTATCGGTAACACTTTCGAGTTCCGAGTCCTGAGTTACGCGTCACGAGATAAAAGTTGCGAGTTCCTACCTATCGGTAACGATTTACGAGCTACGAGATGCATGATACGAGCTCCAGGTTATCGGTAATGGATTATAAGTTACGATATTTAAGATACGAGGTCCGGGTTATGGGTAGCGAGTTACAAGGTAAGAGATACAAGACACAAGCTCCAAGTTATCGGTAACACGTTACGAGTTCCAAGTTCTGAGTTATGCGTCACGAGATATAAGATAGGAGTTCTCACTTATCGGAAACGATTTACGAGCTACAAGGGGCAAGATACGAGTTCCTTGTTATTGGTAATGTGTTACAAGCCACGATACACAAGATACAAGTTCCGAGTTATCGGTTACACGTTACGAGTTCCGAGTTCTGAGTTTCGCGTCATGAGATACAAGATGCGAGTTTCCACTTATTGGTAACGAGTTCGCCCTTCAAGATCTAGGATACGAGTTCCAGGTTATCGGCAATGATTTGCGAGATCCGAGATACGAGATACGAGCTACGAGTTACGAGTTAAAAGGTAAGGGATACAAGATACAAGCTCCAAGTTATTGGTAACGCGTTACGTGTTCCAAGTTCTGAGTCACGCCTCACGATATACAAGTTGCGAGTCCCACTTATCGGTAAAGATTTACGAGCTACGAGAGGCAAGATACAAGATCTTTGTTATTGGTAATGTGTTACAAGCTACGATACACAAGATACGAGTTCCGGGTTATGAGTAGCGAGTTATAAGCTGCGATTTACGAGTTACGAGTTTCGAGTTGCGAGTTACCATATACGAGTTACGAGTAGCGAATTACGACTTACGGTCTACGAGGTACTAGTTACGAGTTACGAGATACAAGATGCGAGTTTCTACTTATCGTAACAAGTTACGAGCTACGAGACACAAGATACGAGTTCCAGGTAATCAGTAATGAGTTACGAGCTACTAGATACAAGATACCTGTTCCGAGTTATGGGTAACGAGTTACGAGTTACAGTATACGAGTTCCCGAGTTATTGGTTCGCGTTACGAGTTCCAAGTTCTGAGTTACGCGTCACTAGATAAAAGTTGCGAGTTTTTACCTATCGGAAACGATTTACGAGCTACGAGAGGCAAGATACAAGATCCTTGTTATTGGTAATGTGTTACAAGCTACGATACACAAGCTACGAGTTCCGGGTTGTGAGTAGCGAGTTATAAGCTGCGATTTACGAGTTACGAGTTTTGAATTTCGAGTTTCGAGTTGCGAGTTACCATATACGAGTTACGAGTAACGAATTACGACTTACGATCTACGAGGTACTAGTTACGATTTACGAGATACAAGATGCGAGTTCCTACCTATCGTAACGAGTTACGAGCTACGAGACACAAGATACGAGTTCCAGGTAATCAGTAATGAGTTACGAGCTACTAGATACAAGATACGTGTTCCGAGTTATGGGTAACGAGTTACGAGTCACGAGTTACGCTTTACAAGGTAAGATATACAAGATACAAGCTCCAAATTATCGGTAACACTTTCGAGTTCCGAGTCCTGAGTTACGCGTCACGAGATAAAAGTTGCGAGTTCCTACCTATCGGTAACGATTTACGAGCTACGAGATGCATGATACGAGCTCCAGGTTATCGGTAATGGATTATAAGTTACGATATTTAAGATACGAGGTCCGGGTTATGGGTAGCGAGTTACAAGGTAAGAGATACAAGACACAAGCTCCAAGTTATCGGTAACACGTTACGAGTTCCAAGTTCTGAGTTATGCGTCACGAGATATAAGATAGGAGTTCTCACTTATCGGAAACGATTTACGAGCTACAAGGGGCAAGATACGAGTTCCTTGTTATTGGTAATGTGCTACAAGCCACGATACACAAGATACAAGTTCCGAGTTATCGGTTACACGTTACGAGTTCCGAGTTCTGAGTTTCGCGTCATGAGATACAAGATGCGAGTTTCCACTTATTGGTAACGAGTTCGACCTTCAAGATCTAGGATACGAGTTCCAGGTTATCGGCAATGATTTGCGAGATCCGAGATAGAAGATACGTGTTCCGAGCAATAGGTAACGAGTTACGAGCTACGAGTTACGAGTTACAAGGTAAGGGATACAAGATACAAGCTCCAAGTTATTGGTAACGCGTTACGTGTTCCAAGTTCTGAGTCACGCCTCACGATATACAAGTTGCGAGTCCCACTTATCGGTAAAGATTTACGAGCTACGAGAGGCAAGATACAAGATCTTTGTTATTGGTAATGTGTTACAAGCTACGATACACAAGATACGAGTTCCGGGTTATGAGTAGCGAGTTATAAGCTGCGATTTACGAGTTACGAGTTTCGAGTTGCGAGTTACCATATACGAGTTACGAGTAGCGAATTACGACTTACGGTCTACGAGGTACTAGTTACGAGTTACGAGATACAAGATGCGAGTTCCTACTTATCGTAACAAGTTACGAGCTACGAGACACAAGATACGAGTTCCAGGTAATCAGTAATGAGTTACGAGCTACTAGATACAAGATACCTGTTCCGAGTTATGGGTAACGAGTTACGAGTTACAGTATACGAGTTCCCGAGTTATTGGTTCGCGTTACGAGTTCCAAGTTCTGAGTTACGCGTCACTAGATAAAAGTTGCGAGTTTTTACCTATCGGAAACGATTTACGAGCTACGAGAGGCAAGATACAAGATCCTTGTTATTGGTAATGTGTTACAAGCTACGATACACAAGCTACGAGTTCCGGGTTATGAGTAGCGAGTTATAAGCTGCGATTTACGAGTTACGAGTTTTGAATTTCGAGTTTCGAGTTGCGAGTTACCATATACGAGTTACGAGTAACGAATTACGACTTACGATCTACGAGGTACTAGTTACGATTTACGAGATACAAGATGCGAGTTCCTACCTATCGTAACGAGTTACGAGCTACGAGACACAAGATACGAGTTCCAGGTAATCAGTAATGAGTTACGAGCTACTAGATACAAGATACGTGTTCCGAGTTATGGGTAACGAGTTACGAGTTACAGTATACGAGTTCCCGAGTTATTGGTTCGCGTTACGAGTTCTGAGTTTCGCGTCATGAGATACAAGATGCGAGTTTTCAGCTATCGGTAACGAGTTACAAACTACTAGATCTAGGATACGAGTTCGAGGCTATCGTCATTGATTTACAAAATCCGAGATCAAGATTCTAGTTCCGAGTTATGGGCAACGCGTTATGGGCTACGAGTTACGAGTTACAAGGTAAGTGATACAAGATACGAGTTACGAGTTATCGGTAACACTGTCGAGTTCCGAGTCCTGAGTTACGCGTCACGAGATACAAGATGCGAGTTCCCATCTATCGGTAACGATTTACGAGCTACGAGATGCAAGATACGAGTGCCCGGTTATCGGTAATGGATTACAAGTTACGATATATATGATACGAGTTCCGAGTTATTGGAAGCGAGTTACAAGTTAAGAGATATAAGATGCATGCTCTGAGATATCGGTAACGCGTTACGAGTTCCAAGTTCTGAGTTACGCGTCACTAGATACAAGTTGCGAGTTCCCTCTTATCGGTAACGATTTACGAGCTACGAGAGGCAAGATAAAAGATCCTTGTTATTGGTAATGTGTTACAAGCTACGATACACAAGATACGAGTTCCGGGTGATCAGTAATGAGTTACGAGCTACCAGATACAAGATAGCTCCGAGTTATCGGTTAAACGTTACGAGTTCCGAGTTCTGAGTTCCGCGTCATGAGATACAAGATGCGAGTTTCCACCTATTGGTAACGAGTTACGAACTTCTAGCTCTAGGATACGACTTCGACGTTATCATCATTGATTTTCAAGATCCGAGATCAAGATTCGAGTTCCAAGTTATGGGCAACGAGTTACGGGATACGAGTTACGAATTACAAGGTAAGAGATACAAGATACAAGCTCGAAGTTATCGGTAACGCGTTACGAGTTCCAGGTTCCGAGTTACGCGTCACGAGCTCCCACTTATTGGTAACGAGTTACGACCTTCAAGATCTAGGATACGAGTTCCAGGTTATCGGCAATGATTTGCGAGATCCGATATAGAAGATACGAGTTCCGAGTAATGGGTAACGAGTTAAGAGTTACGAGTTACAAGGTAAGAGATACAAGATACAAGCTCGAAGTTATCGGTAACGCGTTACGAGTTCCAGGTTCCGAGTTACGCGTCACGAGATACAAGTTACGAGTTCCCACTCATCAGTAACGATTTACGAGCTACAAGAGGCAAGATACGAGTTCCTTGTTACTGGTAATGGGTTACAAGCTACGATACACAAGATACGAGTTCCTGGTTATGAGTAGCGAGTTATAAGCTGCGATTTACGAGTTACGAGTTGCGAGTTACGATATACGAGTTACGAGTAACGAATTACGACTTACGATCTACGAGGTACTAGTTACGGGTTACGAGATACAAGATGCAAGTTCCTACTTATCGTAACGAGTTACGAGCTACGAGACACAAGATACGAGTTCCAGGTAATCAGTAATGAGTTCCGGGTTATGAGTAGCGAGTTATAAGCTGCGATTTACGAATTACGAGTTAAGAGTTTGGAGTTACGAGTTTCGAGTTACGAGTTTCGAGTTGCGGGTTACCATGTACGAGTGACGAGTTACGAATTACGGATCACGATCTACAAGGTACTAGATACGAGCTACGAGACACAAGATACGAGTTCCAGGTGATCGGTAATGAGTTACGAGCTACTAGATACAAGATACGAGTTCAGAGTTATGGGTAACGAGTTACGAGTCACGAGTTACGCTTTACAAGGTAAGAGATACAAGATACAAGCTCCAAATTATCGGTAACACTTTTGAGTTCCGAGTCCTGAGTTACGCGTCCCGAGATAAAAGATGCGATTTCCGATTTATCGGTACCGCTTTACGAGCTACGAGATGCATGATACGAGCTCCAGGTTATTGGTAATGGATTATAAGTTACGATATTTAAGATACGAGGTCCGGGTTATGAGTAGCGAGTTACAAGGTAAGAGATACAAGATACAAGCTCCAAGTTATCGGTAACACGTTACGAGTTCCAAGTTCTGAGTTATGCGTCACGAGATAAAAGTTAGGAGTTCCCACTTATCGGAAACGATTTACGAGCTACAAGGGGCAAGATACGAGTTCCTTGTTATTGATAATGTGTTACAAGCCACGATACACAAGGTACAAGTTCCGGGTTATCGGTTACGCGTTACGAGTTCCGAGATCTGAGTTTCGCGTCAAGAGATACAAGATGCGAGTTTTCACCTATAGGTAACTAGTTACGAACTACTAGATCTAGGATACGAGTTCGAGGTTATCGTCTATGATTTACAAGATCAGAGATCAAGATTCGAGTTCCGAGTTATGGGCAACACTTTAGAGTTCCGAGTCCTGAGTTACGTCTCACGAGATACAAGTTGCGATTTCCCACTTATCGGTAACGATTTACGAGCTACGAGAGGCAAGATACGAGTTCCTTGTTATTGGTAATGGGTTACAAGCTACGATACACAAGATACGAGTTCCTGGTTATGAGTAGCGCGTTATAAGCTGCGATTTACGAGTTACGAGTTGCGAGTTACGATATACGACTTACGAGTAACAAATTACGACTTACGATCTACGAGGTACTAGTTACGAGTTACGAGATACAAGATGCGAGTTCCTACTTATCGTAACGAGTTACGAGCTACGAGACACAAGATACGAGTTCCAGGTAATCAGTAATGAGTTACGAGCTACTAGATACAAGATATGTGTTCCGAGTTATGGGTAACGAGTTACGAGTTACAGTATACGAGTTCCCGAGTTATTGGTTCGCGTTACGAGTTCCAAGTTCTGAGTTACGCGTCACTAGATACAAGTTGCAAGTTCCCTCTTATCGGTAACGATTTACGAGCTACGAGAGGCAAGATAAAAGATCCTTGTTATTGGTAATGTGTTACAAGCTACGATACACAAGATACGAGTTCCGGACTATGAGTAGCGAGTTATAAGCTGCGCTTTACGAGATACGAGTTAAGAGTTTGGAGTTACGAGTTTCGAGTTGCGGGTTACCATGTACGAGTTACGAGTTACGAATTACGACTTACGATCTACAAGGTACTAGATACGAGCTACGAGACGCAAGATACGAGTTCCATGTGATCAGTAATGAGTTACGAGCTACTAGATACAAGATACGAGTTCCGAGTTATGGGTAACGAGTTACGAGTCACGAGTTACGCTTTACAAGGTAAGATATACAAGATACAAGCTCCAAGTTATCGGTAACACGTTACGAGTTCCAAGTTCTGAGTTACGCGTCACTAGATACAAGTTGCGAGTTTTCACTTATCGGTAACGAGTTACAAACTACTAGATCTAGGTTACGAACTCGTGGCTATCGTCATTGATTTACAAAATCCGAGATCAAGATTCGAGTTCCGAGATATGGGCAACGAGTTATGGGTTACCAGTTATGGGTTACGAGTTACGAGTTACAAGGTAAATGATACAAGATACGAGTTACGAGTTTGGAGTTACGAGTTACGAGTTACAAGGTAAATGATACGAGATACGAGTTACGAGTTTGGAGTTACGAGTTTCGAGTTACGACTTTCGAGTTCCGAGTCCTGAGTTACGCGTCACGAGATACAAGATGCGAGTTCCCATCTATCGGTAACGATTTACGAGCTACGAGAGGCAAGATACGTGTTCCTTGTTAAAGGTAATGGGTTACAAGCTACGATACACAAGATACGAGTTCCTGGTTATGAGTAGCGAGTTTCACGAGTTACGAGTTACGAGTTAACAAGTTACGAGTTACGAGTTACGAGTTACGAGTTACGAGTTTCGAGTTTCGAGTTGCGGGTTACGATACACGAGTTACGAGTTACGAATTACGACTTACGATCTACGAGGTACTAGTTACGAGTTACGAGATACAAGTTGCGAGTTCCTACTTATCGTAAAGAGTTACGAGCTACGAGACACAAGATACGAGTTCCAGGTAATCAGTAATGAGTTACGAGCTACTGGATACAGGATACGAGCTCCGAGTTATCGGTCACACGTTACGAGTTCCGAGTTCTGAGTTTCGCGTCATGAGATACAAGATGCGAGTTTCCACTTATTGGTAACGAGTTACGATCTTCAAGATCTAGGATTCGAGTTCCAGGTTATCGGCAATGATTTGCGAGATCCGAGATAGAAGATACGAGTTCCGAGCAATAGGTAACGAGTTACCAGCTACGAGTTACGAGTTACAAGGTAAGGGATACAAGATACAAGCTCCAAGTTATCGGTAACGCGTTACGAGTTCCAAGTTCTGAGTTACGCGTCACTAGATAAAAGTTGCGAGTTCCTACCTATCGGTAACGATTTACGAGCTACGAGAGGCAAGATACAAGATCCTTGTTATTGGTAATGTGTTACAAGCTACGATACACAAGATACGAGTTCCAGGTAATCAGTAATGAGTTAGGGACTACTAGATACAAGTAGCAAGCTCCGAGTTATCGGTTACACGAGTTCCGAGTTCTGAGTTTCGCGTCATGAGATACAAGATGCGAGTTTCCACTTATTGCTAACGAGTTACGATCTTCAAGGTCTAGGATTCGAGTTCCAGGTTATCGGCAATGATTTGCGAGATCCGAGATAGAAGATACGAGTTCCGAGCAATAGGTAACGAGTAACGAGCTACGAGTTACGAGTTACAAGGTAAGGGATACAAGATACAAGCTCCAAGTTATCGGTAACGCGTTACGAGTTCCAAGTTCTGAGTTACGCGTCACTAGATAAAAGTTGCGAGTTCCTACCTATCGGTAACGATTTACGAGCTACGAGAGGCAAGATACAAGATCCTTGTTATTGGTAATGTGTTACAAGCTACGATACACAAGGTACGAGTTCCGGGTTATGAGTAGCGAGTTATAAGCTGCGATTAACGAATTACGATCTACGAGGTGCTAGTTACGAGTTATGAGATACAAGATGCGAGTTCCTACACATCGTAACGAGTTACGAGCTACGAGACACAAGATACGAGTTACAGGTAATCAGTAATGAGTTACGAGCTACTAGATACAAGATACGTGTTTCGAGTTATTGGTTCGCGTTACGAGTTCCAAGTTCTGAGTTTCGCGTCATGAGATACAAGATGCGAGTTTTCAGCTATCGATAACGAGTTACAAACTACTAGATCTAGGATACGAGTTCGTGGCTATCGTCATTGATTTACAGAATCCGAGATCAAGATTCGAGTTCCTAGTTATGGGCAACGAGTTATGGGTTACGAGTTACGAGTTACAAGGTAAGTGATACAAGATACGAGTTAATAGTTATCGGTAACACTTTCAAGTTCCAAGTCCTGAGTTACGCGTCACGAGATACAAGATGCGAGTTCCCATCTATCGGTAACGATTTACGAGCTACGAGATGCAAGATACGAGTTCCAGGTTATACAAGATACGAGTTACGAGTTATCGGTAACACTTTCAAGTTCCAAGTCCTGAGTTACGCGTCACGAGATACAAGATGCGAGTTCCCATCTATCGGTAACGATTTACGAGCTACGAGATGCAAGATACGAGTTCCAGGTTATCGGTAATGGATTACAAGTTACGATATATATGATACGAGTTCCGACTTATTGGTAGCGAGTTGCAAGGTAAGAGATATAAGATGCATGCGCTGAGTTATCGGTAACGCGTTACGAGTTCCAAGTTCTGAGTTACGCGTCACGAGATACAAGGCGAGTTCCCTCTAATCGGTAACGATTTACCAGCTACGAGAGGCAAGATAAAAGATCCTTGTTATTGGTAATGTGTTACAAGCTACGATACACAATATACGAGTTCCGGGCTATGAGTAGCGAGTTATAAGCTGCGATTTACGAGTTACGAGTTAAGAGTTTGGAGTTACGAGTTACTAGTTTCGAGTTACGAGTTTCGAGTTGCGGGTTACCATGTACGAGTTACGAGATACAAGATGCGAGTTCCCATCTATCGGTAACGATTTACGAGCAACGAGATGCAAGATACGAGTTCCTGGTTATGAGTAGCGAGTTATAAGCTGCGATTTACGAGGTACTAGTTACGAGTTACGAGATACAAGATGCGAGTTCCCTCTTATTGTAACAAGTTACGAGCTACGAGACACAAGATAGGAGTTCCAGGTAATCAGTAATGAGTTACGAGCTACTAGATACAAGATACGGGTTCCGAGTTATGGGTAACGAGTGACAAGTTACAAGATGAGAGCACCGAGTTATCGGTTACGCGTTACGAGTTCTGAGTTCTGAGTTTCGCGTCATGAGATACAAGATGCGAGTTTTCACCTATCGGTAACGAGTAACGAAGTACTAGATCTAGGATACGAGTTCGAGGTTATCGTCATTGATTTACAAAATCCGAGATGAAGATTCGAGTTCCGAGTTATGGGCAACGAGTTACGGGTCTGAGTTACGCGTCACGAGATACAAGATGCGAGTTCCCATTTATCGATAACGATTTACGAGCTACGGGATGCAAGATACGAGTTCCAGGTTATGAGTAGCGACTTATAAGCTGCGATTTACGAGTAACCAGTTACGAGTTTGCGAGTTACGATATACGAGTTACGATCTACGAGGTACTAGTTACGAGTTACGAGATGCAAGATGCGTGTTCCCAATTATTGTAACAAGTTACGGGCTACGAGACACAAGATACGAGTTCCAGGTAATCAGTAATGAGTTACGAGCTACTAGATACAAGATACGTGTTCCGAGTTATGGGTAACGAGTGATGAGTTATAAGATAAGAGCACCGGGTTATCGGTTACGCATTACGAGTTCCGAGTTCTAAGTTTCTCGTCATGAGATACAAGATGCGAGTTTTCACCTGTTGGTAACTAGTTACGAACTACTAGATCTAGGATACGTGTTCGAGGTTATCGTCATTCATTTACAAGATCCGAGATCAAGATTCAAGTTCCGAGTTATGGGCAACGAGTTACGGGTTACGAGTTACGAGTTACAAGGTAAGTGATACAAGATACGACCTCCGAGTTATCGGTAACACTTACACGTTCCGAGTCTGAGTGATACAACATACGAGCTCCGAGTTACCGGTAACACTTTCGAATTCCGAGTCCTAAGTTACGCGTCACGAGATACAAGTTACGAGTTCCCACTTATCAGTAACGATTTACAAGCTACGAGAGGCAAGATGCGAGTTCCTTGTTATTGGTAATGGGTTACAAGCTACGATACACAAGATACGAGTTCCTGGTTATGAGTAGCGAGTTATAAGCTGCGATTTACAAGTAACGAGTTACGAGTTGCGAGTTACGATATACGAGTTACGACTTACGAATTACGACTTACGATCTACGAGGTACTGGTTACGAGTTACGAGATACAAGATGCGAGTTCCCACTTATCGTATCAAGTTACGGGCTACGAGACACAAGATACGTGTTCCGAGTTATGGGTAACGAGTGATGAGTTATAAGATAAGAGCACCGGGTTATCGGTTACGCATTACGAGTTCCGAGTTTTAAGTTTCGCGTTATGAGATACAAGATGCGAGCTTTCACCTGTCGGTAACTAGTTACGAACTACTAGATCTAGGATACGAGTTCGAGGTTATTCTCATTGATTTACAAGATCCGAGATCAAGATTCGAGTTCCGAGTTATGGGCAACGAGTTACGGGTTACGAGTTACGAGTTACAATATAGGTGATACAAGATACGAGCTCCGAGTTACCTGTAACACTTTCGAGTTCCGAGTCCTGAGTTACGCGTCACGAGATACAAGATGCGTGTTCCCATTTATCGGTAAAGATTTACGAGCTACGAGAGGCAAGATACGAGTTCCAGGTAATCAGTAATGAGTTACGAGCTACTAGATACAAGATACGTGTTCCGAGTTATGGGTAACGAGTGATGAGTTATAAGATAGGAGCACCGGGTTATCGGTTACGCATTACGAGTTCCGAGTTCTAAGTTTCGCGTCATGAGATACAAGATGCGAGTTTTCACCTGAAGGTAACTAGTTACGAACTACTAGATCTAGGATACGAGTTCGAGGTTATCGTCATTGATTTACAAGATCCGAGATGAAGATTCGAGTTCCGAGTTATGGGTAACGAGTTACGGGTTACGAGTTACGAGTTACAAGGTAGTTGATACAAGATACGAGCTCCGAGTTACCTGTAACACTTTCGAGTTCCGAGTCCTGAGTTACGCGGCACGAGATACAAGATGCGTGTTCCCATTTATCGGTAAGGATTTACGAGCTACGAGAGGCAAGATACGAGTTCCTTGTTAAAGGTTACGAGTTACGAGTTTCGAGTTGAGAGCTACGATATACGAGTTACGATCTACGAGGTACTAGTTACGAGTTACGAGATGCAAGATGCGAGTTCCTACTTATTGTAACAAGTTACGAGCTACGAGACACAAGATAGGAGTTCCAGGTAATCAATAATGGGTTACGAGCTACTAGATACAAGATACGGGTTCCGAGTTATGGGTAACGAGTGACGAGTTACAAGATGAGAGCACCGAGTTATCGGTTACGCGTTACGAGTTCTGAGTTCTGAGTTTCGCGTCATGAGATACAAGATGCGAGTATTCACCTATCGGTAACGAGTAACGAACTACGAGACACAAGATACGAGTTCCAGTTAATCAGTAATGAGTTACGAGCAACTAGATACAAGATACGGGTTCCGAGTTATGGGTAACCAGTGATGGGTTATAAGATAAGTGCTCCGGGTTATCGGTTACGCGTTATGAGTTCCGAGTTCTGAGTTTCGCGTCACGAGATACAAGTTGCGAGTTCCCACTTATCAGTAACGATTTACGAGCTACGAGAGGCAAGATACGTGTTCCTTGTTGAAGGTAATTGGTTACAAGCTACGATACACAAGATACGAGTTTCTGGTTATGAGCAGCGAGTTATAAGCTGCGATTTACGAGTTACGAGTTTCGAGTTGAGAGCTACGATATACGAGTTACGTGTTACGAGTTACGAATTACGACTCACGATCTACGAGGTACTAGTTACGAGTTACGAGATACAAGATGCGAGTTCCCACTCATCGGTAACGATTTACGAGCTACGAGAGGCAAGATAAAAGATCCTTGTTATTGGTAATGTGTTACATGCTACGATACACAAGATACGAGTTCCTGGTTATGAGTAGCGAGTTATAAGCTGCGATTTACGAGTTACGAGTTACGAGTTTCGAGTTGAGAGCTACGATATACGAGTTACGATCTATGAGGTACTAGTTACGAGTTACGAGATACAAGATGCGAGTTCCCACTTATCCTAACAAGTTACGAGCTACGAAACCCAAGATAGGAGTTCCAGGTAATCAGCAATGAGTTACGAGCTACTAGATACGGGTTCCGAGTTATGGGTAACGAGTGACGAGTTACAAGATGAGAGCACCGAGTTATCGGTTAAGCGTTACGAGTTCCGAGTTCTGAGTTTCGCGTCATGAGATACACGATGCGAGTTTTTACCTATCGGTAACGAGTAACGAAGTACTAGATCTAAGATACGTGTTCGAGGTTATCGTCATTGATTTACAAAATCCGAGATGAAGATTCGAGTTCCGAGTTATGGGCAACGAGTTACGGGTTACGAGTTACGAGGTAAGTGATACAAGATATGAGCTCCGGGTTATCGGTAACACTTACACGTTCCAAGTTCTGAGTTACGCGTCACGAGATACAAGATGCGAGTTCCCATTAATCAATAACGATTTACGAGCTACGAGATGAAAGATACGAGTTCCAGGTTATCGGTGATGGATTACAAGCTACGATATATAAGATACGAGTTCCAAGGTATGGGTAACGAGTTACGAGTTACAAGTTACAAGATATAATCTCCGAGTTATCGGTGACGAGTAACGAGTTCCGAGTTCTGAGTTACACGTCACGAGACACAGGTTGCGAGTTCCCACTCATCGGTAACGATTTATGAGCTACGAGATACAAGATGCGAGTTCCTACTTATCGTAAAGAGTTACGAGCTACGAGACACAAGATATGAGTTCCAGGTAATCAGTAATGAGTTACGGACTACTAGATACAAGATGCGAGCTCCGAGTTATCGGTTACACGTTACGAGTTCCAAGTTCTGAGTTTCGCGTCATGAGATACAAGATGCGAGTTTCCACTTATTGGTAACGAGTTACGATCTTCAAGATACAGGATACGAGTTCCAGGTTATCGGCAATGATTTGCGAGATCCGAGATAGAAGATACGAGTTCCGAGCAATGGGTAACGAGTTACGAGCTACGAGTTACGAGTTACAACGTAAGGGATACAAGATACAAGCTCCAAGTTATCGGTAACACGTTACGAGTTCCAAGTTCTGAGTTTCGCGTCATGAGATACAAGATGCGAGTTTCCACCTATTGGTAACGTTTTACAAACTACTAGATCTAGGAGACGAGTTCGAGGTTATCGTCATTGATTTACAAGATCCGAGATCAAGATTCGAGTTCCGAGTTATGTGCAACGAGTTACGGGTTACGAGTTACAAGATACGAGCTCCGAGCTATCGGTACCGCGTTACTAGTTCCAAGTTCTGAGTTACGCGTCACGAGATACAAGATGCGAGTTCCCATTTATCGATAACGATTTACGAGCTACGAGATGCAGGTTATCGGTAATGGTTTACAAGTTACGATATATAAGGTACGAGTTCCGCGTTATGGGTAACGAGTTACGAATTACGAGTTACAAGATACGAGCTCCGAGCTATCGGTACCGCGTTACTAGTTCCAAGTTCTGAGTTACGCGTCACGAGATACAAGATGCGAGTTCCCATTTATCAATAACGATTTATGAGATATGAGATGCGCAGATACGAGTTCCAGGTTATCGGTGATGGATTACAAGCTACGATATATAAGATACGAGTTCTGAGGTATGGGTAACGAGTTACGAGTTACAAGTTACAAGATATAATCTCCGAGTTATCGGTGACGCGTAACGAGTTCCGAGTTCTGAGTTACACGTCACGAGACACAAGTAATCGGCGACTATATATGAGCTACGAGATACAAGCTGCGAGTTCCTACTTATCGTAAAGAGTTACGAGCTACGAGACACAAGATACGAGTTCCAGGTAATCAGTAATGAGTTACGGACTACTAGATACAAGTAGCAAGCTCCGAGTTATCGGTTACACGTTACACGAGTTCCGAGTTCTGAGTTTCGCGTCATGAGATACAAGATGCGAGTTTCCACTTATTGGTAACGAGTTACGACCTTCAAGATCTAGGATTCGAGTTCCAGGTTATCGGCAATGATTTGCGAGATCCGAGATAGAAGATACGAGTTCCGAGCAATAGGTAACGAGTTACGAGCTACCAGTTACGAGTTACAAGGTAAGGGATACAAGATACAAGCTCCAAGTTATCGGTAACGCGTTACGAGTTCCAAGTTCTGTGTTACGCGTAACTAGATAAAAGTTGCGAGTTCCTACCTATCGGTAACGATTACGAGTTACGAGTAACGAATTGCGACTTACGATCTACGAGGTACTAGTTACGAGTTACGAGATACAAGATGCGAGTTCCTACTTATCGTAACGAGTTACGAGCTACGAGACACAAGATACGAGTTACAGGTAATCAGTAATGAGTTACGAGCTACTAGATACAAGATACGTGTTTCGAGTTATGGGTAACGAGTTACGAGTTACAGTATACGAGTTCCCGAGTTATTGGTTCGCGTTACGAGTTCCAAGTTCTGAGTTTCGCGTCATGAGATACAAGATGCGAGTTCCCATCTATCGGTAACGATTCACGAGCTACGAGACGCAAGATACGAGTTCCAGGTTATCGGTAATGGATTACAAGTTACGATATATATGATACGAGTTCCGAGTTATTGGTAGCGAGTTACAAGGTAAGAGATATAAGATGCATGCTCTGAGTTATCGGTAACGCGTTACGAGTTCCAAGTTCTGAGTTACGCGTCACTAGATACAAGTTGCGAGTTCCCTCTTATCGGTAACGACTTACGAGCTACGAGAGGCAAGATAAAAGATCCTTGTTATTGGTAATGTGTTACAAGCTACGATACACAAGATACGAGTTCCGGGCTATGAGTAGCGAGTTATAAGCTGCGATTTACGAGTTACGAGTTACGAGTTAAGAGTTTGGAGTTACGAGTTTCGAGTTACGAGTTTCGAGTTGCGGGTTACCATGTACGAGTTACAAGTTACGAATTACGACTTACGATCTACAAGGTACTAGATACGAGCTACGAGACACAAGATACGAGTTCCAGGTGATCAGTAATGAGTTACGAGCTACTAGATACAAGATACGAGTTCCGAGTTATGGGTAACGAGTTACGTGTCACAAGTTACGCTTTACAAGGTAAGATATACAAGATACAAGCTCCAAGTTAATGGTAACACGTTACGAGTTCCAAGTTCTGAGTTTCGCGTCATGAGATACAAGATGCGAGTTTTCAGCTATCGGTAACGAGTTAAAAACTACTAGATCTAGGATACGAGTTCGAGGCTATCGTCATTGATTTACAGAATCCGAGATCAAGAATCGAGTTCCGAGTTATGGGCAACGAGTTATGGGTTACGAGTTACGAGTTACAAGGTAAGTGATACAAGATACGAGTTACGAGTTATCGGTAACACATTCGAGTTCCAAGTCCTGAGTTACGCGTCACGAGATACAAGATGCGAGTTCTCATCTATCGGTAACGTTTTACGAGCTTCGAGATGCAAGATACGAGCTCCAGGTTATCGGTAATGGATTATAAGTTACGATATTTAAGATACGAGGTCCGGGTTATGGGTAGCGAGTTACAAGATAAGAGATACAAGATACAAGCTCCAAGTTATCGGTAACGCGTTACGAGTTCCAAGTTCTGAGTTACGCGTCACTAGATACAAGTTGCGAGTTCCCTCTTATCAGTAACGATTTACGAGCTACGAGAGGCAAGATACGTGTTCCTTGTTAAAGGTAATGGGTTACAAGCTACGATACACAAGATACGAGTTCCTGGTTATGAGTAGCGAGTTATAAGCTGCGATTTACGAGTTACGAGTTTCGAGTTGAGAGCTACGATATACGAGTTACGAGTTACGAATTACGACTTACGATCTACGAGGTACTAGTTACGAGTTACGAGATACAAGATGCGAGTTCCCACTTATCGTAACAAGTTACGGGCTACGAGACACAAGATACGTGTTCCGAGTTATGGGTAACGAGTGATGAGTTATAAGATAAGAGCACCGGGTTATCGTTTACGCATTACGAGTTCTAAGTTTCGCGTCATGAGATACAAGATGCGAGTTTTCACCTGTCGGTAACTAGTTACGAACTACTTGATCTAGGATACGAGTTCGAGGTTATCGTCACTAATTTACAAGATCCGAGATCAAGATTCGAGTTCCGAGTTATGGGCAACGAGTTACGGGCTACTAGTTACGAGTTACAAGGTAGGTGATACAAGATACGAGCTCCGAGTTACCTGTAACACTTTCGAGTTCCGAGTCCTGAGTTACGCGTCACGAGATACAAGATGCGTGTTCCCATTTATCGGTAAAGATTTACGAGCTACGAGAGGCAAGATACGAGTTCCTTGTTAAAGGTAACGGGTTACAAGCTACGATACACAAGATACGAGTTCCTGGTTATGAGTAGCGAGTTATAAGCTGCGATTTACGAGTTACGAGTTTCGAGTTGAGAGCTACGATATACGAGTTACGATCTACGAGGTACTAGTTACGGGTTACGAGATACAAGATGCGAGTTCCTACTTATTGTAACAAGTTACGAGCTACGAGACACAAGATAGGAGTTCCAGGTAATCAGTAATGGGTTACGAGCTACTAGATACAAGGTACGAGTTCGGAGTTATGGGTAACGAGTGACGAGTTACAAGATAAGAGCACCGAGTTATCGGTTACGCGTTACGAGTTCTGAGTTCTGAGTTTCGCGTCATGAGATACAAGATGCGAGTTTTCACCTATCGGTAACGAGTAACGAACTACGAGACACAAGATACGCGTTCCAGGTTATCGGTAATGGATTACAAGTTACGATATATATGATACGAGTTCCGAGTTATTGGTAGCGAGTTACAAGGTAAGAGATATAAGATACATGCTCCGAGTTATCGGTAACGCGTTACGAGTTGCAAGTTCTGAGTTACGCGTCACTAGATACAAGTTGCGAGTTCCCTCTTATCGGTAACGATTTACGAGCTACGAGAGGCAAGATAAAAGATCCTTGTTATTGGTAATATGTTACAAGCTACGATACACAAGATACGAGTTCCGGGTTATGAGTAGCGAGTTATAAGCTGCAATTTACGAGTTACGAGTTAAGAGTTTCGAGTTACGAGTTTCGAGTTACGAGTTTCGAGATACGAGTTTTGAGTTGCGGGTTACCATGTACTAGTTACGAATTACGACTTACGATCTACAAGGTACTAGATACGAGTTACGTGATACAAGATGCAAGTTCCCACTTATCGTAACGAGTTACGAGCTACGAGACACAAGTTACGAGTTCCAGGTGATCGGTAATGAGTTACGAGCTACTAGATACAACATACGAGTTCCGAGTTATGGGTAACGAGTTACGAGTCACGAATTACGCTTTACAACGCGTATATATGAGATACAAGCTCCAAGTTATCGGTAACACGTTACGAGTTCCAAGTTCGGAGTTATGCGTCACGAGATATAAGTTGAGAGTTCCCTCTTATCGGTAACGATTTACGAGCTACGAGAGGCAAGATAAATGATCCTTGTTATTGTTAATGTGTTACAAGCTACGATACACAAGATACGAGTTCCGGGCTATGAGTAGCGAGTTATAAGCTGCGATTTACGAGTTACGAGTTAAGAGTTTGGAGTTACGAGTTTCGAGCTACGAGTTTCGAGTTGCGGGTTACCATGTACGAGTTACGAGTTACGATTCACGACTTACGACCTACAAGGTACTAGATACGAGCTACGAGACACATGATACGAGTTCCAGGTTATCAGTGATGAGTTACGAGCTACTAGATACAAGATACGAGTTCCGAGTTATGGGTAACGAGTTACGAGCCACGAGTTACGCTTTACAAGGTAAGATATACAAGATACAAGCTCCAAGTTATCGGTAACACGTTACGAGTTCCAAGTTCTGAGTTACACGTCACGAGATACAAGTTACGAGTTCCCACTTATCAGTAACCATTTACGAGCTACGAGAGTCAAGATACGAGTTTCTTGTTATTGGTAATTGGATACAAGCTACGATACACAAGATACGAGTTCCTGGTTATGAGAAGCGACTTATAAGCTGCGATTTACGTGTTACGAGTTACGAGTTGCGAGTTACGATATATGAGTTACGAGTTACGAATTACGACTTACGATCTACGAGGTACTAGTTACGAGTTACGAGATACAAGATGCGAGTTCCCACTTATCGTAGCAAGTTACGAGCTACGAGACACAAGATACGAGTTCCAGGTAATCAGTAATGAGTTTCGAGCTACTAGATACAAGATACGGGTTCCGAGTTATGGGTAATGAGTGATGAGTTATAAGATAAGCGCTCCGGGTTATCGGTTACGCGTTATTAGTTCAGAGTTCTGAGTTTCGCGTCATGAGATACAAGATGCGAGTTTCCACCTATCGGTAACGAGTTACGAACTTCTAGATCTAGGATACGACTTCGAGGTTATCATGATTGATTTTCAAGATCTGAGATCAAGATTCGAGTTCCAAGTTATGGGCAACGAGTTACGGGTTACGAGTTACGGGTTACAAGGTGAGTGATATAAGATACGAGCTCCGAGTTATCAATAACACTTTCGAGTTCCAAGTTCTGAGTTACGCGTCAGGAGATTCAAGATGCGAGTTCCCATTTATCGGTAACGATTTACGGGCTACAAGATACAAGATAAGAGTTCCAGGATATTGGTAATGGTTTACAAGCTACGATATATAAGATACGAGTTCCGAGGTATGGGTAACGAGTTACGAGTTACAAGTACAAGATATAATCTCCGAGTTATCGGTGACGCGTAACGAGTTCCGAGTTCAGAGTTACACGTCACGAGACACAAGTTGCGAGTTCCCATCTATCGGTAATGATTTACGAGCTACGAGATGCATGATACGAGTTCCAGGTTATCGGTAATGGATTATAAGCTACGATATTTAAGATACGAGTTCCTGGTTATGAGAAGCGAGTTATAAGCTGCGATTTACGTGTTACGAGTTACGAGTTACGAGTTGCGAGTTACGATATACGAGTTACGAGTTACGAATTACGACTTACGATCTACGAGGTACTAGTTACGAGTTACGAGATACAAGATGCGAGTTCCTACTTATCGTAACGAGTTCCAGGTAATCAGTAATGAGTTACGAGCTACTAGATACAAGATGCGAGTTCCCACTCATCGGTAACGATTTACGAGCTACGAGAGGCAAGATAAAAGATCCTTGTTATTGGTAATGTGTTACATGCTACGATACACAAGATACGAGTTCCGGGTTATAGGTAGCGAGTTATAAGCTGCGATTTACGTGTTACGAGTTAAGAGTTTCGAGTTACGAGTTTCGAGTTACGAGTTTCGAGTTACGAGTTTCGAGTTGCGGGTTACCATGTACGAGTTACGAGTTACGAATTACGACTTACGATCTACAAGGTACTAGATACGAGCTACGAGACACAAGATACGAGTTCCAGGTGATCAGTAATGAGTTACGAGCTACTAGATACAAGATACGAGTTCCGAGTTATGGGTAACGAGTTACGAGTCTCGAGTCACGCTTTACAAGGTAAGATATACAAGATACAAGCTCCAAGTTATCGGTAACACGTTACGAGTTCCAAGTTCTGAGTTATGCGTCACGAGATATAAGTTGAGAGTTCCCACTTATCGGAAACGATTTATGAGCTACGAGATGCAATATACGAGTTCCTTGTTATTCGTAATGGGTTACAAGCCACGATACACAAGATACGAGTTCCGTGTTATCCGTTACGCGTTACGAGTTCCGAGATCTGAGTTTCGCGTCATGAGATACAAGATGCGAGTTTTCACCTCTAGGTAACTAGTTACGAACTACTAGATCTAGGATTCGAGTTCGAGGTTATCGTGATTGATTTACAATATCCGAGATCAAGATTCGAGTTCCGAGTTATCAGCAACACTTTCGAGTTCCGAGTCCTGAGTTACGCGTCACGAGATACAAGATGCGAGTTCCCATCTATCGGTAACGATTTACGAGCTACGAGATGCAAGATACGAGTTCCAGGTTATCGGTAATGGATTACAAGTTACGATATATATGATACGAGTTCCGAGTTATTGGTAGCGAGTTACAAGGTAAGAGATATAAGATACATGCTCCGAGTTATCGGTAACGCGTTACGAGTTGCAAGTTCTGAGTTACGCGTCACTAGATACAAGTTGCGAGTTCCCTCTTATCGGTAACGATTTACGAGCTACGAGAGGCAAGATAAAAGATCCTTGTTATTGGTAATATGTTACAAGCTACGATACACAAGATACGAGTTCCGGGTTATGAGTAGCGAGTTATAAGCTGCAATTTACGAGTTACGAGTTAAGAGTTTCGAGTTACGAGTTTCGAGTTACGAGTTTCGAGATACGAGTTTTGAGTTGCGGGTTACCATGTACTAGTTACGAATTACGACTTACGATCTACAAGGTACTAGATACGAGTTACGTGATACAAGATGCAAGTTCCCACTTATCGTAACGAGTTACGAGCTACGAGACACAAGTTACGAGTTCCAGGTGATCGGTAATGAGTTACGAGCTACTAGATACAACATACGAGTTCCGAGTTATGGGTAACGAGTTACGAGTCACGAATTACGCTTTACAACGCGTATATATGAGATACAAGCTCCAAGTTATCGGTAACACGTTACGAGTTCCAAGTTCGGAGTTATGCGTCACGAGATATAAGTTGAGAGTTCCCTCTTATCGGTAACGATTTACGAGCTACGAGAGGCAAGATAAATGATCCTTGTTATTGTTAATGTGTTACAAGCTACGATACACAAGATACGAGTTCCGGGCTATGAGTAGCGAGTTATAAGCTGCGATTTACGAGTTACGAGTTAAGAGTTTGGAGTTACGAGTTTCGAGTTACGAGTTTCGAGTTGCGGGTTACCATGTACGAGTTACGAGTTACGATTCACGACTTACGACCTACAAGGTACTAGATACGAGCTACGAGACACATGATACGAGTTCCAGGTTATCAGTGATGAGTTACGAGCTACTAGATACAAGATACGAGTTCCGAGTTATGGGTAACGAGTTACGAGCCACGAGTTACGCTTTACAAGGTAAGATATACAAGATACAAGCTCCAAGTTATCGGTAACACGTTACGAGTTCCAAGTTCTGAGTTACACGTCACGAGATACAAGTTACGAGTTCCCACTTATCAGTAACCATTTACGAGCTACGAGAGTCAAGATACGAGTTTCTTGTTATTGGTAATTGGATACAAGCTACGATACACAAGATACGAGTTCCTGGTTATGAGAAGCGACTTATAAGCTGCGATTTACGTGTTACGAGTTACGAGTTGCGAGTTACGATATATGAGTTACGAGTTACGAATTACGACTTACGATCTACGAGGTACTAGTTACGAGTTACGAGATACAAGATGCGAGTTCCCACTTATCGTAGCAAGTTACGAGCTACGAGACACAAGATACGAGTTCCAGGTAATCAGTAATGAGTTTCGAGCTACTAGATACAAGATACGGGTTCCGAGTTATGGGTAATGAGTGATGAGTTATAAGATAAGCGCTCCGGGTTATCGGTTACGCGTTATTAGTTCAGAGTTCTGAGTTTCGCGTCATGAGATACAAGATGCGAGTTTCCACCTATCGGTAACGAGTTACGAACTTCTAGATCTAGGATACGACTTCGAGGTTATCATGATTGATTTTCAAGATCTGAGATCAAGATTCGAGTTCCAAGTTATGGGCAACGAGTTACGGGTTACGAGTTACGGGTTACAAGGTGAGTGATATAAGATACGAGCTCCGAGTTATCAATAACACTTTCGAGTTCCAAGTTCTGAGTTACGCGTCAGGAGATTCAAGATGCGAGTTCCCATTTATCGGTAACGATTTACGGGCTACAAGATACAAGATAAGAGTTCCAGGATATTGGTAATGGTTTACAAGCTACGATATATAAGATACGAGTTCCGAGGTATGGGTAACGAGTTACGAGTTACAAGTACAAGATATAATCTCCGAGTTATCGGTGACGCGTAACGAGTTCCGAGTTCAGAGTTACACGTCACGAGACACAAGTTGCGAGTTCCCATCTATCGGTAATGATTTACGAGCTACGAGATGCATGATACGAGTTCCAGGTTATCGGTAATGGATTATAAGCTACGATATTTAAGATACGAGTTCCTGGTTATGAGAAGCGAGTTATAAGCTGCGATTTACGTGTTACGAGTTACGAGTTACGAGTTACGAGTTGCGAGTTACGATATACGAGTTACGAGTTACGAATTACGACTTACGATCTACGAGGTACTAGTTACGAGTTACGAGATACAAGATGCGAGTTCCTACTTATCGTAACGAGTTCCAGGTAATCAGTAATGAGTTACGAGCTACTAGATACAAGATGCGAGTTCCCACTCATCGGTAACGATTTACGAGCTACGAGAGGCAAGATAAAAGATCCTTGTTATTGGTAATGTGTTACATGCTACGATACACAAGATACGAGTTCCGGGTTATAGGTAGCGAGTTATAAGCTGCGATTTACGTGTTACGAGTTAAGAGTTTCGAGTTACGAGTTTCGAGTTACGAGTTTCGAGTTACGAGTTTCGAGTTGCGGGTTACCATGTACGAGTTACGAGTTACGAATTACGACTTACGATCTACAAGGTACTAGATACGAGCTACGAGACACAAGATACGAGTTCCAGGTGATCAGTAATGAGTTACGAGCTACTAGATACAAGATACGAGTTCCGAGTTATGGGTAACGAGTTACGAGTCTCGAGTCACGCTTTACAAGGTAAGATATACAAGATACAAGCTCCAAGTTATCGGTAACACGTTACGAGTTCCAAGTTCTGAGTTATGCGTCACGAGATATAAGTTGAGAGTTCCCACTTATCGGAAACGATTTATGAGCTACGAGATGCAATATACGAGTTCCTTGTTATTCGTAATGGGTTACAAGCCACGATACACAAGATACGAGTTCCGTGTTATCCGTTACGCGTTACGAGTTCCGAGATCTGAGTTTCGCGTCATGAGATACAAGATGCGAGTTTTCACCTCTAGGTAACTAGTTACGAACTACTAGATCTAGGATTCGAGTTCGAGGTTATCGTGATTGATTTACAATATCCGAGATCAAGATTCGAGTTCCGAGTTATCAGCAACACTTTCGAGTTCCGAGTCCTGAGTTACGCGTCACGAGATACAAGATGCGAGTTCCCATCTATCGGTAACGATTTACGAGCTACGAGATGCAAGATACGAGTTCCAGGTTATCGGTAATGGATTACAAGTTACGATATATATGATACGAGTTCCGAGTTATTGGTAGCGAGTTACAAGGTAAGAGATATAGGATGCATGCTCTGAGTTATCGGTAACGCGTTACGAGTTCCAAGTTCTGAGAACGCGTCACTAGATACAAGTTGCGAGTTCCCTCTTATCGGTAACGATTTACGAGCTACGAGAGGCAAGATAAAAGATCCTTTTTATTGGTAATGTGTTACAAGCTACGATACACAATATACGAGTTCCGGGCTATGAGTAGCGAGTTATAAGCTGCGATTTACGAGTTACGAGTTAAGAGTTTGGAGTTACGAGTTACGAATTACGACTTACGATCTACGAGGTACCTAGTTACGAGTTACGAGATACAAGATGCGAGTTCCTACTTATCGTAACGAGTTACGAGCTACGAGATACAAGATGCGAGTTCCTACTTATCGTAACGAGTTACGAGCTACAAGATACAAGATACGAGTTCCAGGTAATCAGTAATGAGTTACGAGCTACTAGATACAAGATACGCGTTCCGAGTTATGAGTAACGAGTTACGAGTTACAGTATACGAGTTCCCGAGTTATTGGTTCACGTTACGAGTTCCAAGTTCTGAGTTTCGCATCATGAGATACAAGATGCGAGTTTTCACCTTCCGGTAACGAGTTACAAACTACTAGATCTAGGATACGAGTTCGTGGCTATCGTCATTTATTTGCAAGATCCGAGATCAAGATTCGAGTTCCGAGTTATGGGCAACGAGTTATGGGTTACGAGTTATGGGTTACGAGTTACGAGTTACAAGGTAAGTCATACGAGATACGAGTTACGAGTTATCGGTAACACTTTCGAGTTCCGAGTCCAGAGTTACGCGTCACGAGATACAAGATGCGAGTTCCCATCTATCGGTAATGATTTACGAGCTACGAGATGCAAGATACGAGTTCCAGGTTATCGGTAATGGATTACAAGTTACGATATATATGATACGAGTTCCGAGTTCCGAGTTCCGATAAGAGTGAGAGGCTATCGTCATTGATTTAAAAAATTCGAGATCAAGATTCGAGTTCCGAGTTATGGGCAACGAGTTAAAGTTTACGAGTAACGAGTTACAAGGTAAGTGATACAGGATACGAGCTCCGAGTTATCGGTAACGCGTTACTAGTTCCGAGTTCTGAGTTACACGTTACGAGATACAAGTTGCTAGTTCCCACTTATCGGTAACGATTTACGAGCTACGAGATGCAACATACGAGTTCCAGGTTATCGGTAATGGATTACAAGTTAGGATATATAAGGTACGAGTTCCGAGTTATTGGTAAAGGATTGCAGGCCACGATACACAAGATACGAAATCCGGGTTATCCGTTACGCGTTACGAGTTCCGAGTTCTGAGTTTCGCGTCATGTGTGATTCACAAGATCCGAGATCAAGATTCGAGTTCCGAGCTATGGGCAACGAGTTACGGGTTACGAGTTACGAATTACAAGGTAAGTAATACAAGATACGAGCTCCGAGTTCTGAGTTTCGCGTCATGTGTGATTCACAAGATCCGAGATCAAGATTCGAGTTCCGAGCTATGGGCAACGAGTTACGGGTTACGAGTTACGAATTACAAGGTAAGTGATACAAGATACGAGCTCCGAGTTATCGCTAACACTTTCGAGTTCCGAGTCCTGAGTTACGCATCACGAGATACAAGATGCGAGTTCCCATTTATCGGTAACGATTTACGAGCTACGAGATGTAAGACACGAGTTCCAGGTTATCGGTAATGGACTACAAGTTGCGATATACAAGATACGAGCTCCGAGTTATCGGTAACGCGTTACTAGTTCCGATTTCTGAGTTACACGTCACGAGATACAAGATGCGAGTTCCAACTTATTGGTAACGAGTTACGATCCTAAAGATCCAGGATACGAGTTCCAGGTTATCGGCAATGATTTGTGAGATCCGAGATAGAAGATACGAGTTCCGAGCAATGGGTAACAAGTTACGAGCTACGAGTTACGAGTTACAAGGTAAGAGATACAATATACAAGCTCCTAATTATCGGTAACGCGTTACGAGTTCCAAGTTCTGAGTTACGTGTCACGAGATACAAGTTGCGAGTGCCTACTTAACGGTAACGATTTACGAGCTACGAGAGGCAGGATACGAGTTCCTTGTTATTGGTAATGGGTTACAAGCTACGATATACAAGATACGAGGTCCGGGTTATGAGTAGCGAGTTATAAGCTGCGATTTGTTGTTGGTTGACAGTCGAAAAAACTGTAAAGTTGCACTACATGACCTTGGTGCATAAATTGGTGACTACTTCCACCCCTCAGTATCTGTCTGAGAAGCTTTTCTTCAGCAGGAATGCACATTCCCTAAACCTAAGGCAAAGAGACTACCTCACCATCCCTCGCCATCTTACCACATTATTCCGAAGATCCTTCTCTTATAATGCAGCTAAATTATACAATCAGGTGAATACTGAGCTCAAACAATGTACGCTTACAAATTTCAAGAAAAAAATGAGACACACACTTCTAGCCGAGTAAATAGTCGCCTATCCTTGTTTTTTTCTTCTTAAAACAAACATATTTCGAATGTTATACTTATAGTTTTAGTTTTAATTATAAATAGGGTTAAATGTAAGAGTAGCCTTTGGCTAAATTTCGCCCTAATAAAGACGTATTATTATTATTATTATTATTATTTACGAGTTTCGAGTTACGAGCTTCGAGTTGAGAGTTACGATATACGAGTTACGAATTACGACTTACGATCTACTATCTACGAGGTACTAGTTACGAGTTACGAGATACAAGATGCAAGTTCCCACTCATCGTGACGAGTTACGAGCTACGAGACACAAGATACGAGTTCCATGTAATCAGTAATGAGTTACGAGCTACTAGATACAAGATACGAGTTCCGTGTTATGGGTAACGAGTTACGAGTTACAAGATACGAGCTCCGAGTTATGGGTTACGAATCACGAGTTACAAGGTGAGTGATACAAGATACGAGCTCCGAGTTATCGTTAACGCGTTCTTAGTTCCGAGTTCTGAGTTACACGTCACGAGATACAAGATGCGAGTTCCCATTTATCGGCAACGATTTACGAGCTACGAAACGCGAGCTACGATTTACGAGGTACGAGTTACGAGTTACGACTTAATATCTACGAGGTACGAGTTACGAGATACAAGGTAAAATATACAAGACACAAGCTCCGAGTTATCGGTAACGCATTACGAGCTCCAAGTTCTGAGTTACGCATCACGAGATACAAGTTGGGAGTTCCCACATATCGGTAACGATTTACGAGCATAAATTGATTTTATGGAAGTGTTTCACCAAATCAGCACACAAATATATTTAGGATATGATCCCCTGTAATTGTTTTAATGGTTTAAAATTGCTTTTGCAGACCTTTGCTGGAAGCTCATAACTATTAATAAAATTATTATCACAAGAAGTAAGCTTATTATGCTTTACATATTTCTGGAGTATTGAAACCAAAATTTTAATGGAAATAAACCTCAGATTTTGAGAAAATCCAGTATAAAGCTTGTTGAATAGAAGAGTCAGTTCCAGTACACCAAGCACAGTTGCGGTACAATATAGGCCAGGACAATCACTTTTTGTGTGAAATTAGTTTAAGTTTTTGAAATTTATTTACAAATGTTTCTGTTATAAGACTGCTGTACTAATTGTAATGGTATGTACATACCATGAATTTAACCATTTTATATGTTCATGATTGAAACCCATCAGTGGCGGATTTACGAATTTCCTGCCAGATGGTTAATCAATTTTTGCCGCACCTATTGACCCCTGAAATTCAAAACCCCCTACTTCACAATCATAATAATTACATTTGTTGTGACAATGAAATTGCAACTTCACCATCTGTAAACTAGGGCATCGTTGTGTAAGTTTCTAGATTATTCTTGCAACCCACGATTTAGTGATGATTACTCGAGAAACAGTTTTTGAGTATACCTTTGAGCTAAGGAAAGCCCAATCACGCACTTATTGTGAAGTAAGGTAAGGTATGCCTTCAAATTTTCGAGACTCATTTTCTCTGGGGATATAATAAATGTTTTTTTTTATATCTGTAAAAAAAAATTAGCCATATTTGCTGCCCTAGGCTCCAGCCTACTCAGCCACTGGAACCTATTATTGTTCTAATAAGTATTTTATTCATAGGTCCATCATTTTACAAGTGTGAAAATTCTTATGAAAAATATAAAACCATTTAAATTGATCATCTTTTATGAATCTAATTTCAGATGTAGTTAAAAAATTATTTTTATTATAGTAGTCAAGACAATTTTCTTTTAATCTGATAAAATTCCATATATTTTTTCACATTATAGATCACATATCACATAGATAGATGAAGGATAGATCCATAGTGAAACCTATACCTGTATGAAATATTGTAGTAACACTTGAGAGATATTTCAAAATCGCAACATTGTTGAAGGGTGTTAAGGCATATTTTAATCAACATTACTGTGAAATGAATGAAACAGAATAGAATAACATTGCGACTTCCATTGCAATGTAGATATAGTATTGCAGCAGCCTAATTTTGTTTTGTTTAGTGAGCAGCATCCCAGCATCTATTAGTGTCTGTCAGGGCGACTTTTATTAATTACACACATAGAGGACCACGGAATGGTAGGGGTAAGTGGTTTAAAACAGAGGAACGATAGCTAGTCTATTGACAAAAATTATTTCCTGTTTTGAAGTCTAACATCATCACGTGTTTCACGGTCTTTTTTTAGATTGTTTGATAAATAACAAAAATTCTTGCAAGAATTTTGAATTTGTAGACAATAAGTATGCTAGTGAAATGCTGTTTGCTGGTAGGGCATTGAATCTACCTAGTAATGTACGCAAGAATGAGATGGCAATAGTGTTACTTTGACAAGAAAAAAACATATGATTGAGGTCTCCATAGGATATCCCGTCGCATTCACAGAATGGTTCAGAAATTAAGCTCATTTTTTACAGAAGTGCGTTACAGTTTGCAACACCAAAGCAACATCTCAATAAAAAAATATGTGTTGGACGGGCAGCCGCTATTTCCTTAAAAATTGGCATGGCAGGTAGGGTAGGGTTTATACAAGTATAGTGGCATGGGTGGGTGGATACGAAATCTCGGTACTCAGCATTCCATTTTTCATCGCATTTCGCTTTTATGACGGGTAGGAGGTCCTGCTTGAGTAGACTTGCAACCAGATTGCTAGAGTTTATTGCCTCCTTGGCCATTTTATCCACTACGACGTTACCAGTAATGCCTACATGACCTTTTACCCATAAGAAGGTGACAAACACATACTTTTGACGGAGAAGGACTAATAGTTCGATTATCTGCGCAACCAAATCATGTTTATATGTGTTTGCGATACTAAGCGATTGTAGTACAGACCGTGAGTCTGTGATACTGATGATTTTCTGGTCATTTGTCACCTGTTCTCTATTTATGTATTCCAGTGCCTTTACTATAGCAGTGGCCTCAGCGTTGAAGATTGACATGTATCTATGGCATTTATATAATTGTTTGTAGCGCAGAGATGGGATCCAAATGGCACAGCCGACACCGTCATTACCCTTGGAAGCATCGGTATATATCTGGCAAGCAGGACTGTATTCTTCTAAAGTGTTTCCAATTATACTGTTGTTGATAAATGCATTTTCTGTATATTCAGGATATATTATATGAGGCTTCTCTAGGAGTCAAGAATATTCTGATCGGAAGAAAGGGAGCTGTTTATGTGACATCAGTTGACTGCTGTAGTCTGCCAAGTTTTCAAATGCTTCGGCAAGTGGGGGAGAGTTTTTGTGGGCCCAGTACCTATTCGTTAGGTTATATGTAGTTAAGGTTGCCCGTTTGTTATGTATTAGTGTATCATCGGCACTCATACATTTGAGGACAGCCTTTTGAGCTAGAAGCTGCCTTCTGATGTGCATTGGTGGTTCACCACTTTCTGCTAGCAAAGCAATTGTAGGAGTAGCTTTTAAAGTCCCTGTTATTAATCTAAGCGCTTTGTATTGGAGTCTGTGGATCTTCAGTAGTCTAGAATTAGTTGCAGAACCGTAAAATATCGAGCCAAAATCCAGTATCGATCTTGTGAAGGCTTTATAGAAAGTCAAAGCACTTGAAGGATCAGCGCCCCAAAACTTTCTAGTCGTGCTCTTTAGGATATTCAAACTTTTTTCAGCTTTGCATAGCGTATTTTTAATTTGTGTCTCCCAGGATAATTTCTGGCCGAGGTATTTATGCTCTGTCTTACAAACAACAGGGATATTGCCTATATTCATGTGGTCTGTCATATTAATACGGTGTCGAGTATATTTCACAATAGCTGATTTATTAAATGAGACCTCGAGACCATTTTCAATGAGGTAGTTATTCACTTCAAGGCCGTAGCTTCTGATATTATTTAAACAGTCTGCTAACTTTTTCCTGGAGCTATAAAGGCACAAGTCATCAGCATATTGTAGTATGTTTACTGAAATATTTCTTGAGTGGAGGTCCAACGTATAAATATTGAAGAGAACAGGACTGAGCACCGACCCTTGGGGAAGAGCTGTGCTGCTTATCCGTGGTCCTACTAGTTCTTCGCTCGTTGAGATATAAATAACCCTATCATGAAAAATAGTTATTAGATTGGCACCAAATTGTCTGGGGATTCCGATATTAATAATTTTTTCAAATAAAGTGAACAGGTTAACATTGTCATAAGTAGCGTTTATATCAAGATATAATGCCGTAAGGTGTTCATTTCTTGAGAAGGTAATTTCTATGTTATTGACTAAATGTGCTAGACAGTCTGTTACTCCTTTTCCTCGCCTGAAACCGAGCTCACATGCGGGCATTAACTTCTTGCTTTCTAACCACCATTCTAGCCGATTTTTGACTATTCTTTCTAATGTTTTCAGAATACAAGACATTAGTGATATTGGTCTGAATGAAGTGGGATCGGATCGTTTACTGATTGGTAGGATAATAATCTTCTAGATATTGTGACAGTCTTCCTCATCTATAAGAACCTTGTTGAAAGCTTGGCAGAGTAATTCTTTGGCGTTATCGGGGAGGTGTTCAATCATGGAGTAAGTAACTCCATCGTGCCCAGGCGCTGAGTCGTTTTTCTTTAAATTAGAATCGAGCTCATTTATTGTAATTTCATTCATCAGAAAATGGCCCTGGTACATTTCTTGGTTGGGTATAATCAGGGGTGCCGAATCGGGGGCAACCTTCTTGATGAATTCCTCAGCATTTTTTTGTAACATGTTGTTGGTGTTGTTGGGATTTATTCATCTGCTTATAGCGTTCACCCTTCTCCAGATCGTGGACGGATTAGTCTGGGCGTTTAATTAATTGCAGAATGATGACCAGCTTGCTTTAGCCTTGATCTTGTAAAGTTTTTTGGATTCAGCTACATTTATTTGATATTTTATGAAGTTATCTGAATTCATATTTGCTTTAAATTTTCGTAAAGATTCTTTACGCTCCTGAGCCTTATTAGTACATTCTGCATCCCACCACGGTGGTGAGGGGTGCTTACTCAATGCAGGATTATTTTTTTTGGTGCGGTATCAGCTGCTCTCGATATAGCGTCAATGAGGGCCGAAAAAAGAGAGTTAGCATCAATGCTCAAGTCAATAGAGTGAATGTGGGATTCTACTAGCGTCGTATACAGATTCCAGTTGGGTTCATTGGTGGTTTTCCATTTGTAAGTGATGTTTTATCGAAGATGTGCACAGGAATCTCCAATGGTGAACATGATCGGATAATGATCAGATCCGTACGTATCGTCTAGAACGATCCAAGTTGACTTAGGCAACAAATTGCTTGATATAATTGTAACATCTACCACAGATATATTTGTGTTAGGTCTTGATATCCTTGTCGGTTGCCCTTCGTTCCTGAATATTAGATTGGGAAACTGCTCGACTGCTTCTACTAAAATTTTTCCAGGTGTATTGTTATCTGCTGATCCCCAAGCGTGATGGTGTCCGTTAATGTCGCCGCCTATGATGCAAAGGTTATCTAACTTGCTGAAAATCTGAAGGTAGTCATTCGCCGTCGCTGAGATATTTAGTGGTCTATATATTGATGCTATGGATATTATACTGGAACCTATTGGTATATTGATTGCGCAAGTTTCTAGGTTTTGATTACTGACACTGCTCATATCAATTTCGGTATATGGTATGCCCTTTCTAAGAAATATTGCCACACCACCCTTGCCATCTGCTCTATCTTTGCGTATAATATTATACTGTTTAAGAGAAATAGAATAATTCTTCCTATACCACGTTTCGGATATGAGAGCTACATCAAAATTACAATTATGAGCTAGACTTTTAAATAAGTTATGATTAGAGAATGCCGATCTGGCATTCCACTGTATAACCTTAAGTTGAGTGTTGAATGTAGTTTTTAAAAATATCAGACAAGAACCTTTCAATGAGATGTTCAAAATTAATGGTTTGAGACACGTTGCTGGAGGTTTGCGGGATTAATGTTTGGAAAACTTGTGTAAGATTACTGTTAAGGTCTCTTATTATTTTATTTTTCATATCTTCGAAAGTCTGATTCATTGAGGGGCTGCTAGGATCAATGATAGGCCTACCAGCAAAAGTCCATTGATATTCTCTTCTAATTGGTGGATGTTGGGGTTCAGTTTCTTGAACTTTCCTTTTTTGCTGAAACTCTTCGTGCGCGTAGGTGGAGGATAAACTAAATTAGTGGTAGCATTCGACTTTGGATTCTTTGACTGCCTGTTTGGCAGTGTAGGAAATTTTAACTCGGAATTAAGTAAGGGAGCGTATTTATTTTTTGACGTTAAGCTAGCATAACTTGGCTGGTCAACAATTTTTTCAGCTTCCTTGAATGATAAATGGAGATGCGCCATTGCTTCTTTTACACGTTTCTGTTTTAGAAAAGCAGGACAATTTTTATCGGTACTGGGGTAACTTTGAGATTTACAATGGATACAAAATGGTCTACAGTTATTACATATTGTAGTATCGTCTGATTCCACGCCGCAATTCTTACATTTTGTTAATGTAAATATATTGAGGTATTTTCAAACCCAAGAACGATAAAATTATCATCTGCCTAGGGACTTTCGATGATTCTTCTCCATTTTTCACTGTTTTAAACATTCGTTTAACAGATTGTACAGGAATATCGGATACAATTGTCCTTAATGGTTCATCCTCTGAATACGTAGTATCTACGCCTTTGACAATAGCTTTCTTTTCTGTGAGATTTAAAGGTATGTAAGCAATCAAGCCATTGTTTTCAAAAACGGGATTGTTTATCAGTCTGTTTGCTGCCAATGTGGAGTCGACTTGTATTTTAATTCTATTTCGACCTACTACACTCAATTCGACAATATGTTTTTCATCCACGCCTATTTCCAACAATTTCTCACGCAGTCTCATAGGATGTAGACGGCAAACGTTTAGGTTTTTATGTTCCGCAAATATAAAAAATGGACCATTGCTATTTGGTTGGTATTTGTTTTCACGGTTTATTTTTATCAATCTATTATCCGTAGCTTCAGTTAGCGTATTTCTATATACGGATGGATTACTAATCTCATCAGTCATGTGAACTATTTCAATATTTTGAATATTCGTTTGTGGTGAGCGTTGTTGGATATAGGGGGGGGCCAGGGCCACCAGCCCCTGGTGAGTTGGAGCTCGACATTTAGACGAGCACCGTCTAGATACAATTACTTATTGCTATCCACTCACAGTACGATGTAAATAGACCTAATGGAATAAAACACAAAAATAATGTGGAAACAAAAACGCGCGCGGTGACAAAGTCGAATAAGAACCTCTCTCGGCCGATGTACACTGTATGAACGCCGGACGAAAACTGATGCTGGAATGTTGAAAACAGAATTTCAATGAAGCCACCTTTTTGATAGATGGCACTAATGTTAGGGAAGCTATTTTGAAATATTCCAAAACATATATTTTTTTAAGTTTCAAACCAATTTTGACTAGATATTTGGGTTTCGTGTTTTGTTTCTGACTACTTGTGGTGTGTTTTGTGCCTGGGAAGCTGGGATTTTCCTCAGCGATTTTTCCCCCTTTTTCAGTGTTTTCCAAGCTTATTTGAGCAAAAAGAAATTTTGTCTTGTTTTCGCTATTTGTAAAATTACTTCCATGCTCCCTAAGAGGTATGCTCTAAATATTCAGTACAAATTACTGATAACCTAATATATGCGAACAAAACACAAATATATTGACAGGGCTGTGATGAACAACTCTAAAAAGTTGTAAATCGTAGATACTAAATCTTTGCTGAAAAAGAAAAGCATTGAAATCAAATACTTTTTTCCGAATAATTTGATTTAGAATTGTAAGTTATTATTCAAAACAATCCTTTTTGCAGATAAAAAGTCGTGTAATTAACACACAGTTACACAATTAAGTCTTTTTCTTTCAGTGACGCGTTTCGATTTATATTTAAATCATCGTCGTACTGTCAAATCTTACACAACTTTTTATCTGCATGATGGAAGACTTTCACCAAGTGAAACCATCTACAATCTATATGATATAGTAAGACATGTTTAAATGCCAATTTTTTTATGGAACGTGACCCAAGATATTTTTAAAAACAATTTTGAAACTATATTACAACTTATAGAAACGTTAAAATGTTTCATCCGTGGGAAAATACGTGCCCGGCTTCATGGAGACCTTGGCAAGACGATGATATTGAATGTGAAAATCGAGGTGAAAACATTGACATGGATCCTAACAGGGGTCCATACTCGGATTTGATATAATATATATAATAAATATATATTATATCAAATTGAGTTTCTCACCATAGAGATGATTCAGGAAACTCTCTCTAAAATGGGAAAACCATGCCTACGGTCGGCTTTGCCTCGAAGATTGAAAAAACTTGGAATTAAGTTTAAAGTAATCGACTAAAGGTCAGCTTTATTGGAAAGTCGGCGGATTTTCAGATGGCGTATTGAACATTTGGAGAAAATAAAAAACATAGAGAGGAAGATTGACTAATCTACTATTTGGATGAGACATAGTATGATACACCGGAGAGATCATCATTCATTGTCGTTTGAAAGATAGTTCGATTAAAGATGGACTCAAGTTTTGTGGTCACGTGCATGTAGTTGGAATAAAAACAATAATAATGGCTAATAATAGATAACACCTAGCATATAAGAAAGTATGTTAAAGAAGTAATGGAGCTTAAAAAAGAAATGTGATGCGGAAAGTGTCCATGTTCGAATAATGGATGCTAATTCACAACAAGCAATAAATTCAACGCACTAAATATGGCTCTGGCCAGCCCATGGCTCATGGGTGATTTTCTTTATATTGGTGTTCCAAGTTACTTCGAATAAACTATACAAAATTTCAATCCTATATATAAAACCTACTAAATAAAATCATTTTGAATCCGGGCCGACCGACCTGAAACGGCTTAATATTAGTCCCGAGGTTGAAGTACACGTAAAATCTATCCATTTATTGAAATCCCTTGAAAATTTATATTTTTTTAAAAGAAAAACAAAAATTCAGTCTTGGTTTTACAATTATTTTGCTCTGTGTTCCATAAAAATGTTTTTCTTCAAACATGTTTATTAGATGACATAAAAATATATTGGACCGGACTATGGGTAGCAAATACAACCTCTTTCTGTTTCTGCTATTCTAATGTGAGATTTCAGTCATTTCAGACAAACAACTGGAGAGGGAGAGTAATTGTATCACACAGGGTTGCCAGATCGTCTGGAAAAATTGTCCTATAAATGCTAGCGAATTTTCGTTTTTGGTTGAAAATTATCGTACGCTGGTGCGAAACCAGGATTTCGAGAGGGGGGGCCTTCACCATTATTTTCCCAAAAAAATGCCACTTTTCCACTCACACTTCCATATATACCATGGTGACATTCCTTTAACGGACCTCAGCTCTTATGCATCAGACGCGTTCCCGTTTTTTAACGAAAAGTACAGCGGTATAATGTACAATTACGTCTATGCTTATCCCATGCTTTTTATGTAAATATTAGAATGAAACAATTTGAGAGGGTTAAGAAACGACCCGAAATTGCTGTTGCGAAACCTCCTCTTCATTTACATTCATTGAAATGTAGTCAAAATAACAAAACGTTCAATAACAAATAATGCCTTTATCTTAAAATACCGTGTGTATATAGAATCAAAGTATGGAAGGTTAATAAAAAAATATACATATGGAATCAGATAAATAGGAACTTTTTAAACACAATATTTAAGTGAAATAAAGGAATGTAATAATTAATCAGTCTCCGAATCTGGTAGATCGACATTAATGTTGCTATTTATGTTTTTTTAAATTCTTTAGAAAGGTTCAATTCAATTTTACCTCCTTGTCAATTTACAAGTTGAGAAGCAATCATGCTTTTGCCGATCGTTTCTACTTTCAATTTATTTCTGGCCTTTGTTTTTTTTTGTTTTAGGGGGCATAATGCCTTCATATTAAAACTGATCAAACTGATCAACCACTAATTTTCCTTTGAATTCTTACAAACTAATACTTATCACTAAAGTAAATCCATCGATGTCCTTTAGATTACGTTAACACTATAACTACAAATTCATGCACATGCTCTGCTCTATGCACAAAAGCACTACACTAATTCGTATGGCTTGGTTCTCTTCAATCGTCGGACAGCGTTGTGGTTGTCCAGCAGCTGAAGAGCTTCTGCGTTTGGGTGGTGGTGGAGCCTTTCTTCATGCCTGGCCGCCATTCTCTTGATCTCGTCAACTACCAGAGGTATATTCAAATCGCGATGAATATCCTTATTACGAATGTACCAAGGGGCATTAACAATAGCTCTTAAAACTTTATTTTGGAATCTTTGTATAATCTTGATGTTAAAATCTTTGGAACAACCCCACAGTTGACAACCGTAGAGCCAAACAGGTTTGAGAATCTGATTATAGATCATGATTTTGTTATAGAGGGACAGTTTTGAGGATCTTCCCAATAACCAGTAGTATTGTTTGTAGCGAAAATTGAGTTCTTCCCGTTTTTTTTTGATGTGATGTTTCCATTTCAGTCTTGTGTCAAGGGTCATACCTAGGTACTTAGCGTTAGCTTCTCGTGGTACGGTAGTCCCATTAACGCTTATTGGAGGAGGATTTATCTGTCTTCGGTTAGAAAAGCAGACATAGATCGATTTTAATTCATTTAGTTTCATTTTCCACTTTTGTGACCAAGTCACTACGCGTCACGAGATAAAAGTTGCGAGTTCCTACCTATCGGTAACGATTTACGAGCTACGAGATGCATGATACGAGCTCCAGGTTATCGGTAATGGATTATAAGTTACGATATTTAAAATACGAGGTCCGGGTTATGGGTAGCGAGTTACAAGGTAAGAGATACAAGATACAAGCTCCAAGTTATCGGTAACACGTTACGAGTTCCAAGTTCTGAGTTATGCGTCACGAGATGTAAGATAGGAGTTTTCACTTATCAGAAACGATTTACGAGCTACAAGGGGCAAGATACGAGTTCCTTGTTATTGGTAATGTGTTACAAGCCACGATACACAAGATACGAGTTCCTGGTTATGAGTAGCGAGTTATAAGCTGCGATTTACGAGTTATGGGTTACGAGTTACGAGTTTCGAGTTGAGAGCTACGATATACGAGTTACAAGTTACGAATTACGAATTACGACTTACGATCTACGTGGTACTAGTTACGAGCTACGTTATACAAGATGCGAGTTGTCACTCATCGGTAACGATTTACGAGCTACGAGAGGCAAGATAAAAGATCCTTGTTATTGGTAATGTGTTACATGCTACGATACACAAGATACGAGTTCCGGGTCATGAGTAGCGAGTTATAAGCTGCGATTTACGAGTTACGAGTTAAGAGTTTCGAGTTACGAGTCTCGATTTACGAGTTTCGAGTTGAGAGTTTCGAGTTGCGGGTTATCATGTACGAGTTACGAGTTACGAATTACGACTTACGATCTACAAGGTACTAGATACGAGCTACGAGACACAAGATACGAGTTCCAGGTGATCAGGAATGAGTTACGAGCTACTAGATACAAGATACGATTTCCGAGTTATGGGTAACGAGTTACGAGTCACGAGTTACGCTTTGCAAGGTAAGATGTACAAGATACAAGCTCCAAGTTATCGGTAACACGTTACGAGTCCCAAGTTCTGAGTTATGCGTCACGAGATATAAGTTGAGAGTTCCCACTTAGCGGAAATGATTTACGAGCTACGAGAGGCAAGATACGTGTTCCTGGTTATGAGTAGCGAGCTATAAGCTGCGATTTACGAGTTACGAGTTACGAGTTTCGTGTTGAGAGCTACGATATACGAGTTACGAGTTACGAGTTACGAGTTACGAGTTACGAGTTACGAGTTACGGGTTACGAATTACGAGTTACGGGTTACGAATGACGACTTACGATCTACGAGGTACTAGTTACGAGTTACGAGATACAAGACGCGAGTTCCCACTCATCGGTAACGATTCACGAGCTACGAGAGGCAAGATAAAAGATCCTCGTTATTGGTAATGTGTTACATGGTACGGTACACAAGATACGAGTTCCGGGTTATGAGTAGAGTTATAAGCTGCGATTTACGTGTTACGAGTTAAGAGTTTCGAGTTACTAGTTTCGAGTTACGATTTTCGAGTTACGAGTTTCGAGTTACGAGTTACGAGTTACGAGTTACTAGTTTCGAGTTACGAGTTTCGAGTTACGAGTTACGAGTTTCGAGTTACGAGTTTCGAGTTACGAGTTTCGAGTTGCGGGTTACCATGTACGAGTTACGAGTTACGAATTACGACTTACGATCTACAAGGTACTAGACACGAGCTACGAGACACAAGATACGAGTTCCAGGTGATCAGTAATGAGTTACGAGCTACTAGATACAAGTTACAAGTTCCGAGATATGGGTAACGAGTTACAAGTCACGAGTTACGCTTTACAAGGTAAGATATACAAGATACAAGCTCCAAGTTCTGAGTTATGCGTCACGAGATATAAGTTGAGAGTTCCCACTTAGCGGAAACGATTTACGAGCTACGAGAGGCAAGATACGAGTTCCTCGTTATTGGTAATGGGTTACAAGCCACGATACACAAGATACGAGTTCCGGGTTATCCGTTACGCGTTACGAGTTCCGAGATCTGAGTTTCGCGTCATGAGATACAAGATGCGAGTTCCCATCTATCGGTAACGATTTACGAGCTACGAGATGCAAGATACGAGTTCCAGGTTATCGGTAATGGATTACAAGTTACGATATATATGATACGAGTTCCTCGTTATTGGTAATGGGTTACAAGCCACGATACACAAGATACGAGTTCCGGGTTATCCGTTACGCGTTACGAGTTCCGAGATCTGAGTTTCGCGCCACTAGATACAAGTTGCGAGTTCCCACTTATCAGTAACGATTTACAAGCTACTAGAGGCAAGATACGATTTCCTTGTTATTGGTGATGGGTTACAAGCTACGATACACATGACACGAGTTCCGGGTCATGAGTAGCGAGTTATAAGCTGCGATTTACGAGTTACGAGTTAAGAGTTTCGAGTTACGAGTTTCGAGTTACGAGTTACGAGTTTCGAGTTACGAGTTTCGAGTTACGAGCTTCGAGTTACGAGTTTCGAGTTACGAGCTTCGAGTTGCGGGTTACCATGTACGAGTTACGAGTTACGAATTACGACTTACGATCTACAAGGTACTAGACACGAGCTACGAGACACAAGATACGAGTTCCAGGTGATCAGTAATGAGTTACGAGCTACTAGATACAAGATACCAGTTCCGAGATATGGGTAACGAGTTACGAGTCACGAGTTACGCTTTACAAGGTAAGATATACAAGATACAAGCTCCAAGTTATCGGTAACACGTTACGAGTTCCAAGTTCTGAGTTATGCGTCACGAGATATAAGTTGAGAGTTCCCACTTAGCGGAAACGATTTACGAGCTACGAGAGGCAAGATACGAGTTCCTCGTTATTGGTAATGGGTTACAAGCCACGATACACAAGATACGAGTTCCGGGTTATCCGTTACGCGTTACGAGTTCCGAGATCTGAGTTTCTCGTCATGAGATACAAGATGCGAGTTCCCATCTATCGGTAACGATTTACGAGCTACGAGATGCAAGATACGAGTTCCAGGTTATCGGTAATGGATTACAAGTTACGATATATATGATACGAGTTCCGAGTTATTGGTAGCGAGTTACAAGGTAAAAGATATAAGATACATGCTCCGAGTTATCGGTAACGCGTTACGAGTTCCAAGTTCTGAGTTACGCGCCACTAGATACAAGTTGCGAGTTCCCTCTTATCGGTAACGATTTACGAGCTACGAGAGGCAAGATACGAGTTCGTTGTTATTGGTAATGGGTTACAAGTCACGATACACAAGATACGAGTTCCGGGTTATGAGTAGCGAGTTATATGCTGCGTATAACGAGTTACGAGTTTCGAGTTACGAGTACCGAGTTACGATATACGAGTTACGAGTTACGAGTTACAAGTTACGAGTTACGAATTACGACTTACGATCTACGAGGTACTGGCTACGAGTTACGAGATAAAAGATGAGAGTTCCCATTTATCGTAACGAGTTACGAGTCACAAGATACGAGCTACGAGTTATTAGATACGTGTCACGAGTTCCAGGTTCTAAGTTACGCGTCACGAGATACAAGTTGCGAGTTCCCACTTATCAGTAACGATTTACAAGCTACTAGAGGCAAGATACGAGTTCCTTGTTATTGGTGATGGGTTACAAGCTACGATACACATGACACGAGTTCCGGGTCATGAGTAGCGAGTTATAAGCTGCGATTTACGAGTTACGAGTTAAGAGTTTCGAGTTACGAGTTACGAGTTTCGAGTTACGAGTTACGAGTTACGAGTTTCGAGTTACGAGTTTCGAGTTACGAGCTTCGAGTTAGGAGTTTCGAGTTACGAGCTTCGAGTTACGAGTTTCGAGTTGCGGGTTACCATGTACGAGTTACGAGTTACGAATTACGACTCACGATCTACAAGGTACTAGATACGAGCTATGAGACACAGGATACGAGTTCCAGGTGATCAGGAATGAGTTACGAGCTACTAGATACAAGATACGATTTCCGAATTATGGGTAACGAGTTACGAGTCACGAGTTACGCTTTACAAGGTAAGATCTACAAGATACAAGCTCCAAGTTATCGGTAACACGTTACGAGTCCCAAGTTCTGAGTTATGCGTCACGAGATATAAGTTAAGTGTTCCCACTTATCGGAAACGATTTACGAGCTACGAGAGGCAAGATACGAGTTCCTTGTTATTGGTAATAGGTTACAAGCCACGATACACAAGATACGAGTTCCGGGTTATTCGTTACGCGTTACGAGTTCCGAGAACTGAGTTTCGCGTCATGAGATACAAGATGCGAGTTTTCACCTATAGGTAACTAGTTACGAACTACTAGATCTAGGATTCGAGTTCGAGGTTATCGTCATTGATTTACAAGATCCGAGATCAAGATTCGAGTTCCGAGTTATGAGCAACACTTTCGAGTTCCGAGTCCTGAGTTACGCGTCACGAGATACAAGATGCGAGTTCCCATCTATCGGCAACGATTTACGAGCAACGAGATGCAAGATACGAGTTCCTGGTTATGAGTAGCGAGTTATAAGCTGCGATTTACGAGTTACGAGTTTCAAGTTGAGAGCTACGATATACGAGTTACGATCTACGAGGTACTAGTTACGAGTCACGAGATACAAGATGCGAGTTCCCACTTATTGTAAGAAGTTACGAGCTACGAGACACAAGATAGGAGTTCCAGGTAATCAGTAACGAGTTACGAGCTACAAGAGGCAAGATACGAGTTCCTTGTTATTGGTAATTGGATACAAGCTACGATACACAAGATACGAGTTCCTGGTTATGAGAAGCGAGTTATAAGCTGCGATTTACGTGTTACGAGTTACGAGTTGCGAGTTACGATATACGAGTTACGAATTACGACTTACGATCTACGAGGTACTAGTTACGAGTTACTAGATACAAGATGCGTGTTCCCACTTATCGTAACAGGTTACGAGCTACGAGACACAAGATACGAGTTCCAGGTAATCAGTAATGAGTTACGAGCTACTAGATACAAGATACGGGTTCCGAGTTATGGGTAACGAGTGATGAGTTATAAGATAAGCGCTCCGGGTTATCGGTTACGCGTTATGAGTTCAGAGTTCTGAGTTTCGCGTCATGAGATACAAGATGCGAGTTTCCACCTATCGGTAACGAGCTACGAACTTCTAGATCTAGGATACGACTTCGAGGTTATCATCATTGATTTTCAAGATCCGAGATCAAGATTCGAGTTCCGAGTTATGGGTAACGAGTTACGAGTCACGAGTTACGCTTTACAAGGTAAGATATACAAGATACAAGCTCCAAATTATCGGTAACACTTTCGAGTTCCGAGTCCTGAGTTACGCGTCACGAGATAAAAGTTGCGAGTCCCACTTATCGGTAAAGATTTACGAGCTACGAGAGGCAAGATACAAGATCTTTGTTATTGGTAATGTGTTACAAGCTACGATACACAAGATACGAGTTCCGGGTTATGAGTAGCGAGTTATAAGCTGCGATTTACGAGTTACGAGTTTCGAGTTGCGAGTTTCGAGTTGCGAGTTACCATATACGAGTTACGAGTAACGTATTACGACTTACGATCTACGAGGTACTAGTTACGATTTACGAGATACAAGATGCGACTTCCTACCTATCGTAACGAGTTACGAGCTACGAGACACAAGATACCAGTTCCAGGTAATCAGTAATGAGTTACGAGCTACTAGATACAAGATACGTGTTCCGAGTTATGGGTAACGAGTTACGAGTTACAGTATACGAGTTCCCGAGTTATTGGTTCGCGTTACGAGTTCTGAGTTTCGCGTCATGAGATACAAGATGCGAGTTTTCAGCTATCGGTAACGAGTTACAAACTACTAGATCTAGGATACGAGATCGTGGCTATCGTCATTGATTTACAAAATCCGAGATCAAGATTCTAGTTCCGAGTTATGGGCAACGAGTTATGGGCTACGAGTTACGAGTTACAAGGTAAGTGATACAAGATACGAGTTACGAGTTATCGGTAACACTGTCGAGTTCCGAGTCCTAAGTTACGCGTCACGAGATACAAGATGCGAGTTCCCATCTATCGGTAACGATTTACGAGCTACGAGATGCAAGATACGAGTGCCCGGTTATCGGTAATGGATTACAAGTTACGATATATATGATACGAGTTCCGAGTTATTGGAAGCGAGTTACAAGTTAAGAGATATAAGATGCATGCTCTGAGATATCGGTAACGCGTTACGAGTTCCAAGTTCTGAGTTACGCGTCACTAGATACAAGTTGCGAGTTCCCTCTTATCGGTAACGATTTACGAGCTACGAGAGGCAAGATAAAAGATCCTTGTTATTGGTAATGTGTTACAAGCTACGATACACAAGATACGAGTTCCGGGTTATCAGTAATGAGTTACGAGCTACCAGATACAAGATAGCTCCGAGTTATCGGTTAAACGTTACGAGTTCCGAGTTCTGAGTTCCGCGTCATGAGATACAAGATGCGAGTTCCTCCTTATCGTAACGAGTTACGAGCTACGAGACACAAGATACGAGTTCCAGGTAATCAGTAATGAGTTCCGGGTTATGAGTAGCGAGTTATAAGCTGCGATTTACGAATTACGAGTTAAGAGTTTGGAGGTACGAGTTTCGAGTTACGAGTTTCGAGTTGCGGGTTACCATGTACGAGTGACGAGTTACGAATTACGGATTACGATCTACAAGGTACTAGATACGAGCTACGAGACACAAGATACGAGTTCCAGGTGATCGGTAATGAGTTACGAGCTACTAGATACAAGATACGAGTTCCGAGTTATGGGTAACGAGTTACGAGTCACGAGTTACGCTTTACAAGGTAAGAGATACAAGATACAAGCTCCAAATTATCGGTAACACTTTTGAGTTCCGAGTCCTGAGTTACGCGTCACTAGATACAAGTTGCGAGTTTTCACTTATCGGTAACGAGTTACAAACTACTAGATCTAGGTTACGAACTCGTGGCTATCGTCATTGATTTACAAAATCCGAGATCAAGATTCGAGTTCCGAGATATGGGCAACGAGTTATGGGTTACCAGTTATGGGTTACGAGTTACGAGTTACAAGGTAAATGATACAAGATACGAGTTACGAGTTTGGAGTTACGAGTTACGAGTTACAAGGTAAATGATACGAGATACGAGTTACGAGTTTGGAGTTACGAGTTTCGAGTTACGACTTTCGAGTTCCGAGTCCTGAGTTACGCGTCACGAGATACAAGATGCGAGTTCCCATCTATCGGTAACGATTTACGAGCTAGGAGAGGCAAGATACGTGTTCCTTGTTAAAGGCAATGGGTTACAAGCTACGATACACAAGATACGAGTTCCTGGTTATGAGTAGCGAGTTTCACGAGTTACGAGTTACGAGTTACGAGTTACGAGTTACGAGTTACGAGTTACGAGTTACGAGTTACGAGTTTCGAGTTTCGAGTTGCGAGTTACGATACACGAGTTACGAGTTACGAATTACGACTTACGATCTACGAGGTACTAGTTACGAGTTACGAGATACAAGTTGCGAGTTCCTACTTATCGTAAAGAGTTACGAGCTACGAGACACAAGATACGAGTTCCAGGTAATCAGTAATGAGTTACGAGCTACTGGATACAGGATACGAGCTCCGAGTTATCGGTCACACATTACGAGTTCCGAGTTCTGAGTTTCGCGTCATGAGATACAAAATGCGAGTTTCCACTTATTGGTAACGAGTTACGATCTTCAAGATCTAGGATTCGAGTTCCAGGTTATCGGCAATGATTTGCGAGATCCGAGATAGAAGATACGAGTTCCGAGCAATAGGTAACGAGTTACCAGCTACGAGTTACGAGTTACAAGGTAAGGGATACAAGATACAAGCTCCAAGTTATCGGTAACGCGTTACGAGTTCCAAGTTCTGGGTTACGCGTCACTAGATAAAAGTTGCGACTTCCTACCTATCGGTAACGATTTACGAGCTACGAGAGGCAAAATACAAGATCCTTGTTATTGGTAATGTGTGACAAGCTACGATACACAAGATACGAGTTCCAGGTAATCAGTAATGAGTTACGGACTACTAGATACAAGTAGCAAGCTCCGAGTTATCGGTTACACGAGTTCCGAGTTCTGAGTTTCGCGTCATGAGATACAAGATGCGAGTTTCCACTTATTGCTAACGTGTTACGATCTTCAAGGTCTAGGATTCGAGTTCCAGGTTATCGGCAATGATTTGCGAGATCCGAGATAGAAGATACGAGTTCCGAGCAATAGGTAACGAGTAACGAGCTACGAGTTACGAGTTACAAGGTAAGGGATACAAGATACAAGCTCCAAGTTATCGGTAACGCGTTACGAGATACAAGATGCGAGTTCCCATCTATCGGTAACGATTTACGAGCTAGGAGAGGCAAGATACGTGTTCCTTGTTAAAGGTAATGTGTTACAAGCTACGATACTCAAGATACGAGTTCCGGGTTATGAGTAGCGAGTTATAAGCTGCCATTAACGAATTACGATCTACGAGGTACTAGTTACGAGTTACGAGATACAAGATGCGAGTTCCTACACATCGTAACGAGTTACGAGCTACGAGACACAAGATACGAGTTACAGGTAATCAGTAATGAGTTACGAGCTACTAGATACAAGATACGTGTTTCGAGTTATTGGTTCGCGTTACGAGTTCCAAGTTCTGAGTTTCGCGTCATGAGATACAAGATGCGAGTTTTCAGCTATCGGTAACGAGTTACAAACTACTAGATCTAGGATACGAGTTCGTGGCTATCGTCATTGATTTACAGAATCCGAGATCAAGATTCGAGTTCCTAGTTATGGGCAACGAGTTATGGGTTACGAGTTACGAGTTACAAGGTAAGTGATACAAGATACGAGTTACGAGTTATCGGTAACACTTTCAAGTTCCAAGTCCTGAGTTACGCGTCACGAGATACACGATGCGAGTTCCCATGTATCGGTAACGATTTACGAGCTACGAGATGCAAGATACGAGTTCCAGGTTATACAAGATACGAGTTACGAGTTATCGGTAACACTTTCGAGTTCCAAGTCCTGAGTTATGCGTCACGAGATACAAGATGCGAGTTCCCATCTATCGGTAACGATTTACGAGCTACGAGATGCAAGATACGAGTTCCAGGTTATCGGTAATGGATTACAAGTTACGATATATATGATACGAGTTCCGACTTATTGGTAGCGAGTTGCAAGGTAAGAGATGCATGCGCTGAGTTATCGGTAACGCGTTACGAGTTCCAAGTTCTGAGTTACGCGTCACGAGATACAAGTTGCGAGTTCCCTCTTATCGGTAACGATTTACCAGCTACGAGAGGCAAGATAAAAGATCCTTGTTATTGGTAATGTGTTACAAGCTACGATACACAGGATACGAGTTCCGGGCTATGAGTAGCGAGTTATAAGCTGCGATTTACGAGTTACGAGTTAAGAGTTTGGAGTTACGAGTTACTAGTTTCGAGTTACGAGTTTCGAGTTGCGGGTTACCATGTACGAGTTACGAGATACAAGATGCGAGTTCCCATCTATCGGTAACGATTTACGAGCAACGAGATGCAAGATACAAGTTCCTGGTTATGAGTAGCGAGTTATAAGCTGCGATTTACGAGTTACGAGTTTCGAGTTGAGAGCTACGATATACGAGTTACGATCTACGAGGTACTAGTTACGAGCCACGAGATACAAGATGCGAGTTCCCACTTATTGTAACAAGTTACGAGCTACGAGACACAAGATAGGAGTTCCAGGTAATCAGTAATGAGTTACGAGCTACTAGATACAAGATACGGGTTCCGAGTTATGGGTAACGAGTTACGAGTTAGTAGTTACAAGATACGAGCTCCGAGTTATCGGTAACGCGTTACTAGTTCCGGGTTTTGAGTTACACGTCACGAGATACAAGATGCAAGTTTTCACCTCTAGGTAACTAGTTACGAACTACTAGATCTAGGATTCGAGTTTGAGGTTATCGTCATTGATTTACAATATCCGAGATCAAGATTCGAGTTCCGAGTTATCAGCAACATTGGTAACGAGTTAGGATCTTCAAGATCTTCAAGTTCCGAGTTACGCGTCACGAAATACAAGTTACGAGTTCCCACTTATCAGTAACGATTTACGAGCTACAAGAGGCAAGATACGAGTTCCTTGTTATTGGTAATTGGATACAAGCTACGATACACAAGATACGAGTTCCTGGTTATGAGAAGCGAGTTATAAGCTGCGATTTACGTATTACGAGTTACGAGTTGCGAGTTACGATATACGAGTTACGAATTACGACTTACGATCTACGAGGTACTAGTTACGAGTTACTAGATACAAGATGCGTGTTCCCACTTATCGTAACAAGTTACGAGCTACGAGACACAAGATACGAGTTCCAGGTAATCAGTAATGAGTTACGAGCTACTAGATACAAGATACGGGTTCCGAGTTATGGGTAACGAGTGATGAGTTATAAGATAAGCGTTCCGGGTTATCGGTTACGCGTTATGAGTTCAGAGTTCTGAGTTTCGCGTCATGAGATACAAGATGCGAGTTTCCACCTATCGGTAACGAGCTACGAACTTCTAGATCTAGGATACGACTTCGAGGTTATCATCATTGATTTTCAAGATCCAAGATCAAGATTCGAGTTCCGAGTTATGGGTAACGAGTTACGAGTCACGAGTTACGCTTTACAAGGTAAGATATACAAGATACAAGCTCCAAATTGTCAGTAACACTTTCGAGTTCCGAGTCCTGAGTTACGCGTCACGAGATAAAAGTTGCGAGTTCCTACCTATCGGTAACGATTTACGAGCTACGAGATGCATGATACGAGCTCCAGGTTATCGGTAATGGATTATAAGTTACGATATTTAAGATACGAGGTCCGGGTTATGGGTAGCGAGTTACAAGGTAAGAGATACAAGATACAAGCTCCAAGTTATCGGTAACACGTTACGACTTCCAAGTTCTGAGTTATGCGTCACGAGATATAAGATAGGAGTTCTCACTTATCGGAAACGATTTACGAGCTACAAGGGGCAAGATACGAGTTCCTTGTTATTGGTAATGTGTTACAAGCCACGATACACAAGATACGAGTTCCTGGTTATGAGTTGCGAGTTATAAGCTGCGATTTACGAGTTATGGGTTACGAGTTACGAGTTTCGAGTTGAGAGCTACCATATACGAGTTACGAGTAGCGAATTACGACTTACGGTCTACGAGGTACTAGTTACGAGTTACGAGATACAAGATGCGAGTTCCTACTTATAGTAACAAGTTACGAGCTACGAGACACAAGATACGAGTTCCAGGTAATCAGTAATGAGTTACGAGCTACTAGATACAAGATACCTGTTCCGAGTTATGGGTAACGAGTTACGAGTTACAGTATACGAGTTCCCGAGTTATTGGTTCGCGTTACGAGTTCCAAGTTACGCGTCACTAGATAAAAGTTGCGAGTTCCTACCTATCGGAAACGATTTACGAGCTACGAGAGGCAAGATACAAGATCCTTGTTATTGGTAATGTGTTACAAGCTACGATACACAAGCTACGAGTTCCGGGTTATGAGTAGCGAGTTATAAGCTGCGATTTACGAGTTACGAGTTTTGAATTTCGAGTTTCGAGTTGCGAGTTACCATATACGAGTTACGAGTAACGAATTACGACTTACGATCTACGAGGTACTAGTTACGATTTACGAGATACAAGATGCGAGTTCCTACCTATCATAACGAGTTACGAGCTACGAGACACAAGATACGAGTTCCAGGTAATCAGTAATGAGTTACGAGCTACTAGATACAAGAAACGTGTTCCGAGTTATGGGTAACGAGTTACGAGTTACAGTATACGAGTTCCCGAGTTATTGGTTCGCGTTACGAGTTCTGAATTTCGCGTCATGAGATACAAGATGCGAGTTTTCAGCTATCGGTAACGAGTTACAAACTACTAGATCTAGGATACGAGTTCGTGGCTATCGTCATTGATTTACAAAATCCGAGATCAAGATTCAAGTTCCGAGTTATGGGCAACGAGTTATGGGCTACGAGTTACGAGTTACAAGGTAAGTGATACAAGATACGAGTTACGAGTTATCGGTAACACTGTCGAGTTCCGAGTCCTGAGTTACGCGTCACGAGATACAAGATGCGAGTTCCCATCTATCGGTAACGATTTACGAGCTACGAGATGCAAGATACGAGTGCCCGGTTATCGGTAATGGATTACAAGTTAAGATATATATGATACGAGTTCCGAGTTATTGGAAGCGAGTTACAAGTTAAGAGATATAAGATGCATGCTCTGAGATATCGGTAACGCGTTACGAGTTCCAAGTTCTGAGTTACGCGTCACTAGATACAAGTTGCGAGTTCCCTCTTATCGGTAACGATTTACGAGCTACGAGAGGCAAGATAAAAGATCCTTGTTATTGGTAATGTGTTACAAGCTACGATACACAAGATACGAGTTCCGGGTGATCAGTAATGAGTTACGAGCTACCAGATACAAGATAGCTCCGAGTTATCGGTTAAACGTTACGAGTTCCGAGTTCTGAGTTCCGCGTCATGAGATACAAGATGCGAGTTTCCACCTATTGGTAACGAGTTACGAACTTCTAGATCTAGGATACGACTTCGACGTTATCATCATTGATTTTCAAGATCCGAGATCAAGATTCGAGTTCCAAGTTATGGGCAACGAGTTACGGGTTACGAGTTACGAATTACAAGGTAAGAGATACAAGATACAAGCTCGAAGTTATCGGTAACGCGTTACGAGTTCCAGGTTCCGAGTTACGCGTCACGAGATACAAGTTACGAGCTCCCACTTATTGGTAACGAGTTACGATCTTCAAGATCTAGGATACGAGTTCCAGGTTATCGGCAATGATTTGCGAGATCCGAGATAGAAGATACGAGTTCCGAGTAATGGGTAACGAGTTAAGAGTTACGAGTTACAAGGTAAGAGATACAAGATACAAGATCGAAGTTATCGTTAACGCGTTACGAGTTCCAGGTCCCGAGTTACGCGTCACGAGATACAAGTTACGAGTTCCCACTTATCAGTAACGATTTACGAGCTACAAGAGGCAAGATACGAGTTCCTTGTTACTGGTAATGGGTTACAAGCTACGATACACAAGATACGAGTTCCTGGTTATGAGTAGCGAGTTATAAGCTGCGATTTACGAATTACGAGTTAAGAGTTTGGAGTTACGAGTTTCGAGTTACGAGTTTCGAGTTGCGGGTTACCATGTACGAGTGACGAGTTACGAATTACGGATTACGATCTACAAGGTACTAGATACGAGCTACGAGACACAAGATACGAGTTCCAGGTGATCGGTAATGAGTTACGAGCTACTAGATACAAGATACGAGTTCAGAGTTATGAGTAACGAGTTACGAGTCACGAGTTACGCTTTACAAGGTAAGAGATACAAGATACAAGCTCCAAATTATCGGTAACACTTTTGAGTTCCGAGTCCTGAGTTACGCGTCCCGAGATAAAAGATGCGATTTCCGATTCATCGGTACCGCTTTACGAGCTACGAAATGCATGATACGAGCTCCAGGTTATCGGTAATGGATTATAAGTTACGATATTTAAGATACGAGGTCCGGGTTATGAGTAGCGAGTTACAAGGTAAGAGATACAAGATACAAGCTCCAAGTTATCGGTAATACGTTACGAGTTCCAAGTTCTGAGTTATGCGTCACGAGATAAAAGTTAGGAGTTCCCACTTATCGGAAACGATTTACAAGCTAAAAGGGGCAAGATACGAGTTCCTTGTTATTGATAATGTGTTACAAGCCACGATACACAAGGTACAAGTTCCGGGTTATCGGTTACGCGTTACGAGTTCCGAGATCTGAGTTTCGCGTCAAGAGATACAAGATGCGAGTTTTCACCTATAGGTAACTAGTTACGAACTACTAGATCTAGGATACGAGTTCGAGGTTATCGTCTATGATTTACAAGATCAGAGATCAAGATTCGAGTTCCGAGTTATGGGCAACACTTTCGAGTTCCGAGTCCTGAGTTACGCCTCACGAGATACAAGTTGCGATTTCCCACTTATCGGTAACGATTTACGAGCTACGAGAGGCAAGATACGAGTTCCTTGTTATTGGTAATGTGTTGCAAGACACGATACACAAGATACAAGTTCCGGGTTATCCGTTACGCGTTACGAGTTCCGAGATCTGAGTTTCGCGTCAAGAGATACAAGATGCGAGTTTTCACCTATAGGTAACTAGTTACGAACTACTAGATCTAGGATACGAGTTCGAGATTATCGTCTATGATTTACAAGATCCGAGATCAAGATTCGAGTTCCGAGTTATGGGCAACACTTTCGAGTTCCGAGTCCTGAGTTACGCGTCACGAGATACAAGTTGCGAGTTCCCTCTTATCGGTAACGATTTACGAGCTACGAAAGGCAAGATACGAGTTCCTTGTTATTGGTAATGGGTTACAAGCTACGATACACATGTATGTAGTTATAAGCTATGATTTACGAGTTACGACTTTCGAATTACGAGTTACGAGTTGCGAGTAACTAACTACGACTTACGATCTACGAGGTACTAGTTACGAGTTACGAGATACAAGATGCGAGTTCCTACTTATCGTAAAGAGTTACGAGCTACGAGAGACAAGATACGAGTTCCAGGTAATCAGTAATGAGTTACGAGCTACTAGATACAAGATATGTGTTCCGAGTTATGGGTAACGAGTTTCGAGTTACAGTATACGAGTTCCCGAATTATTGGTTCGCGTTACGAGTTCCGAGTTCTGAGTTACACGTCACGAGATACAAGATGCGAGTTCCCACCTATTGGTAATGAGTTACGATCTTCAAGATCTAGGATACGAGTTCCAGGTTATCGGCAATAATTTGCAAGATCCTAGATAGAAGATACGAGTTCCGAGTAATAGGTTACGAGTTACAAGGTAAGAGATACAAGATACAAGCTCCGAGTTATCGGTAACGCGTTACGAGTTCCAAGTACTGGGCTACGCGTCACGAGATACAAATTGCGAGTTCCCACTTATCAGTAACGATTTACGAGCTACGAGAGGCAAGATACGTGTTCCTTGTTAAAGGTAATAGGTTACAAGCTACGATACACAAGATACGAGTTCCTGGTTCTGAGTAGCGAGCTAAAAGCTGCGATTTACGAGTTACGAGTTACGAGTTTCTAGTTGAGAGCTACGATATACGAGTTACGAGTTACGAGTTACGAATTACGACTTTCGATCTACGAGGTACTAGTTACGAGTTACGAGATACAAGATGCGAGTTCCCACTCATCGGTAACGATTTACGAGCTACGAGAAGCAAGGTAAAAGATCCTTGTTATTGGTAATGTGTTACATGCTACGGTACACAAGATACGAGTTCCGGGTTATGAGTAGAGAGTTATAAGCTGCGATTTACGTGTTACGAGTTATGAGTTTCGAGTTTCGAGTTTCGAGTTTCGAGTTTCGAGTTTCGAGTTTCGAGTTTCGAGTTTCGAGTTTCGAGTTTCGAGTTTCGAGTTTCGAGTTTCGAGTTTCGAGTTTCGAGTTTCGAGTTTCGAGTTTCGAGTTTCGAGTTACGAGTTTCGAGTTACGAGTTACGAGTTTCGAGTTACGAGTTTCGAGTTGCGGGTTACCATGTACGAGTTACGAGTTACGAATTACGACTTACGATCTACAAGGTACTAGATACGAGCTACGAGACACAAGATACGAGTTCCAGGTGATCAGTAATGAGTTACGAGCTACTAGTTACAAGATACGAGTTCCGAGTTATGGGTAACGAGTTACGAGTCACGAGTTACGCTTTACAAGGTAAGATATACAAGATACAAGCTCCAAGTTATCGGTAACGCGTTACGAGTTCCAAGTTCTGAGTTACGCGCCACTAGATACAAGTTGCGAGTTCCCTCTTATCGGTAACGATTTACGAGCTACGAGAGGCAAGATAAAAGATCCTTGTTATTGGTAATGTGTTACATGCCACGATACACAAGAAACGAGTTCCAGGTTATGAGTAGCGAGTTATATGCTGCGATTAACGAGTTACGAGTTTCGAGTTACGAGTAACGAGTTACGAGTTACGAACTACGACTTACGATCTACGAGGTACTAGCTACGAGTTACGAGATAAAAGATGCGAGTTCCCATTTATCGTAACGAGTTATGAGTCACAAGATACGAGCTACGAGTTATTAGATACGTGTTACGAGTTCCAGGTTCTAAGTTACGCGTCACGAGATACAAGTTACGAGTTCCCACTTATCAGTAACGATTTACAAGCTACGAGAGGCAAGATACGAGTTCCTTGTTATTGGTAATGGGTTACAAGCTACGATACACAGGATACGAGTTCCTGGTTATGAGTAGCGAGTTATAAGCTGCGATTTACGAGTAACGAGTTACGAGTTGCGAGTTACGATATACGAGTTACGAGTTACGAATTACGACTTACGATCTACGAGGTACTGGTTACGAGTTACGAGATACAAGATGCGAGTTCCCACTTATCGTAACAAGTTACGGGTTACGAGATACAAGATACGAGTTCCAGGTAATCAGTAATGAGTTACGAGCTACTAGATACAAGATACGTGTTCCGAGTTATGGGTACCGAGTGATGAGTTATAAGATAAGAGCACCGGGTTATCGGTTACGCATTACGAGTTCCGAGTTCTAAGTTTCGCGTCATGAGATACAAGATGCAAGTTTTCACCTGTTGGTAACTAGTTACGAACTACTAGTTCTAGGATACGAGTTCGAGGTTATCGTCATTGATTTACAAGATCCGAGATCAAGATACGAGCTCCGAGTTATCGGTAACACTTTCGAGTTCCGACTCCTGGGTTACGCCTCACGAGATACAAGATGCATGTTCCCATTTATCGGTAAAGATTTACGAGCTACGAGAGGCAAGATACGAGTTCCTTGTTAAAGGTAACGGGTTACAAGCTACGATACACAAGATACGAGTTCCTGGTTATGAGTAGCGAGTTATAAGCTGCGATTTACGAGATACGAGTTTCGAGTTGAGAGCTACGATATACGAGTTACGATCTACGAGGTACTAGTTACGAGTTACGAGATACAAGATGCGAGTTCCCACTTATTGTAACAAGCTACGAGCTACGAGACACAAGATAGGAGTTCCAGATAATCAGTAATGAGTTACGAGCTACTAGATACAAGATACGGGTTCCGAGTTATGGGTAACGAGTGACGAGTTACAAGATGAGAGCACCGAGTTATCGGTTACGCGTTACGAGTTCTGAGTTCTGAGTTTCGCGTCATGAGATACAAGATGCGAGTTTTCATCTATCGGTAACGAGTAACGAACTACTAGATCTAGGACACGAGTTCGAGGTTATCGTCATTGATTTACAAAATCCGAGATGAAGATTCGAGTTCCGAGCTATGGGCAACGAGTTACGGGTTACGAGTTACAAGGTAAGTGATACAAGATACGAGCTCCGAGTTATCGCTAATGCGTTTCGAGTTCCAAGTTATGAGTTACGCATCACGAGATACAAGTTGCGAGTTCCCACTTATCGGTAACGATTTACGAGCTACGAGAGGCAAGATACGAGTTCCTTGTTAAAGGTAATGGGTTACAAGCTACGATACACAAGATACGAGTTCTTGGTTATGAGTAGCGAGTTATAAGCTGCGATTTACGAGTTATGGGTTACGAGTTACGAGTTTCGAGTTGAGAGCTACGATATACGAGTTACGAATTACGACTTACGATCTACGTGGTACTAGTTACGAGCTACGTTATACAAGATGCGAGTTGTCACTCATCGGTAACGATTTACGAGCTACGAGAGGCAAGATAAAAGATCCTTGTTATTGGTAATGTGTTACATGCTACGATACACAAGATACGAGTTCCGGGTCATGAGTAGCGAGTTATAAGCTGAAATTTACGAGTTACGAGTTAAGAGTTTCGAGTTACGAGTTTCGATTTACGAGTTTCGAGTTGAGAGTTTCGAGTTGCGGGTTACCATGTACGAGTTACGAGTTACGAATTACGACTTGCGATCTACAAGGTACTAGATACGAGCTACGAGACACAAGATACGAGTTCCAGGTGATCAGGAATGAGTTACGAGCTACTAGATACAAGATACGATTTCCGAGTTATGGGTAACGAGTTACGAGTCACGAGTTACGCTTTGCAAGGTAAGATGTACAAGATACAAGCTCCAAGTTATCGGTAACACGTTACGAGTCCCAAGTTCTGAGTTATGCGTCACGAGATATAAGTTGAGAGTTCCCACTTAGCGGAAACGATTTACGAGCTACGAGAGGCAAGATACGTGTTCCTTGTTAAAGGTAATGGGTTACAAGCTACGATACACAAGATACGAGTTCCTGGTTATGAGTAGCGAGCTATAAGCTGCGATTTACGTGTTACGAGTTAAGAGTTTCGAGTTACGAGTTTCGAGTTACGAGTTACGAGTTTCGAGTTACGAGTTTCGAGTTACGAGTTTCGAGTTGCAGGTTACCATGTACGAGTTACGAGTTACGAATTACGACTTACGATCTACAAGGTACTAGACACGAGCTACTAGACACAAGATACGAGTTCCAGGTGATCAGTAATGAGTTACGAGCTACTAGATACAAGATACCAGTTCCGAGATATGGGTAACGAGTTACGAGTCACGAGTTACGCTTTACAAGGTAAGATATACAAGATACAAGCTCCAAGTTATCGGTAACACGTTACGAGTTCCAAGTTCTGAGTTATGCGTCACGAGATATAAGTTGAGAGTTCCCACTTAGCGGAAACGATTTACGAGCTACGAGAGGCAAGATACGAGTTCCTCGTTATTGGTAATGGGTTACAAGCCACGATACACAAGATACGAGTTCTGGGTTATCCGTTACGCGTTAGGAGTTCCGAGATCTGAGTTTCGCGTCATGAGATACAAGATGCGAGTTCCCATCTATCGGTAACGATTTACGAGCTACGAGATGCAAGATACGAGTTCCAGGTTATCGGTAATGGATTACAAGTTACGATATATATGATACGAGTTCCGAGTTATTGGTAGCGAGTTACAAGGTAAAAGATATAAGATACATGCTCCGAGTTATCGGTAACGCGTTACGAGTTCCGAGTCCTGAGTTACGCGTCACGAGATACAAGATGCGAGTTCCCATCTATCGGTAACGATTTACGAGCTACAAGGGGCAAGATACGAGTTCCTTGTTATTGGTAATGTGTTACAAGCCACGATACACAAGATACAAGTTCCGAGTTATCGGTTACACGTTACGAGTTCCGAGTTCTGAGTTTCGCGTCATGAGATACAAGATGCGAGTTTCCACTTATTGGTAACGAGTTCGACCTTCAAGATCTAGGATACGAGTTCCAGGTTATCGGCAATAATTAGCGAGATCCGAGATAGAAGATACGAGTTCCAAGCAATAGGTAACGAGTTACGAGCTACGAGTTACGAGTTACAAGGTAAGGGATACAAGATACAAGCTCCAAGTTATCGGTAACGCGTTACGTGTTCCAAGTTCTGAGTCACGCCTCACGATATACAAGTTGCGAGTCCCACTTATCGGTAAAGATTTACGAGCTACGAGAGGCAAGATATAAGATCTTTGTTATTGGTAATGTGTTACAAGCTACGATACACAAGGTACAAGTTCCGGGTTATCGGATACGCGTTACGAGTTCCGAGATCTGAGTTTCGCGTCAAGAGATACAAGATGCGAGTTTTCACCTATAGGTAACTAGTTACGAACTACTAGATCTAGGATACGAGTTCGAGGTTATCGTCTATGATTTACAAGATCAGAGATCAAGATTCGAGTTCCGAGTTATGGGCAACACTTTCGAGTTCCGAGTCCTGAGTTACGCCTCACGAGATACAAGTTGCGATTTCCCACTTATCGGTAACGATTTACGAGCTACGAGAGGCAATATACGAGTTCCTTGTTATTGGTAATGTGTTACAAGCTACGATACACAAGATACGAGTTCCGGACTATGAGTAGCGAGTTATAAGCTGCGCTTTACGAGTTACGAGTTAAGAGTTTGGAGTTACGAGTTTCGAGTTGCGGGTTACCATGTACGAGTTACGAGTTACGAATTACGACTTACGATCTACAAGGTACTAGATACGAGCTACGAGACGCAAGATACGAGTTCCTGGTTATGAGTAGCGCGTTATAAGCTGCGATTTACGAGTTACGAGTTGCGAGTTACGATATACGACTTACGAGTAACAAATTACGACTTACGATCTACGAGGTACTAGTTACGAGTTACGAGATACAAGATGCGAGTTCCTACTTATCGTAACGAGTTACGAGCTACGAGACACAAGATACGAGTTCCAGGTAATCAGTAATGAGTTACGAGCTACTAGATACAAGATATGTGTTCCGAGTTATGGGTAACGAGTTACGAGTTACAGTATACGAGTTCCCGAGTTATTGGTTCGCGTTACGAGTTCTGAATTTCGCGTCATGAGATACAAGATGCGAGTTTTCAGCTATCGGTAACGAGTTACAAACTACTAGATCTAGGATACGAGTTCGTGGCTATCGTCATTGATTTACAAAATCCGAGATCAAGATTCAAGTTCCGAGTTATGGGCAACGAGTTATGGGCTACGAGTTACGAGTTACAAGGTAAGTGATACAAGATACGAGTTACGAGTTATCGGTAACACTGTCGAGTTCCGAGTCCTGAGTTACGCGTCACGAGATACAAGATGCGAGTTCCCATCTATCGGTAACGATTTACGAGCTACGAGATGCAAGATAAAAGATCCTTGTTATTGGTAATGTGTTACAAGCTACGATACACAAGATACGAGTTCCGGGTGATCAGTAATGAGTTACGAGCTACCAGATACAAGATAGCTCCGAGTTATTGGTTAAACGTTACGAGTCCGAGTTCTGAGTTCCGCGTCATGAGATACAAGATGCGAGTTTCCACCTATTGGTAACGAGTTACGAACTTCTAGATCTAGGATACGACTTCGACGTTATCATCATTGATTTTCAAGATCCGAGATCAAGATTCGAGTTCCAAGTTATGGGCAACGAGTTACGGGTTACGAGTTACGAATTACAAGGTAAGAGATACAAGATACAAGCTCGAAGTTATCGGTAACGCGTTACGAGTTCCAGGTTCCGAGTTACGCGTCACGAGATACAAGTTACGAGCTCCCACTTATTGGTAACGAGTTACGATCTTCAAGATCTAGGATACGAGTTCCAGGTTATCGGCAATGATTTGCGAGATCCGAGATAGAAGATACGAGTTCCGAGTAATGGGTAACGAGTTAAGAGTTACGAGTTACAAGGTAAGAGATACAAGATACAAGATCGAAGTTATCGGTAACGCGTTACGAGTTCCAGGTCCCGAGTTACGCGTCACGAGATACAAGTTACGAGTTCCCACTTATCAGTAACGATTTACGAGCTACAAGAGGCAAGATACGAGTTCCTTGTTACTGGTAATGGGTTACAAGCTACGATACACAAGATACGAGTTCCTGGTTATGAGTAGCGAGTTATAAGCTGCGATTTACGAGTTACGAGTTGTGAGTTACGATATACGAGTTACGAGTAACGAATTACGACTTACGATCTACGAGGTACTAGTTACGGGTTACGAGATACAAGATGCAAGTTCCTACTTATCGTAACGAGTTACGAGCTACGAGACACAAGATACGGGTTCCAGGTAATCAGTAATGAGTTCCGGGTTATGAGTAGCGAGTTATAAGCTGCGATTTACGAATTACGAGTTAAGAGTTTGGAGTTACGAGTTTCGAGTTACGAGTTTCGAGTTGCGGGTTACCATGTACGAGTGACGAGTTACGAATTACGGATTACGATCTACAAGGTACTAGATACGAGCTACGAGACACAAGATACGAGTTCCAGGTGATCGGTAATGAGTTACGAGCTACTAGATACAAGATACGAGTTCCGAGTTATGGGTAACGAGTTACGAGTCACGAGTTACGCTTTACAAGGTAAGAGATACAAGATACAAGCTCCAAATTATCGGTAACACTTTTGAGTTCCGAGTCCTGAGTTACGCGTCCCGAGATAAAAGATGCGATTTCCGATTTATCGGTACCGCTTTACGAGCTACGAGATGCATGATACGAGCTCCAGGTTATCGGTAATGGATTATAAGTTACGATATTTAAGATACGAGGTCCGGGTTATGAGTAGCGAGTTACAAGGTAAGAGATACAAGATACAAGCTCCAAGTTATCGGTAATACGTTACGAGTTCCAAGTTCTGAGTTGTGCGTCACGAGATAAAAGTTAGGAGTTCCCACTTATCGGAAACGATTTACGAGCTAAAAGGGGCAAGATACGAGTTCCTTGTTATTGATAATGTGTTACAAGCCACGATACACAAGGTACAAGTTCCGGGTTATCGGTTACGCGTTACGAGTTCCGAGATCTGAGTTTCGCGTTACCGATAACTCGGAGCTTGTATCTTGTATCTCTTACCTTGTAACTCGTAACCTATTACTCGGAACTCGTATCTTCTATCTAGGATCTTGCAAATTATTGCCGATAACCTGGAACTCGTATCCTAGATCTTGAAGATCGTAACTCGTTACCAATAGGTGGGAACTCGCATCTTGTATCTCGTGACGTGTAACTCAGAACTCGGAACTCGTAACGCGAACCAATAACTCGGGAACTCGTATACTGTAACTCGTAACTCGTTACCCATAACTCGGAACACATATCTTGTATCCAGTAGCTCGTAACTCATTACTGATTACCTGGAACTCGTATCTTGTGTCTCGTAGCTCGTAACTCTTTACGATAAGTAGGAACTCGCATCTTGTATCTCGTAACTCGTAACTAGTACCTCGTAGATCGTAAGTCGTAATTAGTTACTCGCAACTCGTAACTCGTAATTCGAAAGTCGTAACTCGTAAATCATAGCTTATAACTACATACATGTGTATCGTAGCTTGTAACCCATTACCAATAACAAGGAACTCGTATCTTGCCTTTCGTAGCTCGTAAATCGTTACCGATAAGAGGGAACTCGCAACTTGTATCTCGTGACGCGTAACTCAGGACTCGGAACTCGAAAGTGTTGCCCATAACTCGGAACTCGAATCTTGATCTCGGATCTTGTAAATCATAGACGATAATCTCGAACTCGTATCCTAGATCTAGTAGTTCGTAACTAGTTACCTATAGGTGAAAACTCGCATCTTGTATCTCTTGACGCGAAACTCAGATCTCGGAACTCGTAACGCGTAACGGATAACCCGGAACTTGTATCTTGTGTATCGTGTCTTGTAACACATTACCAATAACAAGGAACTCGTATCTTGCCTCTCGTAGCTCGTAAATCGTTACCGATAAGTGGGAAATCGCAACTTGTATCTCGTGAGGCGTAACTCAGGACTCGGAACTCGAAAGTGTTGCCCATAACTCGGAACTCGAATCTTGATCTCTGATCTTGTAAATCATAGACGATAACCTCGAACGCGTATCCTAGATCTAGTAGTTCGTAACTAGTTACCTATAGGTGAAAACTCTTGACGCGTACCGAGTGATGAGTTATAAGATAAGAGCACCGGGTTATCGGTTACGCATTACGAGTTCCGAGTTCTAAGTTTCGCGTCATGAGATACAAGATGCGAGTTTTCACCTGTTGGTAACTAGTTACGAACTACTAGTTCTAGGATACGAGTTCGAGGTTATCGTCATTGATTTACAAGATCCGAGATCAAGATACGAGCTCCGAGTTATCGGTAACACTTTCGAGTTCCGACTCCTGGGTTACGCCTCACGAGATACAAGATGCATGTTCCCATTTATCGGTAAAGATTTACGAGCTACGAGAGGCAAGATACGAGTTCCTTGTTAAAGGTAACGGGTTACAAGCTACGATACACAAGATACGAGTTCCTGGTTATGAGTAGTGAGTTATAAGCTGCGATTTACGAGATACGAGTTTCGAGTTGAGAGCTACGATATACGAGTTACGATCTACGAGGTACTAGTTACGAGTTACGAGATACAAGATGCGAGTTCCCACTTATTGTAACAAGCTACGAGCTACGAGACACAAGATAGGAGTACCAGATAATCAGTAATGAGTTACGAGCTACTAGATACAAGATACGGGTTCCGAGTTATGGGTAACGAGTGACGAGTTACAAGATGAGAGCACCGAGTTATCGGTTACGCGTTACGAGTTCTGAGTTTCGCGTCATGAGATACAAGAAGCGAGTTTTCATCTATCGGTAACGAGTAACGAACTACTAGATCTAGGACACGAGTTCGAGGTTATCGTCATTGATATACAAAATCCGAGATGAAGATTCGAGTTCCGAGTTATGGGCAACGAGTTACGGGTTACGAGTTACAAGGTAAGTGATACAAGATACGAGCTCCCAGTTATCGCTAATGCGTTTCGAGTTCCAAGTTATGAGTTACGCATCACGAGATACAAGTTGCGAGTTCCTACTTATCGGTAACGATTTACGAGCTACGAGAGGCAAGATACGTGTTCCTTGTTAAAGGTAATGGGTTACAAGCTACGATACACAAGATACGAGTTCCTGGTTATGAGTAGCGAGTTATAAGCTGCGATTTACGAGTTATGGGTTACGAGTTACGAGTTTCGAGTTGAGAGCTACGATATACGAGTTACGAATTACGACTTACGATCTACAAGGTACTAGATACGAGCTACGAGACACAAGATACGAGTTCCAGGTGATCAGGAATGAGTTACGAGCTACTAGATACAAGATACGATTTCCGAGTTATGGGTAACGAGTTACGAGTCACGAGTTACGCTTTACAAGGTAAGATCTATAAGATACAAGCTCCAAGTTATCGGTAACACGTTACGAGTCCCAAGTTCTGAGTTATGCGTCACGAGATATAAGTTGAGAGTTCCCACTTATCGGAAACGATTTACGAGCTACAAGAGGCAAGATACGTGTTCCTTGTTAAAGGTAATGGGTTACAAGCTACGATACACAAGATACGAGTTCCGACTTATCCGTTACGCGTTACGAGTTCCGAGATCTGAGTTTCGCGTCATGAGATACAAGATGCGAGTTCCCATCTATCGGTAACGATTTACGAGCTACGAGATGCAAGATACGAGTTCCAGGTTATCGGTAATGGATTACAAGTTACGATATATATGATACGAGTTCCGAGTTATTGGTAGCGAGTTACAAGGTAAAAGATATAAGATACATGCTCCGAGTTATCGGTAACGCGTTACGAGTTCCAAGTTCTGAGTTACGCGCCACTAGATACAAGTTGCGAGTTCCCTCTTATCGGTAACGATTTACGAGCTACGAGAGGCAAGATACGAGTTCCTTGTTATTGGTAATGGGTTACAAGCCACGATACACAAGATACGAGTTCCGGGTTATGAGTAGCGAGCTATATGCTGCGTATAACGAGTTACGAGTTTCGAGTTACGAGTACCGAGTTACGATATACGAGTTACGAGTTACGAGTTACAAGTTACGAGTTACGAATTACGACTTACGATCTACGAGGTACTGGCTACGAGTTACGAGATAAAAGATGAGAGTTCCCATTTATCGTAACGAGTTACGAGTCACAAGATACGAGCTACGAGTTATTAGATACGTGTCACGAGTTCCAGGTTCTAAGTTACGCGTCACGAGATACAAGTTGCGAGTTCCCACTTATCAGTAACGATTTACAAGTTACTAGAGGCAAGATACGAGTTCCTTGTTATTGGTGATGGGTTACAAGCTACGATACACATGACACGAGTTCCGGGTCATGAGTAGCGAGTTATAAGCTGCGATTTACGAGTTACGGGTTAAGAGTTTCGAGTTACGAGTTGCGAGTTTCGAGTTACGAGTTTCGAGTTACGAGTTACGAGTTTCGAGTTACGAGCTTCGAGTTACGAGTTTCGAGTTACGAGCTTCGAGTTACGAGTTTCGAGTTGCGGGTTACCATGTACGAGTTACGAGTTACGAATTACGACTCACGATCTACAAGGTACTAGATACGAGCTATGAGACACAGGATACGAGTTCCAGGTGATCAGGAATGAGTTACGAGCTACTAGATACAAGATACGATTTCCGAATTATGGGTAACGAGTTACGAGTCACGAGTTACGCTTTACAAGGTAAGATCTACAAGATACAAGCTCCAAGTTATCGGTAACACGTTACGAGTCCCAAGTTCTGAGTTATGCGTCACGAGATATAAGTTGAGAGTTCCCACTTATCGGAAACGATTTACGAGCTACAAGAGGCAAGATACGAGTTCCTTGTTATTGGTAATAGGTTACAAGCCACGATACACAAGATACGAGTTCCGGGTTATTCGTTACGCGTTACGAGTTCCGAGAACTGAGTTTCGCGTCATGAGATACAAGATGCGAGTTTTCACCTATAGGTAACTAGATACGAACTACTAGATCTAGGATTCGAGTTCGAGGTTATCGTCATTGATTTACAAGATCCGAGATCAAGATTCGAGTTCCGAGTTATGAGCAACACTTTCGAGTTCCGAGTCCTGAGTTACGCGTCACGAGATACAAGATGCGAGTTTCCACCTATTGGTAACGAGTTACGAACTTCTAGCTCTAGGATACGACTTCGACGTTATCATCATTGATTTTCAAGATCCGAGATCAAGATTCGAGTTCCAAGTTATGGGCAACGAGTTACGGGTTACGAGTTTGAATTACAAGGTAAGAGATACAAGATACAAGCTCGAAGTTATCGGTAACGCGTTACGAGTTCCAGGTTCCGAGTTACGCGTCACGAGATACAAGTTACGAGTTCCCACTTATCAGTAACGATTTACGAGCAACGAGATGCAAGATACGAGTTCCTGGTTATGAGTAGCGAGTTATAAGCTGCGATTTACGAGTTACGAGTTTCGAGTTGAGAGCTACGATATACGAGTTACGATCTACGAGGTACTAGTTACGAGTCACGAGATACAAGATGCGAGTTCCCACTTATTGTAACAAGTTACGAGCTACGAGACACAAGATAGGAGTTCCAGGTAATCAGTAATGAGTTACGAGCTACTAGATACAAGATACGGGTTCCGAGTTATGGGTAACGAGTTACGAGTTAGTAGTTACAAGATACGAGCTCCGAGTTATCGGTAACGCGTTACTAGTTCCGGGTTCTGAGTTACACGTCACGAGATACAAGATGCAGGCTGCCACCTATTGGTAACGAGTTAGGATCTTCAAGATCTTCAAGTTCCGAGTTACGCGTCACGAAATACAAGTTACAAGTTCCCACTATCAGTAACGATTTACGAGCTACAAGAGGTAAGATACGAGTTCCTTGTTATTGGTAATTGGATACAAGCTACGATACACAAGATACGAGTTCCTGGTTATGAGAAGCGAGTTATAAGCTGCGATTTACGTGTTACGAGTTACGAGTTGCGAGTTACGATATACGAGTTACGAATTACGACTTACGATCTACGAGGTACTAGTTACGAGTTACTAGATACAAGATGCGTGTTCCCACTTATCGTAACAAGTTACGAGCTACGAGACACAAGAGTTCCCATCTATCGGTAACGATTTACGAGCTACGAGATGCAAGATACGAGTGCCCGGTTATCGGTAATGGATTACAAGTTACGATATATATGATACGAGTTCCGAGTTATTGGAAGCGAGTTACAAGTTAAGAGATATAAGATGCATGCTCTGAGATATCGGTAACGCGTTAGGAGTTCCAAGTTCTGAGTTACGCGTCACTAGATACAAGTTGCGAGTTCCCTCTTATCGGTAACGATTTACGAGCTACGAGAGGCAAGATAAAAGATCCTTGTTATTGGTAATGTGTTACAAGCTACGATACACAAGATACGAGTTCCGGGTGATCAGTAATGAGTTACGAGCTACCAGATACAAGATAGCTCCGAGTTATCGGTTAAACGTTACGAGTTCCGAGTTCTGAGTTCCGCGTCATGAGATACAAGATGCGAGTTTCCACCTATTGGTAACGAGTTACGAACTTCTAGCTCTAGGATACGACTTCGACGTTATCATCATTGATTTTCAAGATCCGAGATCAAGATTCGAGTTCCAAGTTATGGGCAACGAGTTACGGGTTGCGAGTTACGAATTACAAGGTAAGAGATACAAGATACAAGCTCGAAGTTATCGGTAACGCGTTACGAGTTCCAGGTTCCGAGTTACGCGTCACGAGATACAAGTTACGAGCTCCCACTTATTGGTAACGAGTTACGATCTTCAAGATCTAGGATACCAGTTCCAGGTTATCGGCAATGATTTGCGAGATCCGAGATAGAAGATACGAGTTCCGAGTAATGGGTAACAAGTTAAGAGTTACGAGTTACATGGTAAGAGATACAAGATACAAGCTCGAAGTTATCGGTAACGCGTTACGAGTTCCAGGTTCCGAGTTACGCGTCACGAGATACAAGTTACGAGTTCCCACTTATCAGTAACGATTTACGAGCTACAAGAGGCAAGATACGAGTTCCTTGTTACTGGTAATGGGTTACAAGCTACGATACACAAGATACGAGTTCCTGGTTATGAGTAGCGAGTTATAAGCTGCGATTTACGAGTTACGAGTTGCGAGTTACGATATACGAGTTACGAGTAACGAATTACGACTTACGATCTACGAGGTACTAGTTACGGGTTACGAGATACAAGATGCAAGTTCCTACTTATCGTAACGAGTTACGAGCTACGAGACACAAGATACGAGTTCCAGGTAATCAGTAATGAGTTCCGGGTTATGAGTAGCGAGTTATAAGCTGCGATTTACGAATTACGAGTTAAGAGCTTGGAGTTACGAGTTTCGAGTTACGAGTTTCGAGTTGCGGGTTACCATGTACGAGTGACGAGTTACGAATTACGGATTACGATCTACAAGGTACTAGATACGAGCTACGAGACACAAGATACGAGTTCCAGGTGATCGTTAATGAGTTACGAGCTACTAGATACAAGATACGAGTTCCGAGTTATGGGTAACGAGTTACGAGTCACGAGTTACGCTTTACAAGGTAAGAGATACAAGATACAAGCTCCAAATTATCGGTAACACTTTTGAGTTCCGAGTCCTGAGTTACGCGTCCCGAGATAAAAGATGCGATTTCCGATTTATCGGTACCGCTTTACGAGCTACGAGATGCATGATACGAGCTCCAGGTTATCGGTAATGGATTATGAGTTACGATATTTAAGATACGAGGTCCGGGTTATGAGTAGCGAGTTACAAGGTAAGAGATACAAGATACAAGCTCCAAGTTATCGGTAACACGTTACGAGTTCCAAGTTCTGAGTTATGCGTCACGAGATAAAAGTTAGGAGTTCCCACTTATCGGAAACGATTTACGAGCTACAAGGGGCAAGATACGAGTTCCTTGTTATTGATAATGTGTTACAAGCCACGATACACAAGGTACAAGTTCCGGGTTATCGGTTACGCGTTACGAGTTCCGAGATCTGAGTTTCGCGTCAAGAGATACAAGATGCGAGTTTTCACCTATAGGTAACTAGTTACGAACTACTAGATCTAGGATACGAGTTCGAGGTTATCGTCTATGATTTACAAGATCAGAGATCAAGATTCGAGTTCCGAGTTATGGGCAACACTTTCGAGTTCCGAGTCCTGAGTTACGCCTCACGAGATACAAGTTGCGATTTCCCACTTATCGGTAACGATTTACGAGCTACGAGAGGCAAGATACGAGTTCCTTGTTATTGGTAATGGGTTACAAGCTACGATACACAAGATACGAGTTCCTGGTTATGAGTAGCGCGTTATAAGCTGCGATTTACGATTTACGAGTTGCGAGTTACGATATACGACTTACGAGTAACAAATTACGACTTACGATCTACGAGGTACTAGTTACGAGTTACGAGATACAAGATGCGAGTTCCTACTTATCGTAACGAGTTACGAGCTACGAGACACAAGATACGAGTTCCAGGTAATCAGTAATGAGTTACGAGCTACTAGATACAAGATATGTGTTCCGAGTTATGGGTAACGAGTTACGAGTTACAGTATACGAGTTCCCGAGTTATTGGTTCGCGTTACGAGTTCCAAGTTCTGAGTTACGCGTCACTAGATACAAGTTGCGAGTTCCCTCTTATCGGTAACGATTTACGAGCTACGAGAGGCAAGATAAAAGATCCTTGTTATTGGTAATGTGTTACAAGCTACGATACACAAGATACGAGTTCCGGACTATGAGTAGCGAGTTATAAGCTGCGCTTTACGAGTTACGAGTTAAGAGTTTGGAGTTACGAGTTTCGAGTTGCGGGTTACCATGTACGAGTTACGAGTTACGAATTACGGCTTACGATCTACAAGGTACTAGATACGAGCTACGAGACACAAGATACGAGTTCCATGTGATCAGTAATGAGTTACGAGCTACTAGATACAAGATACGAGTTCCGAGTTATGGGTAACGAGTTACGAGTCACGAGTTACGCTTTACAAGGTAAGATATACAAGATACAAGCTCCAAGTTATCGGTAACACGTTACGAGTTCCAAGTTCTGAGTTACGCGTCACTAGATAGAAGTTGCGAGTTTTCACTTATCGGTAACGAGTTACCAACTACTAGATCTAGGTTACGAACTCGTGGCTATCGTCATTGATTTACAAAATCCGAGATCAAGATTCGAGTTCCGAGATATGGGCAACGAGTTACGAGTTACAAGGTAAATGATACAAGATACGAGTTACGAGTTTGGAGTTACGAGTTACGAGTTACAAGGTAAATGATACGAGATACGAGTTACGAGTTTGGTGTTACGAGTTTCGAGTTACGACTTTCGAGTTCCGAGTCCTGAGTTACGCGTCACGAGATACAAGATGCGAGTTCCCATCTATCGGTAACGATTTACGAGCTACGAGAGGCAAGATACGTGTTCCTTGTTAAAGGTAATGGGTTACAAGCTACGATACACAAGATACGAGTTCCTGGTTATGAGTAGCGAGTTTCACGAGTTACGAGTTAACAAGTTACGAGTTACGAGTTACGAGTTACGAGTTACGAGTTTCGAGTTTCGAGTTGCGAGTTACGATACACGAGTTACGAGTTACGAATTACGACTTACGATCTACGAGGTACTAGTTACGAGTTACGAGATACAAGTTGCGAGTTCCTACTTATCGTAAAGAGTTACGAGCTACGAGACACAAGATACGAGTTCCAGGTAATCAGTAATGAGTTACGAGCTACTGGATACAGCATACGAGCTCCGAGTTATCGGTCACACGTTACGAGTTCCGAGTTCTGAGTTTCGCGTCATGAGATACAAGATGCGAGTTTCCACTTATTGGTAACGAGTTACGATCTTCAAGATCTAGGATTCGAGTTCCAGGTTATCGGCAATGATTTGCGAGATCCGAGATAGAAGATACGAGTTCCGAGCAATAGGTAACGAGTTACCAGCTACGAGTTACGAGTTACAAGGTAAGGGATACAAGATACAAGCTCCAAGTTATCGGTAACGCGTTACGAGTTCCAAGTTCTGAGTTACGCGTCACTAGATAAAAGTTGCGAGTTCCTACCTATCGGTAACGATTTACGAGCTACGAGAGGCAAGATACAAGATCCTTGTTATTGGTAATGTGTTACAAGCTACGGTACACAAGATACGAGTTCCAGGTAATCAGTAATGAGTTACGGACTACTAGATACAAGTAGCAAGCTCCGAGTTATCGGTTACACGAGTTCCGAGTTCTGAGTTACGCGTCACGAGATACAAGTTACGAGTTCCCACTTATCAGTAACGATTTACGAGCAACGAGATGCAAGATACGAGTTCCTGGTTATGAGTAGCGAGTTATAAGCTGCGATTTACGAGTTACGAGTTTCGAGTTGAGAGCTACGATATACGAGTTACGATCTACGAGGTACTAGTTACGAGTCACGAGATACAAGATGCGAGTTCCCACTTATTGTAACAAGTTACGAGCTACGAGACACAAGATAGGAGTTCCAGGTAATCAGTAATGAGTTACGAGCTACTAGATACAAGATACGGGTTCCGAGTTATGGGTAACGAGTTACGAGTTAGTAGTTACAAGATACGAGCTCCGAGTTATCGGTAACGCGTTACTAGTTCCGGGTTCTGAGTTACACGTCACGAGATACAAGATGCAGGCTGCCACCTATTGGTAACGAGTTAGGATCTTCAAGATCTTCAAGTTCCGAGTTACGCGTCACGAAATACAAGTTACAAGTTCCCACTATCAGTAACGATTTACGAGCTACAAGAGGTAAGATACGAGTTCCTTGTTATTGGTAATTGGATACAAGCTACGATACACAAGATACGAGTTCCTGGTTATGAGAAGCGAGTTATAAGCTGCGATTTACGTGTTACGAGTTACGAGTTGCGAGTTACGATATACGAGTTACGAATTACGACTTACGATCTACGAGGTACTAGTTACGAGTTACTAGATACAAGATGCGTGTTCCCACTTATCGTAACAAGTTACGAGCTACGAGACACAAGAGTTCCCATCTATCGGTAACGATTTACGAGCTACGAGATGCAAGATACGAGTGCCCGGTTATCGGTAATGGATTACAAGTTACGATATATATGATACGAGTTCCGAGTTATTGGAAGCGAGTTACAAGTTAAGAGATATAAGATGCATGCTCTGAGATATCGGTAACGCGTTAGGAGTTCCAAGTTCTGAGTTACGCGTCACTAGATACAAGTTGCGAGTTCCCTCTTATCGGTAACGATTTACGAGCTACGAGAGGCAAGATAAAAGATCCTTGTTATTGGTAATGTGTTACAAGCTACGATACACAAGATACGAGTTCCGGGTGATCAGTAATGAGTTACGAGCTACCAGATACAAGATAGCTCCGAGTTATCGGTTAAACGTTACGAGTTCCGAGTTCTGAGTTCCGCGTCATGAGATACAAGATGCGAGTTTCCACCTATTGGTAACGAGTTACGAACTTCTAGCTCTAGGATACGACTTCGACGTTATCATCATTGATTTTCAAGATCCGAGATCAAGATTCGAGTTCCAAGTTATGGGCAACGAGTTACGGGTTGCGAGTTACGAATTACAAGGTAAGAGATACAAGATACAAGCTCGAAGTTATCGGTAACGCGTTACGAGTTCCAGGTTCCGAGTTACGCGTCACGAGATACAAGTTACGAGCTCCCACTTATTGGTAACGAGTTACGATCTTCAAGATCTAGGATACCAGTTCCAGGTTATCGGCAATGATTTGCGAGATCCGAGATAGAAGATACGAGTTCCGAGTAATGGGTAACAAGTTAAGAGTTACGAGTTACATGGTAAGAGATACAAGATACAAGCTCGAAGTTATCGGTAACGCGTTACGAGTTCCAGGTTCCGAGTTACGCGTCACGAGATACAAGTTACGAGTTCCCACTTATCAGTAACGATTTACGAGCTACAAGAGGCAAGATACGAGTTCCTTGTTACTGGTAATGGGTTACAAGCTACGATACACAAGATACGAGTTCCTGGTTATGAGTAGCGAGTTATAAGCTGCGATTTACGAGTTACGAGTTGCGAGTTACGATATACGAGTTACGAGTAACGAATTACGACTTACGATCTACGAGGTACTAGTTACGGGTTACGAGATACAAGATGCAAGTTCCTACTTATCGTAACGAGTTACGAGCTACGAGACACAAGATACGAGTTCCAGGTAATCAGTAATGAGTTCCGGGTTATGAGTAGCGAGTTATAAGCTGCGATTTACGAATTACGAGTTAAGAGCTTGGAGTTACGAGTTTCGAGTTACGAGTTTCGAGTTGCGGGTTACCATGTACGAGTGACGAGTTACGAATTACGGATTACGATCTACAAGGTACTAGATACGAGCTACGAGACACAAGATACGAGTTCCAGGTGATCGTTAATGAGTTACGAGCTACTAGATACAAGATACGAGTTCCGAGTTATGGGTAACGAGTTACGAGTCACGAGTTACGCTTTACAAGGTAAGAGATACAAGATACAAGCTCCAAATTATCGGTAACACTTTTGAGTTCCGAGTCCTGAGTTACGCGTCCCGAGATAAAAGATGCGATTTCCGATTTATCGGTACCGCTTTACGAGCTACGAGATGCATGATACGAGCTCCAGGTTATCGGTAATGGATTATGAGTTACGATATTTAAGATACGAGGTCCGGGTTATGAGTAGCGAGTTACAAGGTAAGAGATACAAGATACAAGCTCCAAGTTATCGGTAACACGTTACGAGTTCCAAGTTCTGAGTTATGCGTCACGAGATAAAAGTTAGGAGTTCCCACTTATCGGAAACGATTTACGAGCTACAAGGGGCAAGATACGAGTTCCTTGTTATTGATAATGTGTTACAAGCCACGATACACAAGGTACAAGTTCCGGGTTATCGGTTACGCGTTACGAGTTCCGAGATCTGAGTTTCGCGTCAAGAGATACAAGATGCGAGTTTTCACCTATAGGTAACTAGTTACGAACTACTAGATCTAGGATACGAGTTCGAGGTTATCGTCTATGATTTACAAGATCAGAGATCAAGATTCGAGTTCCGAGTTATGGGCAACACTTTCGAGTTCCGAGTCCTGAGTTACGCCTCACGAGATACAAGTTGCGATTTCCCACTTATCGGTAACGATTTACGAGCTACGAGAGGCAAGATACGAGTTCCTTGTTATTGGTAATGGGTTACAAGCTACGATACACAAGATACGAGTTCCTGGTTATGAGTAGCGCGTTATAAGCTGCGATTTACGAGTTACGAGTTGCGAGTTACGATATACGACTTACGAGTAACAAATTACGACTTACGATCTACGAGGTACTAGTTACGAGTTACGAGATACAAGATGCGAGTTCCTACTTATCGTAACGAGTTACGAGCTACGAGACACAAGATACGAGTTCCAGGTAATCAGTAATGAGTTACGAGCTACTAGATACAAGATATGTGTTCCGAGTTATGGGTAACGAGTTACGAGTTACAGTATACGAGTTCCCGAGTTATTGGTTCGCGTTACGAGTTCCAAGTTCTGAGTTACGCGTCACTAGATACAAGTTGCGAGTTCCCTCTTATCGGTAACGATTTACGAGCTACGAGAGGCAAGATAAAAGATCCTTGTTATTGGTAATGTGTTACAAGCTACGATACACAAGATACGAGTTCCGGACTATGAGTAGCGAGTTATAAGCTGCGCTTTACGAGTTACGAGTTAAGAGTTTGGAGTTACGAGTTTCGAGTTGCGGGTTACCATGTACGAGTTACGAGTTACGAATTACGGCTTACGATCTACAAGGTACTAGATACGAGCTACGAGACACAAGATACGAGTTCCATGTGATCAGTAATGAGTTACGAGCTACTAGATACAAGATACGAGTTCCGAGTTATGGGTAACGAGTTACGAGTCACGAGTTACGCTTTACAAGGTAAGATATACAAGATACAAGCTCCAAGTTATCGGTAACACGTTACGAGTTCCAAGTTCTGAGTTACGCGTCACTAGATAGAAGTTGCGAGTTTTCACTTATCGGTAACGAGTTACCAACTACTAGATCTAGGTTACGAACTCGTGGCTATCGTCATTGATTTACAAAATCCGAGATCAAGATTCGAGTTCCGAGATATGGGCAACGAGTTACGAGTTACAAGGTAAATGATACAAGATACGAGTTACGAGTTTGGAGTTACGAGTTACGAGTTACAAGGTAAATGATACGAGATACGAGTTACGAGTTTGGTGTTACGAGTTTCGAGTTACGACTTTCGAGTTCCGAGTCCTGAGTTACGCGTCACGAGATACAAGATGCGAGTTCCCATCTATCGGTAACGATTTACGAGCTACGAGAGGCAAGATACGTGTTCCTTGTTAAAGGTAATGGGTTACAAGCTACGATACACAAGATACGAGTTCCTGGTTATGAGTAGCGAGTTTCACGAGTTACGAGTTAACAAGTTACGAGTTACGAGTTACGAGTTACGAGTTACGAGTTTCGAGTTTCGAGTTTCGAGTTACGATACACGAGTTACGAGTTACGAATTACGACTTACGATCTACGAGGTACTAGTTACGAGTTACGAGATACAAGTTGCGAGTTCCTACTTATCGTAAAGAGTTACGAGCTACGAGACACAAGATACGAGTTCCAGGTAATCAGTAATGAGTTACGAGCTACTGGATACAGCATACGAGCTCCGAGTTATCGGTCACACGTTACGAGTTCCGAGTTCTGAGTTTCGCGTCATGAGATACAAGATGCGAGTTTCCACTTATTGGTAACGAGTTACGATCTTCAAGATCTAGGATTCGAGTTCCAGGTTATCGGCAATGATTTGCGAGATCCGAGATAGAAGATACGAGTTCCGAGCAATAGGTAACGAGTTACCAGCTACGAGTTACGAGTTACAAGGTAAGGGATACAAGATACAAGCTCCAAGTTATCGGTAACGCGTTACGAGTTCCAAGTTCTGAGTTACGCGTCACTAGATAAAAGTTGCGAGTTCCTACCTATCGGTAACGATTTACGAGCTACGAGAGGCAAGATACAAGATCCTTGTTATTGGTAATGTGTTACAAGCTACGGTACACAAGATACGAGTTCCAGGTAATCAGTAATGAGTTACGGACTACTAGATACAAGTAGCAAGCTCCGAGTTATCGGTTACACGAGTTCCGAGTTCTGAGTTACGCGTCACGAGATACAAGTTACGAGTTCCCACTTATCAGTAACGATTTACGAGCAACGAGATGCAAGATACGAGTTCCTGGTTATGAGTAGCGAGTTATAAGCTGCGATTTACGAGTTACGAGTTTCGAGTTGAGAGCTACGATATACGAGTTACGATCTACGAGGTACTAGTTACGAGTCACGAGATACAAGATGCGAGTTCCCACTTATTGTAACAAGTTACGAGCTACGAGACACAAGATAGGAGTTCCAGGTAATCAGTAATGAGTTACGAGCTACTAGATACAAGATACGGGTTCCGAGTTATGGGTAACGAGTTACGAGTTAGTAGTTACTAGATACGAGCTCCGAGTTATCGGTAACGCGTTACTAGTTCCGGGTTCTGAGTTACACGTCACGAGATACAAGATGCAGGCTGCCACCTATTGGTAACGAGTTAGGATCTTCAAGATCTTCAAGTTCCGAGTTACGCGTCACGAAATACAAGTTACAAGTTCCCACTATCAGTAACGATTTACGAGCTACAAGAGGTAAGATACGAGTTCCTTGTTATTGGTAATTGGATACAAGCTACGATACACAAGATACGAGTTCCTGGTTATGAGAAGCGAGTTATAAGCTGCGATTTACGTGTTACGAGTTACGAGTTGCGAGTTACGATATACGAGTTACGAATTACGACTTACGATCTACGAGGTACTAGTTACGAGTTACTAGATACAAGATGCGTGTTCCCACTTATCGTAACAAGTTACGAGCTACGAGACACAAGAGTTCCCATCTATCGGTAACGATTTACGAGCTACGAGATGCAAGATACGAGTGCCCGGTTATCGGTAATGGATTACAAGTTACGATATATATGATACGAGTTCCGAGTTATTGGAAGCGAGTTACAAGTTAAGAGATATAAGATGCATGCTCTGAGATATCGGTAACGCGTTAGGAGTTCCAAGTTCTGAGTTACGCGTCACTAGATACAAGTTGCGAGTTCCCTCTTATCGGTAACGATTTACGAGCTACGAGAGGCAAGATAAAAGATCCTTGTTATTGGTAATGTGTTACAAGCTACGATACACAAGATACGAGTTCCGGGTGATCAGTAATGAGTTACGAGCTACCAGATACAAGATAGCTCCGAGTTATCGGTTAAACGTTACGAGTTCCGAGTTCTGAGTTCCGCGTCATGAGATACAAGATGCGAGTTTCCACCTATTGGTAACGAGTTACGAACTTCTAGCTCTAGGATACGACTTCGACGTTATCATCATTGATTTTCAAGATCCGAGATCAAGATTCGAGTTCCAAGTTATGGGCAACGAGTTACGGGTTGCGAGTTACGAATTACAAGGTAAGAGATACAAGATACAAGCTCGAAGTTATCGGTAACGCGTTACGAGTTCCAGGTTCCGAGTTACGCGTCACGAGATACAAGTTACGAGCTCCCACTTATTGGTAACGAGTTACGATCTTCAAGATCTAGGATACCAGTTCCAGGTTATCGGCAATGATTTGCGAGATCCGAGATAGAAGATACGAGTTCCGAGTAATGGGTAACAAGTTAAGAGTTACGAGTTACATGGTAAGAGATACAAGATACAAGCTCGAAGTTATCGGTAACGCGTTACGAGTTCCAGGTTCCGAGTTACGCGTCACGAGATACAAGTTACGAGTTCCCACTTATCAGTAACGATTTACGAGCTACAAGAGGCAAGATACGAGTTCCTTGTTACTGGTAATGGGTTACAAGCTACGATACACAAGATACGAGTTCCTGGTTATGAGTAGCGAGTTATAAGCTGCGATTTACGAGTTACGAGTTGCGAGTTACGATATACGAGTTACGAGTAACGAATTACGACTTACGATCTACGAGGTACTAGTTACGGGTTACGAGATACAAGATGCAAGTTCCTACTTATCGTAACGAGTTACGAGCTACGAGACACAAGATACGAGTTCCAGGTAATCAGTAATGAGTTCCGGGTTATGAGTAGCGAGTTATAAGCTGCGATTTACGAATTACGAGTTAAGAGCTTGGAGTTACGAGTTTCGAGTTACGAGTTTCGAGTTGCGGGTTACCATGTACGAGTGACGAGTTACGAATTACGGATTACGATCTACAAGGTACTAGATACGAGCTACGAGACACAAGATACGAGTTCCAGGTGATCGTTAATGAGTTACGAGCTACTAGATACAAGATACGAGTTCCGAGTTATGGGTAACGAGTTACGAGTCACGAGTTACGCTTTACAAGGTAAGAGATACAAGATACAAGCTCCAAATTATCGGTAACACTTTTGAGTTCCGAGTCCTGAGTTACGCGTCCCGAGATAAAAGATGCGATTTCCGATTTATCGGTACCGCTTTACGAGCTACGAGATGCATGATACGAGCTCCAGGTTATTGGTAATGGATTATGAGTTACGATATTTAAGATACGAGGTCCGGGTTATGAGTAGCGAGTTACAAGGTAAGAGATACAAGATACAAGCTCCAAGTTATCGGTAACACGTTACGAGTTCCAAGTTCTGAGTTATGCGTCACGAGATAAAAGTTAGGAGTTCCCACTTATCGGAAACGATTTACGAGCTACAAGGGGCAAGATACGAGTTCCTTGTTATTGATAATGTGTTACAAGCCACGATACACAAGGTACAAGTTCCGGGTTATCGGTTACGCGTTACGAGTTCCGAGATCTGAGTTTCGCGTCAAGAGATACAAGATGCGAGTTTTCACCTATAGGTAACTAGTTACGAACTACTAGATCTAGGATACGAGTTCGAGGTTATCGTCTATGATTTACAAGATCAGAGATCAAGATTCGAGTTCCGAGTTATGGGCAACACTTTCGAGTTCCGAGTCCTGAGTTACGCCTCACGAGATACAAGTTGCGATTTCCCACTTATCGGTAACGATTTACGAGCTACGAGAGGCAAGATACGAGTTCCTTGTTATTGGTAATGGGTTACAAGCTACGATACACAAGATACGAGTTCCTGGTTATGAGTAGCGCGTTATAAGCTGCGATTTACGAGTTACGAGTTGCGAGTTACGATATACGACTTACGAGTAACAAATTACGACTTACGATCTACGAGGTACTAGTTACGAGTTACGAGATACAAGATGCGAGTTCCTACTTATCGTAACGAGTTACGAGCTACGAGACACAAGATACGAGTTCCAGGTAATCAGTAATGAGTTACGAGCTACTAGATACAAGATATGTGTTCCGAGTTATGGGTAACGAGTTACGAGTTACAGTATACGAGTTCCCGAGTTATTGGTTCGCGTTACGAGTTCCAAGTTCTGAGTTACGCGTCACTAGATACAAGTTGCGAGTTCCCTCTTATCGGTAACGATTTACGAGCTACGAGAGGCAAGATAAAAGATCCTTGTTATTGGTAATGTGTTACAAGCTACGATACACAAGATACGAGTTCCGGACTATGAGTAGCGAGTTATAAGCTGCGCTTTACGAGTTACGAGTTAAGAGTTTGGAGTTACGAGTTTCGAGTTGCGGGTTACCATGTACGAGTTACGAGTTACGAATTACGGCTTACGATCTACAAGGTACTAGATACGAGCTACGAGACACAAGATACGAGTTCCATGTGATCAGTAATGAGTTACGAGCTACTAGATACAAGATACGAGTTCCGAGTTATGGGTAACGAGTTACGAGTCACGAGTTACGCTTTACAAGGTAAGATATACAAGATACAAGCTCCAAGTTATCGGTAACACGTTACGAGTTCCAAGTTCTGAGTTACGCGTCACTAGATAGAAGTTGCGAGTTTTCACTTATCGGTAACGAGTTACCAACTACTAGATCTAGGTTACGAACTCGTGGCTATCGTCATTGATTTACAAAATCCGAGATCAAGATTCGAGTTCCGAGATATGGGCAACGAGTTACGAGTTACAAGGTAAATGATACAAGATACGAGTTACGAGTTTGGAGTTACGAGTTACGAGTTACAAGGTAAATGATACGAGATACGAGTTACGAGTTTGGTGTTACGAGTTTCGAGTTACGACTTTCGAGTTCCGAGTCCTGAGTTACGCGTCACGAGATACAAGATGCGAGTTCCCATCTATCGGTAACGATTTACGAGCTACGAGAGGCAAGATACGTGTTCCTTGTTAAAGGTAATGGGTTACAAGCTACGATACACAAGATACGAGTTCCTGGTTATGAGTAGCGAGTTTCACGAGTTACGAGTTAACAAGTTACGAGTTACGAGTTACGAGTTACGAGTTACGAGTTTCGAGTTTCGAGTTGCGAGTTACGATACACGAGTTACGAGTTACGAATTACGACTTACGATCTACGAGGTACTAGTTACGAGTTACGAGATACAAGTTGCGAGTTCCTACTTATCGTAAAGAGTTACGAGCTACGAGACACAAGATACGAGTTCCAGGTAATCAGTAATGAGTTACGAGCTACTGGATACAGCATACGAGCTCCGAGTTATCGGTCACACGTTACGAGTTCCGAGTTCTGAGTTTCGCGTCATGAGATACAAGATGCGAGTTTCCACTTATTGGTAACGAGTTACGATCTTCAAGATCTAGGATTCGAGTTCCAGGTTATCGGCAATGATTTGCGAGATCCGAGATAGAAGATACGAGTTCCGAGCAATAGGTAACGAGTTACCAGCTACGAGTTACGAGTTACAAGGTAAGGGATACAAGATACAAGCTCCAAGTTATCGGTAACGCGTTACGAGTTCCAAGTTCTGAGTTACGCGTCACTAGATAAAAGTTGCGAGTTCCTACCTATCGGTAACGATTTACGAGCTACGAGAGGCAAGATACAAGATCCTTGTTATTGGTAATGTGTTACAAGCTACGGTACACAAGATACGAGTTCCAGGTAATCAGTAATGAGTTACGGACTACTAGATACAAGTAGCAAGCTCCGAGTTATCGGTTACACGAGTTCCGAGTTCTGAGTTTCGCGTCATGAGATACAAGATGCGAGTTTCCACTTATTGCTAACGAGTTACGATCTTCAAGGTCTAGGATTCGAGTTCCAGGTTATCGGCAATGATTTGCGAGATCCGAGATAGAAGATACGAGTTCCGAGCAATAGGTAACGAGTTACGAGCTACGAGTTACGAGTTACAAGGTAAGGGATACAAGATACAAGCTCCAAGTTATCGGTAACGCGTTACGAGTTCCAAGTTCTGAGTTACGCGTCATTAGATAAAAGTTGCGAGTTCCTACCTATCGGTAACGATTTACGAGCTACGAGAGGCAAGATACAAGATCCTTGTTATTGGTAATGTGTTACAAGCTACGATACACAAGATACGAGTTCCGGGTTATGAGTAGCGAGTTATAAGCTGCGATTAACGAATTACGATCTACGAGGTACTAGTTACGAGTTACGAGATACAAGATGCGAGTTCCTACACATCGTAACGAGTTACGAGCTACGAGACACAAGATACGAGTTACAGGTAATCAGTAATGAGTTACGAGCTACTAGATACAAGATACGTGTTTCGAGTTATTGGTTCGCGTTACGAGTTCCAAGTTCTGAGTTTAGCGTCATGAGATACAAGATGCGAGTTTTCAGCTATCGGTAACGAGTTACAAACTACTAGATCTAGGATACGAGTTCGTGGCTATCCTCATTGATTTACAGAATCCGAGATCAAGATTCGAGTTCCTAGTTATGGGCAACGAGTTATGGGTTACGAGTTACGAGTTACAAGGTAAGTGATACAAGATACGAGTTACGAGTTATCGGTAACACTTTCAAGTTCCAAGTCCTGAGTTACGCGTCACGAGATACAAGATGCGAGTTCCAATCTATCGGTAACGATTTACGAGCTACGAGATGCAAGATACGAGTTCCAGGTTATACAAGATACGAGTTACGAGTTATCGGTAACACTTTCGAGTTCCAAGTCCTGAGTTACGCGTCACGAGATACAAGATGCGAGTTCCCATCTATCGGTAACGATTTACGAGCTACGAGATGCAAGATACGAGTTCCAGGTTATCGGTAATGGATTACAGGTTACGATATATATGATACGAGTTCCGACTTATTGGTAGCGAATTGCAAGGTAAGAGATATAAGATGCATGCCCTGAGTTATCGGTAACGCGTTACGAGTTCCAAGTTCTGAGTTACGCGTCACGAGATACAAGTTGCGAGTTCCCTCTTATCGGTAACGATTTACCAGCTACGAGAGGCAAGATAAAAGATCCTTGTTATTGGTAATGTGTTACAAGCTACGATACACAAGATACGAGTTCCGGGCTATGAGTAGCGGGTTATAAGCTGCGATTTACGAGTTACGAGTTAGGAGTTTGGAGTTACGAGTTACTAGTTTCGAGTTACGAGTTTCGAGTTGCGGCTTACCATGTACGAGTTACGAATTACGACTTACGATCTACAAGGTACTAGATACGAGCTACGAGACACAAGATACGAGTTCCGAGTTATGGGCAACGAGTTACGGGTTACGAGTTACGAGTTACGAGTTACAAGGTAGGTGATACAAGATACGAGCTCCGAGTTACTAGTAACACTTTCGAGTCCCGAGTCCTGAGTTACGCGTCACGAGATACAAGATGCGTGTTCCCATTTATCGGTAAAGATTTACGAGCTACGAGAGGCAAGATACGAGTTCCTTGTTAAAGGTAACGGGTTACAAGCTACGATACACAAGATACGAGTTCCTGTTTATGAGTAGCGAGTTATAAGCTGCGATTTACGAGTTACGAGTTACGAGTTTCGAGTTGAGAGCTACGATATACGAGTTACGATCTACGAGGTACTAGTTACGAGTTACGAGATACAAGATGCGAATTCCTACTTATTGTAACAAGTTATGAGCTACGAGACACAAGATAGGAGTTCCAGGTAATCAGTAATGGGTTACGAGCTACTAGATACAAGATACGGGTTCCGAGTTATGGGTAACGAGTGACGAGTTACAAGATGAGAGCACCGAGTTATCGGTTACGCGTTACGAGTTCTGAGTTCTGAGTTTCGCGTCATGAGATACAAGATGCGAGTATTCACCTATCGGTAAAGAGTAACGAACTACGAGACACAAGATACGAGTTCCAGGTAATCATTAATGAGTTACGAGCAACTAGATACAAGATACGGGTTCCGAGTTATGGGTAACGAGTGATGGGTTATAAGATAAGTGCTCCGGGTTATCGGTTACGCGTTATGAGTTCCGAGTTCTGAGTTTCGCGTCACGAGATACAAGTTGCGAGTTCCCACTTATCAGTAACGATTTACGAGCTACGAGAGGCAAGATACGTGTTCCTTGTTGAAGGTAATTGGTTACAAGCTACGATACACAAGATACGAGTTTCTGGTTATGAGCAGCGAGTTATAAGCTGCGATTTACGAGTTACGAGTTTCGAGTTGAGAGCTACGATATACGAGTTACGAGTTACGAGTTACGAGTTACGAATTACGACTCACGATCTACGAGGTACTAGTTACGAGTTACGAGATACAAGATGCGAGTTCCCACTCATCGGTAACGATTTACGAGCTACGAGAGGCAAGATAAAAGATCCTTGTTATTGGTAATGTGTTACATGCTACGATACACAAGATACGAGTTCTGGGTTATGGGCAACGAGTTACGGGTTACGAGTTACAAGGTAGGTGATACAAGATACGAGCGCCGAGTTATCGGTAACACTTACACGTTCCGAGTCCTGATTTACGCGTCACGAGATACAAGATGCCAGTTCCCATTTATCGATAATGATTTACGAGCTACGAGATGTTAGATACGAGTTCCAGGTTATCGGTAATGGTTTACAAGTTACGATATATAAGGTACGAGTTCCCAGTTATGGGTAACGCGTTATTAGTGCCGAGTTCTGAGTTACGCGTCACGAGATACAAGATGCGAGTTCCCATTTATCGATAACGATTTACGAGCTACGAGATGCAAGATACGAGTTCCAGGTTATCGGTAATGGATTACAAGTTACGATATATAAGATACGAGTTCCGTGGTATGGGTAACGAGTTACGAGTTACAAGGTACAAGATATAAGCTCCGAGTTATCGGTAACGCGTTACGAGTTATCGGTAACGCGTTACGAGTTCCAAGTCCTGAACTACGCGTCACGAGATACAAGTTGCAAGTTTTCCACTTATCAGTAACGATTTACGAGCTACGATAGGCAAGATACGAGTTCCTTGTTATAGGTAATGGGTTACACGCTACGATACACAAGATACGAGTTCCTGGTTATGAGTAGCGAGTTATAAGCTGCAATTTACGAGTAACGAGTTACGAGTTGCGAGTTACGATATACGAGTTACGAGTTACGAATTACGACTTACGATCTACGAGGTACTGGCTTCGAGTTACGAGATACAAGATGCGAGTTCCCACTTATCGTAACAAGTTACGGGCTACGAGACACAAGATACGTGTTCCGAGTTATGGGTAACGAGTTACGAGTTACAAGGTAAGTCATACGAGATACGAGTTACGAGTTATCGGTAACACTTTCGAGTTCCGAGTCCAGAGTTACGCGTCACGAGATACAAGATACGAGTTCCCATCTATCGGTAATGATTTACGAGCTACGAGATGCAAGATACGAGTTCCTAGTTATTGGTAATGTCTTACAAGCTACGATACACAAGATACGAGTTCCTGGTTATGAGTAGCGAGTTATGAGCTGCGATTTACGTGTTACGAGTTACGAATTACGACTTACGATCTACGAGGTACCTAGTTACGAGTTACGAGATACAAGATGCGAGTCCCTACTTATCGTAACGAGTTACGAGCTACGAGATACAAGATGCGAGTTCCTACTTATCGTAACGAGTTACGAGCTACGAGATACAAGATACGAGTTCCAGGTAATTAGTAATGAGTTACGAGCTACTAGATACAAGATACGCGTTCCGAGTTATGAGTAACGAGTTACGAGTTACAGTATACGAGTTCCCGAGTTATTGGTTCACGTTACGAGTTCCAAGTTCTGAGTTTCGCGTCATGAGATACAAGATGCGAGTTTTCACCTTCCGGTAACGAGTTACAAACTACTAGATCTAGGATACGAGTTCGTGGCTATTGTCATTGATTTACAAAATCCGAGATCAAGATTCGAGTTCCGAGTTATGGGCAACGAGTTATTGGTTACGAGTTACGAGTTACAAGGTAAGTCATACGAGATACGAGTTACGAGTTATCGGTAACACTTTCGAGTTCCGAGTCCTGAGTTACGCGTCACGAGATACAAGATGCGAGTTCCCATCTATCGGTAATGATTTACGAGCTACGAGATGCAAGATACGAGTTCCAGGTTATCGGTAATGGATTACAAGTTACGATATATATGATACGAGTTCCGAGTTCCAAGTTCCGATAAGAGTGAGAGGCTATCGTCATTGATTTAAAAGATCCGAGTTCAAGATTCGAGTTCCGAGTTATGGGCAACGAGTTAAAGTTTACGAGTAACGAGTTACAAGGTAAGTGATACAGGATACGAGCTCCGAGTTATCGGTAACGCGTTACTAGTTCCGAGTTCTGACTTACACGTTACGAGATACAAGTTGCGAGTTCCCACTTATCGGTAACGATTTACGAGCTACGAGATGCAACATACGAGTTCCAGGTTATCGGTAATGGATTACAAGTTAGGATATATAAGATACGAGTTCCGAGTTATTGGTAAAGGATTGCAAGCCACGATACACAAGATACGAAATCCGGGTTATCCGTTACGCGTTACGAGTTCCGAGTTCTGAGTTTCGCGTCATGTGTGATTCACAAGATCCGAGATCAAGATTCGAGTTCCGAGCTATGGGCAACGAGTTACGGGTTACGAGTTACGAATTACAAGGTAAGTGATACAAGATACGAGCTCCGAGTTATCGCTAACACTTTCGAGTTCCGAGTCCTGAGTTACGCATCACGAGATACAAGATGCGAGTTCCCATTTATCGGTAACGATTTACGAGCTACGAGATGTAAGACACGAGTTCCAGGTTATCGGTAATGGACTACAGGTTGCGATATATAAGATATGAGTTCCGACTTATGGGTAACGAGATACGAGTTACGAGTTACAAGATACGAGCTCCGAGTTATCGGTAACGCGTTACTAGTTCCGATTTCTGAGTTACACGTCACGAGATACAAGATGCGAGTTCCAACTTATTGGTAACGAGTTACGATCCTAAAGATCCAGGATACGAGTTCCAGGTTATCGGCAATGATTTGTGAGATCCGAGATAGAAGATACGAGTTCCGAGCAATGGGTAACAAGTTACGAGCTACGAGTTACGAGTTACAAGGTAAGAGATACAATATACAAGCTCCGAGTTATCGGTAACGCGTTACGAGTTCCAAGTTCTGAGTTACGTGTCACGAGATACAAGTTGCGAGTGCCTACTTAACGGTAACGATTTACGAGCTACGAGAGGCAGGATACGAGTTCCTTGTTATTGGTAATGGGTTACAAGCTACGATACACAAGATACGAGGTCCGGGTTATGAGTAGCGAGTTATAAGCTGCGATTTACGAGTTTCGAGTTACGAGCTTCGAGTTGAGAGTTACGATATACGAGTTACGAGTTACGAATTACGACTTACGATCTACTATCTACGAGGTACTAGTTACGAGTTACGAGATACAAGACGTAAGTTCCCACTCATCGTGACGAGTTACGAGCTACGAGACACAAGATACGAGTTCCATGTAATCAGTAATGAGTTACGAGCTACTAGATACAAGATACGAGTTCCGTGTTATGGGTAACGAGTTACGAGTTACAAGATACGAGCTCCGAGTTACGGGTTACGAATTACGAGTTACAAGGTAAGTGATACAAGATACGAGCTCCGAGTTATCGTTAACGCGTTACTTGTTCCGAGTTCTGAGTTACACGTCACGAGATACAAGATGCGAGTTCCCATTTATCGGCAACGATTTACGAGCTACGAGATGCAAGATACGAGTTCGAGGTTATCGGTTATGGATTATAAGTTACGATATACAGGATACGACTTCCAGGTTATGGGTAGTAAGCTACAAGTTGCGATTTACGAGTTAGGAGCTACGAGACGCGAGTTACGATTTTCGAGGTACGAGTTACGAGTTACTAGTTACGACTTAATATCCAGCAGGTAAGAGTTACGAGATACAAGGTAAAAGTTAGATACTAGCTCCAAATTATCGGTAACGCGTTACGAGCTCCAAGTTCTGAGTTACGCGTCACGAGATACAAGATGCGGGTTCCCATTTATCTTTAACGATTTACGAGCTGCGAGCTGCAAGATACGAGTTCCTGGTTATCGGTAATGGGTTACAAGTTACGATATATAAGATACGACTTCCAGGTTCTGGGTAGTAAGCTACAAGTTGCGATTTACGAATTAAGAGCTACGAGATGCGAGCTACGATTTACGAGGTACGAGTTACGAGTTACGACTTAATATCTACGAGGTACGAGTTACGAGATACAAGGTAAAATATACAAGACACAAGCTCTGAGTTATCGGTAACGCATTACGAGCTCCAAGTTCTGAGTTACGCATCACGAGATACAAGTTGGGAGTTCCCACATATCGGTAACGATTTACGAGCATAAATTGATTTTATGGAAGTGTTTCACCAAATCAGCACACAAATATATTTAGGATATGATCCCCTGTAATTGTTTGAATGGTTTAAAATTGCTTTTGCAGACCGTTGCTGGAAGCTCATAACTATTAAGAAAATTATTATCACAAGAAGTAAGCTTATTATGCTTTACATATTTCTGGAGTATTGAAACCAAAATTTTAATGGAAATAAACCTCAGATTTTGAGAAAATCCAGTATAAAGCTTGTTGAATAGAAGAGTCAGTTCCAGTACACCAAGCACAGTTGCGGTACAATATAGGCCAGGACAATCACTTTTTGTGTGAAATTAGTTTAAGTTTTTGAAATTTATTTACAAATGTTTCTGTTATAAGACTATTCACATGGAGACATTTACACTGATTTTTTTTCAGGTTCCAACACTGCTGTACTAATTGTAATGGTATGTACATACCATGAATTCAACCATTTTATATGTTCATGATTGAAACCCATCAGTGGCGGATTTACGAATTTCCTGCCAGATGGTTAACCAATTTTTGCCGCACCTATTGACCCCTGAAATTCAAAACCCCCTACTTCACAATCATAATAATTACATTTGTTGTGACAATGAAATTGCAACTTCACCATTTGTAAACTAGGGCATCGTTGTGTCAGTTTCTAGATTATTCTTGCAACCCACGATTTAGTGATGATTACTCGAGAAACAGTTTTTGAGTATACCTTTGAGCTAAGGAAAGCCCAATCACGCACTTATTGTGAAGTAAGGTAAGGTATGCCTTCAAATTTTCGAGACTCATTTTCTCTGGGGATATAATAAATGTTTTTTTATATCTGTAAAAAAAATTAGCCATATTTGCTGCCCTAGGCTCCAGCCTACTCAGCCACTGAAACCTATTATTGTTCTAATAAGTATTTTATTCATAGGTCCATCATTTTACAAGTGTGAAAATTCTTATGAAAAATATAAAACCATTTAAATTGATCATCTTTTATGAATCTAATTTCAGATGTAGTTAAAACATTATTTTTATTATAGTAGTCAAGACAATTTTCTTTTAATCTGATAAAATTCCATATATTTTTTCACATTATAGATCACATATCACATAGATAGATGAAGGATAGATCCATAGTGAAACCTATACCTGTATGAAATATTGTAGTAACACTTGAGAGATATTTCAAAATCGCAACATTGTTGAAGGGTGTTAAGGCATATTTTAATCAACATTACTGTGAAATGAATGAAACAGAATAGAATAACATTGCGTCTTCCATTGCAATGTAGATATAGTATTGCAGCAGCCTAATTTTGTTTTGTTTAGTGAGCAGCATCCCAGCATCTATTAGTGTCTGTCAGGGCGACTTTTATTAATTACACACATAGAGGACCACGGAATGGTAGGGGTAAGTGGTTTAAAACAGAGGAACGATAGCTAGTCTATTGACAAAAATTATTTCCTGTTTTGAAGTCTAACATCATCACGTGTTTCACGGTCTTTTTTTAGATTGTTTGATAAATAACAAAAATTCTTGCAAGAATTTTGAATTTGTAGACAATAAGTATGCTAGTGAAATGCTATTTGCTGGTAGGGCATTGAATCTACCTAGTAATGTACGCAAGAATGAGATGGCAATAGTGTTACTTTGACAAGAAAAAAACATATGATTGAGGTCTCCATAGGATATCCCGTCGCATTCACAGAATGGTTCAGAAATTAAGCTCATTTTTTACAGAAGTGCGTTACAGTTTGCAACACCAAAGCAACATCTCAATGAAAAAATATGTGTTGGACGGGCAGCAGCTATTTTCTTAAAAATTGGCATGGCAGGTAGGGTAGGGTTTATACAAGTATAGCGGCATGGGTGGGTGGATACGAAATCTCGGTACTCAGCATTCCATTTTTCATCGCATTTCGCTTTTATGACGGGTAGGAGGTCCTGCTTGAGTAGACTTGCAACTAGGTTGCTAGAGTTTATTGCCTCCTTGGCCATTTTATCCACTACGACGTTACCAGTAATGCCTACATGACCTTTTACCCATAAGAAGGTGACAAACACATACTTTTGACGGAGAAGGACTAATAGTTGGATTATCTGCGCAACCAAATCATGTTTATATGTGTTTGCGATACTAAGCGATTGTAGTACAGACCGTGAGTCTGTGATACTGATGATTTTCTGGTCATTTGTCACCTGTTCTCTATTTATGTATTCCAGTGCCTTTACTATAGCAGTGGCCTCAGCGTTGAAGATTGACATGTATCTATGGCACTTATATAATTCTTTGTAGCGAAGAGATGGGATCCAAATGGCACAGCCGACACCGTCATTATCCTTGGAAGCATCGGTATATATCTGGCAAGCAGGACTGTATTCTTCTAAAGTGTTTCCAATTATACTGTTGTTGATAAATGCATTTTCTGTATATTCAGGATATATTATATGAGGCTTCTCTAGGAGTCAAGAATATTCTGATCGGAAGAAAGGGAGCTGTTTATGTGACATCAGTTGACTGCTGTAGTCTGCCAAGTTTTCAAATGCTTCGGCAAGTGGGGGAGAGTTTTTGTGGGCCCAGTACCTATTCGTTAGGTTATATGTAGTTAAGGTTGCCCGTTTGTTGTGTATTAGTGTATCATCAGCACTCATACATTTGAGGACAGTCTTTTGAGCTAGAAGCTGCCTTCTGATGTGCATTGGTGGTTCACCACTTTCTGCTAGCAAAGCAATTGTAGGAGTAGCTTTTAAAGTCCCTGTTATTAATCTAAGCGCTTTGTATTGGAGTCTGTCGATCTTCAGTAGTCTAGAATTAGTTGCAGAACCGTAAAATATCGAGCCAAAATCCAGTATCGATCTTGTGAAGGCTTTATAGAAAGTCAAAGCACTTGAAGGATCAGCGCCCCAAAACTTTCTAGTCGTGCTCTTTAGGATATTCAAACTTTTTTCAGCTTTGCATAGCGTATTTTTAATTTGTGTCTCCCAGGATAATTTCTGGCCGAGGTATTTATGCTCTGTCTTACAAACAACAGGGATATTGCCTATATTCATGTGGTCTGTCATATTAATACGGTGTCGAGTATATTTCACAATAGCTGATTTATTAAATGAGACCTCGAGACCATTTTCAATGAGGTAGTTATTCACTTCAAGGCCGTAGCTTCTGATATTATTTAGACAGTCTGCTAACTTTTTCCTGGAGCTATAAAGGCACAAGTCATCAGCATATTGTAGTATGTTTACTGAAATATTTTTTGAGTGGAGGTCCAACGTATAAATATTGAAGAGAACAGGACTGAGCACCGACCCTTGGGGAAGACCTGTGCTGCTTATCCGTGGTCCTACTAGTTCTTCGCTCGTTGAGATATAAATAACCCTATCATAAAAAATAGTTATTAGATTGGCACCAAATTGTCTGGGGTTTCCGATATTAATAGTTTTTTCAAATAAAGTGAACAGGTTAACATTGTCATAAGTAGCGTTTATATCAAGATATAATGCCGTAAGGTGTTCATTTCTTGAGAAGGTAATTTCTATGTTATTGACTAAAGGTGCTAGACAGTCTGTTACTCCTTTTCCTCGCCTGAAACCGAGCTCACATGCGGGCATTAACTTCTTGCTTTCTAACCACCATTCTAGCCGATTTTTGACTATTCTTTCTAATGTTTTCAGAATACAAGACATTAGTGATATTGGTCTGAATGAAGTGGGATCGGATCGTTCACTGATTGGTAGGATAATAATCTTCTAGATATTGTGACAGTCTTCCTCATCTATAAGAACCTTGTTGAAAGCTTGGCAGAGTAATTCTTTGGCGTTATCGGGGAGGTGTTCAATCATGGAGTAAGTAACTCCATCGTGCCCAGGCGCTGAGTCGTTTTTCTTTAAATTAGAATCGAGCTCATTTATTGTAATTTCATTCATCAGAAAATGGCCCTGGTACATTTCTTGGTTGGGTATAATCAGGGGTGCCGAATCGGGGGCAACCTTCTTGATGAATTCCTCAGCATTTTTTTGTAACATGTTGTTGGTGTTGTTGGGATTTATTCCTCTGCTTATAGCGTTCACCCTTCTCCAGATCGTGGACGGATTAGTCTGGGCGTTTAATTAATTGCAGAATGATGACCAGCTTGCTTTAGCCTTGATCTTGTAAAGTTTTTTGGATTCAGCTACATTTATTTGATATTTTATGAAGTTATCTGAATTCATATTTGCTTTAAATTTTCGTAAAGATTCTTTACGCTCCTGAGCCTTATTAGTACATTCTGCATCCCACCACGGTGGTGAGGGGTGCTTACTCAATGCAGGATTATTTTTTTTGGTGCGGTATCAGCTGCTCTCGATATAGCGTCAATGAGGGCCGAAAAAAGAGAGTTAGCATCAATGCTCAAGTCAATAGAGTGAATGTGGGATTCTACTAGCGTCGTATACAGATTCCAGTTGGGTTCATTGGTGGTTTTCCATTTGTAAGTGGTGTTTTATCGAAGATGTGCACAGGAATCTCCAATGGTGAACATGATCGGATAATGATCAGATCCGTACGTATCGTCTAGAACGATCCAAGTTGACTTAGGCAACAAATTGCTTGATATAATTGTAACATCTACCACAGATATATTTGTGTTAGGTCTTGATATCCTTGTCGGTTGCCCTTCGTTCCTGAATATTAGATTGGGAAACTGCTCGACTGCTTCTACTAAAATTTTTCCAGGTGTATTGTTATCTGCTGATCCCCAAGCGTGATGGTGTCCGTTAATGTCGCCGCCTATGATGCAAAGGTTATCTAACTTGCTGAAAATCTGAAGGTAGTCATTTGCCGTCGCTGAGATATTTAGTGGTCTATATATATTGATGCTATGGATATTATACTGGAACCTATTGGTATATTGATTGCGCAAGTTTCTAGGTTTTGATTACTGACACTGCTCATATCAATTTCGGTATATGGTATGCCCTTTCTAAGAAATATTGCCACACCACCCTTGCCATCTGCTCTATCTTTGCGTATAATATTATACTGTTTAAGAGAAATAGAATAATTCTTCCTATACCACGTTTCGGATATGAGAGCTACATCAAAATTACAATTATGAGCTAGACTTTTAAATAAGTTATGATTAGAGAATGCCGATCTGGCATTCCACTGTATAACCTTAAGTTGAGTGTGGAATGTAGTTTTTAAAAATATCAGACAAGAACCCTTCAATGAGATGTTCAAAATTAATGGTTTGAGACACGTTGCTGGAGGTTTGCGGGATTAATGTTTGGAAAACTTGTGTAAGATTACTGTTAATATCTCTTATTATTTTATTTTTCATATCTTCGAAAGTCTGATTCATTGAGGGGCTGCTAGGGTCAATGATAGGCGTACCAGCAAAAGTCCATTGATATTCTCTTCTAATTGGTAGATGTTGGGGTTCAGTTTCTTGAACTTTCCTTTTTTGCTGAAACTCTTCGTGCGCGTGGGTGGAGGATAAACTGAATTAGTGGTAGCATTCGACTTTGGATTCTTTGACTGCCTGTTTGGCAGTGTAGGAAATTTTAACTCGGAATTAAGTAAGGGAGCGTATTTATTTTTTGACGTTAAGCTAACATAACTTGGCTGGTCAACAATTTTTTCAGCTTCCTTGAATGATAAATGGAGATGCGCCATTGCTTCTTTTACACGTTTCTGTTTTAGAAAAGCAGGACAATTTTTATCGGTACTGGGGTAACTTTGAGATTTACAATGGACACAAAATGGTCTACAGTTATTACATATTGTAGTATCGTCTGATTCCACGCCGCAATTCTTACATTTTGTTAATGTAAATATATTGAGGTATTTTTAAACCCAAGAACGATAAAATTATCATCTGCCTAGGGACTTTCGATGATTCTTCTCCATTTTTCACTGTTTTAAACATTCGTTTAACAGATTGTACAGGAATATCGGATACAATTGTCCTTAATGGTTCATCCTCTGAATACGTAGTATCTACGCCTTTGACAATAGCTTTCTTTTCTGTGTGATTTAAAGGTATGTAAGCAATCAAGCCATTGTTTTCAAAAACGGGATTGTTTATCAGTCTGTTTGCTGCCAATGTGGAGTCGACTTGTATTTTAATTCTATTTCGACCTACTACACTCAATTCGACAATATGTTTTTCATCCACGCCTATTTCCAACAATTTCTCACGCAGTCTCATAGGATGTAGACGGCAAACGTTTAGGTTTTTATGTTCCGCAAATATAAAAAATGGACCTTTGCTATTTGGTTGGTATTTGTTTTCACGGTTTATTTTTATCAATCTATTATCCGTAGCTTCAGTTAGCGTATTTCTATATACGGATGGATTACGAATCTCATGAGTCATGTGAACTATTTCAATATTTTGAATATTCGTTTGTGGTGAGCGTTGTTGGATATAGGGGGGGGCCAGGGCCACCAGCCCCTGGTGAGTTGGAGCTCGACATTTAGACGAGCACCGTCTGGATATAATTACTTATTGCTATCTACTCACAGTACGATGTAAATAGACCTAATGGAATAAAACACAAAAATAATGTGGAAACAAAAACGCGCGCGGTGACAAAGTCGAATAAGAACCTCTCTCGGCCGATGTACACTGTATGAACGCCGGACGAAAACTGATGCTGGATTGTTGAAAACAGAATTTCAATGAAGCCACCTTTTTGATAGATGGCACTAATGTTAGGGAAGCTATTTTGAAATATTCCAAAACATATTTTTTTTTTTAGTTTCAAACCAATTTTGACTAGATATTTGGGTTTCGTGTTTTGTTTCTGACTACTTGTGGTGTGTTTTGTGCCTGGGAAGCTGGGATTTTCCTCAGCGATTTTCCCCCTTTTTCAGTGTTTTCCAAGCTTATTTGAGCAAAAAGAAATTTTGTCTTGTTTTCGCTATTTGTAAAATTACTTCCATGCTCCCTAAGAGGTATGCTCTAAATATTCAGTACAAATTACTGATAACCTAATATATGCGAACAAAACACAAATATATTGACAGGGCTGTGATGAACAACTCTAAAAAGTTGTAAATCGTAGATACTAAATCTTTGCTGAAAAAGAAAAGCATTTAAATCAAATACTTTTTTTCCGAATAATTTGATTTAGAATTGTAAGTTATTATTCAAAACAATCCTTTTTGCAGATAAAAAGTCGTGTAATTAACACACAGTTACACAAATAAGTCTTTTTCTTTCAGTGACGCGTTTCGATTTATATTTAAATCATCGTCGTACTGTCAAATCTTACACAACTTTTTATCTGCATGATGGAAGACTTTCACCAAGTAAAACCATCTACAATCTATATGATATAGTAAGACATGTTTAAATGCCAATTTTTTTATGGAACGTGACCCAAGATATTTTTAAAAACAATTTTGAAACTATATTACAACTTATAGAAACGTTAAAATGTTTCATCCGTGGGAAAATACGTGCCCGGCTTCATGGAGACCTTGGCAAGACGATGATATTGAATGTGAAAATCGAGGTGAAAACATTGACATGGATCCTAACAGGGGTCCATACTCGGATTTGATATAATATATATAATAAATATATATTATATCAAATTGAGTTTCTCACCATAGAGATGATTCAGGAAACTCTCTCAAAAATGGGAAAACCATGTCTACGGTCGGCTTTGCCTCGAAGATTGAAAAAACTTGGATTTAAGTTTAAAGTAATCGACTAAAGGTCAGCTTTATTGGAAAGTCGGCGGATTTTCAGATGGCGTATTGAACATTTGGAGAAAATAAAAAACATAGAGAGGAAGATTGACTAATCTACTATTTGGATGAGACATAGTATGATACACCGGAGAGATCATCATTCATTGTCGTTTGAAAGATAGTTCGATTAAAGATGGACTCAAGTTTTGTGGTCGCGTGCATGTAGTTGGAATAAAAACAATAATAATGGCTAATAATAGATGACACCTAGCATATAAGAAAGTATGTTAAAGAAGTAATGGAGCTTAAAAAAGAAATGTGATGCGGAAAGTGTCCATGTTCGAATAATGGATGCTAATTCACAACAAGCAATACGTTCAACGCACTAAATATGGCTCTGGCCAGCCCATGGCTCATGGGTGATTTTCTTTATATTGGTGTTCCAAGTTACTTCGAATAAACTATACAAAATTTCAATCCTATATATAAAACCTACTAAATAAAATCATTTTGAATCCGGGCCGACCGACCTGAAACGGCTTAATATTAGTCCCGAGGTTGAAGTACACGTAAAATCTATCCATTTATTGAAATCTCTTGAAAATTTATATTTTTTTAAAAGAAAAACAAAAATTCAGTCTTGGTTTTACAATTATTTTGCTCTGTGTTCCATAAAAATGTTGTTCTTCAAACATGTTTATTAGATGACATAATAATATATTGGACCGGACTATGGGTAGCAAATACAACCTCTTTCTGTTTCTGCTATTCTAATGTGAGATTTCAGTCATTTCAGACAAACAACTGGAGAGGGAGAGTAATTGTATCACACAGGGTTGCCAGATCGTCTGGAAGAATTGTCCTATAAATGCTAGCGAATTTTCGTTTTTGGTTGAAAATTATCGTACGCTGGTGCGAAACCAGGATTTCGAGAGGGGGAGCCTTCACCATTATTTTCCCAAAAAAATGCCACTTTTCCACTCACACTTCCATATATACCATGGTGACATTCCTTTAACGGACCTCAGCTCTTATGCATCAGACGCGTTCCCGTTTTTTAACGAAAAGTACAGCGGTATAATGTACAATTACGTCTATGCTTATCCCATGCTTTTTATGTAAATATTAGAATGAAACAATTTGAGAGGGTTAAGAAACGACCCGAAATTGCTGTTGCGAAACCTCCTCTTCATTTACATTCATTGAAATGTAGTCAAAATAACAAAACGTTCAATAACAAATAATGCCTTTATCTTAAAATACCGTGTGTATATAGAATCAAAGTATGGAAGGTTAATAAAAAAATATACATATGGAATCAGATAAATAGGAACTTTTTAAACACAATATTTAAGTGAAATAAAGGAATGTAATAATTAATCAGTCTCCGAATCTGGTAGATCGACATAAATGTTGCTATTTATGTTTTTGTTAATTCTTTAGAAAGGTTCAAATAAATTGTACCTCCTTGTCAATTTACAAGTTGAGAAGCAATCATGCTTTTGCCGATCGTTTCTACTTTCAATTTATTTCTGGCCTTTGTTTTTTTTTGTTTTAGGGGGGCATAATGCCTTCATATTAAAACTGATCAAACTGATCAACCATTAATTTTCCTTTGAATTCTTACAAACTAATACTTATCACTAAAGTGAATCCATCGATGTCCTTTAGATTACGTTAACACTATAACTACAAATTCGTGCACATGCTCTGCTCTATGCACAAAAGCACTACACTAATTCGTATGGCTTGGTTCTCTTCAATCGTCGGACAGCGTTGTGGTTGTCCAGCAGCTGAAGAGCTTCTGCGTTTGGGTGGTGATGGAGCCTTTCTTCATGCCTGGCCGCCATTCTCTTGATCTCGTCAACTACCAGAGGTATATTCAAATCGCGATGAATATCCTTATTACGAATGTACCAAGGGGCATTAACAATAGCTCTTAAAACTTTATTTTGGAATCTTTGTATAATCTTGATGTTAGAATCTTTGGAACAACCCCACAGTTGACAACCGTAGAGCCAAACAGGTTTGAGAATCTGATTATAGATCATGATTTTGTTATAGAGGGACAGTTTTGAGGATCTTCCCAATAACCAGTAGTATTGTTTGTAGCGAAAATTGAGTTCTTCCCGCTTTTTTTTGATGTGATGTTTCCATTTCAGTCTTGTGTCAAGGGTCATACCTAGGTACTTAGCGTTAGCTTCTCGTGGTACGGTAGTCCCATTAACGCTTATTGGAGGAGGATTTATCTGTCTTCGGTTCGAAAAGCAGACATAGATCGATTTTAATTCATTTAGTTTCATTTTCCACTTTTGTGACCAAGTCACTAATTCGTTGGCAGCTGTCTGAACTTTGTTAGTAGACAAAGCAAGATTTTTGTCAGTTGCAATCAAAGCTGTGTCGTCTGCAAAGGTTGCAACCGTTACATCCCTCATCGTTGGAATATCACAAATATACAATAGGTATAATATTGGTCCCAGGACACTTCCTTGAGGTACTCCAGCTTTGATATCCATAAGGTCAGAATACTCATTTTCTTGCTTGACTCTGAAAGTTCTATCAGAGATATATGACCTGATAACTTCTACATATTGGTTAGGAAGGAGTATTTTTAATTTGTTGATGAGTCCTTCATGCCAGACTTTGTCAAAAGCCTGGGCGACGTTTAGAAATAATGCAGTGCAATATTCCTTTTCCTCCAAAGCTGATTCTATGATGTTCGTGATGCGATGAACTTGATCAATGGTGAAGTGCTTATCTCTGAATCCGAATTGATAATCAGGGATCAAACCATTATTTTCAATAAGTGGCTAAAGTCTTTTGAGTAGCAGCTTCTCAAACAATTTTGAGATAATAGGCAACAGTGATATGGGTCTATAAGATTTAACTTCATTTGGTGGCTTTCCTGGCTTGGGAATCATCAACACTTCTGCGACTTTCCATATTTCAGGCACGTATTTCAACCTAATGACTGCGTTGAATAGGTATGTCAACATTACTATACCTTTTTTCGGTAACTGTTTCAGCACTTCTCCAGTGATGAGGTCAAATCCTGGGGCCTTTTTTGGATTGAGGTTGGTCATGATCTCGGTGGTCACTTCTTTGGGGGTAACGAAGGGAATGTCTTCCAGAAGATTGTTAGCGACACCTTCAGGAATCATTTCAGAGTTCACCTCATTTGGTTGGAATGTTGACGCTAGATATTCTGCGAATAATTTTGCTTTTTGTTTGTTGTCTCTAGCCCATGCTCCAGTATCTCTTCTTCTTATGGGAGGATTTGATGTTATTGGTCGATTGACTCTTCTTGCTGCTTTCCACAGAGAATAACCAGAATCTTTACGATCAGTTAACGATTCTAAGTAATTGTTAAAAGATGTATTGTTAAGTTGTTGAATTTCTCGCTTCAACTTTTGCGTTTTGTTATTAAGAATATTTTTGTCTACTGGATCTCTCGAATGTTGCCATTTACGCCGGGCCCTCCGTTTTTCAGTCACTAATTCTCTTATTTCTGTCGGATAGTTATTTCCTTTAGTAATATGAGTAGATGGTTTAGTGCTATCGAACGCAGCATTTTGGATGTTTTTCACGAACTTTTCGGCTTCAAAATCTAGTTGTTGATTTGTTTTCAGGCAAACATTTAGATTGATATTATTCTCAATTTTATGTCTGAAGTTATCCCAATCAGTGGAATTATTGACCAGCATAGGGCAAGATTCTTTCTTAATTATTGTTTCACTGAGAGTAATTATAACCGCAGAATGGTCTGAATCCGTATCAAAATTTTCTTCAACCTCCAGAAAATTGGGAGAAACTTTCCTTGTTATGAAAAAGTCTAACAGATCGGGTATTTTGTTGACATTCGTTGGCCAGTATGTGGGCTTACCTGAAGAATGATATTCACATCCCAGCTCTCTGATCGCATTACGCAATTCTCTAGCCTTAGTAGTGGTTAGTCTTGAGCCCCAGTCAACGTGCTTTGCATTAAAGTCTCCTCCAAGTATAAATCTTTCACCTGCTTGTTTGAGAAATTCTTTGTAGTCAGACGTTTCTAATTATGCCTTGGTGGGAAGTAAGCTGCTCCAATTATCAGATTTTGCTTTGTAGAATTAACGCAAACTAGTGTAGGTTGCACTTCCGCTTCCTGAATGTGCTTCTCTTCATGATGCTTGATCGACTCTTTGATGATAACTGCGCTTCCACCTTTCGCTTTGTTATCCGGGTGAAAAGTATGATAGGTTTCATACCCTTGGATCTTAAGGTATGATTCTTTAGTAAAATGTGTTTCGGAAATCAGACATGCATCTATATTTTGGGTTACCAAAAATACCTCTAGCTCCGCCCTTTTGTTTAGAATGCCATTAGCATTCCAGGTACCAATTCTCAAGTCTTTTCTGTCCATTAGTGTTTGGTAGCAGCAACAGTACTTCGGACTTCTAGCCTGTCGAGTCTATCATTGACTTGCTTAAACATTATCAGCAGGCTGAGATACATTTGATTAAGGTCTTGTATCACGTTACTTGAGGTTGCAACTGAACTGGGTGTACGCTGATTTTGAGCGGCTTGTGCGTATAATACGCCTGGCTTAGCTATATTGGAGATAAATTCTCTTCGTGCTGTAGGTGGTTTTCTAGCTTCATCTTTACGTTTCTGGAGCTGTTTGGCAATTTCACAACCCCTATAGTTGGTCGGATGGGGCTCACCGCAGTTAGAGCACTTTGCGGGAAGATCTTTCGGTTTTGAGCAATCTTTGGTAGCATGGTTCTTTGCACACTTAACGCAAACAGGATCACGTCTGCAGTATTTCTGAGTATGTCCATACCTTTGACATCTTTTACACTGTGGTATCATTTTGTTAGCTCGTATTACTTCTATTTTGACTTTCATGGAGCATATATATTGTATTCCAAATATATTTTTGATACCTTCCGATTGCCTTTGGCCTTTGTTTCTATTAAATTTAGCTTGCAAAACACTCGTTCACACTCGACATTACAGTGCGACCAACTTAAGATATTCAATCCATACTGTGATCTTCAGAGTACATAGAATCTATAAACAGATGGCTTACCTTGAAAAACTGTAAAAAATCTTTGATTACAGCTAGTAATTATCGTTTACAACAAGAGGCGAAATCATTGTACGTCTGGCAACCCTGGTATGCTAACCCGCTGACGAGGTATGGTAGCGATATCTATGATTTTCTGATTCAAAGTAATATGTAAAACTTAATATAATATACAGCTTTCAAAAAAATCCTAGAAAATGGTTAAAATTTCACTCGACAGATAGTTTTTGCTACCCTAACTTAATCCTAAATATGTGCTGTGCTGGACAGAATCCACAACCCACAACCGAATATTTCTCATGACAGAGCTTCGTAAAGTTATAAGAAAACGTAGGGATATCACATTGTTAAAATCTGGTTGTTTATTGTTTCATTTCAGATATTACCACAAACTTAGATTTATACATATTTGTAAAGTGTCCTAGCAGTATCCCAATAATGATACTAGGGTAATGTTTATATTTTTAAATTCCCACAAAGGTACTTGTGAATGGTCTACAAAAATATTGCAGTTAAGTGAATCCTTTTTATTTTGCACAGTGTCCCTAATATACTGGAATGTTGAAAACATGATTTCAATGAAGCCACCTCTTTGATAGATGGCAGTAATGTTAGAAAATATATTTTGAAAATTCCAAAACATATTTTTTTGTTTCAAACCAATTTCAAACTAGATACGTTTGGGTTTCTTGATTTGTTCCTAACTACTTGTGTTGTGGTTTGTGTCTGGGAAACCGGGATTTACCTCACATATTTTTCCCCTTATTTCAGTGGTTTCCAAGCTTATTTGATGAATAATTCACTATTGTTCTCTATATGGATTCCAAAGGATGTCAAATGATCAAGACATGTGTCTGATTTATTATTCAATAGTATATACTAGGTATTTATAATGAAGTTTGTTCCTTATTTATTCAGAATATTGGGAATAACTGTGTGCTATTCATCTTCTATGTTTTAATGACACATCTGCAATCTTTATGATTGATATTTGTAACATATTGTTCTGAAAATAGGAATAGGAATTTGCTAATATATTGTGTTACAATTGTTCCAGCTTTCTCAGTTGTGGCTATGGCTTGTAAAATGAGAGACTTCTTCAAAAAACATTCGAGCATATCAAGAATGCTTATCAAGTGTGTGATCAACATGTCTCTACACAGGCAAGATTACCAGATGGAAAAGGAATGGTGGGATCCAACCTGCAGGCAGATGCAGCTCGATCCATTACTTGGACAAGATAATTTGGGTATTGTACTAGTAGTCTGGAATGATAGTTGTAAGTATATGCTAGGTATTCATAATGGAATTTGTTTCTCATTTATTCAGAATATTGCACAATAACTGTTTGCTATTTATCCTCTATGTTTTAATGACACATCTGCATTCTATATGATTGATATTTGTAACATATTGTTCTGAAAATAGGAATAGGAATTTGCTAATATATTGTGTTACAATTGTTCCATCTTTCTCAGTTGTGGCTGTGGCTTATTAAATGAGAGACTTCTTCATAAAACATTCGAGCATATCAAGAATGTTTATCACGTTGTTTGAAACTTGTAGACAAGGTGGATTTATCAAAAGTTTGATTTCGGACTTCCATTGTCTATAAAATTTTGAGTATCACGACGTTTCGATTAGCAGATAGCACATCAATCGAAACGTCGTGATACTCAAAATTTTATAGACAATGGAAGTCCGAAATCAAACTTTTGATAATGTTTATCACGTGTGTGGTCAACATGTCTCTACACAGGCAAGAATACCAGATGGAAAAAAAAGGGTAGGATCCAACCTAAAGGCAGATACAATTCCATCCATTACCTGGACAAGATAATTTGTGTATTGTACTAGTAGTCTGCAATGATAGTTGTAAGTATATGCTAAGTTTTTATAATAAAGTTTGTTTCTCATTTATTCAGAATATTGCACAATAACTGTTTGCTGTTCATCTTCGATGTTTTAATGACTAACATCATCTGCAATCTATATGATGGATATTTATAACAAATTGTTCTGAAAATATGAATATGAATTTGCTAATATATTGTGTAACGATTGTTCCAGCTTTCTCAGTTGTGACTATGGCTTGTAAAATGAGGGAATTTTTCAAAAATACGTTCAAACATATTGAGAATGCTTATCAAGTGTGTGATCAGTATGTCTCTACACAGGCAAGAATACCAGATGGAAAAAGAAGAGTAGGAACCAACCTAAAGGTAGATACAGTTCCATCCATTACCTCGACAAGACAATTTGTGTATTGTACTAGCAGTAGTCTGGAATGTTAGTTGTATGTATATATGTATATATGTTATAGATGTGTATAACCCGATCAGTGCTATATTCAGTAAACATAAGAATAGAATTCTTCATTCATCTTTTTTTGTATGTATTGTAACATATGCTAAGTGAAAGATTTTAATGGTGAACTGTAGGACAAAGATATTAAGATATCATAAATATTGTGATGGTAAATCTTATGAGAAATGATATAAAACGAAAAAGTCATACATAATTTTGTTATAAGTAGTCTATAAGTTCCATAATTTCGTTTTTTGCTCAAATTACCCACACAGGAAAACTACAAAGCTGACTTGCTGCCTGTAAAGAAAATAGTAATGATTGTTAGATACATAAATTTGATCGTTTTCTTGTATTCTGCATTAATCTATAGAGATGGAATGGGTCAGCCAGATTTTTCAGGTACTTCCAGAGATAGGGTTACTATAATGATTTGTTTTTTTTATGAGTGGGAGTAAATCTGTTCTATTAATTTTGTTAATGGTCATTTATTTGTAAGTGAAGCTGTGTTTATATAATGTGGGATTTTTTTGTTTGCCTTTGACATACTTTTATTTGCCCTGAAATCGCACTGAGTGCAAATATCACCACAGACCCTGATCTTGTGGCATTTTGGGGTATATTCAACAGCTATCAATATCTATGGCACCCAAGTGAAAAATCATCATCTTGATTTTTTGAATGTTCAATTTTATGTGGTAGTATTGTCTAAATTGTAACATATTTATTTGCATTTATACAAATTGATATAGCAGCATGGATGATATGGTACAGGAAGTGCTAGCTTTGAATCAACTAATAACATCCTACCGATTAATAGTGCTACATAGGCAAGTTTCATAGTGAAATTTCAATTAAAATGCAGCTTTGTGACACAATTTCAGTGTGCCTACGTGTGCCTACATGTGCCTACATATAACACCATCAGAATCAATAGTGTGTAGAGGTGGTGTTGCTACATAATACTATAAATTGATTTTATGGGAGAGTTTCACCAAGTCAGCACACAAATATATTTAGGATATGATGCCCCTGTGATTGTTGGAATAGTTTAAAATTGCTTTTGCAGACCTTTGCTGGAAGCTCATAATTATCAAGAAAATTATTATCACAAGAAGTAAACTTATTATGCTTTACATATTTTTGGATATTGAAACCAACTTTTCAATGGAAATAAACCTTTCACCTCAGATTTTGAGAAAATCCAGTATAAAGCTTGTTGAATAGAAGATTCAGTTCCAGTACACAAAGTAAACTTGCGGTATAATATAGGCCAGGACAATCACTTTTTGTATGAAATTAGTTTATGTTTTGATATTTATTTACAAATATTTCTGTTATAAGACTATTCACATGAAGACATTTACACTGATTTTTTTTCAAGTTCCAACACTGCTGTATTAGTTGTAGTGTTATGTGCATACCATCAATTAAACCATTTTATATGTTCATGAATAAAACCCATCAGCGGATTTACGAATTTCCTGCCAGATGGCTATTCAATTTTTGCCGCACACCTATTGACCCCTGAAATTTAAAACCCCCTACTTCACAATCATAATAATTACATTTATTGTAACCATGAAATTGCAACTTCACCATTTGTAAACTAGGGCATGGTTGTGTCAGTTTCTAGATTATTCTTGCAACCCACGATTTAGTGAAGATTACTCGAGAAACAGTTTTTGAGTATACTTTAGAGCTCAAAAAGCTCAATCACGCACTTATTGTAAAGTAAGGCAAGGTATGCCTTCAAATTTTCGAGACTCGTTTTCTCTGGGGATATAATAAATGTTTTTTTATTTCTGTAAAAAAAAAATTGAGCCATATCTGCTGCCCTAGGCTTCAGCCTACTCAGCCACTGGAACCCATTATTGTACTAATAAGTATTTCATCCATAGGTACATCATTTTCCAGGTTTGAAGATTCCTATGAAAAATATAAAACCATTCAAATTGTTCATCTTTTATGAATCTTATTTCAGATGTAGTTAAAACATTATTTTTATTATAATACTCAAGGCAATTTTCTTTTAATCTGATAAAATTCCATATATTTTTTCACATTATAGATCACATATCACATAGATAAATGAAGGATAGATCCATAGTGAAACCTATACCTGTATGAAATATTGTAGTAACACTTGAGAGATATTTCATTTGTAATGCTAAAATCGCAACATCGTTGAAGGGCGTTAAGGCATATTTTAATCAACATTACTGTGAAATGAATGAAACAGAATAGAATAACTTCTATCGCTCAGATAAAAATTTGTGTGTTCAACACAGAATTTTTGCAACTAAAACTCTCTTTGAGTGACGCGTTTCGATTTATACATATTTGAGATTGACAGTCCAACAATGACTTAAATATAAATCAATGGTCATCACTGAAAAAAAGAAAGTTTCATTCGTCAAACTTCTGTGTTAAACACACAATTTTTTATCTGAATAATATGGAATCTATCGTGATTACCATACTCCCCCGCCAATTGTAGGCTCATATTGAATTAACCGATAAATTAGCTATTCCACTTGGAAATTGTGCTGAATTATCCGTAAAAATAGTATAATTGTTTAGTTTAATAAAGTATACGCCTTTCTTACGAAAATATCTACATAAAGACTACACCATCTCAAAATATCATGATGTACCTAACAACGCTCTAGCAATTTCAACTAGCTTCGTTGTGGTGCTGATTGTTCTCATTTTAACCAGATAACACCTCAGTATCTGAACAATTTTATATCCCTTTCCTCTTCAGTTCTGACTCAGTACTAATGTAGATATGCCTACCCATGGGGATTTTGAATATGCTCAAATATCATTATCGATCACGCATTGTATGCTTCGATGATATCAATGGTAGCTCATCCCTGGATAAATATGGCATCACCGTTTGTAAATAGTCGAGAAAATGGCAATTTAATCACGATTTATGATGAATACTCTATAAAATAGACGAACTGTGCTAAATGAAGCGAGAAATTGCGCACATTCTATGATCCAGTCTCAAATGTATATCTTTGTTAAACATTTCAAATGTTCAATTTGTCAGTTCCGCCTTAAGTGCGTGTAGTACACCTTGGATGTGCATCAGATGATTTTTAAGTCGTCGATAACTAGAAAATTCAACTCATCTCCAAGTGTCGCCCTCTATGGGGAGGCCCATTGGCAACTGACGAAGTCAAAGGTCCTAGAACCTTGACCTTGTAAATTGCCAAAGGGCGTCCCCATAGTCGACAAAATTTGGAGATGAGTTGATGTTACTATCACACCCTTGACTAGTTTACGTATATACCCATCTGATTACTTTTTACAGCTAGACAAAACATGCATGTCTATAGCAGGTCTGATGCATAGTGGAGACCATACACTTGATAACTAGAATTCGTGAAAATATCTTCACGATTTTTAACCCAATAAGCCACGGTAGTATAAAACGTGCCTTTTCATTAGCACAAGATAGATTGGCGACACTGATGCCTACGTGTCAATTGTCTCATGAATGCTAAATAAGTTGTTTAAATGTTGCAAAATTAAAACGACTTAAGATACTATGTAAACATAGTGACTATATCTATGATTACGCATTACGACTGATAATAATTGGTTTTTATGTTTCAATATTTGTCTGATATAAGTCGTATTTCAGATTACTTTCAACACATCCTTGTGTTGTGGCAGTTTATAGTAACTATGCGTAAACTACAATTCATGGCTAAAATAGAATATACGTGATGATCGGAAAAAGAAATAATTAATCATGTAGATGTAGATCGAAACGTGTCACTGAAAGAGTAGCATTATTAAAAGTAATAGTAGCTATTTTCTGTTCAATTTTGTCTTGCTATGCATTGCGATATAACCGTTTACATTCGTCGCTGCTCGCTCCAGCGCTTGCGCGGTACGTTATAATTCACGTTTGTCGTTTTTCGCGAATCAATGAAAGACGTAAAATACCGAGAGGAGGCTCAGTCAAATATCAACAATCACTTTGAAACATGTTAATACAAATGTAAACTAACGTCCGGATGATTATAGACTATCTTTCACCATAACAACAGCAGTTGATAAATGCTCTGTTAAGCTAACTCAACTTTGAAGGACTATCAACTGCGAAGGACACGTTTATAAATCATACTTTAGAACGACAAGCAAAATCGCGCATAGCTATTGAAATTTGCTTGTTAATGGAATCAAAATATTATTTAAATTTGTCCTAACTGTTTTTCATATAGTTTACCACATTATTTATAGATAATGGTTCGAGCATACATAGCCGTGAATCCATGAACATACAGTTTAGAATGAACTCATCTTGCATCTTGTTAATGTCTATACATCTTGATGACATACATAAAATGACAGTAAATATAGTTTGAATTACATTTAGGAGTGAAACATGTGCATTTGTCAGGCGCATCTTTCGCAAATAAGCACTAGTTCGTACAAATAGATACCTTTATAAGCTGAATAAATTTCATTGTTATGAAAGAATCATCTCATATATGACTATCAAAAACGGCAATTTTCAATTTTTTGTGTGAAGATAAGGTTATATAACCTTATAATAACCACCATATTGAAATTGTCAGTTGAACGCTAATGCCTGCCGCATACAGAAAAATGGAGCCAAGTATATGGGATTGGTACTTTCCACACTGTAACAATACGGCTTGTTGCTTAGGAATATAATTTTCCAATATGATCGTGGAAAACTGACCCTTTGCTAGAACCATTCACCGATCGAACCCGTCTAGCGTTAGCGTGCTGGATTTTGTGGCCACACCGCCACACTGTGAGCGAATCTTTAGATTTAGAGTTACGAGTTACGAGTTACGTGTTACGAGTTACGAGTTACGAGTTACGAGTTACGAGTTACGAGTTACGAGTTACGTGTTACGAGTTACGAGTTACGAGTTACGAGTTACGAGTTACGAGTTACGAGTTACGAGTTACGAGTTACGAGTTACGAGTTACGAGTTACGAGTTACGAGTTACGAGTTACGAGTTACGAGTTACGAGTTACGAGTTACGAGTTACGAGTTACGAGTTACGAGTTACGAGTTACGAGTTACGAGTTACGAGTTACGAGTTACGAGTTACGAGTTACGAGTTACGAGTTACGAGTTACGAGTTACGAGTTACGAGTTACGAGTTACGAGTTACGAGTTACGAGTTACGAGTTACGAGTTACGAGTTACGAGTTACGAGTTACGAGTTACGAGTTACGAGTTACGAGTTACGAGTTACAAGGTAAGAGATACATAGTTACAAGATACGAGCTCCGAGTTATCGGTAACGCGTTACGAGTTCCGAGTTCTGAGTTAGATGTCACGAGATACAAGATGCGAGTTCACACCTATTGGTAACGAGTTACGATCTACAAGATATATGATACGAGTTCCAGGTTACCGGCAATGATTTGCGAGTTCCGAGAAACAAAATACGAGTTCCGAGTTATGGGTAACGAGAGTACAAGGTTAGAGATACAAGATACGAGCTCCGTGTCATCGGTAACGCGTTACGAGCTCCGAGTTCTAAGTTACACGTCTCGAGATACAAGATGCGAGTTCCCAGTTACCGCGAAATTGTTACGAACTATAAGATCTAGGATACGCTTTCAAGGTTATCGGCAATGATTTACGAGATCCGAGACACAAGAAATGAATTCCGAGTTTTGGGCAACGAGTTACGAGTTACGAGTTACAAGGTAAGAGATACAAAATACGAGCTCCGAGTTATCGGTAACGCGTTACGAGTTCCGAGTCCTGAATTACGCGTCACGAGATACAAGATGCGAGTTCACATTTATCGGTAACGATTTACGAGCTACGAGATGCAAGATACGAGTACCAGGTTATCGGTGATGGATTACAAGTTACGATATATAAGATACGAGTTCCGGGTTATGGGCAGCGAGTTGCAAGTTGTTATTTACGACTTTAGAGTTTCGAGTTTTGAGTTTCGATTTGCGAGTTACGATTTACGAGTTACGAGTTACAAGTGACGAGTTACGAGTTACGAGTTACGACTTACGATCTACGAGGTACGACTCACCAGTTACGAGTTACAAGATGCGAGTTCCTACTTGTCGGTAACGAGTTACGAGCTACGAGGCACAATAAACAATTTCCAGGTTATCAGTAAAGAGATCCGAGTTACTAGATACAAGATACAAGTTCCGAGATCTGAGTTACGCGTCACGAGATACAAGATGCAAGTTCCCACTTATTGGTAACGAGCTATGATCTACACGATCTAGAATACGAGTTCCAGGTTATCGGCTATAATTTGCGAGATCCGAGATACAAGATACGAGTTCCGAGTTATGGGTAACGAGCTACAAGTTGTGATTTACGAGTTAGAAGTTTCGAGTTGCGTGTTACTAGTTACGAGTTACCAGTTACAAGGTAAGAGATAGAAGATACGAGCTCCGAGTTATCGGTAACATGTTACGAGTTCCGTGTCCTGAGACACGAGTTACGAGATTCAAGATGCGAATTCCCATTTATCGGTAACGATTAACCAGCTACGAGATGCAAGATACGAGTTCCTGGTTGTCGGTAATGGGTTACAAGTTAGGATATACAAGGTACGACTTTCGGGTTTGGGGAGCATGCTACAAGCTGCGATATACGAGTCAAGAGCTACGAGCCTCGAGTTTCGAGTTGCGAGTTACGATTAAGGAGGTACAAGTTACGAGTTACGAAAAAATATCTACTAGGTACGAGTAACGAGTTACGAGATACAAGATGCGAGTTCCCACTTATCGTAACGATTTGCGAGCTACGATACGAGCTCCAGGTTATCTGTGATGAGTTACGAGCTACTAGATACAAGATACGAGTACCGAGTTATGGGTAACGAGTTACGAATTACAGGATACGAGCTCCAAATTATCGGTTACGCGTTACGAGTTCCGAGTTCTGAGTTACACGTCAGGAGATAGAAGATGCGAGTTCCCACTTATCCGTAACGATATACGAGCTACATGATCTAGGATACGCTTTCCAGGTTATCGGAAATGATTTACGAGATCCGAGATACAAGATACGAGTTCCGAGTTATGGGTAACGCGTTACGAGTTACGAGTTACGAGTTACGAGTTACGAGTTACGAGTTACGAGTTACGAGTTACGAGTTACGAGTTACGAGTTACGAGTTACGAGTTACGAGTTACGAGTTACGAGTTACGAGTTACGAGTTACGAGTTACGAGTTACGAGTTACGAGTTACGAGTTACGAGTTACGAGTTACGAGTTACGAGTTACGAGTTACGAGTTACGAGTTCCAGGTGATCAGTAATGAGTTACGAGCTACTAGATACAAGATACGAGTTCCGAGTTATGGGTAACGAGTTACGAGTCACGAGTTACGCTTTACAAGGTAAGATATACAAGATACATGCTCCGAGTTATCGGTAACGCGTTACGAGTTCCAAGTTCTGAGTTACGCGCCACTAGATACAAGTTGCGGGTTCCCTCTTATCGGTAACGATTTACGAGCTACGAGAGGCAAGATAAAAGATCCTTGTTATTGGTAATGTGTTACAAGCCACGATACACAAGAAACAAGTTCCAGGTTATGAGTAGCGAGTTATATGCTGCGATTAACGAGTTACGAGTTTCGAGTTACGAGTTACGAGTTACGAGTTACGAGTTACGAGTTACGAGTTACGAGTTACGAGTTACGAGTTACGAGTTACGAGTTACGAGTTACGAGTTACGAGTTACGAGTTACGAGTTACGAGTTACGAGTTACGAGTTACGAGTTACGAGTTACGAGTTACGAGTTACGAGTTACGAGTTACGAGTTACGAGTTACGAGTTACGAGTTACGAGTTACGAGTTACGAGTTACGAGTTACGAGTTACGAGTTACGAGTTACGAGTTACGAGTTACGAGTTACGAGTTACGAGTTACGAGTTACGAGTTACGAGTTACGAGTTACGAGTTACGAGTTACGAGTTACGAGTTACGAGTTACGAGTTACGAGTTACGAGTTACGAGTTACGAGTTACGAGTTACGAGTTACGAGTTACGAGTTACGAGTTACGAGTTACGAGTTACGAGTTACGAGTTACGAGTTACGAGTTACGAGTTACGAGTTACGAGTTACGAGTTACGAGTTACGAGTTACGAGTTACGAGTTACGAGTTACGAGTTACGAGTTACGAGTTACGAGTTATGAGTTACGCGTTACGAGTTTCGAGTTTCGAGTTGCGAGTTACGATATACGAGTTACGGGTTACGCATTACGACTTACGATCTACGAGGTACTAGTTACGAGTTACGAGATACAATTTGCGATTTCCTACTTATCGTAAAGAGTTACGAGCTACGAGACACAAGATACGAGTTCCAGGTAATCAGTAATGAGTTACGAGCTACTAGATGCACGATACGTGTTCCGAGTTATGGGTAACGAGTTACGAGTTACAGAATACGAGTTCCCGAGTTATTGGTTCGCGTTACGAGTTCCAAGTTCTGAGTTACGCGTCACTAGATAAAAGTTGCGAGTTCCTACGTATCGGTAACGAATTACGAGCTACGAGAGGCAAGATACAAGATCCTTGTTATTGGTAATGTGTTACAAGCTACGATACACAAGATACGAGTCCCGGGTTATGAGTAGCGAGTTATAAGCTGCGATTTACGAGTTACGAGTTTCGAATTACGAGTTTCGAGTTGCGAGTTACCATATACGAGTTACGAGTAACGAATTACGACTTACGATCTACGAGGTACTAGTTACGAGTTACGAAATACAAGATGCGAGTTCCTACTTATCGTAACGAGTTACGAGTCACGAGACACAAGATACGAGTTCCAGGTAATCAGTAATGAGTTACGAGCTACTAGATACAAGATACGCGTTCCGAGTTATGGGTAACGAGTTATGGGTTACGAGTTACAAGTTACAAGGTAAGTGATACGAGATACGAGTTATCGGTAACACTTTCCAGTTCCGAGTCCTGAGTTACGCGTCACGAGATACAAGATGCAAGTTCCCATCTATCAGTAACGATTTACGAGCTACGAGAGGCAAGATAAAAGATCCTGGTTATTGGTAATGTGTTACACGCTACGATATACAATATAGGAGTCTCGGGCTATGAGTAGCGAGCTATAAGCTGCGATTTACGAGTTACGAGTTTCTAGTTGAGAGCTACGATATACGAGTTACGAGTTACGAGTTACGAATTACGACTTTCGATCTACGAGTTACGAGATACAAGATGCGAGTTCCCACTCAACGGTAACGATTTACGAGTTACGAGAAGCAAGATAAAAGATCCTTGTTATTGGTAATGTGTTACATGCTACGGTACACAGGATACGAGTTCCGGGTTATGAGTAGAGAGTTATAAGCTGCGATTTACGTGTTACGAATTCAGAGTTTCGAGTTTCGAGTTTCGAGTTTCGAGTTTCGAGTTTCGAGTTTCGAGTTTCGAGTTTCGAGTTTCGAGTTTCGAGTTTCGAGTTACGAGTTACGAGTTTCGAGTTACGAGTTTCGAGTTACGAGTTTCGAGTTACGAGTTTCGAGTTGCGGGTTACCATGTACGAGTTACGAGTTACGAATTACGACTTACGATCTACAAGGTACTAGATACGAGCTACGAGACACAAGATACGAGTTCCAGGTGATCAGTAATGAGTTACGAGCTACTAGATACAAGATACGAGTTCCGAGTTATGGGTAACGAGTTACGAGTCACGAGTTACGCTTTACAAGGTAAGATATACAAGATACATGCTCCGAGTTATCGGTAACGCGTTACGAGTTCCAAGTTCTGAGTTACGCGCCACTAGATACAAGTTGCGAGTTCCCTCTTATCGGTAACGATTTACGAGCTACGAGAGGCAAGATAAAAGATCCTTGTTATTGGTAACGTGCTACAAGCCACGATACACAAGAAACGAGTTCCAGGTTATGAGTAGCGAGTTATATGCTGCGATTAACGAGTTACGAGTTTCGAGTTACGAGTACCGAGTTACGATATACGAGTTACGAGTTACGAACTACGACTTACGATCTACGAGGTACTAGCTACGAGTTACGAGATAAAAGATGCGAGTTCCCATTTATCGTAACGAGTTATGAGTCACAAGATACGAGCTACGAGTTACTAGATACGTGTTACGAGTTCCAGGTTCTAAGTTACGCGTCACGAGATACAAGTTACGAGTTCCCACTTATCAGTAACGATTTACAAGCTACGAGAGGCAAGATACGAGTTCCTTGTTATTGGTAATGGGTTACAAGCTACGATACACAGGATACGAGTTCCTGGTTATGAGTAGCGAGTTATAAGCTGCGATCTACGAGTAACGAGTTACGAGTTGCGAGTTACGATATACGAGTTACGAGTTACGAATTACGACTTACGATCTACGAGGTACTGGTTACGAGTTACGAGATACAAGATGCGAGTTCCCACTTATCGTAACAAGTTACGGGTTACGAGATACAAGATACGAGTTCCAGGTAATCAGTAATGAGTTACAAGCTACTAGATACAAGATACGTGTTCCGAGTTATGGGTAACGAGTGATGAGTTATAAGATAAGCGCTCTGGGTTATCGGTTACGCGTTATGAGTTCAGAGTTCTGAGTTTCGCGTCATGAGATACAAGATGCGAGTTTCCACCTATCGGTAACGAGCTACGAACTTCTAGATCTAGGATACGACTTCGAGGTTATCATCATTGATTTTCAAGATCCGAGATCAAGATTCGAGTTCCAAGTTATGGGCAACGAGTTACGGGTTACGAGTTACGAGTTACAAGGTGAGTGATAGGAGATACGAGCTCCGAGCTATCTATAACACTTTTGAGTTCCGAGTCCTGAGTTACGCGTCACGAGATTCAAGATGCGAGTTCCCATTTATCTGTAACGATTTACGGGCTACGAGATGCAAGATAAGAGTTCCAGGATATTGGTAATGGTTTACAAGCTACGATATATAACTTATTGTAACAAGTTACGAGCTACGAGACACAAGATAGGAGTTCCAGGTAATCGAGCTACTAGATACAAGATACGGATTCCGAGGTATGGGTAACGAGTGACGAGTTACAAGATGAGAGCACCGAGTTATCGGTTACGCGTTACGAGTTCTGAGTTTCGCGTCATGAGATACAAGGTGCGAGTTTTCACCTATCGGTAACGAGTTACGAACTACTAGATCTAGGATACGAGTTCGGGATTATCGTCATTGATTTACAAAATCCGAGACGAAGATTCGAGTTCCGAGTTATGGGCAACGAGTTACGGGTTACGAGTTACAAGGTAAGTGATACAAGATACGAGCTCCGAGTTATAGGTAACACTTACACGTTCCGAGTCTGAGTTACGCGCCACGAGATACAAGATGCGAGTTCCCATTTATCGATAACGATTTACGAGCTACGAGATGCAAGATACGAGTTCCAGGTTATCGGTAATGGTTTACAAGTTACGATATATAAGATACGAGTTCCGAGTTATGGGTAACTAGTTACGAGTTACGCGTTACGAGTTACAAGATACGAGCTCCGAGCTATCGGTAATGCGTTACTAGTTCCGAGTTCTGAGTTACGCGTCACGAGATACAAGATGCGAGTTCCCATTTATCGGTAACGATTTACGAGCTACGGGAGGCAAGATACGAGTTCCTTGTTATTGGTAATGGGTTACAAGCTACTTTACACAAGATACGAGTTGAGAGTTTCGAGTTGCGGGTTACCATGTACGAGTTACGAGTTACGAATTACGACTTACGATCTACAAGGTACTAGATACGAGCTACGAGACACAAGATACGAGTTCCAGGTAATCAGTAATGAGTCACGAGCTACTAGATACAAGATACGCGTTCCGAGTTATGGGTAACGAGTTATGGGTTACGAGTTACAAGTTACAAGGTAAGTGATACGAGATACGAGTTATCGGTAACACTTTCCAGTTCCGAGTCCTGAGTTACGCGTCACGAGATACAAGATGCAAGTTCCCATCTATCGGTAACGATTTACGAGCTACGAGAGGCAAGATAAAAGATCCTGGTTATTGGTAATGGGTTACAAGCTACGATACACATGTTACGAGTTCCGGGTTATGAGTATAAACATGGGCAACGAGTTACGGGTTACGACTTACGAATTACAAGGTAAGTGATACAACATACGAGCTCCGAGTTACCGGTAACACTTTCGAATTCCGAGTCCTGAGTTACGCGTCACGAGATACAAGATGCGAGTTCCTATTTATCGGTAACGATTTACGTGCTACGGGAGACAAGATACGAGTTCCTTGTTATTGGTAATGGGTTACAAGCTACTTTACACAAGATAAGAGTTCCGGGTTATGAGTAGCGAGTTGTAAGCTGCGATTTACGAGTTACGAGCTTCGAATTACGAGTTTCGAGTTGCGAGTTGCCATATACGAGTTACGAGTAACGAATTACGACTTACGATCTACGAGGTACTAGTTACGAGTTACGAGATATAAGATGCGAGTTCCCACTTATCGTAACAAGTTACGGGCTACGAGACACAAGATACGTGTTCCGAGTTATGGGTAACGAGTGATGAGTTATAAGATAAGAGCACCGGGTTATCGTTTACGCATTACGAGTTCTAAGTTTCGCGTCATGAGATACAAGATGCGAGTTTTCACCTGTCGGTAACTAGTTACGAACTACTTGATCTAGGATACGAGTTCGAGGTTATCGTCATTGATTTACAAGATCCGAGATCAAGATTCGAGTTCCGAGTTATGGGCAACGAGTTACGGGTTACGAGTTACGAGTTACGAGTTACAAGGTAGGTGATACAAGATACGAGCTCCGAGTTACCTGTAACACTTTCGAGTTCCGAGTCCTGAGTTACGCGTCACGAGATACAAGATGCGTGTTCCCATTTATCGGTAAAGATTTACGAGCTACGAGAGGCAAGATACGAGTTCCTTGTTAAAGGTAACGGGTTACAAGCTACGATACACAAGATACGAGTTCCCGGTTATGAGTAGCGAGTTATAAGCTGCGATTTACGAGTTACGAGTTTCGAGTTGAGAGCTACGATATACGAGTTACGATCTACGAGGTACTAGTTACGGGTTACGAGATACAAGATGCGAGTTCCTACTTATTGTAACAAGTTACGAGCTACGAGACACAAGATAGGAGTTCCAGGTAATCAGTAATGGGTTACGAGCTACTAGATACAAGGTACGAGTTCGGAGTTGTGGGTAACGAGTGACGAGTTACAAGATAAGAGCACCGAGTTATCGGTTACGCGTTACGAGTTCTGAGTTTCGCGTCATGAGATACAAGATGCGAGTTTTCACCTATCAGTAACGAGTAACGAACTACGAGACACAAGATACGAGTTCCAGGTTATCGGTAATGGATTACAAGTTACGATATATATGATACGAGTTCCGAGTTATTGGTAGCGAGTTACAAGGTAAGAGATATAAGATACATGCTCCGAGTTGTCGGTAACGCGTTACGAGTTGCAAGTTCTGAGTTACGCGTCACTAGATACAAGTTGCGAGTTCCCTCTTATCGGTAACGATTTACGAGCTACATAAACATAAGCAAGATAAAAGATCCTTGTTATTGGTAATATGTTACAAGCTACGATACACAAGATACGAGTTCCGGGTTATGAGTAGCGAGTTATAAGCTGCAATTTACGAGTTACGAGTTAAGAGTTTCGAGTTACGAGTTTGGAGTTACGAGTTTCGAGTTACGAGTTTTGAGTTGCGGGTTACCATGTACTAGTTACGAATTACGACTTACGATCTACAAGGTACTAGATACGAGTTACGAGATACAAGATGCAAGTTCCCACTTATCGTAACGAGTTACGAGCTACGAGACACAAGTTACGAGTTCCAGGTGATCGGTAATGAGTTACGAGCTACTAGATACAACATACGAGTTCCGAGTTATGAGTAACCAGTTACTAGTCACGAATTACGCTTTACAACGCGTATATACGAGATACAAGCTCCAAGTTATCGGTAACACGTTACGAGTTCCAAGTTCGGAGTTATGCGTCACGAGATATAAGTTGAGAGTTCCCTCTTATCGGTAACGATTTACGAGCTACGAGAGGCAAGATAAAAGATCCTTGTTATTGGGAATGTGTTACAAGCTACGATACACAAGATACGAGTTCCGGGCTATGAGTAGCGAGTTATAAGCTGCGATTTACGAGTTACGAGTTAAGAGTTTGGAGTTACGAGTTTCGAGTTGCGGGTTACCATGTACGAGTTACGAGTTACGGTTCACGACTTACGATCTACAAGGTACTAGATACGAGCTACGAGACACAAGATACGAGTTCCAGGTGATCAGTAATGAGTTACGAGCTACTAGATACAAGATACGAGTTCCGAGTTATGGGTAACGAGTTACGAGTCACGAGTTACGCTTTACAAGGTAAGATATACAAGATACAAGCTCCAAGTTATCGGTAACATGTTACGAGTTTTCACCTATCGGTAACGAGTAACGAACTACGAGACACAAGATACGAGTTCCAGGTTATCGGTAATGGATTACAAGTTACGATATATATGATACGAGTTCCGAGTTATTGGTAGCGAGTTACAAGGTAAGAGATATAAGATACATGCTCCGAGTTATCGGTAACGCGTTACGAGTTGCAAGTTCTGAGTTACGCGTCACTAGATACAAGTTGCGAGTTCCCTCTTATCGGTAACGATTTACGAGCTACGAGAGGCAAGATAAAAGATCCTTGTTATTGGTAATATGTTACAAGCTACGATACACAAGATACGAGTTCCGGGTTATGAGTAGCGAGTTATAAGCTGCAATTTACGAGTTACGAGTTAAGAGTTTCGAGTTACGAGTTTGGAGTTACGAGTTTCGAGTTACGAGTTTCGAGTTACGAGTTTTGAGTTGCGGGTTACCATGTACTAGTTACGAATTACGACTTACGATCTACAAGGTACTAGATACGAGTTACGAGATACAAGATGCAAGTTCCCACTTATCGTAACGAGTTACGAGCTACGAGACACAAGATAGGAGTTCCAGGTAATCAGTAATGAGTTAGGAGCTACTAGATACAAGATACGGGTTCCGAGTTATGGGTAACCAGTGACGAATTACAAGATGAGAGCACCGAGTTATCGGTTACGCGTTACGAGTTCTGGGTTCTGAGTTTAGCGTCACGAGATACAAGATGCGAGATTTCACCTATCGGTAACGAGTAACGAACTACTAGATCTAGGAAACGAGTTCGAGGTTATCGTCATTGATTTACAAGATCCGAGATCAAGATTCGAGTTCCGAGTTATGGGCAACGAGTTACGGGTTACGAGTTACGAGGTAAGTGATACAAGATACGAGCTCCGGGTTATCGGTAACACTTACACGTTCTGAGTCCTGAGTTACGAGTCACAAGATACAAGATGCGAGTTCCCATTTATCGATAACGGTTTACGAGCTACGAGATGCTAGATACGAGTTGCAGGTTATCGGTAATGGTTTACAAGTTACGATATATGAGGTACGAGTTCCGAGTTATGGGTATCGAGTTACGAGTTACGAGTTACAAGATACGAGCTCCGAGTTATCGGTAACGCGTTTCTAGTTCCGAGTTCTGAGGTACACGTCACGAGATACAAGTTGCGAGTTCCCACTTATCAGTAACGATTTACAAGCTACGAGAGGCAAGATACGAGTTCCTTGTTATTGGTAATGGGTTACGAGCTACTGGATACAAGATACGGATTACGAGTGATGAGTTATAAGATAAGAGCACCGGGTTATCGGTTACGCATTACGAGTTCCGAGTTCTAAGTTTCGCGCCATGAGATACAAGATGCGAGTTTTCACCTCTCGGTAACTGGTTACGAACTACTAGATCTAGGATACGAGTTCGAGGTTATCGTCATTGATTTACAAGATCCAAGATCAAGATTCGAGTTCCGAGCTATGGGCAACGAGTTACGGGTTACGAGTTACGAGTTAGAAGGTAGGTGATACAAGATACGAGATCCGAGTTACCTGTAACACTTTCGAGTTCCGAGTCCTGAGTTACGCGTCAAAAGATACAAGATGCGTGTTCCCATTTGTCGGTAAGGATTTACGAGCTACGAGAGGCAAGATACGAGTTCCTTGTTAAAGGTAACGGGTTACAAGCTACGATACTCAAGATAGGAGTTCCAGGTAATCAGTAATGAGTTACGAGCTACTAGATACAAGATACGGGTTCCGAGTTATCGGTTACGCGTTACGAGTTCTGAGTTCTGAGTTTCGCGTCATGAGATACAAGATGCGAGTTCCCATTTATCGATAATGATTTACGAGCTACGAGATGCAAGATACGAGTTCCAGGTTATCGGTAATGGATTACAAGTTACGATATATAAAATACGAGTTCCGAGGTAGAGGTAACGAGTTACGAGTTATGAGTCACAAGGTAAGAGATACAAGCTACTAGCTCCGGATTATCGCTAACGCGTTTCGAGTACCAAGTTATGAGTTACGCGTCACGAGATACAAGTTGCGAGTTCCCACTTATCGGTAACGATTTACGAGCTAGGAGAGGCAAGATAGGTGTTCCTTGTTAAAGGTAATGGGTTACAAGCTACGATACACAAGATACGAGTTCCTGGTTATGAGTAGCGAGTTATAGGCTGCGATTTACGAGTTACGAGTTACGAGTTTCGAGTTGAGAGCTACGATATACGAGTTACGAGTTATGAGTTACGAATTACGACCTACGATATACGAGGTACTAGTTACGAGTTACGAGATACAAGATGCGAGTTCCCACTCATCGGTAACGATTTACGAGCTACGAGAGGCAAGATAATAGATCCTTGTTATTGGTAATGTGTTACATGCTACGATACACAGGATACGACTTCCGGGTTATGAGTAGCGAGTAATAAGCTACGATTTACGAGTTACGAGTTACGAGTTAAGAGTTTCGAGTTAAGAGTTTCGAGTTACGAGTTTCGAGTTACGAGTTTCGAGTTACGAGTTTCGAGTTGCGGGTTACCATGTACGAGTTACGAGTTACGAATTACGACTTACGATCTACAAGGTACTAGATACGAGCTACGAGACACAAGATACGAGTTCCAGGTGACCAGTAATGAGTTGCGAGCTACTAGATACAAGATACGATTTCCGAGTTATAGGTAACGAGTTACGAGTCACGAGTTACGATTTACAAGGTTAGATATACAAGATACAAGCTTCAAGTTATCGGTAACACGTTACGAGTTCCAAGTTCTGAGTTATACGTCACGAGATACAAGATGCGAGTTCCCATCTATCGGTAACGATTCACGAGCTACGAGATGCAAGATACGAGTTCCAGGTTATCGGTAATGGATTACAAGTTACGATATATATGATACGATTTCCGAGTTATTGGTAGCGAGTTAAAAGGTGAAGGATATAAGATACATGCTCCGAGTTATCGGTAACGCATTACGAGAACCAAATTCAGAGTTACGCGTCACGAGATACAAGATGCGAGTTCCCATTTATCGGTAACGATTTACGAGCTGCAAGATACGAGTTCCAGGTTATCGGTAATGGATTCAAGCTACGATCTATAAGATACGAGTTCCAAGTTATGGGTAACTAGTTACGAGTTACGACTTACAAGATACGAGCTACGAGTTATCGGTAACGCGTTACTAGTTCCGAGTTCTGATTTACACGCCACGAGATACAAGATGCGAGTTCCCACTTATTGGTAACGAGTTACGAGATACGAAAGGCAAGATACGAGGTCCTTTTTATTGGTAATGGGTTACAATCTACGATACACAAGGTACGAGTTCCGGGTAATCAGTAATGAGTTACGAGCTACTATATACAAAATGTGAGTTCCCATCTATCGGTAACGATTTACGAGCTACGAGATGCATGATACGAGTTCCAGGTTATCGGTAATGGATTCTTAGTTACGATATTTAAGATACGAGGTCCCGGTTATTGGTAGCGAGTTACAAGGTAAGAGATACAAGATACGAGTTCCGGGTTATCAGTAGCGAGTTATAAGCTGCGATTTACGAGTTACGAGTTAAGAGTTTGGAGTTACGGGTTTCGAGTTGCGAGTTACGATATACGAGTTACGAGTTACGAGTTACGAGTTACGAGTTACGAGTTACGAGTTACGAGTTACGAGTTACGAGTTACGAGTTACGAGTTACGAGTTACGAGTTACGAGTTACGAGTTACGAGTTACGAGTTAAGAGTTACGAGTTACGAGTTACGAGTTACGAGTTACGAGTTACGAGTTACGAGTTACGAGTTACGAGTTACGAGTTACGAGTTACGAGTTACGAGTTACGAGTTACGGGTTACGACTTACGACTTACGATCTACGAGGTACTAGTAACGAGTTACGAGATAGAAGTTACGAATTACGACTTACGATCTACAAGGTACTAGATACGAGCTACGAGACACAAGATACGAGTTCTAGGTGGTCAGTAATTAGTTACGAGCTACTAGATACAAGATACGAGTTCCGGGTTATGGGTAACGAGTTACAAGTCACGAGTTACGCTTTACAAGGTAAGTGATACAAGATACAAGCACCAAATTATCGGTAACACTTTCGAGTTCCGAGTCCTGAGTTACGCGTCACGAGATAAAAGATGCGAGTTCCCATTTATCGGTACCGATTTACGAGCTACGAGATGCATAATACGAGCTCCAGGTTATCGGTAATGGATTATAAGTTACGATATTTAAGATACGAGGTCCGGGTTATGGGTAGCGAGTTACAAGGTAAGAGATACAAGTTACAAGCTCCAAGTTATCGGTAACACGTTACGAGTTCCAAGTTCTGAGTTATGCGTCACGAGATATAAGTTAGGAGTTCCCACTTATCGGAAACGATTTACGAGCTACAAGGGGCAAGATACGAGTTCCTTGTTATTGGTAATGTGTTACAAGACACGATACACAAGATACAAGTTCCGGGTTATCCGTTACGCGTTACGAGATTCGAGATCTGAGATTCGCGTCAAGAGATACAAGATGCGAGTTTTCACCTATAGGTAACTAGTTACGAACTACTAGATCTAGGATACGAGTTCGAGATTATCGTCTATGATTTACAAGATCCGAGATCAAGATTCGAGTTCCGAGTTATGGGCAACACTTTCGAGTTCCGAGTCCTGAGTTACGCGTCACGAGATACAAGTTGCGAGTTCCCTCTTATCGGTAACGATTTACGAGCTACGAGAGGCAAGATACGAGTTCCTTGTTATTGGCAATGGGTTACAAGCTACGATACACATGTATGTAGTTATAAGCTACGATTTACGAGTTACGACTTTCGAATTACGAGTTACGAGTTGCGAGTTACGATATACGAGTTACGAGTAACTAATTACGACTTACGATCTACGAGGTACTAGTTACGAGTTACGAGATACAAGATGCGAGTTCCTACTTATCGTAACGAGTTACGAGCTACGAGACACAAGATACGAGTTCCAGCTAATCAGTAATGAGTTACGAGCTACTAGATACAAGATATGTGTTCCGAGTTATGGGTAACGAGTTACGAGTTACAGTATACGAGTTCCCGAGTTATTGGTTCGCGTTACGAGTTCCGAGTTCTGAGTTACACGTCACGAGATACAAGATGCGAGTTCCCACCTATTGGTAACGAGTTACGATCTTCAAGATCTAGGATACGAGTTCCAGGTTATCGGCAATGATTTGCAAGATCCTAGATAGAAGATACGAGTTCCGAGTAATAGGTTACGAGTTACAAGGTAAGAGATACAAGATACAGGCTCCGAGTTATCGGTAACGCGTTACGAGTTCCAAGTACTGGGCTACGCGTCACGAGATACAAGTTGCGAGTTCCCACTTATCAGTAACGATTTACCAGCAACGAGAGGCAAGATACGTGTTCCTTGTTAAAGGTAATGGGTTACAAGCTACGATACACAAGATACGAGTTCCTGGTTCTGAGTAGCGAGCTATAAGCTGCGATTTACGAGTTACGAGTTTCTAGTTGAGAGCTACGATATACGAGTTACGAGTTACGAGTTACGAATTACGACTTTCGATCTACGAGGTACTAGTTACGAGTTACGAGATACAAGATGCGAGTTCCCACTCATCGGTAACGATTTACGAGGTACGAGAGGCAAGATAAAAGATCCTTGTTATTGGTAATGTGTTACATGCTACGTACACAAGATACGAGTTCCGGGTGATCAGTAATGAGTTACGAGCTACTAGATACAAGATACGAGTTCCGAGTTATGGGTAACGAGTTACGAGTCACGAGTTACGCTTTACAAGGTAAGATATACAAGATACATGCTCCGAGTTATCGGTAACGCGTTACGAGTTCCAAGTTCTGAGTTACGCGCCACTAGATACAAGTTGCGAGTTCCCTCTTATCGGTAACGATTTACGAGCTACGAGAGGCAAGATAAAAGATCCTTGTTATTGGTAATGTGTGACAAGCTACGATACACAAGATACGAGTTCCAGGTTATGAGTAGCGAGTTATATGCTGCGATTAACGAGTTACGAGTTTCGAGTTACGAGTACCGAGTTACGATATACGAGGTACTAGCTACGAGTTACGAGATAAAAGATGCGAGTTCCCATTTATCGTAACGAGTTATGAGTCAGAAGATACGAGCTACGAGTTATTAGATCCGTGTTACGAGTTCCAGGTTCTAAGTTACGCGTCACGAGATACAAGTTACGAGTTCCCACTTATCAGTAACGATTTACAAGCTACGAGAGGCAAGATACGAGTTCCTTGTTATTGGTAATGGGTTACAAGCTACGATTCACAGGATACGAGTTCCTGGTTATGAGTAGCGAATTACAAGCTGCGATTTACGAGTAACGAGTTACGAGTTGCGAGTTACGATATACGAGTTACGAGTTACGAATTACGACTTACGATCTACGAGGTACTGGTTACGAGTTACGAGATACAAGATGCGAGTTCCCACTTATCGTAACAAGTTACGGGCTACGAGATACAAGATACGAGTTCCAGGTAATCAGTAATGAGTTACGAGCTACTAGATACAAGATACGTGTTCCGAGTTATGGGTAACGAGTGATGAGTTATAAGATAAGAGCACCGGGTTATCGGTTACGCATTACGAGTTCCGAGTTCTAAGTTTCGCGTCATGAGATACAAGATGCGAGTTTTCACCTGTTGGTAACTAGTTACGAACTACTAGTTCTAGGATACGAGTTCGAGGTTATCGTCATTGATTTACAAGATCCGAGATCAAGATTCGAGTTCCGAGTTATGGGCAACGAGTTACGGGTTACGAGTTACGAGTTACAAGGTAAGTGATACAAGATACGAGCTCCGAGTTATCGGTAACACTTTCGAGTTCCGACTCCTGGGTTACGCCTCACGAGATACAAGATGCATGTTCCCATTTATCGGTAAAGATTTACGAGCTACGAGAGGCAAGATACGAGTTCCTTGTTAAAGGTAACGGGTTACAAGCTACGATACACAAGATACGAGTTCATGGTTATGAGTAGCGAGTTATAAGCTGCGATTTACGAGATACGAGTTACGAGTTTCGAGTTGAGAGCTACGATATACGAGTTACGATCTACGAGGTACTAGTTACGAGTTACGAGATACAAGATGCGAGTTCCCACTTATTGTAACAAGCTACGCGCTATGAGATACAAGGTAGGAGTTCCAGAAAATCAGTAATGAGTTACGAGCTACTAGATACAAGATACGGGTTCCGAGTTATGGGTAACGAGTGACGAGTTACAAGATGAGAGCACCGAGTTATCGGTTACGCGTTACGAGTTCTGAGTTCTGAGTTTCGCGTCATAAGATACAAGATGCGAGTTTTCACCTATCGGTAACGAGTAACGAACTACTAGATCTAGGACACGAGTTCGAGGTTATCGTCATTGATTTACAAAATCCGAGATGAAGATTCGAGTCCGAGTTATGGGCAACGAGTTACGGGTTACGAGTTACAAGGTAAGTGATACAAGATACGAGGTCCGAGTTATCGCTAATGCGTTTCGAGTTCCAAGTTATGAGTTACGCATCACGAGATACAAGTTGCGAGCTCCCACTTATCGGTAACGATTTACGAGCTACGAGAGGCACGAATTACGACTTACGATCTACGTGGTACTAGTTACGAGTTACGTTATATAAGATGCGAGTTGCCACTCATCGGTAACGATTTACGAGCTACGAGAGGCAAGATAAAAGATCCTTGTTATTGGTAATGTGTTACATGCTACGATACACAAGATACGAGTTCCGGGTCATGAGTAGCGAGTTATAAGCTGCGATTTACGAGTTACGAGTTAAGAGTTTCGAGTTACGAGTTTCGAGTTACGAGTTTCGGGTTGAAAGTTTCGAGTTACGAGCTTCGAGCTACGAGTTTCGAGTTGCGGGTTACCATGTACGAGTTACGAGTTACGAATTACGACTTACGATCTACAAGGTACTAGATACGAGCTACGAGACACAAGATACGAGTTCCAGGTGATCAGGAATGAGTTACGAGCTACTAGATACAAGATACGATTTCCGAGTTATGGGTAACGAGTTACGAGTCACGAGTTACGCTTTGCAAGGTAAGATGTACAAGATACAAGCTCCAAGTTATCGGTAACACGTTACGAGTCCCAAGTTCTGAGTTATGCGTCACGAGATATAAGTTGAGAGTTCCCACTTAGCGGAAACAATTTACGAGCTACGAGAGGCAAGATACGTGTTCCTTGTTAAAGGTAATGGGTTACAAGCTACGATACACAAGATACGAGTTCCTGGTTATGAGTAGCGAGCTATAAGCTGCGATTTACGAGTTACAAGTTACGAGTTTCGTGTTGAGAGCTACGATATACGAGTTACGAGTTACGAGTTACAAGGTAGGTGATACAAGATACGAGCTCCGAGTTACCTGTAACACTTTCGAGTTCCGAGTCCTGAGTTACGCGTCACGAGATACAAGATGCGTGTTCCCATTTATCGGTAAAGATTTACGAGCTACGAGAGTCAAGATACGAGTTCCTTGTTAAAGGTAACGGGTTACAAGCTACGATACACAAGATACGAGTTCCTGGTTATGAGTAGCGAGTTATAAGCTGCCATTTACGAGTTACGAGTTTCGAGTTGAGAGCTACGATATACGAGTTACGATCTACGAGGTACTAGTTACGGGTTACGAGATACAAGATGCGAGTTCCTACTTATTGCTACAAGTTACGAGCTACGAGACACAAGATAGGAGTTCCAGGTAATCAGTAATGGGTTACGAGCTACTAGATACAAGGTACGAGTTCGGAGTTATGGGTAACGAGTGACGAGTTACAAGATAAGAGCACCGAGTTATCGGTTACGCGTTACGAGTTCTGAGTTCTGAGTTTCGCGTCATGAGATACAAGATGCGAGTTTTCACCTATCGGTAACGAGTAACGAACTACGAGACACAAGATACGAGTTCCAGGTTATCGGTAATGGATTACAAGTTACGATATATATGATACGAGTTCCGAGTTATTGGTAGCGAGTTACAAGGTAAGAGATATAAGATACATGCTCCGAGTTATCGGTAACGCGTTACGAGTTGCAAGTTCTGAGTTACGCGTCACTAGATACAAGTTGCGAGTTCCCTCTTATCGGTAACGATTTACGAGCTACGAGAGGCAAGATAAAAGATCCTTGTTATTGGTAATATGTTACAAGCTACGATACACAAGATACGAGTTCCGGGTTATGAGTAGCGAGTTATAAGCTGCAATTTACGAGTTACGAGTTGAGAGTTTCGAGTTACGAGTTTCGAGTTACGAGTTTCGAGTTACGAGTTTCGAGATACGAGTTTTGAGTTGCGGGTTACCATGTACTAGTTACGAATTACGACTTACGATCTACAAGGTACTAGATACGAGTTACGAGATACAAGATGCAAGTTCCCACTTATCGTAACGAGTTACGAGCTACGAGACACAAGTTACGAGTTCCAGGTGATCGGTAATGAGTTACGAGCTACTAGATACAGCATACGAGTTCCGAGTTATGGGTAACGAGTTACGAGTCACGAATTACGCTTTACAACGCGTATATATGAGATACAAGCTCCAAGTTATCGGTAACACGTTACGAGTTCCAAGTTCGGAGTTATGCGTCACGAGATATAAGTTGAGAGTTCCCTCTTATCGGTAACGATTTACGAGCTACGAGAGGCAAGATAAATGATCCTTGTTATTGGTAATGTGTTACAAGCTACGATACACAAGATACGAGTTCCGGGCTATGAGTAGCGAGTTATAAGCTGCGATTTACGAGTTACGAGTTAAGAGTTTGGAGTTACGAGTTTCGAGTTACGAGTTTCGAGTTGCGGGTTACCATGTACGAGTTACGAGTTACGATTCACGACTTACGATCTACAAGGTACTAGATACGAGCTACGAGACACATGATACGAGTTCCAGGTGATCAGTAATGAGTTACGAGCTACTAGATACAAGATACGAGTTCCGAGTTATGGGTAACGAGTTACGAGTCACGAGTTACGCTTTACAAGGTAAGATATACAAGATACAAGCTCCAAGTTATCGGTAACACGTTACGAGTTCCAAGTTCTGAGTTTCGCGTCAAGAGATACAAGATGCGAGTTTTCACCTATAGGTAACTAGTTACGAACTACTAGATCTAGGATACGAGTTCGAGGTTATCGTCATTGATTTACAAGATCCAAGATCAAGATTCGAGTTCCGAGTTATGGGCAACACTTTCGAGTTCCGAGTCCTGAGCTACGCGTCACGAGATAAAAGATGCGAGTTCCCATTTATCGGTACCGATTTATGAGCTACGAGATGCATGATACGAGTTCCAGGTTATCGGTAATGGATTATAAGTTACGATATTTAAGTTACGAGGTCCGGGTTATGGGTAGCGAGTTACAAGCTAAGAGATACAAGATACATGCTCCGAGTTATCGGTAACACGTTACGAGTTCCAAGTTCTGAGTTACACGTCACGAGATACAAGTTACGAGTTCCCACTTATCAGTAACCATTTACGAGCTACGAGAGTCGAGATACGAGTTTCTTGTTATTGGTAATTGGATACAAGCTACGATACACAAGATACGAGTTCCTGGTTATGAGAAGCGACTTATAAGCTGCGATTTACGTGTTACGAGTTACGAGTTGCGAGTTACGATATATGAGTTACGAGTTACGAATTACGACTTACGATCTACGAGGTACTAGTTACGAGTTACGAGATACAAGATGCGAGTTCCTACTTATCGTAACGAGTTCCAGGTAATCAGTAATGAGTTACGAGCTACTAGATACAAGATATGTGTTCCGAGTTATGGGTAACGAGTTACGAGTTACAGTATACGAGTTCCCGAGTTATTGGTTTGCGTTACGAGTTCCAAGTTCTGAGTTTCGCGTCATGAGATACAAGATGCGAGTTTTCACCTATCGGTAACGAGTAACGAACTACTAGATCTAGGATACGAGTTTGAGGTTATCGTCATTGATTTTCAAGATCCGAGATCAAGATTCGAGTTCCAAGTTATGGGCAACGAGTTACGGGTTACGAGTTACGAATTACAAGGTAAGTGATACAAGATACAAGCTCCAATATATCGGTAACACTTTCGAGTTCCGAGTCCTGAGTTACGCGTCACCAGATACAAGATGCGAGTTCCCATTTATCGATAACGATTTACGAGCTACGAGATGCTGGTTATCGGTAATGGTTTACAAGTTACGATATATAAGGTACGAGTTACGGGTTATGGGTAACGAGTTACGAGTTACTAGTTACAAGATCGAGTTACGAGTTATCGGTAATACTTTCGAGTTCCAAGTCCTGAGTTACGCGTCACGAGATACAAGATGCGAGTTCCCATCTACCGGTAACGATTTACGAGCTACGAGATGCAAGATACGAGTTCCAGGTTATCGGTAATGGATTACAAGTTACGATATATATGATACGAGTTCCGAGTTATTGGTAGCGAGTTACAAGGTAAGAGATATAAGATGCATGCTCTGAGTTATCGGTAACGCATTACGAGTTCCAAGTTCTGAGTTACGCGTCACTAGATACAAGTTGCGAGTTCCCTCTTATCAGTAACGATTCACGAGCTACGAGAGGTAAGATACGTGTTCCTTGTTAAAGGTAATGGGTTACAAGCTACGATACACGAGATACGAGTTCCTGGTTATGAGTAGCGAGTTATAAGCTGCGATTTACGAGTTTCGAGTTGAGAGCTACGATATACGAGCTACGAGTTACGAGTTACGAGTTACGAGTTACGAGTTACGAGTTACGAGTTACGAGTTACGAGTTACGAGTTACGAGTTACGAGTTACGAGTTACGAGTTACGAGTTACGAGTTACGAGTTACGAGTTACGAGTTACGAGTTACGAATTACGACTTACGATCTACGAGGTACTAGTTACGAGTTACGAGATACAAGATGCGAGTTTCCACTGATCGTAACTAGTTACGAGCTACGAGACACAAGATAGGAGTTCCAGGTAATCAGTAATGAGTTAGGAGCTACTAGATACAAGATACGGGTTCCGAGTTATGGGTAACGAGTGACGAATTACAAGATGAGAGCACCGAGTTATCGGTTACGCATTACGAGTTCTGGGTTCTGAGTTTAGCGTCACGAGATAAAAGATGCGAGATTTCACCTATCGGTAACGAGTAACGAACTACTAGATCTAGGAAACGAGTTCGAGGTTATCGTCATTGATTTACAAGATCCGAGATCAAGATTCGAGTTTCGAGTTATGGGCAACGAGTTACGGGTTACGAGTTACGAGGTAAGTGATACAAGATACGAGCTCCGGGTTATCGGTAACACTTACACGTTCTGAGTCCTGAGTTACGCGTCACAAGATACAAGATGCGAGTTCCCATTTATCGATAACGGTTTACGAGCTACGTGATGCTAGATACGAGTTCCAGGTTATCGGTAATGGTTTACAAGTTACGATATATGAGGTACGAGTTCCGAGTTATGGGTAACGAGTTACGAGTTACAAGATGAAAGCACCGAGTTATCGGTTACGCGTTATGAGTTCTGAGTTCTGAGTTTCGCGTCATGAGATACAAGATGCGAGTTTTCACCTATCGGTAACAAGTAACGAACTAATAGATCTAGGATACGAGTTCGAGGTTATCGTCATTGATTTACAAAATCCGAGATGAAGATTCGAGTTCCGAGTTATGGGCAACGAGTTATGGGTTACGAGTTACAAGGTAAGTGATACAAGATACGAGCTCCGAGTTATCGGTAACACTGACACGTTCCAAGTCTGAGTTACGCGTCACGAGATACAAGATGCGTGTTCCCATTTATCGGTATAGATTTACGAGCTACGAGAGGCAAGATACGAGTTCCTTGTTAAAGGTAACGGGTTACAAGCTACGATACACAAGATACGAGGTCCTGGTTATGAGTAGCGAGTTATAAGCTGCGTTTTACGAGTTACGAGTTACGAGTTTCGAGTTCAGAGCTACGATATACAAGTTACGATCTACGAGGTACTAGTTACGAGTTACGAGATACAAGATGCGAGTTCCTACTTACTGTAACAAGTTACGAGCTACGAGACACAAGATAGGAGTTCCAGGTAATCAGTAATGGGTTAAGAGCTGCTGGATACAAGATACGGGATCCGAGTTATGGGTAACGAGTGACGAGTTACAAGATGAGAGCACCGAGTTATCGGTTACGCGTTACGAGTTCTGAGTTCTGAGTTTCGCGTCACGAGATACAAGATGCGAGTTCCCATTTATCGATAACGATTTACGAGCTACGAGATGCAAGATACGAGTTCAAGGTTATCGGTAATGGATTACAAGTTACGATATGTAAGATACGAGTTCCGGGTTATGAGTAGCGAGTTATAAGCTGCGATTTACGAGTTACGAGCTTCGAATTACGAGTTTCGAGTTGCGAGTTGCCATATACGAGTTACGAGTAACGAATTACGACTTACGATCTACGAGGTACTAGTTACGAGTTACGAGATACAAGATGCGAGTTCCTACTTATCGTAACGAGTTACGAGCTACGAGACACAAGATATGAGTTCCAGATAATCAGTAATGAGTTACGAGCTACTAGATACAAGATACGTGTTCCGAGTTATGGGTAACGAGTTACGAGCTACAGTATACGAGTTCCCGAGTTATTGGTTCGCGTTACGTGTTCCAAGTTCTGAGTTACGCGTCACTAGATAAAAGTTACGAGTTCCTACCTATCGGTAACGATTTACGAGCTACGAGAGTCAAGATACAAGATCCTTGTTATTGGTAATGTGTTACAAGCTACGATACACAAGATACGAGTTCCGGGTTATGAGTAGCGAGTTATAAGCTGCGATTTACGAGTTACGAGCTTCGAATTACGAGTTTCGAGTTGCGAGTTGCCATCTACGAGTTTCGAGTAACGAATTACGACTTACGATCTACGAGGTACTAGTTACGAGTTACGAAATACAAGATGCGAGTTCCTAATTATCGTAACGAGTTACGAGCTACGAGACACAAGATACGAATTCCAGGTAATCAGTAATGAGTTACGAGCTACTAGATACAAGATATGTGTTCCGAGTTATGGGTAACGAGTTACGAGTTACAGTATACGAGTTCCCGAGTAATTGGTTCGCGTTACGAGTTCTAAGTTCTTAGTTTCGCGTCATGAGATACAAGATGCGAGTTTTCACCTATCGGTAACGAGTAACGAACTACTAGATCTAGGATACGAGTTCGAGGTTATCGTCATTGATTTACAAGATCCGAGATCAAGACTCGAGTTCCGAGTTATGGGCAACGAGTTATGGGTTACGAGTTACGACTTACAAGGTATAAGATGCATGCTCTGAGTTATCGGTAACGCGTTACGAGTTCCAAGTTCTGAGAACGCGTCACTAGATACAAGTTGCGAGTTCCCTCTTATCGGTAACGATTTACGAGCTACGAGAAGCAAGATAAAAGATCCTTTTTATTGGTAATGTGTTACAAGCTACGATACACAATATACGAGTTCCGGGCTATGAGTAGCGAGTTATAAGCTGCGATTTACGAGTTACGAGTTAAGAGTTTGGAGTTACGAGTTACGAATTACGACTTACGATCTACAAGCTACTAGATAGAGCTACGAGACACAAGATACGAGTTCCAGGTGATCAGTAATGAGTTACGAGCTACTAGATACAAGATACGAGTTCCGAGTTATGGGTAACGAGTTACGAGTCACGAGTTACGCTTTACAAGGTAAGATATACAAGATACAAGCTCCAAGTTATCGGTAAGACGTTACGAGTTCCAAGTTCCGAGTTACGCGTCACGAGATACAAGTTACGAGTTCCCACTTATCAGTAACGATTTACGAGCTACAAGAGGCAAGATACGAGTTCCTAGTTATTGGTAATGTCTTACAAGCTACGATACACAAGATACGAGTTCCTGGTTATGAGAAGCGAGTTATAAGCTGCGATTTACGTGTTACGAGTTACGAATTACGACTTACGATCTACGAGGTACCTAGTTACGAGTTACGAGATACAAGATGCGAGTTCCTACTTATCGTAACGAGTTACGAGCTACGAGATACAAGATGCGAGTTCCTACTTATCGTAACGAGTTACGAGCTACGAGATACAAGATACGAGTTCCAGGTAATCAGTAATGAGTTACGAGCTACTAGATACAAGATACGCGTTCCGAGTTACGAGTAACGAGTTACGAGTTACAGTATACGAGTTCCCGAGTTATTGGTTCACGTTACGAGTTCCAAGTTCTGAGTTTCGCGTCATGAGATACAAGATGCGAGTTTTCACCTTCCGGTAACGAGTTACAAACTACTAGATCTAGGATACGAGTTCGTGGCTATCGTCATTGATTTACAAAATCCGAGATCAAGATTCGAGTTCCGAGTTATGGGCAACGAGTTATGGGTTACGAGTTATGGGTTACGAGTTACGAGTTACAAGGTAAGTCATACGAGATACGAGTTACGAGTTATCGGTAACACTTTCCAGTTCCGAGTCCTGAGTTACGCGTCACGAGATACAAGATGGGAGTTCCCATCTATCGGTAATGATTTACGAGCTACGTGATGCAAGATACGAGTTCCAGGTTATCGGTAATGGATTACAAGTTACGATATATATGATACGAGTTCCGAGTTCCGAGTTCCGATAAGAGTGAGAGGCTATCGTCATTGATTTAAAAGATCCGAGATCAAGATTCGAGTTCCGAGTTATGGGCAACGAGTTAAAGTTTACGAGTAACGAGTTACAAGGTAAGTGATACAGGATACGAGCTCCGAGTTATCGGTAACGCGTTACTAGTTCCGAGTTCTGAGTTACACGTTACGAGATACAAGTTGCGAGTTCCCACTTATCGGTAACGATTTACGAGCTACGAGATGCAACATACGAGTTCCAGGTTATCGGTAATGGATTACAAGTTAGGATATATAAGATACGAGTTCCGAGTTATTGGTAAAGGATTGCAAGCCACGATACACAAGATACGAAATCCGGGTTATCCGTTACGCGTTACGAGTTCCGAGTTCAGAGTTTCGCGTCATGTGTGATTCACAAGATCCGAGATCAAGATTCGAGTTCCGAGCTATGGGCAACAAGTTACGGGTTACGAGTTACGAATTACAAGGTAAGTGATACAAGATACGAGCTCCGAGTTATCGCTAACACTTTCGAGTTCCGAGTCCTGAGTTACGCATCACGAGATACAAGATGCGAGTTCCCATTTATCGGTAACGATTTACGAGCTACGAGATGTAAGACACGAGTTCCAGGTTATCGGTAATGGACTACAAGTTGCGATATATAAGATATGAGTTCCGACTTATGGGTAACGAGTTACGAGTTACGAGTTACAAGATACGAGCTCCGAGTTATCGGTAACGCGTTACTAGTTCCGATTTCTGAGTTACACGTCACGAGATACAAGATGCGAGTTCCAACTTATTGGTAACGAGTTACGATCCTAAAGATCCAGGATACGAGTTCCAGGTTATCGGCAATGATTTGTGAGATCCGAGATAGAAGATACGAGTTCCGAGCAATGGGTAACAAGTTACGAGCTACGAGTTACGAGTTACAAGGTAAGAGATACAATATACAAGCTCCGAGTTATCGGTAACGCGTTACGAGTTCCAAGTTCTGAGTTACGTGTCACGAGATACAAGTTGCGAGTGCCTACTTAACGGTAAGGATTTACGAGCTACGAGAGGCAGGATACGAGTTCCTTGTTATTGGTAATGGGTTACAAGCTACGATACACAAGATACAAGGTCCGGGTTATGAGTAGCGAGTTATAAGCTGCGATTTACGAGTTTCGAGTTACGAGCTTCGAGTTGAGAGTTACGATATACGAGTTACGAATTACGACTTACGATCTACTATCTACGAGGTACTAGTTACGAGTTACGAGATACAAGATGCAAGTTCCCACTCATCGTGACGAGTTACGAGCTACGAGACACAAGATACGAGTTCCATGTAATCAGTAATGAGTTACGAGCTACTAGATACAAGATACGAGTTCCGTGTTATGGGTAACGAGTTACGAGTTACAAGATACGAGCTCCGAGTTACGGGTTACGAATTACGAGTTACAAGGTAAGTGATACAAGATACGAGCTCCGAGTTATCGTTAACGCGTTACTAGTTCCAAGTTCTGAGTTACACGTCACGAGATACAAGATGCGAGTTCCCATTTATCGGCAACGATTTACGAGCTACGAAATGCAAGATACGAGTTCAAGGTTATCGGGTATGGATTATAAGTTACGATATACAGGATACGACTTCCAGCTTATGGGTAGTAAGCTACAAGTTGCGATTTACGAGTTAGGAGCTACGAGACGCGAGTTACGATTTTCGAGGTACGAGTTACGAGTTACTAGTTACGACTTAATATCTACCAGGTAAGAGTTACGAGATACAAGGTAAAAGTTAGATACTAGCTCCAAATAATCGGTAACGCGTTACGAGCTCCAAGTTCTGAGTTACGCGTCACGAGATACAAGATGCGGGTTCCCATTTATCTTTAACGATTTACGAGCTGCGAGATGCAAGATACGAGTTCCTGGTTATCGGTAATGGGTTACAAGTTACGATATATAAGATACGACTTCCGGGTTATGGGTAGTAAGCTACAAGTTGCGATTTACGAATTAAGAGCTACGAGATGCGAGCTACGATTTACGAGGTACGAGTTACGAGTTACGACTTAATATCTACGAGGTACGAGTTACGAGATACAAGGTAAAATATACAAGACACAAGCTCCGAGTTATCGGTAACGCATTACGAGCTCCAAGTTCTGAGTTACGCATCACGAGATACAGGTTGGGAGTTCCCACATATCGGTAACGATTTACGAGCATAAATTGATTTTATGGAAGTGTTTCATCAAATCAGCACACAAATATATTTAGGATATGATCCCCTGTAATTGTTTTAATGGTTTAAAATTGCTTTTGCAGACCTTTGCTGGAAGCTCATAACTATTAAGAAAATTATTATCACAAGAAGTAAGCTTATTATGCTTTACATATTTCTGGAGTATTGAAACCAAAATTTTAATGGAAATAAACCTCAGATTTTGAGAAAATCCAGTATAAAGCTTGTTGAATGGAAGAGTCAGTTCCAGTACACCAAGCACAGTTACGGTACAATATAGGCCAGGACAATCACTTTTTGTGTGAAATTAGTTTAAGTTTTTGAAATTTATTTACAAATGTTTCTGTTATAAGACTGCTGTACTAATTGTAATGGTATGTACATACCATGAATTTAACCATTTTATATGTTCATGATTGAAACCCATCAGTGGCGGATTTACGAATTTCCTGCCAGATGGTTAATCAATTTTTGCCGCACCTATTGACCCCTGAAATTCAAAACCCCCTACTTCACAATCATAATAATTACATTTGTAAACTAGCGCATCGTTGTGTCAGTTTCTAGATTATTCTTGCAACCCACGATTTAGTGATGATTACTCGAGAAACAGTTTTTGAGTATACCTTTGAGCTAAGGAAAGCCCAATCACGCACTTATTGTGAAGTAAGGTAAGGTATGCCTTCAAATTTTCGAGACTCATTTTCTCTGGGGATATAATAAATGTTTTTTTTATATCTGTAAAAAAAAATTAGCCATATTTGCTGCCCTAGGCTCCAGCCTACTCAGCCACTGAAACCTATTATTGTTCTAATAAGTATTTTATTCATAGGTCCATCATTTTACAAGTGTGAAAATTCTTATGAAAAATATAAAACCATTTAAATTGATCATCTTTCATGAATCTAATTTCAGATGTAGTTGAAACATTATTTTTATTATAGTAGTCAAGACAATTTTCTTTTAATCTGATAAAATTCCATATATTTTTTCACATTATAGATCACATATCACATAGATAGATGAAGGATAGATCCATAGTGAAACCTATACCTGTATGAAATATTGTAGTAACACTTGAGAGATATTTCAAAATCGCAACATTGTTGAAGGGTGTTAAGGCATATTTTAATCAACATTACTGTGAAATGAATGAAACAGAATAGAATAACATTGCGTCTTCCATTGCAATGTAGATATAGTATTGCAGCAGCCTAATTTTGTTTTGTTTAGTGAGCAGCATCCCAGCATCTATTAGTGTCTGTCAGGGCGACTTTTATTAATTACACACATAGAGGACCACGGAATGGTAGGGGTAAGTGGTTTAAAACAGAGGAACGATAGCTAGTCTATTGACAAAAATTATTCCCTGTTTTGAAGTCTAACATCATCACGTGTTTCACGGTCTTTTTTTAGATTGTTTGATAAATAACAAAAATTCTTGCAAGAATTTTGAATTTGTAGACAATAAGTATGCTAGTGAAATGCTGTTTGCTGGTAGGGCATTGAATCTACCTAGTAATGTACGCAAGAATGAGATGGCAATAGTGTTACTTTGACAAGAAAAAAACATATGATTGAGGTCTCCATAGGATATCCCGTCGCATTCACAGAATGGTTCAGAAATTAAGCTCATTTTTTACAGAAGTGCGTTACAGTTTGCAACACCAAAGCAACATCTCAATAAAAAAATATGTGTTGGACGGGCAGCAGCTATTTCCTTAAAAATTGGCATGGCAGGTAGGGTAGGGTTTATACAAGTATAGTGGCATGGGTGGGTGGATACGAAATCTCGGTACTCAGCATTCCATTTTTCATCGCATTTCGCTTTTATGACGGGTAGGAGGTCCTGCTTGAGTAGACTTGCAACTAGATTGCTAGAGTTTATTGCCTCCTTGGCCATTTTATCCACTACGACGTTACCAGTAATGCCTACATGACCTTTTACCCATAAGAAGGTGACAAACACATACTTTTGACGGAGAAGGACTAATAGTTCGATTATCTGCGCAACCAAATCATGTTTATATGTGTTTGCGATACTAAGCGATTGTAGTACAGATCGTGAGTCTGTGATACTGATGATTTTCTGGTCATTTGTCACCTGTTCTCTATTTATGTATTCCAGTGCCTTTACTATAGCAGTGGCCTCAGCGTTGAAGATTGACATGTATCTATGGCATTTATCTAATTCTTTGTAGCGCAGAGATGGGATCCAAATGGCACAGCCGACACCGTCATTACCCTTGGAAGCATCGGTATATATCTGGCAAGCAGGACTGTATTCTTCTAAAGTGTTTCCAATTATACTGTTGTTGATAAATGCATTTTCTGTATATTCAGGATATATTATATGAGGCTTCTCTAGGAGTCAAGAATATTCTGATCTGAAGAAAGGGAGCTGTTTATGTGACATCAGTTGACTGCTGTAGTCTGCCAAGTTTTCAAATGCTTCGGCAAGTGGGGGAGAGTTTTTGTGGGCCCAGTACCTATTCGTTAGGTTATATGTAGTTAAGGTTGCCCGTTTGTTGTGTATTAGTGTATCATCGGCACTCATACATTTGAGGACAGCCTTTTGAGCTAGAAGCTGCCTTCTGATGTGCATTGGTGGTTCACCACTTTCTGCTAGCAAAGCAATTGTAGGAGTAGCTTTTAAAGTCCCTGTTATTAATCTAAGCGCTTTGTATTGGAGTCTGTCGATCTTCAGTAGTCTAGAATTAGTTGCAGAACCGTAAAATATCGAGCCAAAATCCAGTATCGATCTTGTGAAGGCGTTATAGAAAGTCAAAGCACTTGAAGGATCAGCGCCCCAAAACTTTCTAGTCGTGCTCTTTAGGATATTCAAACTTTTTTCAGCTTTGCATAGCGTATTTTTAATTTGTGTCTCTCAGGATAATTTCTGGTCTAACACTAAGCCGAGGTATTTATGCTCTGTCTTACAAACAACAGGGATATTGCCTATATTCATGTGGTCTGTCATATTAATACGGTGTCGAGTATATTTCACAATAGCTGATTTATTAAATGAGACCTCGAGACCATTTTCAATGAGGTAGTTATTCACTTCAAGGCCGTAGCTTCTGATATTATTTAAACAGTCTGCTAACTTTTTCCTGGAGCTATAAAGGCACAAGTCATCAGCATATTGTAGTATGTTTACTGAAATATTTCTTGAGTGGAGGTCCAACGTACAAATATTGAAGAGAACAGGACTGAGCACCGACCCTTGGGGAAGACCTGTGCTGCTTATCCGTGGTCCTACTAGTTCTTCGCTCGTTGAGATATAAATAACCCTATCATAAAAAATAGTTATTAGATTGGCACCAAATTGTCTGGGGATTCCGATATTAATAATTTTTTCAAATAAAGTGAACAGGTTAACATTGTCATAAGTAGCGTTTATATCAAGATATAATGCCGTAAGGTGTTCATTTCTTGAGAAGGTAATTTCTATGTTATTGACTAAATGTGCTAGACAGTCTGTTACTCCTTTTCCTCGCCTGAAACCGAGCTCACATGCGGGCGTTAACTTCTTGCTTTCTAACCACCATTCTAGACGATTTTTGACTATTCTTTCTAATGTTTTCAGAATACAAGACATTAGTGATATTGGTCTGAATGAAGTGAGATCGGATCGTTTACTGATTGGTAGGATAATAATCTTCTAGATATTGTGACAGTCTTCCTCATCTATAAGAACCTTGTTGAAAGCTTGGCAGAGTAATTCTTTGGCGTTATCGGGGAGGTGTTCAATCATGGAGTAAGTAACTCCATCGTGCCCAGGCGCTGAGTCGTTTTTCTTTAAATTAGAATCGAGCTCATTTATTGTAATTTCATTCATCAGAAAATGGCCCTGGTACATTTCTTGGTTGGGTATAATCAGGGGTGCCGAATCGGGGGCAACCTTCTTGATGAATTCCTCAGCATTTTTTTGTAACATGTTGTTGGTGTTGTTGGGATTTATTCATCTGCTTATAGCGTTCACCCTTCTCCAGATCGTGGACGGATTAGTCTGGGCGTTTAATTAATTGCAGAATGATGACCAGCTTGCTTTAGCCTTGATCTTGTAAAGTTTTTTGGATTCAGCTACATTTATTTGATATTTTATGAAGTTATCTGAATTCATATTTGCTTTAAATTTTCGTAAAGATTCTTTACGCTCCTGAGCCTTATTAGTACATTCTGCATCCCACCACGGTGGTGAGGGGTGCTTACTCAATGCAGGATTATTTTTTTTGGTGCGGTATCAGCTGCTCTCGATATAGCGTCAATGAGGGCCGAAAAAAGAGAGTTAGCATCAATGCTCAAGTCAATAGAGTGAATGTGGGATTCTACTAGCGTCGTATACAGATTCCAGTTGGGTTCATTGGTGGTTTTCCATTTGTAAGTGGTGTTTTATCGAAGATGTGCACAGGAATCTCCAATGGTGAACATGATCGGATAATGATCAGATCCGTACGTATCGTCTAGAACGATCCAAGTTGACTTAGGCAACAAATTGCTTGATATAATTGTAACATCTACCACAGATATATTTGTGTTAGGTCTTGATATCCTTGTCGGTTGCCCTTCGTTCCTGAATATTAGATTGGGAAACTGCTCGACTGCTTCTACTAAAATTTTTCCAGGTGTATTGTTATCTGCTGATCCCCAAGCGTGATGGTGTCCGTTAATGTCGCCGCCTATGATGCAAAGGTTATCTAACTTGCTGAAAATCTGAAGGTAGTCATTTGCCGTCGCTGAGATATTTAGTGGTCTATATATTGATGCTATGGATATTATACTGGAACCTATTGGTATATTGATTGCGCAAGTTTCTAGGTTTTGATTACTGACACTGCTCATATCAATTTCGGTATATGGTATGCCCTTTCTAAGAAATATTGCCACACCACCCTTGCCATCTGCTCTATCTTTGCGTATAATATTATACTGTTTAAGAGAAATAGAATAATTCTTCCTATACCACGTTTCGGATATGAGAGCTACATCAAAATTACAATTATGAGCTAGACTTTTAAATAAGTTATGATTAGAGAATGCCGATCTGGCATTCCACTGTATAACCTTAAGTTGAGTGTGGAATGTAGTTTTTAAAAATATCAGACAAGAACCTTTCAATGAGATGTTCAAAATTAATGGTTTGAGACACGTTGCTGGAGGTTTGCGGGATTAATGTTTGGAAAACTTGTGTAAGATTACTGTTAAGGCCTCTTATTATTTTATTTTTCATATCTTCGAAAGTCTGATTCATTGAGGGTCTGCTAGGGTCAATGATAGGCCTACCAGCAAAAGTCCATTGATATTCCCTTCTAATTGGTAGATGTTGGGGTTCAGTTTCTTGAACTTTCCTTTTTTGCTGAAACTCTTCGTGCGCGTAGGTAGAGGATAAACTGAATTAGTGGTAGCATTCGACTTTGGATTCTTTGACTGCCTGTTTGGCAGCGTAGGAAATTTTAACTCGGAATTATGTAAGGGAGCGTATTTATTTTTTGACGTTAAGCTAGCATAACTTGGCTGGTCAACAATTTTTTCAGCTTCCTTGAATGATAAATGGAGATGCGCCATTGCTTCTTTTACACGTTTCTGTTTTAGAAAAGCAGGACAATTTTTATCGGTACTGGGGTAACTTTGAGATTTACAATGGACACAAAATGGTCTACAGTTATTACATATTGTAGTATCGTCTGATTCCACGCCGCAATTCTTACATTTTGTTAATGTAAATATATTGAGGTATTTTCAAACCCAAGAACGATAAAATTATCATCTGCCTAGGGACTTTCGATGATTCTTCTCCATTTTTCACTGTTTTAAACATTCGTTTAACAGATTGTACAGGAATATCGGATACAATTGTCCTTAATGGTTCATCCTCTGAATACGTAGTATCTACGCCTTTGACAATAGCTTTCTTTTCTGTGAGATTTAAAGGTATGTAAGCAATCGAACCATTGTTTTCAAAAACGGGATTGTTTATCAGTCTGTTTGCTGCCAATGTGGAGTCGACTTGTATTTTAATTCTATTTCGACCTACTACACTCAATTCGACAATATGTTTTTCATCCACGCCTATTTCCAACAATTTCTCACGCAGTCTCATAGGATGTAGACGGCAAACGTTTAGGTTTTTATGTTCCGCAAATATAAAAAATGGACCTTTGCTATTTGGTTGGTATTTGTTTTCACGGTTTATTTTTATCAATCTATTATCCGTAGCTTCAGTTAGCGTATTTCTATATACGGATGGATTACTAATCTCATCAGTCATGTGAACTATTTCAATATTTTGAATATTCGTTTGTGGTGAGCGTTGTTGGATATAGGGGGGGGGGCAGGGCCACCAGCCCCTGGTGAGTTGGAGCTCGACATTTAGACGAGCACCGTCTGGATACAATTACTTATTGCTATCTACTCACAGTACGATGTAAATAGACCTGATGGAATAAAACACAAAAATAATGTGGAAACAAAAACGCGCGCGGTGACAAAGTCGAATAAGAACCTCTCTCGGCCGATGTACACTGTATGAACGCCGGACGAAAACTGATGCTGGAATGTTGAAAACAGAATTTCAATGAAGCCACCTTTTTGATAGATGGCACTAATGTTAGGGATGCTATTTTGAAATATTCCAAAACATATTTTTTTTTTAGTTTCAAACCAATTTTGACTAGATATTTGGGTTTCGTGATTTGTTTCTGACTACTTGTGGTGTGTTTTGTGCCTGGGAAGCTGGGATTTTCCTCAGCGATTTTTCCTCCTTTTTCAGTGTTTTCTAAGCTTATTCGAGCAAAAATAAATTTTGTCTTGTTTTCGCTATTTGTAAAATTACTTCCATGCTCCCTAAGAGGTATGCTCTAAATATTCAGTACAAATTACTGATAACCTAATATATGCGAACAAAACACAAATATATTGACAGGGCTGTGATGAACAACTCTAAAAAGTTGTAAATCGTAGATACTAAATATTTGCTGAAAAAGAAAAGCATTTAAATCAAATACTTTTTTCCGAATAATTTGATTTAGAATTGTAAGTTATTATTCAAAACAATCCTTTTTGCAGATAAAAAGTCGTGTAATTAACACACAGTTACACAAATAAGTCTTTTTCTTTCAGTGACGCGTTTCGATTTATATTTAAATCATCGTCGTACTGTCAAATCTTACACAACTTTTTATCTGCATGATGGAAGACTTTCACCAAGTAAAACCATCTACAATCTATATGATATAGTAAGACATGTTTAAATGCCAATTTTTTTATGGAACGTGACCCAAGATATTTTTAAAAACAATTTTGAAACTATATTACAACTTATAGAAACGTTAAAATGTTTCATCCGTGGGAAAATACGTGCCCGGCTTCATGGAGACCTTGGCAAGACGATGATATTGAATGTGAAAATCGAGGTGAAAACATTGACATGGATCCTAACAGGGGTCCATACTCGGATTTGATATAATATATATAATAAATATATATTATATCAAATTGAGTTTCTCACCATAGAGATGATTCAGGAAACTCACTCTAAAATGGGAAAACCATGCCTACGGTCGGCTTTGCCTCGAAGATTGAAAAAACTTGGAATTAAGTTTAAAGTAATCGACTAAAGGTCAGCTTTATTGGAAAGTCGGCGGATTTTCAGATGGCGGATTGAACATTTGGAGAAAATGAAAAACATAGAGAGGAAGATTGACTAATCTACTATTTGGATGAGACATAGTATGATACACCGGAGAGATCATCATTCATTGTCGTTTGAAAGATAGTTCGATTAAAGATGGACTCAAGCTTTGTGGTCGCGTGCATGTAGTTGGAATAAAAACAATAATAATGGCTAATAATAGATGACACCTAGCATATAGGAAAGTATGTTAAAGAAGTAATGGAGCTTAAAAAAGAAATGTGATGCGGAAAGTGTCCATGTTCGAATAATGGATGCTAATTCACAACAAGCAATACATTCAACGCACTAAATATGGCTCTGGCCAGCCCATGGCTCATGGGTGATTTTCTTTATATTGGTGTTCCAAGTTACTTCGAATAAACTATACAAAATTTCAATCCTATATATAAAACCTACTAAATAAAATCATTTTGAATCCGGGCCGACCGACCTGAAACGGCTTAATATTAGTCCCGAGGTTGAAGTACACGTAAAATCTATCCATTTATTGAAATCTCTTGGAAATTTATATTTTTTTAAAAGAAAAACAAAAATTCAGTCTTGGTTTTACAATTATTTTGCTCTGTGTTCCATAAAAAAGTTGTTCTTCAAACATGTTTATTAGATGACATAAAAATATATTGGACCGGACTATGGGTAGCAAATACAACCTCTTTCTGTTCCTGCTATTCTAATGTGAGATTTCAGTCATTTCAGACAAACAACTGGAGAGGGAGAGTAATTGTATCACACAGGGTTGCCAGATCGTCTGGAAGAATTGTCCTATAAATGCTAGCGAATTTTCGTTTTTGGTTGAAAATTATCGTACGCTGGTGCGAAACCAGGATTTCGAGAGGGGGGGCCTTCACCATTATTTTCCCAAAAAAATGCCACTTTTCCACTCACACTTCCATATATACCATGGTGACATTCCTTTAACGGACCTCAGCTCTTATGCATCAGACGCGTTCCCGTTTTTTAACGAAAAGTACAGCGGTATAATGTACAATTACGTCTATGCTTATCCCATGCTTTTTATGTAAATATTAGAATGAAACAATTTGAGAGGGTTAAGAAACGACCCGAAATTGCTGTTGCGAAACCTCCTCTTCATTTACATTCATTGAAATGTAGTCAAAATAACAAAACGTTCAATAACAAATAATGCCTTTATCTTAAAATACCGTGTGTATATAGAATCAAAGTATGGAAGGTTAATAAAAAAATATACATATGGAATCAGATAAATAGGAACTTTTTAAACACAATATTTAAGTGAAATAAAGGAATGTAATAATTAATCAGTCTCCGAATCTGGTAGATCGACATTAATGTTGCTATTTATGTTTTTGTTAATTCTTTCGAAAGGTTCAATTCAATTTTACCTCCTTGTCAATTTACAAGTTGAGAAGCAATCATGCTTTTGCCGATCGTTTCTACTTTCAATTTATTTCTGGCCTTTGTTTTTTTTTGTTTTAGGGGGGCATAATGCCTTCATATTAAAACTGATCAAACTGATCAACCACTAATTTTCCTTTGAATTCTTACAAACTAATACTTATCACTAAAGTAAATCCATCGATGTCCTTTAGATTACGTTAACACTATAACTACAAATTCGTGCACATGCTCTGCTCTATGCACAAAAGCACTACACTAATGGTGGTGGAGCCTTTCTTCATGCCTGGCCGCCATTCTCTTGATCTCGTCAACTACCAGAGGTATATTCAAATCGCGATGAATATCCTTATTACGAATGTACCAAGGGGCATTAACAATAGCTCTTAAAACTTTATTTTGGAATATTTGTATAATCTTGATGTTAGAATCTTTGGAACAACCCCACAGTTGACAACCGTAGAGCCAAACAGGTTTGAGAATCTGATTATAGATCATGATTTTGTTATAGAGGGACAGTTTTGAGGATCTTCCCAATAACCAGTAGTATTGTTTGTAGCGAAAATTGAGTTCTTCCCGTTTTTTTTTGATGTGATGTTTCCATTTCAGTCTTGTGTCAAGGGTCATACCTAGGTACTTAGCGTTAGCTTCTCGTGGTACGGTAGTCCCATTAACGCTTATTGGAGGAGGATTTATCTGTCTTCGGTTAGAAAAGCAGACATAGATCGATTTTAATTCATTTAGTTTCATTTTCCACTTTTGTGACCAAGTCACTAATTCGTTGGCAGCTGTCTGAACTTTGTTAGTAGACAAAGCAAGATTTTTGTCAGTTGCAATCAAAGCTGTGTCGTCTGCAAAGGTTGCAACCGTTACATCCCTCATCGTTGGAATATCACAAATATACAATAGGTATAATATTGGTCCCAGGACACTTCCTTGAGGTACTCCAGCTTTGATATCCATAAGGTCAGAATACTCATTTTCTTGTTTGACTCTGAAAGTTCTATCAGAGATATATGACCTGATAACTTCTACATATTGGTTAGGAAGGAGTATTTTTAATTTGTTGATGAGTCCTTCATGCCAGACTTTGTCAAAAGCCTGGGCGACGTTTAGAAATAATGCAGTGCAATATTCCTTTTCCTCCAAAGCTGATTCTATGATGTTCGTGATGCGATGAACTTGATCAATGGTGAAGTGCTTATCTCTGAATCCGAATTGATAATCAGGGATCAAACCATTATTTTCAATAAGTGGCTAAAGTCTTTTGAGTAGCAGCTTCTCAAACAATTTTGAGATAATAGGCAACAGTGATATGGGTCTATAAGATTTAACTTCATTTGGTGGCTTTCCTGGTTTGGGAATCATCAACACTTCTGCGACTTTCCATATTTCAGGCACGTATTTCAACCTAATGACTGCGTTGAATAGGTATGTCAACATTACTATACCTTTTTTCGGTAACTGTTTCAGCACTTCTCCAGTGATGAGGTCAAATCCTGGGGCCTTTTTTGGATTGAGGTTGGTCATGATCTCGGTGGTCACTTCTTTGGGGGTTACGAAGGGAATGTCTTCCAGAAGATTGTTAGCGACACCTTCAGGAATCATTTCAGAGTTCACCTCATTTGGTTGGAATGTTGACGCTAGATATTCTGCGAATAATTTTGCTTTTTGTTTGTTGTCTCTAGCCCATGCTCCAGTATCTCTTCTTCTTATGGGAGGATTTGATGTGATTGGTCGTTTGACTCTTCTTGCTGCTTTCCACAGAGAATAACCAGAATCTTTACGATCAGTTAACGATTCTAAGTAATTGTTAAAAGATGTATTGTTAAGTTGTTGAATTTCTCGCTTCAGCTTTTGCGTTTTGTTATTAAGAATATTTTTGTCTACTGGATCTCTCGAATGTTGCCATTTACGCCGGGCCCCCCGTTTTTCAGTCACTAATTCTCTTATATCTGTCGGATAGTTATTTCCTTTAGTAATATGAGTAGATGGTTTAGTGCTATCGAACGCAGCATTTTGGATGTTTTTTCACGAACTATTCGGCTTCAAAATCTAGTTGTTGATTTGTTTTCAGGCAAACATTTAGATTGATATTATTCTCAATTTTATGTCTGAAGTTATCCCAATCAGTGGAATTATTGACCAGCATAGGGCGAGATTCTTTCTTAATTATTGTTTCGCTGAGAGTAATTATAACCGCAGAATGGTCTGAATCCGTATCAAAATTTTCTTCAACCTCCAGAAAATTGGGAGAAACTTTCCTTGTTATGAAAAGGTCTAACAGATCGGGTATTTTGTTGACATTCGTTGGCCACTATGTGGGCTTACCTGAAGAGTGATATTCACATCCCAGCTCTCTGATCGCATTACGCAATTCTCTAGCCTTAGTAGTGGTTAGTATTGAGCCCCAGTCAACGTGCTTTGCATTAAAGTCTCCTCCAATTATAAATCTTTCACCTGCTTGTTTGAGAAATTCTTTGTAGTCAGACGTTTCTAATTATGCCTTGGTGGGAAGTAAGCTGCTCCAATTATCAGATTTTGCTTTGTAGAATTAACGCAAACTAGTGTAGGTTGCACTTCCGCTTCCTGAATGTGCTTCTCTTCATGATGCTTGATCGACTCTTTGATGATAACTGCGCTTCCACCTTTCGCTTTGTTATCCGGGTGAAAAGTATGATAGGTTTCATACCCTTGAATCTTAAGGTATGATTCTTTAGTGAAATGTGTTTCGGAAATCAGACATGCATCTATATTTTGGGTTACCAAAAATACCTCTAGCTCCGCCCTTTTGTTTAGAATGCCATTAGCATTCCAGGTACCAATTCTCAAGTATTTCCTGTCCATTAGTGTTTGGTAGCAGCAACAGTACTTCGGACTTCTAGCCTGTCGAGTCTATCATTGACTTGCTTAAACATTGTCATCAGGCTGAGATACATTTGATTAAGGTCTTGTATCACGTTACTTGAGGTTGCAACTGAACTGGGTGTACGCTGATTTTGAGCGGCTTGTGCGTAGAATACGCCTGGCTTAGCTATATTGGAGATAAATTCTCTTCGTGCTGTAGGTGGTTTTCTAGCTTCATCTTTACGTTTCTGGAGCTGTTTGGCAATTTCACAACCCCTATAGTTGGTCGGATGGGGCTCACCGCAGTTAGAGCACTTTGCGGGAAGATCTTTCGGTTTTGAGCAATCTTTGGTAGCATGGTTCTTTGCACACTTAACGCAAACAGGATCACGTCTGCAGTATTTCTGAGTATGGCCATACCTTTGACATCTTTTACACTGTGGTATCATTTTGTTAGCTCGTATTACTTCTATTTTGACTTTCATGGAGCATATATATTGTATTCCAAATATATTTTTGATACCTTCCGATTGCCTTTGGCCTTTGTTTCTATTAAATTTAGCTTGCAAAACACTCGTTCACACTCGACATTACAGTGCGACCAACTTAAGATATTCAATCCATACTGTGATCTTCAGAGTACATAGAATCTATAAACAGATGGCTTACCTTGAAAAACTGTAAAAAATCTTTGATTACAGCTTGTAATTATCGTTTACAACAAGAGGCGAAATCATTGTACGTCTGGCAACCCTGGTATGCTAACCCGCTGACGAGGTATGGTAGCGATATCTATGATTTTTTGATTCAAAGTAATATGTAAAACTTAATATAATATACAGCTTTCAAAAAAATCCTAAAAAATGGTTAAAATTTCATTCGACAGATAGTTTTTGCTACCCTAACTTAATCCTAAATATGTGCTGTGCTGGACAGAATCCACAACCCACAACCGAATATTTCTCATGACAGAGCTTCGTAAAGTTATAAGAAAACGTAGGGATATCACAATGTTAAAATCTGGTTGTTTATTGTTTCATTTCAGATATTACCACAAACTTAGATTTATACATATTTGTAAAGTGTTCTAGCAGTATCCCAATAATGATACTAGGGTAATGTTTATATTTTTAAATTCCCACAAAGGTACTTGTGAATGGTCTACAAAAATATTGCAGTTAAGTGAATCCTTTTTATTTGGCACAGTGTCCCTAATATACTAGAATGTTGAAAACATATTTCAATGAAGCCACCTCTTTGATAGATGGCAGTAATGTTAGAAAATATATTTTGAAAATTCCAAAACATATTTTTTTGTTTCAAACCAATTTCAAACTAGATACGTTTGGGTTTCTTGATTTGCTCCTAACTACTTGTGTTGTGGTTTGTGTCTGGGAAACCGGGATTTACCTCACATATTTTTCCCCTTATTTCAGTGGTTTCCAAGCTTATTTGATGAATAATTCACTATTGTTCTGTATATGGATTCCAAAGGATGTCAAATGATCAAGACATGTGTCTGATTTATTATTCAATAGTATATACTAGGTATTTATAATGAAGTTTGTTCCTTATTTATTCAGAATATTGGGAATAACTGTGTGCTATTCATCTTCTATGTTTTAATGACACATCTGCAATCTTTATGATTGATATTTGTAACATATTGTTCTGAAAATAGGAATAGGAATTTGCTAATGTATTGTGTTACAATTGTTCCAGCTTTCTCAGTTGTGGCTATGGCTTGTAAAATGAGAGACTTCTTCAAAAAACATTCGAGCATATCAAGAATGCTTATCAAATGTGTGATCAACATGTCTCTACACAGGCAAGATTACCAGATGGAAAAGGAATGGTGGGATCCAACCTGCAGGCAGATGCAGCTCGATCCATTACTTGGACAAGATAATTTGGGTATTGTACTAGTAGTCTGGAATGATAGTTGTAAGTATATGCTAGGAATTCATAATGGAATTTGTTTCTCATTCATTCAGAATATTGCACAATAACTGTTTGCTATTTATCCTCTATGTTTTAATGACACATCTGCATTCTATATGATTGATATTTGTAACATATTGTTCTGAAAATAGGAATTTGCTAATATATTGTGTTACAATTGTTCCAGCTTTCTCAGTTGTGGCTGTGGCTTGTAAAATGAGAGACTTCTTCAAAAAACGTTCGAGCATATTAAGAATGCTTATCAAGTGTGTGATCAACGTGTCTCTACACAGGCAAGAATACCAGATGGAAAAAGAAGGGTAGGATTCAACCTGAAGGCAGATGCAGTTCGATCCATCACTTTGACAAGATAATTTGTGTATTGTACTAGTAGTCGGCAATGATAGTTGTAAGTATATGCTAGGTTTTTATAATAAAATTTGTTCTCCATTTATTCAGAATATTGCACAATAACTGTTTGCTGTTCATCTTCTATGTTTTAATGACTAACATCATCTGCAATCTATATGATGGATATTTATAACAGATTGTTCTGAAAATATGAATAGGAATTTGCTAATATATTGTGTAATGATTGTTCCAGCTTTCTCAGTTGTGGCTACGGCTTGTAAAATGAGAAACTTCTTCAAAAAACATTTGAGCATATCAAGAAGGCCTATCAAGTGTGTGATCAACATGTCTCTACACAGGCAAGAATACCAGATGGAAAAGGAATGGTGGGTTCCAACCTGCAGGCAGATGCAGCTCGATCCATTACTTGGACAAGATAATTTGGGTATTGTACTAGTAGTCTGGAATGATAGTTGTAAGTATATGCTAGGTATTCATAATGGAATTTGTTTCTCATTTATTCAGAATATTGCACAATAACTGTTTGCTATTTATCCTCTATGTTTTAATGACACATCTGCATTCTATATGATTGATATTTGTAACATATTGTTCTGAAAATAGGAATAGGAATTTGCTAATATATTGTGTTACAATTGTTCCAGCTTTCTCAGTTGTGGCTGTGGCTTGTAAAATGAGAGACTTCTTCAAAAAACATTCGAGCATATCAAGAATGCTTATCAAGTGTGTGATCAACATGTCTCTACACAGGCAAGATTTCCAGATGGAAAAGGAATGGTGGGATCCAACCTGCAGGCAGATGCAGCTCGATCCATTACTTGGACAAGATAATTTGTGTATTGTACTAGTAGTCTGCAATGACAGTTGTAAGTATATGCTAGGTTTTTATAATAAAGTTTGTTCTTCATTTATTCAGAATATTGCACAATAACTGTTTGCTGTTCATCTTCTATGTTTTAATGACTAACATCATCTGCAATCTTTATGATGGATATTTATAACAGATTGTTTTGAAAATATGAATAGGAATTTGCTAATATATTGTATAATGATTGTTCCAGCTTTCTCAGTTGTGGCTACGGCTTGTAAAATGAGAAACTTCTTCAAAAAACATTTGAGCATATCAAGAAGGCTTATCAAGTGTGTGATCAACATGTCTCTACACAGGCAAGAATACCAGATGGAAAAGGAATGGTGGGATCCAACCTGCAGGCAGATGCAGCTCGATCCATTACTTGGACAAGATAATTTGGGTATTGTACTAGTAGTCTGGAATGATAGTTGTATGTATATGCTAGGTATTGATAATGGAATTTGTTTCTCATTTATTCAGAATATTGCACAATAACTGTTTGCTATTTATCTTCTATGTTTTAATGACACATCTGCATTCTATATGATTGATATTTGTAACATATTGTTCTGAAAATAGGAATAGGAATTTGCTAATATATTGTGTTACAATTGTTCCAGCTTTCTCAGTTGTGGCTGTGGCTTGTAAAATGAGAGAATTCTTCAAAAAACGTTCGAGTATATTAAGAATGCTTATCAAGTGTGTGATCAACATGTCTCTACACAGGCAAGAATATCAGATGGAAAAAGAAGGGTAGGATCCAACCTGAAGGCAGATGCAGTTCGATCCATCACTTTGACAAGATAATTTGTGTATTGTACTAGTAGTCTGTAATGATAGTTGTAAGTATATGCTAGGTTTTTATAATAAAGTTTGTTCCTCATTTATTCAGAATATTGCACAATAACTGTTTGCTGTTCATCTTCTATGTTTTAATGACTAACAGCATCTGCAATCTATATGATGGATATTTATAACAGATTGTTCTGAAAATATGAATAGGAATTTGCTAATATATTGTGTTACAATTGTTCCAGCTTTCTCAGTTGTGGCTACGGCTTGTAAAATGAGAAACTTCTTCAAAAAACATTTGAGCTTATCAAGAAGGCTTTTCAAGTGTGTAATCAACATGTCTCTACACAGGCAAGAATATCAGATGGAAAAGGAATGGTGGGATCCAACCTGCAGGCAGATGCAGCTCGATCCATTACTTGGACAAGATAATTTGGGTATTGTACTAGTAGTCTGGAATGATAGTTGTAAGTATATGCTAGGTATTCATAATGGAATTTGTTTCTCATTTATTCAGAATATTGCACAATAACTGTTTGCTATTTATCCTCTATGTTTTAATGACACATCTGCATTCTATATGATTGATATTTGTAACATATTGTTCTGAAAATAGGAATAGGAATTTGCTAATATATTGTGTTACAATTGTTCCAGCTTTCTCAGTTGTGGCTGTGGCTTGTAAAATGAGACACTTCTTCAAAAAACGTTCGAGCATATTAAGAATGCTTATCAAGTGTGTGATCAACATGTCTCTACACAGGCAAGAATACCAGATGGAAAAAGAAGGGTAGGATTCAACCTGAAGGCAGATGCAGTTCGATCCATCACTTTGACAAGATAATTTGTGTATTGTACTAGTAGTCTGCAATGATAGTTGTAAGTATATGCTAGGTTTTTATAATAAAGTTGGTTCTTCATTTATTCAGAATATTGCACAATAACTGTTTGCTGTTCATCTTCTATGTTTTAATGACTAACATCATCTGCAATCTATATGATGGATATTTATAACAGATTGTTCTGAAAATATGAATAGGAATTTGCTAATATATTGTGTAATGATTGTTCCAGCTTTCTCAGTTGTGGCTACGGCTTGTAAAATGAGAAACTTCTTCAAAAAACATTTGAGCATATCAAGAAGGCTTATCAAGTGTGTGATCAACATGTCTCTACACAGGCAAGAATACCAGATGGAAAAGGAAGGGTGGGATCCAACCTGCAGGCAGATGCAGCTCGATCCATTACTTGGACAAGATAATTTGGGTATTGTACTAGTAGTCTGGAATGCTAGTTGTAAGTATATGCTAGGTATTTATAATGGAATTTGTTTCTCATTTATTCAGAATATTGCACAATAACTGTTTGCTATTTATCTTCTATGTTTTAATGACACATCTGCATTCTATATGATTGATATTTGTAACATATTGTTCTGAAAATAGGAATAGGAATTTGCTAATATATTGTGTTACAATTGTTCCATCTTTCTCAGTTGTGGCTGTGGCTTATTAAATGAGAGACTTCTTCATAAAACATTCGAGCATATCAAGAATGCTTATCACGTGTGTGGTCAACATGTCTCTACACAGGCAAGAATACCAGATGGAAAAAGAAGGGTAGGATCCAACCTAAAGGCAGATACAATTCCATCCATTACCTGGACAAGATAATTTGTGTATTGTACTAGTAGTCTGCAATGATAGTTGTAAGTATATGCTAAGTTTTTATAATAAAGTTTGTTTCTCATTTATTCAGAATATTGCAGAATAACTGTTTGCTGTTCATCTTCGATGTTTTAATGACTAACATCATCTGCAATCTATATGATGGATATTTATAACAGATTGTTTTGAAAATATGAATATGAATTTGCTAATATATTGTGTAACGATTGTTCCAGCTTTCTCAGTTGTGACTATGGCTTGTAAAATGAGGGAATTTTTCAAAAATACATTCAAACATATTGAGAATGCTTATCAAGTGTGTGATCAGTATGTCTCTACACAGGCAAGAATACCAGATGGAAAAAGAAGAGTAGGAACCAACCTAAAGGTAGATACAGCTCCATCCATTACCTGGACAAGACAATTTGTGTATTGTACCAGCAGTAGTCTGGAATGTTAGTTGTATGTATATATGTATGTGTGTTATAGATGTGTATAACCCGATCAGTGCTATATTCAGTAAACATAAGAATAGAATTCTTCATTCATCCTTTTTTGTATGTATTGTAACATATGCTAAGTGAAAGATTTTAATGGTGAACTGTAGGACAAAGATATTAAGATATCATAAATATTGTGATGGTAAATCTTATGAGAAATGATATAAAACGAAAAAGTCATACATAATTTTGTTATAAGTAGTCTATAAGTTCCATAATTTCGTTTTTTGCTCAAATTACCCACACAGGAAAACTACAAAGCTGACTTGCTGCCTGTAAAGAAAATAGTAATGATTGTTAGATACATAAATTTGATCGTTTTCTTGTATTCTGCATCAATCTATAGAGATGGAATGGGTCAGCCAGATTTTTCAGGTACTTCCAGAGATAGGGTTACTATAATGATTTGTTTTTTTTATGAGTGGGAGTAAATCTGTTCTATTAATTTTGTTAATGGTCATTTATTTGTAAGTGAAGCTGTGTTTATATAATGTGGGATTTTTTTGTTTGCCTTTGACATACTTTTATTTGCCCTGATATCGCACTGAGTGCAAATATCACCACAGACCCTGATCTTGTGGCATTTTGGGGTATATTCAACAGCTATCAATATCTATGGCACCCAAGTGAAAAATCATCATCTTGATTTTTGAATGTTCAATTTTATGTGGTAGTATTGTCTAAATTGTAACATATTTATTTGCATTTATACAAATTGATATAGCAGCATGGATGATATGGTACAGGAAGTGCTAGTTTTGAATCAACTAATAACATCCTACCGATTAATAGTGCTACATAGGCAAGTTTCATAGTGAAATTTCAATTAAAATGCAGCTTTGTGACACAATTTCAGTGTGCCTACGTGTGCCTACATATAACACCATCTCAATCAATAGTGTGTAGAGGTGGTGTTGCTACATAATACTATAAATTGATTTTATGGAAGAGTTTCACCAAGTCAGCACACAAATATATTTAGGATATGATGCCCCTGTGATTGTTGGAATGGTTTAAAATTGCTTTTGCAGACCTTTGCTGGAAGCTCATAATTATCAAGAAAATTATTATCACAAGAAGTAAACTTATTATGCTTTACATATTTTTGGAGTATTGAAACCAACATTTCAATGGAAATAAACCTTTTACCTCAGATTTTGAGAAAATCCAGTACACAAAGTACACTTGCGGTATAATATAGGCCAGGACAATCACTTTCTGTATGAAATTAGTTTATGTTTTGATATTTATTTACAAATATTTCTGTTATAAGACTATTCACATGAAGACATTTACACTGATTTTTTTTCAAGTTCCAACACTGCTGTATTAGTTGTAGTGTTATGTGCATACCATCAATTAAACCATTTTATATGTTCATGAATAAAACCCATCAGCGGATTTACGAATTTCCTGCCAGATGGCTATTCAATTTTTGCCGCACACCTATTGACCCCTGAAATTTAAAACCCCCTACTTCACAATCATAATAATTACATTTATTGTAACCATGAAATTGCAACTCCACCATTTGTAAACTAGGGCATGGTTGTGTCAGTTTCAAGATTATTCTTGCAACCCACGATTTAGTGAAGATTACTCGAGAAACAGTTTTTGAGTATACTTTAGAGCTCAAAAAGCTCAATCACGCACTTATTGTAAAGTAAGGCAAGGTATGCCTTCAAATTTTCGAGACTCGTTTTCTCTGGGGATATAATAAATGTTTTTTTTATTTCTGTAAAAAAAAATTGAGTCATATCTGCTGCCCTAGGCTCCAGCCTACTCAGCCACTGGAACCCATTATTGTACTAATAAGTATTTCATCCATAGGTACATCATTTTCCAGGTTTGAAGATTCCTATGAAAAATATAAAACCATTTAAATTGATCATCTTTTATGAATCTTATTTCAGATGTAGTTAAAACATTATTTTTATTATAATACTCAAGGCAATTTTCTTTTAATCTGATAAAATTTCATATATTTTTTCACATTATAGATCACATATCACATAGATTAATGAAGGATAGATCCATAGTGAAACCTATACCTGTATGAAATATTGTAATAACACTTGAGAGATTTTTCATTTGTAATGCTAAAATCGCAACATCGTTGAAGGGCGTTAAGGCATATTTTAATCAACATTACTGTGAAATGAATGAAACAGAATAGAATAACTTCTATCACTCAGATAAAAATTTATGTGTTCAACACAGAATTTTTGCAACTAAAACTCTCTTTGAGTGACGCGTTTCGATTTATACATATTTGAGATTGACAGTCCAACAATGACTTAAATATAAATCAATGGTCATCACTGAAAAAAAGAAAGTTTCATTCGTCAAACTTCTGTGTTAAACACACAATTTTTTATCTGAATAATATGGAATCTATCGTGATTACCATACTCCCCCGCCAATTGTAGGCTCATATTGAATTAACCGATAAATTAGCTATTCCACTTGGAAATTGTGCTGAATTATCCGTAAAAATAGTATAATTGTTTAGTTTAATAAAGTATACGCCTTTCTTACGAAAATATCTACATAAAGACTACACCATCTCAAAATATCATGATGTACCTAACAACGCTCTAGCAATTTCAACTAGCTTCGTTGTGGTGCTGATTGTTCTCATTTTAACCAGATAACACCTCAGTATCTGAACAATTTTATATCCCTTTCCTCTTCAGTTCTGACTCAGTACTAATGTAGATATGCCTACCCATGGGGATTTTGAATATGCTCAAATATCATTATCGATCACGCATATGTATGCTTCGATGATATCAATGGTAGCTCATCCCTGGATAAATATGGCATCACCGTTTGTAAATAGTCGAGAAAATGGCAATTTAATCACGATTTATGATGAATACTCTATAAAATAGACGAACTGTGCTAAATGAAGCGAGAAATTGCGCACATTCTATGATCCAGTCTCAAATGTATATTTTTGTTAAACATTTCAAATGTTCAATTTGTCAGTTCCGCCTTAAGTGCGTGTAGTACACCTTGGATGTGCATCAGATGATTTTTAAGTCGTCGATAACTAGAAAATTCAACTCATCTCCAAGTGTCGCCCTCTATGGGGAGGCCCATTGGCAACTTACGAAGTCAGAGGTCCTAGAACCTTGACCTTGTAAATTGCCAAAGGGCGTCCCCATAGTCGACAAAATTTGGAGATGAGTTGATGTTACTATCACACCCTTGACTAGTTTACGTATATACCCATCTGATTACTTTTTACAGCTAGACGAAACATGCATGTCTATAGCAGGTCTGATGCATAGTGGAGACCATACACTTGATAACTAGAATTCGTGAAAATATCTTCACGATTTTTAACCCAATAAGCCACGGTAGTATAAAACGTGCCTTTTCATTAGCACAAGATAGATTGGCGACACTGATGCCTACGTGTCAATTGTCTCATGAATGCTAAATAAGTTGTTTAAATGTTGCAAAATTAAAACGACAAAATACTATGTAAACATAGTGACTATATCTATGATTACGCATTACGACTGATAATAATTGGTTTTTATGTTTCAATATTTGTCTGATATAAGTCGTATTTCAGATTACTTTCAACACATCCTTGTGTTGTGGCAGTTTATAGTAACTATGCGTAAACTGCAATTCATGGCTAAAATAGAATATACGTGATGATCGGAAAAAGAAATAATTAATCATGTAGATGTAGATCGAAACGTGTCACTGAAAGAGTAGCATTATTAAAAGTAATAGTAGCTATTTTCTGTTCAATTTTGTCTTGCTATGCATTGCGATATAACCGTTTACATTCGTCGCTGCTCGCTCCAGCGCTTGCGCGGTACGTTATAATTCACGTTTGTCGTTTTTCGCGAATCAATAAAAGACGTAAAATACCGAGAGGAGGCTCAGTCAAATATCAACAATCACTTTGACACATGTTAAAACAAATGTAAACTAACGTCCGGATGATTATAGACTATCTTTCACCATAACAACAGCAGTTTATAAATGCTCTGTTAAGCTAACTCAACTTTGAAGGACTATCAACTGCGAAGGACACGTTTATAAATCATACTTTAGAACGACAAGCAAAATCGCGCATAGCTATTGAAATTTGCTTGTTAATGGAATCAAAATATTATTTAAATTTGTCCTAACTGTTTTTCATATAGTTTACCACATTATTTATAGATAATGGTTCGAGCATACATAGCCGTGAATCCATGAACATACAGTTTAGAATGAACTCATCTTGCATCTTGTTAATGTCTATACATCTTGATGACATACATAAAATGACAGTAAATATAGTTTGAATTACATTTAGGAGTGAAACATGTGCATTTGTCAGGCGCATCTTTCGCAAATATGCACTAGTTCGTACAAATAGATACCTTTATAAGCTGAATAAACTTCATTGTTATGAAAGAATCATCTCATATATGACTATCAAATACGGCAATTTTCAATTTTTTGTGTGAAGATAAGGTTATATAACCTTGTAATAACCACCATATTGAAATTGTCAGTTGAACGCTAATGCCTGCCGCATACAGAAAAATGGAGCCAAGTATATGGGATTGGTACTTTCCACACTGTAACAATACGGCTTGTTGCTTAGGAATAGAATTTTCCAATATGATCGTGGAAAACTGACCCTTTGCTAGAACCATTCACCGATCGAACCCTAGCGTTAGCGTGCTGGATATTGTGGCCACACCGCCACACTGTGAGCGAATCTTTAGATTTACGAGTTACGAGTTACGAATTACGAGTTACGAGTTACGAGTTACGAGTTACGAGTTACGAGTTACGAGTTACGAGTTACGAGTTACGAGTTACGAGTTACGAGTTACGAGTTACGAGTTACGAGTTACGAGTTACGAGTTACGAGTTACGAGTTACGAGTTACGAGTTACGAGTTACGAGTTACGAGTTACGAGTTACGAGTTACGAGTTACGAGTTACGAGTTACGAGTTACGAGTTACGAGTTACGAGTTACGAGTTACGAGTTACGAGTTACGAGTTACGAGTTACGAGTTACGAGTTACGAGTTACGAGTTACGAGTTACGAGTTACGAGTTACGAGTTACGAGTTACGAGTTACGAGTTACGAGTTACGAGTTACGAGTTACGAGTTACGAGTTACGAGTTACGAGTTACGAGTTACGAGTTACGAGTTACGAGTTACGAGTTACGAGTTACGAGTTACGAGTTACGAGTTACGAGTTACGAGTTACGAGTTACGAGTTACGAGTTACGAGTTACGAGTTACGAGTTACGAGTTACGAGTTACGAGTTACGAGTTACGAGTTACGAGTTACGAGTTACGAGTTACGAGTTACGAGTTACGAGTTACGAGTTACGAGTTACGAGTTACGAGTTACGAGTTACGAGTTACGAGTTACGAGTTACGAGTTACGAGTTACGAGTTACGAGTTACGAGTTACGAGTTACGAGTTACGAGTTACGAGTTACGAGTTACGAGTTACGAGTTACGAGTTACGAGTTACGAGTTACGAGTTACGAGTTACGAGTTACGAGTTACGAGTTACGAGTTACGAGTTACGAGTTACGAGTTACGAGTTACGAGTTACGAGTTACGAGTTACGAGTTACGAGTTACGAGTTACGAGTTACGAGTTACGAGTTACGAGTTACGAGTTACGAGTTACGAGTTACGAGTTACGAGTAACGAGTTACGAGTTACGAGTTACGAGTTACGAGCTACGAGTTACGAGTTACGAGTTACGAGTTACGAGTTACGAGTTACGAGTTACGAGTTACGAGTTACGAGTTACGAGTTACGAGTTACGAGTTACGAGTTACGAGTTATGCGTCTCGAGACTCAAGATGCAAGTTTCCACTTATCGGTGACGAATTACGAACTACAAGATCTAGAATACGAGTTCCAGGTTATCGGCATTGACTTACGAGATCCAAGATCAAGATTCGAGTTACGAGTTATGAGTTACAAGTTACACGGTAAGAGGTACGAACTTCGAGTTCTCGGTAACACGTTACAAGTTCCGAGTCCTGAGTTACGCGTCACGAGATACAAGGTGCGAGTTCCCATTTATCGGTAACGATTTACGAGCTAAGAGATGCATGATACGAGTTGCAGGTTATCGGTAGTGGATTACAAGTTACCATACATAAGATACGAGGTTCTAGTTATGGGTAGCAGATAAGAAGTTGTGATTTACGAGTTACGAGTTTCGACTTGCGAGTTACGATTTAGTAGGTACGAGTTACTAGTTCCGACTTATTATCTACGAGGTACGAGTTACGAGTTACCAGATACAAGATGCAAGTTCCCACTTATGGGTAACTAGTTACGAGTTACGAGTTACAAGATACATGCTCCGAGTTATCGGTAACGCGTTACGAGTTCCAAGTTCTGAGTTACGCGTCACTAGATAAAAGTTGCGAGTTCCTACCTATCGGTAACGATTTACGATCTACGAGAGGCAAGATACAAGATCCTTGTTATTGGTAATGTGTTACAAGCTACGATACACAAGATACGAGTTCCGGGTTATGAGTAGCGAGTTATAAGCTGCGATTTACGAGTTACGAGTTTCGACTTACGAGTTTCGAGTTGCGAGTTACCATATACAAGTTACGAGTAACGAATTACGACTTACGATCTACGAGGTACTAGTTAAGAGTTACGAGATACAAGATGCGAGTTCCTACTTATCGTAACGAGTTACGAGCTACGAGACACAAGATACGAGTTCCAGGTAATCAGTAATGAGTTACGAGCTACTAGATACAAGATACGCGTTCAGAGTTATGAGTAACGAGTTAAGAGTTACAGTATACGAGTTCCCGAGTTATTGGTTCGCGTTACGAGTTCCAAGTTCTGAGTTTCGCTTCATGAGATACAAGATGCGAGTTTTCACCTACCGGTAACGAGTTACAAACTACTAGATCTAGGATACGAGTTCGTGGCTATCGTCATTGATTTACAAGATCCAAGATCAAGATTCGAGTTCCGAGTTATGGGCAACGAGTTACGGGTTACGAGTTACGAGTTACAAGGTAAGTGATACAAGATACGTGCTCCGAGTTATCGGTAACACTTTCGAGTTCCGACTCCTGGGTTACGCCTCACGAGATACAAGATGCATGTTCCCACTTATTGTAACAAGCTACGAGCTACGAGACACAAGATAGGAGTTCCAGATAATCAGTAATGAGTTACGAGCTACTAGATACAAGATACGGGTTCCGAGTTATGGGTAACGAGTGACGAGTTACAAGATGAGAGCACCGAGTTATCGGTTACGCGTTACGAGTTCTGAGTTCTGAGTTTCGCGTCATGAGATACAAGATGCGAGTTTTCATCTATCGGTAACGAGTAACGAACTACTAGATCTAGGACACGAGTTCGAGGTTATCGTCATTGATTTACAAAATCCGAGATGAAGATTCGAGTTCCGAGTTATGGGCAACAAGTTACGGGTTACGAGTTACAAGGTAAGTGATACAAGATACGAGCTCCGAGTTATCGCTAATGCGTTTCGAGTTCCAAGTTATGAGATACACATCACGAGATACAAGTTGCGAGTTCCCACTTATCGGTAACGATTTACGAGCTACGAGAGGCAAGATACGTGTTCCTTGTTAAAGGTAATGGGTTACAAGCTACGATACACAAGATACGAGTTCCTGGTTATGAGTAGCGAGTTATAAGCTGCGATTTACGAGTTATGGGTTACGAGTTACGAGTTTCGAATTGAGAGCTATGATATACGAGTTACAAGTTACGAGTTACGAATTACGACTTACGATCTACGTGGTACTAGTTACGAGCTACGTTATACAAGATGCGAGTTGCCACTCATCGGTAACGATTTACGAGCTACGAGAGGCAAGATAAAAGATCCTTGTTCTTGGTAATGGGTTACAAGCCACGATACACAAGATACGAGTTCCGGGTTATGAGTAGCGAGTTATATGCTGCGTATAACGAGTTACGAGTTTCGAGTTACGAGTACCGAGTTACGATATACGAGTTACGAGTTACGAGTTACGAGTTACGAGTTACGAATTACGACTTACGATCTACGAGGTACTGACTACGAGTTACGAGATAAAAGATGCGAGTTCCCATTTATCGTAACGAGTTACGAGTCACAAGATACGAGCTACGAGTTATTAGATACGTGTCACGAGTTCCAGGTTCTAAGTTACGCGTCACGAGATACAAGTTGCGAGTTCCCACTTATCAGTAACGATTTACAAGCTACGAGAGGCAAGATACGAGTTCCTTGTTATTGGTAGTGGGTTACAAGCTACGATACACATAACACGAGTTCCGGGTCATGAGTAGCGAGTTATAAGCTGCGATTTACGAGTTACGAGTTAAGAATTTCGAGTTACGAGTTTCGAGTTACGAGTTACGAGTTACGAGTTTCGAGTTACGAGTTTCGAGTTACGAGCTTCGAGCTACGAGTTTCGAGTTACGAGCTTCGAGTTACGAGTTTCGAGTTGCGGGTTACCATGTACGAGTTACGAGTTACGAATTACGACTTACGATCTACAAGGTACTAGATACGAGCTACGAGACACAAGATACGAGTTCCAGGTGATCAGGAATGAGTTACGAGCTACTAGATACAAGATACGATTTCCGAACTATGGGTAACGAGTTACGAGTCACGAGTTACGCTTTACAAGGTAAGATGTACAAGATACAAGCTCCAAGTTATCGGTAACACGTTACGAGTCCCAAGTTCTGAGTTATGCGTCACGAGATATAAGTTGAGAGTTCCCACTTATCGGAAACAATTTACGAGCTACGAGAGGCAAGATACGAGTTCCTTGTTATTGGTAATAGGTTACAAGCCACGATACACAAGATACGAGTTCCGGGTTATTCGTTACGCGTTACGAGTTCCGAGAACTGAGTTTCGCGCCATGAGATACAAGATGCGAGTTTTCACCTATAGGTAACTAGTTACGAACTACTAGATCTAGGATTCGAGTTCGAGGTTATCGTCATTGATTTACAAGATCCGAGATCAAGATTCGAGTTCCGAGTTATGAGCAACACTTTCGAGTTCCGAGTCCTGAGTTACGCGTCACGAGATACAAGATGCGAGTTCCCATCTATCGGTAACGATTTACGAGCAACGAGATGCAAGATACGAGTTCCTGGTTATGAGTAGCGAGTTATAAGCTGCGATTTACGAGTTACGAGTTTCGAGTTGAGAGCTACGATATACGAGTTACGATCTACGAGGTACTAGTTACGAGTCACGAGATACAAGATGCGAGTTCCCACTTATTGTAACAAGTTACGAGCTACGAGACACAAGATAGGAGTTCCAGGTAATCAGTAATGAGTTACGAGCTACTAGATACAAGATACGGGTTCCGAGTTATGGGTAACGAGTTACGAGTTAGTAGTTACAAGATACGAGCTCCGAGTTATCGGTAACAGGTTACTAGTTCCGGGTTCTGAGTTACACGTCACGAGATACAAGATGCAGGCTGCCACCTATTGATAACGAGTTAGGATCTTCAAGATCTTCAAGTTCCGAGTTACGCGTCACGAAATACAACTTACGAGTTCTCACTTATCAGTAACGATTTACGAGCTACAAGAGGCAAGATACGAGTTCCTTGTTATTGGTAATTGGATACAAGCTACGATACACAAGATACGAGTTCCTGGTTATGAGAAGCGAGTTATAAGCTGCGATTTACGTGTTACGAGTTACGAGTTGCGAGTTACGAGTTACGAATTACGACTTACGATCTACGAGGTACTAGTTACGAGTTACTTGATACAAGATGCGTGTTCCCACTTATCGTAACAAGTTACGAGCTACGAGACACAAGATACGAGTTCAAGGTAATCAGTAATGAGTTACGAACTACTGGATACAAGATACGGGTTCCGAGTTATGGGTAACGAGTGATGAGTTATAAGATAAGCGCTCCGGGTTATCGGTTACGCGTTATGAGTTCAGAGTTCTGAGTTTCGCGTCATGAGATACAAGATGCGAGTTTCCACCTATCGGTAACGAGCTACGAACTTCTAGATCTAGGATACGACTTCGAGGTTATCATCATTGATTTTCAAGATCCGAGATCAAGATTCGAGTTCCGAGTTATGGGTAACGAGTTACGAGTCACGAGTTACGCTTTACAAGGTAAGATATACAAGATACAAGCTCCAAATTATCGGTAACACTTTCGAGTTCCGAGTCCTGAGTTACACGTCACGAGATAAAAGTTGCGAGTTCCTACCTATCGGTAACGATTTACGAGCTACGAGATGCATGATACGAGCTCCAGGTTATCGGTAATGGATTATAAGTTACGATATTTAAGATACGAGGTCCGGGTTATGAGTAGCGAGTTACAAGGTAAGAGATACAAGATACAAGCTCCAAGTTATCGGTAACACGTTACGAGTTCCAAGTTCTGAGTTATGCGTCACGAGATAAAAGTTAGGAGTTCCCACTTATCGGAAACGGTTTACGAGCTACAAGGGGCAAGATACGAGTTCCTTGTTATTGATAATGTGTTACAAGCCACGATACACAAGGTACAAGTTCCGGGTTATCGGTTACGCGTTACGAGTTCCGAGATCTGAGTTTCGCGTCAAGAGATACAAGATGCGAGATTTCACCTATAGGTAACTAGTTACGAACTACTAGATCTAGGATACGAGTTCGAGGTTATCGTCTATGATTTACAAGATCCGAGATCAAGATTCGAGTTCCGAGTTATGGGCAACACTTTCGAGTTCCGAGTCCTGAGTTACGCCTCACGAGATACAATTTGCGATTTCCCACTTATCGGTAACGATTTACGAGCTACGAGAGGCAAGATACGAGTTCCTTGTTATTGGTAATGGGTTACAAGCTACGATCCACAAGATACGAGTTCCTGGTTATGAGTAGCGCGTTATAAGCTGCGATTTACGAGTTACGAGTTGCGAGTTACGATATACGAGTTACGAGTAACAAATTACGACTTACGATCTACGAGGTACTAGTTACGAGTTACGAGATACAAGATGCGAGTTCCTACTTATCGTAACGAGTTACGAGCTACGAGACACAAGATACGAGTTCCAGGTAATCAGTAATGAGTTACGAGCTACTAGATACAAGATATGTGTTCCGAGTTATGGGTAACGAGTTACGAGTTACAGTATACGAGTTCCCGAGTTATTGGTTCGCGTTACGAGTTCCAAGTTCTGAGTGTCGCGTCATGAGATACAAGATGCGAGTTTTCACCTATCGGTAACGAGTTACGAGTTACAAGGTAAGGGATACAAGATACAAACTCCAAGTTATCGGTAACGCGTTACGAGTTCCAAGTTCTGAGTTACGTGTCACTAGATACAAGTTGCGAGTTCCCTCTTATCGGTAACGATTTACGAGCTACGAGAGGCAAGATAAAAGATCCTTGTTATTGGTAATGTGTTACAAGCTACGATACACAAGATACGAGTTCCGGACTATGAGTTGCGAGTTATAAGCTGCGCTTTACGAGTTACGAGTTAAGAGTTTGGAGTTACGAGTTTCGAGTTGCGGGTTACCATGTACGAGTTACGAATTACGACTTACGATCTACAAGGTACTAGATACGAGCTACGAGACAAGAGATACGAGTTCCAGGTGATCAGTAATGAGTTACGAGCTACTAGATACAAGATACGAGTTCCGAGTTATGGGTAACGAGTTACGAGTCTCGAGTTACGCTTTACAAGGTAAGATATACAAGATACAAGCTCCACGTTATCGGTAACACGTTACGAGTTCCAAGTTCTGAGTTACGCGTCACTAGATACAAGTTGCGAGTTTTCACTTATCGGTAACGAGTTACAAACTACTAGATCTAGGTTACGAACTCGTGGCTATCGTCATTGATTTACAAAATCCGAGATCAAGATTCGAGTTCCGAGATATGGGCAACGAGTTATGGGTTACCAGTTATGGGTTACGAGTTACGAGTTACAAGGTAAATGATACGAGATACGAGTTACGAGTTTGAAGTTACGAGTTTCGAGTTACGACTTTCGAGTTCCGAGTCCTGAGTTACGCGTCACGAGATACAAGATGCGAGTTCCCATCTATCGGTAACGATTAACGAGGTACGAGAGGCAAGATACGTGTTCCTTGTTAAAGGTAATGGGTTACAAGCTACGATACACAAGATACGAGTTCCTGGTTATGAGTAGCGAGTTTCACGAGTTACGAGTTACGAGTTACGAGTTACGAGTTACGAGTTACGAGTTACGAGTTACGAGTTACGAGTTACGAGTTACGAGTTACGAGTTACGAGTTACGAGTTACGAGTTACGAGTTACGAGTTACGAGTTACGAGTTACGAGTTACGAGTTACGAGTTACGAGTTACGAGTTACGACTTACGAGTTACGAGTTACGAGTTACGAGCTACGAGTTTAGAGTTTCGAGTTGCGAGTTACGATACACGAGTTACGAGTTACGAATTACGACTTACGATCTACGAGGTACTAGTTACGAGTTACGAGATACAAGTTGCGAGTTCCTACTTATCCTAAAGAGTTACGAGCTACGAGACACAAGATACGAGTTCCAGGTAATCAGTAATGAGATACGAGCTACTGGATACAGGATACGAGCTCCGAGTCATCGGTCACACGTTACGAGTTCCGAGTTCTGAGTTTCGCGTCATGAGATACAAGATGCGAGTTTCCACCTATCGGTAACGAGTTACGAACTTCTAGATCTATGATACGAGTTCGAGGTTATCATCATTGATTTTCAAGATCCGAGATCAAGATTCGAGTTCCAAGTTATGGGCAACACTTTCGAGTTCCGAGTCATAAGTTACGCGTCACGAGATACAAGATGCGAGTTCCCATCTATCGGTAACGATTCACGAGCTACGAGATGCAAGATACGAGTTCCAGGTTAACGGTAATGAATTACAAGTTACGATATATATGATACGAGTTCTGAGTTATTGGTAATGGGTTACAAGCTACGATACGAAAGATACGAGTGCCTGGTTATGAGTAGCGAGTTATAAGCTGCGATTTACGAGTTACGAGTTGCGAGTTACGATATACGAGTTACGAGTAACGAATTACGACTTACGATCTACGAGGTTCTAGTTACGAGTTACGAGATACAAGATGCGAGTTCCTACTTATCGTAACGAGTTACGAGCTACGAGACACAAGATACGAGTTCCAGGTAATCAGTAATGAGTTACGAGCTACTAGATACAAGATATGTGTTTCGAGTTATGGGTAACGAGTTACGAGTTACAGTATACGAGTTCCCGAGTTATTGGTTCGCGTTACGAGTTCCAAGTTCTGAGTTTCGCGTCATGAAATACAGGATGCGAGTTTTCACCTATCGGTAACGAGTAACAAACTACTAGATCTAGGATACGAGTTCGAGGTTTTCGTCATTGATTTACAAGATCCGAGATCAAGATTCGAGTTCCGAGTTATGGGCAACGAGTTACGGGTTAGGAGTTACGAGGTAAGTGATACAAGATACGAGCTCCGGGTTATCGGTAACAATTACACGTTCCGAGTCCTGAGTTACGCGTCACGAGATACAAGATGCGAGTTCCCATTTATCGATAACGATTTACGAGCTACGAGATGCTAGATACGAGTTCCTACTTATCGTAAAGAGTTACGAGCTACGGGACACAAGATCCGAGTTCCAGGTAATCAGTAATGAGTTACGGACTACTAGATACAAGATGCGAGCTCCGAGTTATCGGTTACACGTTACGAGTTCCGAGTTCTGAATTTCGCGTCATGAGATACAAGATGCGAGTCTCCACTTATTGGTAACGAGTTACGATCTTCAAGATCTAGGATACGAGTTCCAGGTTATCGGCAATGATTTGCGAGATCCGAGATAAAAGATACGAGTTCCGAACAATGGGTAACGAGTTACGAGCTACGAGTTACAAGTTACAAGGTAAGGGATACAAGATACAAGCTCCCAGTTATCGGTAACGCGTTACGAGTTCCAAGATCTGAGTCACGCGTCACGAGATACAAGTTGCGAGTCCCACTTATCGGTAACGATTTACGAGCTACGAGAGGCAAGATACAAGATCCTTGTCATTGGTAATGTGTTACAAGCTACGATACACAAGATACGAGTTCCGGGTTATGAGTAGCGAGTTATAAGCTGCGATTTACGAGTTACGAGTTTCGAATTACGAGTTTCGAGTTGCGAGCTACCATATACGAGTTACGAGTAACGAATTACGACTTACGATCTACGAGGTACTAGTTACGAGTTACGAGATAAAAGATGCGAGTTCCTACATATCGTACCGAGTTACGAGCTACGAGACACAAGATACGAGTTCCAGGTAATCAGTAATGAGTTACGAGCTACTAGATACCAGATACGTGTTCCGAGTTATGGGTAACGAGTTACGAGTTACAGTATACGAGTTCCCGAGTTATTGGTTCGCGTTACGAGTTCCAAGTTCTGAGTTACGCGTCACTAGATAAAAGTTACGAGTTCCTACCTATCGGTTACGATTTACGAGCTACGAGAGGCAAGATACAAGATCCTTGTTATTGGTAATTTGTTACAAGCTACGATACACAAGATACGAGTTCCGGGTTATGAGTAGCGAGTTATAAGCTGCGATTTACGAGTTACGAATTTTGAATTACGAGTTTCGAGTTGCGAGTTACCATATACGAGTTACGAGTAACGAATTACGACTTACGATCTACGAGGTACTAGTTACGAGTTACGAGATACAAGATGCGAGTTCCTACTTATCGTAACGAGTTACGAGCTACGAGACACAAGATACGAGTTCCAGGTAATCAGTAATGAGTTACAAGCTACTAGATACAAGATGTGTTCCGAGTTATGGGTAACGAGTTACGAGTTACAGTATACGAGTTCCCGAGTTATTGGTTCGCGTTACGAGTTCCAAGTTCTGAGTTTCGCGTCATGAGATACAAGATGCGAGTTTTCACCTATCGGTAACGAGTAACGAACTACTAGATCTAGGATACGAGTTCGAGGTCATCGTCATTGATATACAAGATCCGAGATCAAGACTCGAGTTCCGAGTTATGGGCAACGAGTTATGGGTTACGGGTAACGAGTTACAAGGTAAGGGATACAAGATACGAGTTACGAGTTATCGGTAACACTTTCGAGTTCCAAGTCCTGAGCTACGCGTCACGAAATACAAGATGCGAGTTTCCATCTATCGGTAACGATTTACGAGATACGAGATGCAAGATAGGAGTTCCAGGTTATCGGTAATAGATTACAAGTTACGATATATATGATACGAGTTCCGAGTTATTGGTAGCGAGTTACAAGGTAAGAGATATAAGATGCATGCTCTGAGATATCGGTAACGCGTTACGAGTTCCAAGTTCTGAGTTACGCGTCACTAGATACAAGTTGCGAGTTCCCTCTTATCTGTAACGATTTACGAGCTACGAGAGGCAAGATAAAAGATCCTTGTTTTTGGTAATGTGTTACAAGCTACGATACACAATATACGAGTTCCGGGCTATGAGTAGCGAGTTATGAGCTGCGATTTACGAGTTACGAGTTAAGAGTTTGGAGTTTCGAGTTACGAGTTTCGAGTTGCGGGTTACCATGTACGAGTTACGAGTTACGAATTACGACTTACGCTCTACAAGGTACTAGATACGAGCTACGAGACACAAGATACGAGTTCCAGGTGATCAGTAATGAGTTACGAGCTACTAGATACAAGATAATAGTTCGTTGTTATTGGTAATGGGTTACAAGCCACGATACACAAGATACAAGTTCCGGGTTATCCGTTACGCGTTACGAGTTCCGAGATCTGTGTTTCGCGTCAAGAGATACAAGATGCGAGTTTTCACCTATAGGTAACTAGTTACGAACTACTAGATCTAGGGTACGAGTTCGAGGTTATCGTGATTGATTTACAAGATCCGAGATCAAGATTCGAGTTCCGAGTTATGGGCAACACTTTCGAGTTCCGAGTCCTGAGTTACGCGTCACGAGATACAAGATGCGAGTTCCCATCTATCGGTAACGATTCACGAGCTACGAGATGCAAGATACGAGTTCCAGGTTAACGGTAATGGATTACAAGTTACGATATATATGATACGAGTTCCGAGTTATTGGTAGCGAGTTACAAGGTAAGAGATATGATACATGCTCCGAGTTATCGGTAACGCGTTACGAGTTCCAAGTTCTGAGTTACGCGTCACTAGATACAAGTTGCGAGTTCCCTCTTATCGGTAACGATTTACGAGCTACGAGAGGCAAGATAAAAGATCCTTGTTATTGGTAATGTGTTACAAGCTACGATACACAAGATACGAGTTCCGGGTTATGAGTAGAGAGTTATAAGCTGCAATTTACGAGTTACGAGTTAAGAGTTTCTAATTACGAGCTTCCAGTTGCGAGTTTTGAGTTGCGGGTTACCATGTACTAGTTACGAATTACGACTTACGATCTACAAGGTACTAGATACGAGTTACGAGATACAAGATGCAGGTTTCCACTTATCGTAACGAGTTACGAGCTACGAGGCACAAGTTACGAGTTCCAGGTGATCGGTAATGAGTTACGAGCTACTAGATACAACATACGAGTTCCGAGTTATGGGTAACGAGTTACGAGTCACGAATTACGCTTTACAAGGTAAGATATACGAGATACAAGCTCCAAGTTATCGGTAACACGTTACGAGTTCCAAGTTCTGAGTTATGCGTCACGAGATATAAGTTGAGAGTTCTCACTTATCGGAAACGATTTACGAGCTACGAGAGGCAAGATACGAGTTCATTGTAATTGGTAATGGGTTACAAGCCACGATACACAACATACGAGTTCCGTGTTATCCGTTACGCCTTACGAGTTCCAAGTTCTGAGTTTCGCGCCATGAGATACAAGATGCGAGTTTTCACCTATAGGTAACTAGTTACGAACTACTACTATCTAGGATACGAGTTCGAGGTTATCGTCATTGATTTACAAGATCCAAAATCAAGATTCGAGTTCCGAGCTATGGACAACACTTTTGTGTTCCGAGTCCTGAGTTACGCGTCACGAGATACAAGACGCGAGTTCCCATCTATCGGTAACGATTTACGAGCTACGAGATGCAAGAAACGAGTTCCAGGTTATCGGTAATGGATTACAAGTTACGATATATATGATACGAGTTCCGAGTTATTGGTAGCGAGTTACAAGGTAAAGTATATAAGATACATGCTCCGAGTTATCGGTAACGCATTACGAGATCCAAGTTGTGAGTTACGCGTCACGAGATACAAGATGCGAGTTCCCATTTATCGGTAACGATTTACGAGCTGCAAGATACGAGTTCCAGGTTATCGGTAATGGATTCAAGTTACGATCTATAAGAAACGAGTTCCGAGTTATGGGTAACTAGTTACAAGATACGAGTTACGAGTTATCGGTAACGCGTTACTAGTTCCGAGTTCTGATTTACACGTCACGAGATACAAGATGCTAGTTCCCACTTATTGGTAACGAGTTACGAGGTATGAAAAGCAAAATACAAGTTCCTTGTTATTGGTAATGGGTTACAATCTACGATACACAAGATACGAGTTCCGGGTAATCAGTAATGAGTTACGAGCCACTATATACAAGATGCGAGTTCCCATCTATCGGTAACGATTTACGAGCTACGGGATGCATGATACGAGTTCCAGGTTATCGGTAATGGATTATAAGTTACGATACTTAAGATACGAGGTCCTGGTTATTGGTAGCGAGTTACAAGGTAAGAGATACAAGATACATGCTCCGAGTTATCGGTAACGCGTTACGGGTTCCAAGTTCTGAGTTACGCGTCACTAGATAAAAGTTGCGAGTTCCTACTTATCGGTAACGATTTACGAGCTACGAGAGATAAGATACAAGATCCTTGTTATTGGTAATGTGTTACAAGCTACGATACACAAGATACGAGTTCCGGGTTATGAGTAGCGAGTTATATGCTGCGATTTACGAGTTCCGGGTTATGAGTAGCGAGTTGTACGCTGCGATTTACGAGTTACGTGTTTTGAATTACGAGTTTCGAGTTGCGAGTTACCATATACGAGTTACGAGTAACGAATTACGACTTACGATCTACGAGGTACTAGTTACGAGTTACGAGATACAAGATGCGAATTCCCTCTTATCGGTAACGATTTACGAGCTACGAGAGGCAAGATAAAAGATCCTTGTTATTGGCAATGTGTTACAGGCTACGATACACAAGATACGAGTTCCGAGCTATGAGTAGCGAGTTATAAGCTGCGATTTACGAGTTACGAGTTAAGAGTTTGGAGTTACGAGTTTCGAGTTGCGGGTTACCATGTACGAGTTACGAGTTACGAATTACGACTTACGATCTACAAGGTACTAGATACGAGCTACGAGACACAAGATACGAGTTCCAGGTGATCAGTAATGAGTTACGGGCTACTAGATACAAGATACGAGTTCCGAGTTATGGGTAACGAGTTACGAGTCACGAGTTACGCTTTACAAGGTAAGATATACAAGATACAAGCTCCAAGTTATCGGTAACACGTTACGAGTTCCAAATTCTGAGTTTCGCGTCAAGAGATACAAGATGCGAGTTTTCACCTATAGGTAACTAGTTACGAACTACTAGATCTAGGATACGAGTTCGAGGTTATCGTCATTGATTTACAAGATCCGAGATCAAGATACAAGCTCCAAATTATCGATAACACTTTCGAGTTCCGAGTCCTGAGTTATGCGTCACGAGATAAAAGATGCGAGTTCCCATTTATCGGTACCGATTTACGAGCTACGAGATGCATGATACGAGTTCCAGGTTATCGGTAATGGATTATAAGTTGCGATATTTAAGATACGAGGTCCGGGTTATGGGTAGCGAGTTACAAGGTAAGAGATACAAGATACATGCTCCGAGTTATCGGTAACGCGTTACGAGTTCCAAGTTCTGAGTTACACGTCACGAGATACAAGTTACGAGTTCCCACTTATCAGTAACGATTTACGAGCTACTAGATACAAGATACGAGTTCCGGGTTATGGGTAACGAGTTACGAGTCACGCTTTACAAGGTAAGTGATACAAGATACAAGCTCCAAATTATTGGTAACACTTTCAAGTTCCGAGTCCTGAGTTACGAGTCACGAGATAAAAGATGCGAGTTCCCTTTTATCGGTACCGATTTACGAGCTACGAGATGCATAATACGAGCTCCAGGTTATCGGTAATGCATTATAAGTTACGATATTTAAGATACGAGGTCCGGGTTATGGGTAGCGAGTTACAAGGTAAGAGATACAAGATACAAGCTCCAAGTTATCGGTAACACGTTACGAGTTCCAAGTTCTGAGTTATGCGTCACGAGATATAAGTTAGGAGTTCCCATTTATCGGAAACGATTTACGAGCTACAAGGGGCAAGATACGAGTTCCTTGTTATTGGTAATGTGTTACAAGCCACGATACACAAGATACAAGTTCCGGGTTATGAGTAGCGAGTTATAAGCTGCGATTTACGAGTTACGAGTTTCGAATTACGAGTTTCGAGTTGCGAGCTACCATATACGAGTTACGAGTAACGAATTACGACTTACGATCTACGAGGTACTAGTTACGAGTTACGAGATAAAAGATGCGTGTTCCTACATATCGTACCGAGTTACGAGCTACGAGACACAAGATACGAGTTCCAGGTAATCAGTAATGAGTTACGAGCTACTAGATACCAGATACGTGTTCCGAGTTATGGGTAACGAGTTACGAGTTACAGTATACGTGTTCCCGAGTTATTGGTTCGCGTTACGAGTTCCAAGTTCTGAGTTACGCGTCACTAGATAAAAGTTACGAGTTCCTACCTATCGGTTACGATTTACGAGCTACGAGAGGCAAGATACAAGATCCTTGTTATTGGTAATTTGTTACAAGCTACGATACACAAGATACGAGTTCCGGGTTATGAGTAGCGAGTTATAAGCTGCGATTTACGAGTTACGAATTTTGAATTACGAGTTTCGAGTTGCGAGTTACCATATACGAGTTACGAGTAACGAATTACGACTTACGATCTACGAGGTACTAGTTACGAGTTACGAGATACAAGATGCGAGTTCCTACTTATCGTAACGAGTTACGAGCTACGAGACACAATATACGAGTTCCAGGTAATCAGTAATGAGTTACGAGCTACTAGATACAAGATGTGTTCCGAGTTATGGGTAACGAGTTACGAGTTACAGTATACGAGTTCCCGAGTTATTGGTTCGCGTTACGAGTTCCAAGTTCTGAGTTTCGCGTCATGAGATACAAGATGCGAGTTTTCACCTATCGGTAACGAGTAACGAACTACTAGATCTAGGATACGAGTTCGAGGTCATCGTCATTGATATACAAGATCCGAGATCAAGACTCGAGTTCCGAGTTATGGGCAACGAGTTATGGGTTACGAGTTACGAGTTACAAGGTAAGGGATACAAGATACGAGTTACGAGTTATCGGTAAAACTTTCGAGTTCCAAGTCCTGAGCTACGCGTCACGAAATACAAGATGCGAGTTTCCATCTATCGGTAACGATTTACGAGATACGAGATGCAAGATACGAGTTCCAGGTTATCGGTAATGGATTACAAGTTACGATATATATGATACGAGTTCCGAGTTATTGGTAGCGAGTTACAAGGTAAGAGATATAAGATGCATGCTCTGAGATATCGGTAACGCGTTACGAGTTCCAAGTTCTGAGTTACGCGTCACTAGATACAAGTTGCGAGTTCCCTCTTATCTGTAACGATTTACGAGCTACGAGAGGCAAGATAAAAGATCCTTGTTTTTGGTAATGTGTTACAAGCTACGATACACAATATACGAGTTCCGGGCTATGAGTAGCGAGTTATGAGCTGCGATTTACGAGTTACGAGTTAAGAGTTTGGAGTTTCGAGTTACGAGTTTTGAGTTGCGGGTTACCATGTACGAGTTACGATTTACGAATTACGACTTACGCTCTACAAGGTACTAGATACGAGCTACGAGACACAAGATACGAGTTCCAGGTGATCAGTAATGAGTTACGAGCTACTAGATACAAGATACGAGTTCCAGGTAATCAGTAATGAGTTACGAGCTACTAGATACAAGATGTGTTCCGAGTTATGGGTAACGAGTTACGAGTTACAGTATACGAGTTCCCGAGTTATTGGTTCGCGTTACGAGTTCCAAGTTCTGAGTTTCGCGTCATGAGGTACAAGATGCGAGTTTTCACCTATCGGTAACGAGTAACGAACTACTAGATCTAGGATACGAGTTCGAGGTCATCGTCATTGATATACAAGATCCGAGATCAAGACTCGAGTTCCGAGTTATGGGCAACGAGTTATGGGTTACGAGTAACGAGTTACAAGGTAAGGGATACAAGATACGAGTTACGAGTTATCGGTAACACTTTCGAGTTCCAAGTCCTGAGCTACGCGTCACGAAATACAAGATGCGAGTTTCCATCTATCGGTAACGATTTACGAGACACGAGATGCAAGATACGAGTTCCAGGTTATCGGTAATGGATTACAAGTTACGATATATATGATACGAGTTCCGAGTTATTGGTAGCGAGTTACAAGGTAAGAGATATAAGATGCATGCTCTGAGATATCGGTAACGCGTTACGAGTTCCAAGTTCTGAGTTACGCGTCACTAGATACAAGTTGCGAGTTCCCTCTTATCTGTAACGATTTACGAGCTACGAGAGGCAAGATAAAAGATCCTTGTTTTTGGTAATGTGTTACAAGCTACGATACACAATATACGAGTTCCGGGCTATGAGTAGCGAGTTATGAGCTGCGATTTACGAGTTACGAGTTAAGAGTTTCGAGTTACGAGTTTCGAGTTGCGAGTTTTGAGTTGCGGGTTACCATGTACTAGTTACGAATTACGACTTACGATCTACAAGGTACTAGATACGAGTTACGAGATACAAGATGCAGGTTTCCACTTATCGTAACGAGTTACGAGCTACGAGGCACAAGTTACGAGTTCCAGGTGATCGGTAATGAGTTACGAGCTACTAGATACAACATACGAGTTCCGAGTTATGGGTAACGAGTTACGAGTCACGAATTACGCTTTACAAGGTAAGATATACGAGATACAAGCTCCAAGTTATCGGTAACACGTTACGAGTTCCAAGTTCTGAGTTATGCGTCACGAGATATAAGTTGAGAGTTCCCACTTATCGGAAACGATTTACGAGCTACGAGAGGCAAGATACGAGTTCATTGTAATTGGTAATGGGTTACAAGCCACGATACACAACATACGAGTTCCGTGTTATCCGTTACGCCTTACGAGTTCCAAGTTCTGAGTTTCGCGCCATGAGATACAAGACGCGAGTTCCCATCTATCGGTAACGATTTACGAGCTACGAGATGCAAGAAACGAGTTCCAGGTTATCGGTAATGGATTACAAGTTGCGATATATATGATACGAGTTCCGAGTTATTGGTAGCGAGTTACAAGGTAAAGTATATAAGATACATGCTCCGAGTTATCGGTAACGCATTACGAGATCCAAGTTGTGAGTTACGCGTCACGAGATACAAGATGCGAGTTCCCATTTATCGGTAACGATTTACGAGCTGCAAGATACGAGTTCCAGGTTATCGGTAATGGATTCAAGTTACGATCTATAAGAAACGAGTTCCGAGTTATGGGTAACTAGTTACAAGATACGAGTTACGAGTTATCGGTAACGCGTTACTAGTTCCGAGTTCTGATTTACACGTCACGAGATACAAGATGCTAGTTCCCACTTATTGGTATCGAGTTACGAGGTATGAAAAGCAAAATACAAGTTCCTTGTTATTGGTAATGGGTTACAATCTACGATACACAAGATACGAGTTCCGGGTAATCAGTAATGAGTTACGAGCCACTATATACAAGATGCGAGTTCCCATCTATCGGTAACGATTTACGAGCTACGGGATGCATGATACGAGTTCCAGGTTATCGGTAATGGATTATAAGTTACGATACTTAAGATACGAGGTCCTGGTTATTGGTAGCGAGTTACAAGGTAAGAGATACAAGATACATGCTCCGAGTTATCGGTAACGCGTTACGGGTTCCAAGTTCTGAGTTACGCGTCACTAGATACAAGTTGCGAGTTCCCTCTTATCTGTAACGATTTACGAGCTACGAGAGGCAAGATAAAAGATCCTTGTTTTTGGTAATGTGTTACAGGCTACGATACACAATATACGAGTTCCGGGCTATGAGTAGCGAGTTATGAGCTGCGATTTACGAGTTACGAGTTAAGAGTTTGGAGTTTCGAGTTACGAGTTTTGAGTTGCGGGTTACCATGTACGAGTTACGATTTACGAATTACGACTTACGCTCTACAAGGTACTAGATACGAGCTACGAGACACAAGATACGAGTTCCAGGTGATCAGTAATGAGTTACGAGCTACTAGATACAAGATACGAGTTCCAGGTAATCAGTAATGAGTTACGAGCTACTAGATACAAGATGTGTTCCGAGTTATGGGTAACGAGTTACGAGTTACAGTATACGAGTTCCCGAGTTATTGGTTCGCGTTACGAGTTCCAAGTTCTGAGTTTCGCGTCATGAGGTACAAGATGCGAGTTTTCACCTATCGGTAACGAGTAACGAACTACTAGATCTAGGATACGAGTTCGAGGTCATCGTCATTGATATACAAGATCCGAGATCAAGACTCGAGTTCCGAGTTATGGGCAACGAGTTATGGGTTACGAGTAACGAGTTACAAGGTAAGGGATACAAGATACGAGTTACGAGTTATCGGTAACACTTTCGAGTTCCAAGTCCTGAGCTACGCGTCACGAAATACAAGATGCGAGTTTCCATCTATCGGTAACGATTTACGAGACACGAGATGCAAGATACGAGTTCCAGGTTATCGGTAATGGATTACAAGTTACGATATATATGATACGAGTTCCGAGTTATTGGTAGCGAGTTACTAGGTAAGAGATATAAGATGCATGCTCTGAGATATCGGTAACGCGTTACGAGTTCCAAGTTCTGAGTTACGCGTCACTAGATACAAGTTGCGAGTTCCCTCTTATCGGTAACGATTTACGAGCTACGAGAGGCAAGATAAAAGATCCTTGTTATTGGTAATGTGTTACAAGCTACGATACACAAGATACGAGTTCCGGACTATGAGTTGCGAGTTATAAGCTGCGCTTTACGAGTTACGAGTTAAGAGTTTGGAGTTACGAGTTTCGAGTTGCGGGTTACCATGTACGAGTTACGAATTACGACTTACGATCTACAAGGTACTAGATACGAGCTACGAGACAAGAGATACGAGTTCCAGGTGATCAGTAATGAGTTACGAGCTACTAGATACAAGATACGAGTTCCGAGTTATGGGTAACGAGTTACGAGTCTCGAGTTACGCTTTACAAGGTAAGATATACAAGATACAAGCTCCACGTTATCGGTAACACGTTACGAGTTCCAAGTTCTGAGTTACGCGTCACTAGATACAAGTTGCGAGTTTTCACTTATCGGTAACGAGTTACAAACTACTAGATCTAGGTTACGAACTCGTGGCTATCGTCATTGATTTACAAAATCCGAGATCAAGATTCGAGTTCCGAGATATGGGCAACGAGTTATGGGTTACCAGTTATGGGTTACGAGTTACGAGTTACAAGGTAAATGATACAAGATACGAGTTACGAGTTTGGAGTTACGAGTTACGAGTTACGAGTTACAAGGTAAATGATACGAGATACGAGTTACGAGTTTGAAGTTACGAGTTTCGAGTTACGACTTTCGAGTTCCGAGTCCTGAGTTACGCGTCACGAGATACAAGATGCGAGTTCCCATCTATCGGTAACGATTAACGAGGTACGAGAGGCAAGATACGTGTTCCTTGTTAAAGGTAATGGGTTACAAGCTACGATACACAAGATACGAGTTCCTGGTTATGAGTAGCGAGTTTCACGAGTTACGAGTTACGAGTTACGAGTTACGAGTTACGAGTTACGAGTTACGAGTTACGAGTTACGAGTTACGAGTTACGAGTTACGAGTTACGAGTTACGAGTTACGAGTTACGAGTTACGAGTTACGAGTTACGAGTTACGAGTTACGAGTTACGAGTTACGAGTTACGAGTTACGAGTTACGAGTTACGAGTTACGAGTTACGAGTTACGAGTTACGAGTTACGAGTTACGAGTTACGAGTTACGAGTTACGAGTTACGAGTTACGACTTACGAGTTACGAGTTACGAGTTACGAGCTACGAGTTTCGAGTTTCGAGTTGCGAGTTACGATACACGAGTTACGAGTTACGAATTACGACTTACGATCTACGAGGTACTAGTTACGAGTTACGAGATACAAGTTGCGAGTTCCTACTTATCCTAAAGAGTTACGAGCTACGAGACACAAGATACGAGTTCCAGGTAATCAGTAATGAGATACGAGCTACTGGATACAGGATACGAGCTCCGAGTCATCGGTCACACGTTACGAGTTCCGAGTTCTGAGTTTCGCGTCATGAGATACAAGATGCGAGTTTCCACCTATCGGTAACGAGTTACGAACTTCTAGATCTATGATACGAGTTCGAGGTTATCATCATTGATTTTCAAGATCCGAGATCAAGATTCGAGTTCCAAGTTATGGGCAACACTTTCGAGTTCCGAGTCATAAGTTACGCGTCACGAGATACAAGATGCGAGTTCCCATCTATCGGTAACGATTCACGAGCTACGAGATGCAAGATACGAGTTCCAGGTTAACGGTAATGAATTACAAGTTACGATATATATGATACGAGTTCTGAGTTATTGGTAATGGGTTACAAGCTACGATACGAAAGATACGAGTGCCTGGTTATGAGTAGCGAGTTATAAGCTGCGATTTACGAGTTACGAGTTGCGAGTTACGATATACGAGTTACGAGTAACGAATTACGACTTACGATCTACGAGGTTCTAGTTACGAGTTACGAGATACAAGATGCGAGTTCCTACTTATCGTAACGAGTTACGAGCTACGAGACACAAGATACGAGTTCCAGGTAATCAGTAATGAGTTACGAGCTACTAGATACAAGATATGTGTTTCGAGTTATGGGTAACGAGTTACGAGTTACAGTATACGAGTTCCCGAGTTATTGGTTCGCGTTACGAGTTCCAAGTTCTGAGTTTCGCGTCATGAAATACAGGATGCGAGTTTTCACCTATCGGTAACGAGTAACAAACTACTAGATCTAGGATACGAGTTCGAGGTTTTCGTCATTGATTTACAAGATCCGAGATCAAGATTCGAGTTCCGAGTTATGGGCAACGAGTTACGGGTTAGGAGTTACGAGGTAAGTGATACAAGATACGAGCTCCGGGTTATCGGTAACAATTACACGTTCCGAGTCCTGAGTTACGCGTCACGAGATACAAGATGCGAGTTCCCATTTATCGATAACGATTTACGAGCTACGAGATGCTAGATACGAGTTCCTACTTATCGTAAAGAGTTACGAGCTACGGGACACAAGATCCGAGTTCCAGGTAATCAGTAATGAGTTACGGACTACTAGATACAAGATGCGAGCTCCGAGTTATCGGTTACACGTTACGAGTTCCGAGTTCTGAATTTCGCGTCATGAGATACAAGATGCGAGTCTCCACTTATTGGTAACGAGTTACGATCTTCAAGATCTAGGATACGAGTTCCAGGTTATCGGCAATGATTTGCGAGATCCGAGATAAAAGATACGAGTTCCGAACAATGGGTAACGAGTTACGAGCTACGAGTTACAAGTTACAAGGTAAGGGATACAAGATACAAGCTCCCAGTTATCGGTAACGCGTTACGAGTTCCAAGATCTGAGTCACGCGTCACGAGATACAAGTTGCGAGTCCCACTTATCGGTAACGATTTACGAGCTACGAGAGGCAAGATACAAGATCCTTGTCATTGGTAATGTGTTACAAGCTACGATACACAAGATACGAGTTCCGGGTTATGAGTAGCGAGTTATAAGCTGCGATTTACGAGTTACGAGTTTCGAATTACGAGTTTCGAGTTGCGAGCTACCATATACGAGTTACGAGTAACGAATTACGACTTACGATCTACGAGGTACTAGTTACGAGTTACGAGATAAAAGATGCGAGTTCCTACATATCGTACCGAGTTACGAGCTACGAGACACAAGATACGAGTTCCAGGTAATCAGTAATGAGTTACGAGCTACTAGATACCAGATACGTGTTCCGAGTTATGGGTAACGAGTTACGAGTTACAGTATACGAGTTCCCGAGTTATTGGTTCGCGTTACGAGTTCCAAGTTCTGAGTTACGCGTCACTAGATAAAAGTTACGAGTTCCTACCTATCGGTTACGATTTACGAGCTACGAGAGGCAATATACAAGATCCTTGTTATTGGTAATTTGTTACAAGCTACGATACACAAGATACGAGTTCCGGGTTATGAGTAGCGAGTTATAAGCTGCGATTTACGAGTTACGAATTTTGAATTACGAGTTTCGAGTTGCGAGTTACCATATACGAGTTACGAGTAACGAATTACGACTTACGATCTACGAGGTACTAGTTACGAGTTACGAGATACAAGATGCGAGTTCCTACTTATCGTAACGAGTTACGAGCTACGAGACACAAGATACGAGTTCCAGGTAATCAGTAATGAGTTACAAGCTACTAGATACAAGATGTGTTCCGAGTTATGGGTAACGAGTTACGAGTTACAGTATACGAGTTCCCGAGTTATTGGTTCGCGTTACGAGTTCCAAGTTCTGAGTTTCGCGTCATGAGATACAAGATGCGAGTTTTCACCTATCGGTAACGAGTAACGAACTACTAGATCTAGGATACGAGTTCGAGATCATCGTCATTGATATACAAGATCCGAGATCAAGACTCGAGTTCCGAGTTATGGGCAACGAGTTATGGGTTACGGGTAACGAGTTACAAGGTAAGGGATACAAGATACGAGTTACGAGTTATCGGTAACACTTTCGAGTTCCAAGTCCTGAGCTACGCGTCACGAAATACAAGATGCGAGTTTCCATCTATCGGTAACGATTTACGAGATACGAGATGCAAGATAGGAGTTCCAGGTTATCGGTAATAGATTACAAGTTACGATATATATGATACGAGTTCCGAGTTATTGGTAGCGAGTTACAAGGTAAGAGATATAAGATGCATGCTCTGAGATATCGGTAACGCGTTACGAGTTCCAAGTTCTGAGTTACGCGTCACTAGATACAAGTTGCGAGTTCCCTCTTATCTGTAACGATTTACGAGCTACGAGAGGCAAGATAAAAGATCTTTGTTTTTGGTAATGTGTTACAAGCTACGATACACAATATACGAGTTCCGGGCTATGAGTAGCGAGTTATGAGCTGCGATTTACGAGTTACGAGTTAAGAGTTTGGAGTTTCGAGTTACGAGTTTCGAGTTGCGGGTTACCATGTACGAGTTACGAGTTACGAATTACGACTTACGCTCTACAAGGTACTAGATACGAGCTACGAGACACAAGATACGAGTTCCAGGTGATCAGTAATGAGTTACGAGCTACTAGATACAAGATAATAGTTCGTTGTTATTGGTAATGGGTTACAAGCCACGATACACAAGATACAAGTTCCGGGTTATCCGTTACGCGTTACGAGTTCCGAGATCTGTGTTTCGCGTCAAGAGATACAAGATGCGAGTTTTCACCTATAGGTAACTAGTTACGAACTACTAGATCTAGGGTACGAGTTCGAGGTTATCGTGATTGATTTACAAGATCCGAGATCAAGATTCGAGTTCCGAGTTATGGGCAACACTTTCGAGTTCCGAGTCCTGAATTACGCGTCACGAGATACAAGATGCGAGTTCCCATCTATCGGTAACGATTCACGAGCTACGAGATGCAAGATACGAGTTCCAGGTTAACGGTAATGGATTACAAGTTACGATATATATGATACGAGTTCCGAGTTATTGGTAGCGAGTTACAAGGTAAGAAATATGATACATGCTCCGAGTTATCGGTAACGCGTTACGAGTTCCAAGTTCTGAGTTACGCGTCACTAGATACAAGTTGCGAGTTCCCTCTTATCGGTAACGATTTACGAGCTACGAGAGGCAAGATAAAAGATCCTTGTTATTGGTAATGTGTTACAAGCTACGATACACAAGATACGAGTTCCGGGTTATGAGTAGAGAGTTATAAGCTGCAATTTACGAGTTACGAGTTAAGAGTTTCTAATTACGAGCTTCCAGTTGCGAGTTTTGAGTTGCGGGTTACCATGTACTAGTTACGAATTACGACTTACGATCTACAAGGTACTAGATACGAGTTACGAGATACAAGATGCAGGTTTCCACTTATCGTAACGAGTTACGAGCTACGAGGCACAAGTTACGAGTTCCAGGTGATCGGTAATGAGTTACGAGCTACTAGATACAACATACGAGTTCCGAGTTATGGGTAACGAGTTACGAGTCACGAATTACGCTTTACAAGGTAAGATATACGAGATACAAGCTCCAAGTTATCGGTAACACGTTACGAGTTCCAAGTTCTGAGTTATGCGTCACGAGATATAAGTTGAGAGTTCTCACTTATCGGAAACGATTTACGAGCTACGAGAGGCAAGATACGAGTTCATTGTAATTGGTAATGGGTTACAAGCCACGATACACAACATACGAGTTCCGTGTTATCCGTTACGCCTTACGAGTTCCAAGTTCTGAGTTTCGCGCCATGAGATACAAGATGCGAGTTTTCACCTATAGGTAACTAGTTACGAACTACTACTATCTAGGATACGAGTTCGAGGTTATCGTCATTGATTTACAAGATCCAAAATCAAGATTCGAGTTCCGAGCTATGGACAACACTTTTGTGTTCCGAGTCCTGAGTTACGCGTCACGAGATACAAGACGCGAGTTCCCATCTATCGGTAACGATTTACGAGCTACGAGATGCAAGAAACGAGTTCCAGGTTATCGGTAATGGATTACAAGTTACGATATATATGATACGAGTTCCGAGTTATTGGTAGCGAGTTACAAGGTAAAGTATATAAGATACATGCTCCGAGTTATCGGTAACGCATTACGAGATCCAAGTTGTGAGTTACGCGTCACGAGATACAAGATGCGAGTTCCCATTTATCGGTAACGATTTACGAGCTGCAAGATACGAGTTCCAGGTTATCGGTAATGGATTCAAGTTACGATCTATAAGAAACGAGTTCCGAGTTATGGGTAACTAGTTACAAGATACGAGTTACGAGTTATCGGTAACGCGTTACTAGTTCCGAGTTCTGATTTACACGTCACGAGATACAAGATGCTAGTTCCCACTTATTGGTAACGAGTTACGAGGTATCAAAAGCAAAATACAAGTTCCTTGTTATTGGTAATGGGTTACAATCTACGATACACAAGATACGAGTTCCGGGTAATCAGTAATGAGTTACGAGCCACTATATACAAGATGCGAGTTCCCATCTATCGGTAACGATTTACGAGCTACGGGATGCATGATACGAGTTCCAGGTTATCGGTAATGGATTATAAGTTACGATACTTAAGATACGAGGTCCTGGTTATTGGTAGCGAGTTACAAGGTAAGAGATACAAGATACATGCTCCGAGTTATCGGTAACGCGTTACGGGTTCCAAGTTCTGAGTTACGCGTCACTAGATAAAAGTTGCGAGTTCCTACTTATCGGTAACGATTTACGAGCTACGAGAGATAAGATACAAGATCCTTGTTATTGGTAATGTGTTACAAGCTACGATACACAAGATACGAGTTCCGGGTTATGAGTAGCGAGTTATATGCTGCGATTTACGAGTTCCGGGTTATGAGTAGCGAGTTGTACGCTGCGATTTACGAGTTACGTGTTTTGAATTACGAGTTTCGAGTTGCGAGTTACCATATACGAGTTACGAGTAACGAATTACGACTTACGATCTACGAGGTACTAGTTACGAGTTACGAGATACAAGATGCGAATTCTCTCTTATCGGTAACGATTTACGAGCTACGAGAGGCAAGATAAAAGATCCTTGTTATTGGCAATGTGTTACAGGCTACGATACACAAGATACGAGTTCCGAGCTATGAGTAGCGAGTTATAAGCTGCGATTTACGAGTTACGAGTTAAGAGTTTGGAGTTACGAGTTTCGAGTTGCGGGTTACCATGTACGAGTTACGAGTTACGAATTACGACTTACGATCTACAAGGTACTAGATACGAGCTACGAGACACAAGATACGAGTTCCAGGTGATCAGTAATGAGTTACGGGCTACTAGATACAAGATACGAGTTCCGAGTTATGGGTAACGAGTTACGAGTCACGAGTTACGCTTTACAAGGTAAGATATACAAGATACAAGCTCCAAGTTATCGGTAACACGTTACGAGTTCCAAATTCTGAGTTTCGCGTCAAGAGATACAAGATGCGAGTTTTCACCTATAGGTAACTAGTTACGAACTACTAGATCTAGGATACGAGTTCGAGGTTATCGTCATTGATTTACAAGATCCGAGATCAAGATACAAGCTCCAAATTATCGATAACACTTTCGAGTTCCGAGTCCTGAGTTATGCGTCACGAGATAAAAGATGCGAGTTCCCATTTATCGGTACCGATTTACGAGCTACGAGATGCATGATACGAGTTCCAGGTTATCGGTAATGGATTATAAGTTGCGATATTTAAGATACGAGGTCCGGGTTATGGGTAGCGAGTTACAAGGTAAGAGATACAAGATACATGCTCCGAGTTATCGGTAACGCGTTACGAGTTCCAAGTTCTGAGTTACACGTCACGAGATACAAGTTACGAGTTCCCACTTATCAGTAACGATTTACGAGCTACTAGATACAAGATACGAGTTCCGGGTTATGGGTAACGAGTTACGAGTCACGCTTTACAAGGTAAGTGATACAAGATACAAGCTCCAAATTATTGGTAACACTTTCAAGTTCCGAGTCCTGAGTTACGAGTCACGAGATAAAAGATGCGAGTTCCCTTTTATCGGTACCGATTTACGAGCTACGAGATGCATAATACGAGCTCCAGGTTATTGGTAATGCATTATAAGTTACGATATTTAAGATACGAGGTCCGGGTTATGGGTAGCGAGTTACAAGGTAAGAGATACAAGATACAAGCTCCAAGTTATCGGTAACACGTTACGAGTTCCAAGTTCTGAGTTATGCGTCACGAGATATAAGTTAGGAGTTCCCATTTATCGGAAACGATTTACGAGCTACAAGGGGCAAGATACGAGTTCCTTGTTATTGGTAATGTGTTACAAGCCACGATACACAAGATACAAGTTCCGGGTTATGAGTAGCGAGTTATAAGCTGCGATTTACGAGTTACGAGTTTCGAATTACGAGTTTCGAGTTGCGAGCTACCATATACGAGTTACGAGTAACGAATTACGACTTACGATCTACGAGGTACTAGTTACGAGTTACGAGATAAAAGATGCGTGTTCCTACATATCGTACCGAGTTACGAGCTACGAGACACAAGATACGAGTTCCAGGTAATCAGTAATGAGTTACGAGCTACTAGATACCAGATACGTGTTCCGAGTTATGGGTAACGAGTTACGAGTTACAGTATACGTGTTCCCGAGTTATTGGTTCGCGTTACGAGTTCCAAGTTCTGAGTTACGCGTCACTAGATAAAAGTTACGAGTTCCTACCTATCGGTTACGATTTACGAGCTACGAGAGGCAAGATACAAGATCCTTGTTATTGGTAATTTGTTACAAGCTACGATACACAAGATACGAGTTCCGGGTTATGAGTAGCGAGTTATAAGCTGCGATTTACGAGTTACGAATTTTGAATTACGAGTTTCGAGTTGCGAGTTACCATATACGAGTTACGAGTAACGAATTACGACACGATCTACGAGGTACTAGTTACGAGTTACGAGATACAAGATGCGAGTTCCTACTTATCGTAACGAGTTACGAGCTACGAGACACAATATACGAGTTCCAGGTAATCAGTAATGAGTTACGAGCTACTAGATACAAGATGTGTTCCGAGTTATGGGTAACGAGTTACGAGTTACAGTATACGAGTTCCCGAGTTATTGGTTCGCGTTACGAGTTCCAAGTTCTGAGTTTCGCGTCATGAGATACAAGATGCGAGTTTTCACCTATCGGTAACGAGTAACGAACTACTAGATCTAGGATACGAGTTCGAGGTCATCGTCATTGATATACAAGATCCGAGATCAAGACTCGAGTTCCGAGTTATGGGCAACGAGTTATGGGTTACGAGTTACGAGTTACAAGGTAAGGGATACAAGATACGAGTTACGAGTTATCGGTAAAACTTTCGAGTTCCAAGTCCTGAGCTACGCGTCACGAAATACAAGATGCGAGTTTCCATCTATCGGTAACGATTTACGAGATACGAGATGCAAGATACGAGTTCCAGGTTATCGGTAATGGATTACAAGTTACGATATATATGATACGAGTTCCGAGTTATTGGTAGCGAGTTACAAGGTAAGAGATATAAGATGCATGCTCTGAGATATCGGTAACGCGTTACGAGTTCCAAGTTCTGAGTTACGCGTCACTAGATACAAGTTGCGAGTTCCCTCTTATCTGTAACGATTTACGAGCTACGAGAGGCAAGATAAAAGATCCTTGTTTTTGGTAATGTGTTACAAGCTACGATACACAATATACGAGTTCCGGGCTATGAGTAGCGAGTTATGAGCTGCGATTTACGAGTTACGAGTTAAGAGTTTGGAGTTTCGAGTTACGAGTTTTGAGTTGCGGGTTACCATGTACGAGTTACGATTTACGAATTACGACTTACGCTCTACAAGGTACTAGATACGAGCTACGAGACACAAGATACGAGTTCCAGGTGATCAGTAATGAGTTACGAGCTACTAGATACAAGATACGAGTTCCAGGTAATCAGTAATGAGTTACGAGCTACTAGATACAAGATGTGTTCCGAGTTATGGGTAACGAGTTACGAGTTACAGTATACGAGTTCCCGAGTTATTGGTTCGCGTTACGAGTTCCAAGTTCTGAGTTTCGCGTCGTGAGGTACAAGATGCGAGTTTTCACCTATCGGTAACGAGTAACGAACTACTAGATCTAGGATACGAGTTCGAGGTCATCGTCATTGATATACAAGATCCGAGATCAAGACTCGAGTTCCGAGTTATGGGCAACGAGTTATGGGTTACGAGTAACGAGTTACAAGGTAAGGGATACAAGATACGAGTTACGAGTTATCGGTAACACTTTCGAGTTCCAAGTCCTGAGCTACGCGTCACGAAATACAAGATGCGAGTTTCCATCTATCGGTAACGATTTACGAGACACGAGATGCAAGATACGAGTTCCAGGTTATCGGTAATGGATTACAAGTTACGATATATATGATACGAGTTCCGAGTTATTGGTAGCGAGTTACAAGGTAAGAGATATAAGATGCATGCTCTGAGATATCGGTAACGCGTTACGAGTTCCAAGTTCTGAGTTACGCGTCACTAGATACAAGTTGCGAGTTCCCTCTTATCTGTAACGATTTACGAGCTACGAGAGGCAAGATAAAAGATCCTTGTTTTTGGTAATGTGTTACAAGCTACGATACACAATATACGAGTTCCGGGCTATGAGTAGCGAGTTATGAGCTGCGATTTACGAGTTACGAGTTAAGAGTTTCGAGTTACGAGTTTCGAGTTGCGAGTTTTGAGTTGCGGGTTACCATGTACTAGTTACGAATTACGACTTACGATCTACAAGGTACTAGATACGAGTTACGAGATACAAGATGCAGGTTTCCACTTATCGTAACGAGTTACGAGCTACGAGGCACAAGTTACGAGTTCCAGGTGATCGGTAATGAGTTACGAGCTACTAGATACAACATACGAGTTCCGAGTTATGGGTAACGAGTTACGAGTCACGAATTACGCTTTACAAGGTAAGATATACGAGATACAAGCTCCAAGTTATCGGTAACACGTTACGAGTTCCAAGTTCTGAGTTATGCGTCACGAGATATAAGTTGAGAGTTCCCACTTATCGGAAACGATTTACGAGCTACGAGAGGCAAGATACGAGTTCATTGTAATTGGTAATGGGTTACAAGCCACGATACACAACATACGAGATCCGTGTTATCCGTTACGCCTTACGAGTTCCAAGTTCTGAGTTTCGCGCCATGAGATACAAGACGCGAGTTCCCATCTATCGGTAACGATTTACGAGCTACGAGATGCAAGAAACGAGTTCCAGGTTATCGGTAATGGATTACAAGTTGCGATATATATGATACGAGTTCCGAGTTATTGGTAGCGAGTTACAAGGTAAAGTATATAAGATACATGCTCCGAGTTATCGGTAACGCATTACGAGATCCAAGTTGTGAGTTACGCGTCACGAGATACAAGATGCGAGTTCCCATTTATCGGTAACGATTTACGAGCTGCAAGATACGAGTTCCAGGTTATCGGTAATGGATTCAAGTTACGATCTATAAGAAACGAGTTCCGAGTTATGGGTAACTAGTTACAAGATACGAGTTACGAGTTATCGGTAACGCGTTACTAGTTCCGAGTTCTGATTTACACGTCACGAGATACAAGATGCTAGTTCCCACTTATTGGTATCGAGTTACGAGGTATGAAAAGCAAAATACAAGTTCCTTGTTATTGGTAATGGGTTACAATCTACGATACACAAGATACGAGTTCCGGGTAATCAGTAATGAGTTACGAGCCACTATATACAAGATGCGAGTTCCCATCTATCGGTAACGATTTACGAGCTACGGGATGCATGATACGAGTTCCAGGTTATCGGTAATGGATTATAAGTTACGATACTTAAGATACGAGGTCCTGGTTATTGGTAGCGAGTTACAAGGTAAGAGATACAAGATACATGCTCCGAGTTATCGGTAACGCGTTACGGGTTCCAAGTTCTGAGTTACGCGTCACTAGATACAAGTTGCGAGTTCCCTCTTATCTGTAACGATTTACGAGCTACGAGAGGCAAGATAAAAGATCCTTGTTTTTGGTAATGTGTTACAAGCTACGATACACAATATACGAGTTCCGGGCTATGAGTAGCGAGTTATGAGCTGCGATTTACGAGTTACGAGTTAAGAGTTTGGAGTTTCGAGTTACGAGTTTTGAGTTGCGGGTTACCATGTACGAGTTACGATTTACGAATTACGACTTACGCTCTACAAGGTACTAGATACGAGCTACGAGACACAAGATACGAGTTCCAGGTGATCAGTAATGAGTTACGAGCTACTAGATACAAGATACGAGTTCCAGGTAATCAGTAATGAGTTACGAGCTACTAGATACAAGATGTGTTCCGAGTTATGGGTAACGAGTTACGAGTTACAGTATACGAGTTCCCGAGTTATTGGTTCGCGTTACGAGTTCCAAGTTCTGAGTTTCGCGTCATGAGGTACAAGATGCGAGTTTTCACCTATCGGTAACGAGTAACGAACTACTAGATCTAGGATACGAGTTCGAGGTCATCGTCATTGATATACAAGATCCGAGATCAAGACTCGAGTTCCGAGTTATGGGCAACGAGTTATGGGTTACGAGTAACGAGTTACAAGGTAAGGGATACAAGATACGAGTTACGAGTTATCGGTAACACTTTCGAGTTCCAAGTCCTGAGCTACGCGTCACGAAATACAAGATGCGAGTTTCCATCTATCGGTAACGATTTACGAGACACGAGATGCAAGATACGAGTTCCAGGTTATCGGTAATGGATTACAAGTTACGATATATATGATACGAGTTCCGAGTTATTGGTAGCGAGTTACAAGGTAAGAGATATAAGATGCATGCTCTGAGATATCGGTAACGCGTTACGAGTTCCAAGTTCTGAGTTACGCGTCACTAGATACAAGTTGCGAGTTCCCTCTTATCTGTAACGATTTACGAGCTACGAGAGGCAAGATAAAAGATCCTTGTTTTTGGTAATGTGTTACAGGCTACGATACACAATATACGAGTTCCGGGCTATGAGTAGCGAGTTATGAGCTGCGATTTACGAGTTACGAGTTAAGAGTTTGGAGTTTCGAGTTACGAGTTTCGAGTTGCGGGTTACCATGTACGAGTTACGAGTTACGAATTACGACTTACGCTCTACAAGGTACTAGATACGAGCTACGAGACACAAGATACGAGTTCCAGGTGATCAGTAATGAGTTACGAGCTACTAGATACAAGATAATAGTTCGTTGTTATTGGTAATGGGTTACAAGCCACGATACACAAGATACAAGTTCCGGGTTATCCGTTACGCGTTACGAGTTCCGAGATCTGTGT